>JAMRYA010000013.1:5000000-6250000 GCA_024447215.1 Panagrolaimus sp. LJ2400
GTAACGTGTTAAGATAGCATGTGCTTCAAGAACGGTAAGAAACCGTAATTTTTAAAAATGTTTAAAATGTGTAAAAGTCAATTACAGTAACTTTAAAAATGTTTCAAAACTAAAAAAAGCTAATACTCATTTTTTGTGAAATATAATTAAACACACACTTTTCTGGTCGTTCTAAGTTAATTGCAAAACTCATTTAAATGGTAATGAAAAAATGTGAAAATGAGATAGCCATTTAGATAGATGGATTACTCGCTGCAGCAACAGCAACGTTAGCAAAACTAATCTTTGGTTCGAGCTTCGTTGCTGCTTCTGTCAGCAATGAACTGGCAATTGCGTTCTTTTTTTCTTCAAAAAATTGCATATATTTTAAATACAAAGAAGAAACCATAAAAAATACTACTATTGTTAGTTAAAAAAGGCATTTTAAGTAAAAAGAGCAACAGCAACAATCGCCAAAAGGCGTCATCAAAATAATTCAAGCTATGTTTTTCTGAAAAAAAAGTATTAATCATAACAAAAAAGAATCGCTCAAAAAAAGCTATTTATATCTTTTTTCTCTTAGAATGTTCTTGCCTAAAAGTATAAATGTTTTATAACAATTTCAATTTTAGCACCTCAACATTTGTATACCTTAAGCTAATATCAATTTGGGTTTCGTGTATTGCATTCGATTTATTAGTTGGATGCCGGCTTGAACTTGGTTGGCCCATTGTATTATTTGTTCGACATTTTAATGAAATTATGAATGCACCAAATGGTCCATTACGATTTTATTCTGTAAGTAATAAGCTTCGAAGGGATACTGTAATGGTAATTTTAAAAATGTATAAATTGTAGTAATTCAACAAAAATTTTAACATGATATACTTTAAAAAATACTGTAGCCAAAATTGCAATGATGTTAAACTTTTATTTTAGCAGCTACAGTACTTTTTATGGCATATAATTATGTCACTTTTGATTACAAAATAAGTAATTACATATTACCAATTTACCAACCTACAGTATACCTAGATGAATATTAATTTTTATAAGATTAAATAATTATCTCATATACTTTTTTAGACATTTTCTATATTTTATTTGTTGTTAACCCTAACATCGGATCTCATATGTTATTTATTTTTACCGGTTCAGCTATTATTATTTTTTGCATCAATACATGTTTGGTTGCAATTTGCTTATCAAACAATTGATCGAGGGTTAAATCCTATTGTATTATTATTTTGGGGGGTATTTTTATTTTTTGAATATTTTTTCCGGTACAAAATGACTTCACCACAATGGTATCAATCTAGATCTGTTATGGTTGCAACCTCACTATTTCCAGCAATGACGGGTAATACTTTAAGCACGCTGTTATTATATCTATAATGCGAAGGTGTAGGATTTTTAGATGCATTCTTAGCAAATCAAATGTCAACAACTCGTTTGACTTTATATCGTTTATTTGCCTCACATGCATTAGGATTTCCATTGGTAACATTAAGTTTTCGGCTTAAAACAATTATATCAAATTGGTTATATGAGAGATGTCAAAAAGATGTACAAAAAAAGAATGAAGTATTTGATCAAATTTTAACGGAAGCTTTACCCGCAATTTATGATGGAAAGAAGCGACATGAACTTAATTCAAGGCCACAACAGCTTGCTATTGAAGGTGATGCGCTAGGTAAGAAGAGGATTTAACGACATAGGACATATATGTAAAGTTACATAAAGGTTTTGAGCTTGATGGACGGATTTAAAAAATCTTCCAGTCAATTTAATCTTTAGCAGTTTTGTATATTACTCTATCATATTTATGTACATTTTAATCTTTATATTATTTTTCAGATTTCGAGCTAGATCCAACTGGAAGTGATTTGTTAGATGAGCCAAGACTATGTTTATCTTCAAATGGTCCAGTTCCATCAATCTTCGATAAGCTAAGCACCGCCCCTTCAACAGCAGCAACAAATTCGCCATCACAATCACGACTAGGTACACCAGGAGATGGAATATCATTTAATCGAAAACCGCCTTCGTCATCAAAAATTAATAAAATATCAATGTCATATAAAAATGGACAATTATCAAATGGCAAAAAGATATCGTCTAAATCAACGCGAAATGGTCGAAGTAATACTGATACCTCGTTATTAATGGATGATGGTGATAATGGAACCAATAATAACAATGATGATGATTATTTACCTCCAACAAGAAAGCCAAAACGTTTATCTTCATCTTCCTCGTCGTCGTCATCTGGTGTGATCTCATTAATATTATTAGGAACAATAAAATTTATTCAACGTTTTTTTGTCAGCGGGCTGCTATCAATTTTTATTCGAATATTTCAAGCAATTGGTGATATAATATTAAAAATGTTTAATATTAAATCTCAATCGTCTTCGATAGCAGCCAGTCATCAACATCATCGACACCAGCAGCATCATCAACAAAATAATAATGAAATATTGATAGGAAAAGATCATCAGCAGCAACAGCAAGATGATATGATCTCAATAAGTGGTGATGGTTCACAACGTGCAGATGAAGATTTAAGTGATGGCGGTGAAGAGGCATATGGAACAACGTTAGATTTACCATCAACAAATATACAAAATATTAAAAATGGCGGAATTGTAACAACAAGTAAAAAGAAAGGAAAACAACAGCTTCAGCAATCAAAAACAAATAACAATCATTCAAGTCGAGGCCGTACTCCTACAATTGATGGAGAATTTGAAATGCCTATTTCTAATGGCACTTCTTCTACCGTATCCGTATCGACATCAACAGTAGCTACATCAACGGCACCGTCTTCAATGATGAAGAATAGCAGCAACAAAAAAGGAGGAAAGCAACAACAAATCAACACCAGCAACACCAGCATCGAAGAAAAGCAACAGCAACGCGATGAAAATGAATTAATTGATAAACTTAAAATCGATTTACGTGGAGCAAAATTAGTTGAATCAGAATTGAGAGAACAAATAGCAGCGTTATGTCAAGTCGAGAAATCATGTAAAAATGAAGTTCAACAATATAAACTAAGATATGATCAATTGGATTCAAAATATAAAACTTTAACAAAACAACAAGAACAAAATAAAGTAACAATGGCAGGTATGGAAAAGAGAATTGCAGATACTCAACAACGAAAAGATCAATTGGAGAAAGAGCTAACGATTGAAAAAAGTGTGATAAAAGCAGCAGAGAAGAGTAGTGGTGGTAATGATGGAAAACTGGCAGCGTAAGTTTTTTTAACTTTTAATGACAAGGGGTTACTGTATTAAAAAAAACTCAAAATTTTTAAAAATACATTTTATGAAAAAAATCATGGAGTTAATAATATATAACGGATATATGAAATCCCTCATATCTAATTAAAAATCCAAAACCAACCTCATCCATCCAAAATACAACTAATTAATTTCAGAGACAGTGTTATTGAAACATTAAAAGCTAAAATTACCAAACTAGAAACGGATCTTCGAAAATCTCGTTCTGATGTAAAGAATAAAGAAGATTACGCACTAAAATTGGAAGCAAAGCTTAAAGAAGTCAATAATCAAAAAAGTCAAGCACAAAAATTCGCTGATGATGTAAGTTCTTTCTTTTTTTGCTAGGGAAAACCGATTTTTATTGTTGTTGAAAAAACATGTTTGAAATAACACATTTTCAATTTTATTCGATGATGACTAATATCAATAATACAAGGAAGAAAAATCAATTCATACATTTGTATTTTTTAGGGTTCATTAACGGTAAACCGATTACAACATGAAAATATCAATTTGAAGAAAGCATTATCAGAAGAAAATCGAATTAAACAAGATTTATTCAAAGCTTTAAAAACTTCAAAGGCACAAATTGATGCCCTTAAAGCTCGGCTAAATGTTTCTTCAACGGATGACGGGGATGTTATTTTGGGATCCACAGCTGGAGGAAGAAATAATTCTTCACCATCTTCTGCAACAAATATTAATGGAGCTGATATGTTTCGAGATTCCCCGATCACAACCCCGCCATCCCCACCACCATCATCAGGAAATTTGGATCATTTAATTTCAATGACACAAACATATTGCATGTAAGTTTTATAATTGGTAAAATTCAATAAGGGTACTGTAGACAAACATACCAGTAGCTATCGGATTTTAAAATAATTGGTTCTCGGTTTAACAAGAGATATTGTAGTTAAAAAGGATAATAAAATCAGACATTTTATTGTAAAAATAAGGATTACTGTATCTGCACAAAACATTATGCTTAAAAATTTAAATACTTCAAATTTTATCTATCAATTTTAGGCCATATCCATTTTCAACATCATACAATGGAATGCGTTCATCACCATCTGAAATGCGTGATTCTCCAACCCAGCATCAGATGTCCACATTAGATCCACCAACACTCCATCAGCCAATGACATCGGCAACACGATCATCTTAGTCTTTTTTATCTGAATTTATTTTTTCAATTTCGTTTCTCTTTTTTCATTGACAACGTTCACAAAAGCAAAAATTTTAAAATAACAATGTGTACAAAAATTAGCTGTTGTTTGGATTACTAACTCCAGCTTTAGGTTACTGTAATTTAAATAAATAACAACTTCTTTTTGACACAAAATTATTTCAAGTTTTGTTTTTCTGTTGAACGTTTCTAATTTTGCTTGTTCTTTTTTTAAATCTAATTAATGTTTATCTTTTTTTTTTAAAAACATAACTAAACAAATTCATTGATTCGAGCACGTATTTTCGTCGACGCCAAAAAATGCTTTCGCGCATTCTGATTCTTTCTTGATATTTGTGTTTTCCCATTTCTTATTTCTAATCAGCCTAATTAATTTAAAAAAACATCAGAACTTTTTATTTTCAAAGAAAGTTTTTATTAAAGGCACAAAATTAATATTTTGTTTTCTATTTTTTGAGCGTGTATGATTCTCATATTTTTTTTGTCTTCTTCTTCTTCAGTCATTGGTTCAATTTCGAAAAATGTGTGTAAGTTTTTGGCGCAGATCTCTACTTTTTTTGTATAAAAAATAAAGTACATTTTTTTAATGAAATACTTTTTGTTTCAAAAGCAACAAAATTACGGTAGCTTTTGTAGTATTTATTGTGTGAAAAAAGCTATAAATAACAAATAAAGAAAACAAAAATGTACAAACAATATGAAAAAAAGCCTACGATAATCTATGATATAAAATCTATAAAACGTTAAAAACACTGGGATACGGTACTTAAAAGATAAATAACGAGATCATGCCTATCTGAAAAAACCAACAGATTTCTTGGATTTCTTCCATGTTTTGGGAATAAATTGATTATAGAATTTGTAATTCATATATTGTTTCATTGAAAGCTGCCAATCACTAACAACAAATGGACTAGGTGGAAGTCGGCTTATAGTAAGAGATGGAGGCTTTGAACGAAATCTTGCATCATGAATATATGGTTTAATAGATTTTCGAAAGTGTGATACAGTAAGAGCTGGTACTTGGCTTTGAAAATGGAGATATGATTCACATTTGGTTGCAAAATTATTCTGAAAAACAAAGCGGATTTTATATATATATCTAATTTATCGAAACAACACTGCTGAAACAGGGGTAAACCGATTATTCACTCTAGAAGATTTGCCGGGCTTAAAACTTTGATCAAAATATCAAGACAGTTCGTGCCGACAAGATTTGGCTGTAGATATACCCCTGCTTAGAAGCATAAAAGCCGTAAACTTACTTTAGCAAATTGTCCAAAACCTTTATAATCGAAATCTGCAGGAACTGAATCAATTTCAAAATGTTTAATTTTAGCAGTATGTTTGAGATTGCCAAGAGAATTTGCTGTTGTTGGAGTATAATAAAGTCCTTGTTCCCATGATTGAATTCTAAAAACGCAAATATTACAAAATGTAATCCACAAAAACAACCTTACTCAATCTGCACAGCATTTGGAATTCGTTCCATAATATCAATCAACATTCCATTTTCTGTTGCATCACTAAACTTCAAACACCCAACCAAACATGATCGAACATTCTTACAAAGCTTTTCAAATTCTGCGCAAGTTAAAGTTTGATATTCAATATATAAATCTTTGACAGCACATTTCTTTGCAAGGGTTAATATCTTTGATACAGTATCATATCTTGTACTCAAATCACATGATAGCCGCTTTTCAATTGTTAGCCCAGTAATAAATCTTTCAAACATCGGTGAAGCATCATCAATTTGTACTACCATACAATAGGTAAAATCATAATGTATTCTTGAGCCAACATACAAAGCATCAATAACTCTCCCACGTTTTCGTTCACAATAATATTTCATATATTTACAGGTTTTTGTTAGTTTAAATATAGATTTTGCTTTAAGCCTTTCAATTACATATGAGAGAATCGTTGATGGAAATGGAAGATGCTGTGGAAGAGGGTTATTGAAGTTGAATAAAGCATTCTCAGTTGATAACGAACAAGTTACTGATCGACGAGAAGCAAGTCGTGGAGGTTGTCGTCGAAGCATTGAATATAGTTGTTTGGGTTAATAGCAATGGTAAAAGAGTAAAAGCAAATTTAAGAATTTGTAAAATTTGGAAAGCAAAATTTTTGTTAGCTTTTTTTTATTAAAGTCTGAAAGTCAGTAGGTAACAGAAAGCCAAAGATGAAAATATTTTAAAAGAAAACATCAGAATCCCACAGATTCACGACAAAAAACCGACTCCAAAATTACTGTATTAAATTTATTTTCACAAAAAGTTGTTATGCTTAAATATTAAACAAAAGATCACTATAAATAAATCCATTTTAGCATTGTGCTAATCCATTCATTTTGACTTTTTTCATCAACTCCACAATGAAACTGATTATCGCTAAAAATAATTTGAATTCCCGGATGCTCTGTGACCAGTAAAAATGTTTGTTCCCAAGGATCGAAATCCGGAATAATAAAAACTACATTTGTTGCCTGCAAAAAGTGTTACTGTATCTCTAACATGCTAATGCAAAAGATCAAACATTAAAGTTTTCAGGATTCGCAAAAAATTGTGCTGATTTCTCGATGCCAGAAATACTGTCTTCAAAAGTGTACTGTAGATTTTCAAAAACATTTTTTTCAAGCTGATCACAGATAATTTCTGGACATGCTTTTGGAATCGAATTTCCAAAGAAATCAATAGATTTTTGTGTTGAAGTTGTTCGAAAGAATCCAAATTCTGTACAAAGTTGATGCAGCCATGCTTGTTCTTGACGGGCTGAATTTTATTGTTTTTATTTGATGTTATTTTATTGTAAAAGTGGAAATTTTTTTGAAAAAAAAGTTTTGTACAAAAAAACATTTATTTGCTTTGAAAAAGACTCAGTTTTTCATTTGACAAAGAGCGCCTCTTTTGTTGTCTGGCGCATGGACGCGTCTCGCTCTTTTCTTTTCTTCGCGTATTGCATAAATTTTTTATTTTTTTCTTATCTTTGTCTTTTTATAATTGACCTAATAAGGTATCAATTTTTTCAAGCTCTTTTTAAAAGTGGCTTAACAAATTTTGGAACGCTTTCGTGTTTTACACGAGAGCAAATAATTATTTTTTTATAAATTTAGTTTATCCAACCTTCTGTTTCGTTCTCCGTTGTATTTCTCATTCCAACTGCCGATATCAAATCCATAAAACTTTCAAAGGTTTCATCTTCCCATTTTTCAAAGAATTCTAAAATCGTCCCACTTTCAACAGCATCAGCAAAAAATTTTGTTGGATCATAAAAAGGGGGGAAACATTCGGTATCATTTTCATAAAATAATCATCTTGTACAAGTTCAATAAGATAAACTTGTCCTTCAAAAGTTGTCGTATAATTGTAATAAGTGGCAATGGCAGTTTGTGCTTTGGCAGTTTTATTTTTATCAATTGCTTTCATCTTTTCAATTACAGTATCCATAAAATCAATATATAAGCTTGGCTTAAGAGGAGCAGAAACAGCAACGGCACCTTTAATCAATGAAGGATAGTGATGCCGTGCCAAAGCAGCTAAAGTTCCAGAATAGAAACAACCCGCTACAATCCAATGAGAATTTTGTAAATTAAATCTTTCATTCATTTTTTCGATGAAATTTTTAATGTCAGCTAATGATTGAGATGTGTTTATATATTTGATGTATTCAGTTGATGGCATTCTGGAATGTTTTGATTAATAGATGTCTGCGTAGAACATAAAGCTTACAGGGGAGATGTATCACCATAAAATCGATGAATTAAATTAAAATACGATAATGGAGTTTCAGGAGGTATTTTTCCGGAGAGAATTCCATCAGATTTATTTAAAGCTTTTTCACCAGATAAATAAAGGAAAACAATTTCAGCAGTGGTATTAATAGAAAAGTAATAATCCTATAAGATTTCAATACTGTAATCCTCATACTATTTTTGCTAACTAAAACTACAGTATCCCTTTTTCTTTAAACAGCTATAACTGCCAATATCGTAATTCGTCAAAATTTTTAGTCAATATGTTTTATTGCGTTAGATACTGTAGCAAACAAACCTGTTGAAAAACTCTATCCTCTATGTCATTAAAGTGATCAAGCTTTTGTTCAATTGTGTCCTTATCCAGCTCACATTCAATCTTCTGAATAAAAACAAAACAGAAAAATAAAATTACAAAACTCATTTTCGTCATTTTTCGATTTCAATTAACGAAAAAAACTTATAAAAAATTTAATTTCTGTTCTTTATAAACTATCAACTATTAATTGAAATGAATCATTTCCCCTGTTATTTCTCTCTCCCCAAAAAGGGCATCAAAAACCGTCATCAAAGAAATATCAAAATTTATAAAATTAAATTAAAATCATACTTTTTATTTTTCTACCATAAAAAATATATATAAAAAGTTTCAACAAAAAATATATCAGTCAATTGTAATAATAATCATTTGAATTATATTGGTTCATCTGGAATAAGAAGTCGATGTGATCTTGCATAGGGTCGTTCACCAAGAGCTTTAACAACTCGACAATGTGATACTCCTATCCACCATTGACAAATTCGACTATTCTTTTCTGCTTCAGCTGAACATTCACAAAATATTTGATCACATTCTGCTCGAGTTCCATTTCCTGATCCATAACATGTATCATGAGCTTCACAGCATAAATTTACTGAAAAAAGAAAGACGAATTAAATGGATCTATTAAATCCCGCCATAGAAAGAACTTACACGTATCTCTATCACAAATAGCTGTAGATAAAAATGATGCAACTTTTGATAATAGACCACTTCCACAGTACTAAAAAGAGAGAAGGATTAAATGGATATATGAAATCCCTTCCGATACAAGAAACTTACATAATCTTTTAAGAATCCAGAAGTTGAAGAAATTGTTAGAAAAAATAACAGAAAAATAGCTGTGCTTCTGGGAATCATTGAATTTTTTAAAAAAGATTCAATTCAATGATCCCCCAATGAATGATTCAAAAAATAACATCTTTCGTTTCTCAACAACTTTCAAAAAGGATTATGCAAATTAGTTTCAAAAAAAAAATGAAATTTCAAACAAATCAATCAAAGTTCTTTATTAGTCATACTGTAGTTTGTGTCAATTTTGAACTACAAAGTCAGTAAAAATGGACATTAATCAAAGCAATGTATTCACTGTTCAAGGATTTTCACGTAAATGTAAATGTTTTTTAACATATCGTGCAACTTGTCGATCAACAATATTCTTCCATTTTGGTGTTGTTTCTTTGACTTCTTTTATATTTAAAACAATATATGAAGCGGCAGCTCGACGAACTAATTTAGCATTATGAACATGAGCAAAATTACACAATTCACATACATTTGATGGAGTAAAACATGCTATTAGAAAACCAGACATTCGTGCCTAAAAATGAAGAAAAATAAAATATGGTTACTATAATTTTACACAAAGAATGTTAGAAATTCCAGAGCCTCAAATCTAATGGGGGATCAAACCCTTGAAATCAAATATGAATTAAGCAACAAATAAGCCCGTCTGAATCAAAAGAAAGTCTCCCCATTTTCTATCACCGATCAACAAATACAACAAATAGCAATAATTTTAAAACACAAAATTAATTTGAAGCTCTTTATTTATTATACTTTATACAAAATAAAATGATTACAAAATTTTTTTTCATGTTTCAGTATCTTCAGCAGAAGGTAGATATCGTGCACGTTTACCGTAACACCGTTTAAAGCCAACCCAACCTTCAGCTTTATTAGCAAAAGCAGAATCTACTTGATTCTTCCAATCAGGAAATTTTTCTTCCATTTCAATTATATTATCACCAATAAATTTTGCACCAACTCGAAGGACAGGTTGTAAATCATGAAGTTGAGCGAAATTACATAATTCAATAATATTATAAACAGAAAAACGTCTTGATAATACTGGAGTCATTCTATTCTAAAAAAAAACTTATTACTGATGGAAAACAAAAGTTACTGTAGACTTTGTGGTCTCAAAGTTTTAAGGAGCATAAGAATAAAATACGATTGAGGAAGTGTTTTTAAAATCTTAATCAAAACTATATCCCCTTTCAAAAATCTTTTAAAATTTTCAAACGAAAGAAAAATCTATCAAAATTCTTTATTAGTCATACTGTAGTTTGTGTCAATTTTAAAATAAAAATCAGTTAAAATGGACATTAATTAACATTAACATGATTAGGAGTAGCACGCATAAAATCTATAAGCCAATATCTAACTGATTGAATAATTATTGAATCAACTTTATTCTTCCAATCAGGTATTTCTTCTTCAATTTCCTTCAAATATAAAGCAATAAATTTAGCACCTGCTCGACGAACTGATTGTGCATGATGAAGATGTCCAAAATTGCATAATTCACAAACATTTGATATAGTAAAACTTTCTATCATTAAAGATGACATTTTACTCTATAAAAGAAAGAACGGACGTTGAAACACTTCGAAAACTATTTGGCGAGGTTACTAGAGCTTCTTTAGAAAAAGCAAAAACGTTAGCCCCCCAGGGGGCTCGAACCCCTGACCGTTAGATTAAAAGTCTAACGCTCTACCAACTGAGCTAGGGAGGCAGTGAAGAACGGGCGGCAATTGTTAATGACAATGCAGTCCCCTTGTCAGAGCAGGACAAAGAGAGATTGCGTAAGTGGCTGATGCGGCCTTGAACGTTGCTGCTGACAAAAAAAGAAGAGAGACTCACTTTCAATGCAGCAAGATTATATATTTGACTGCAGCGAAGTAATTCTTTTGTATCATCAATAGATTGACCCCAATCAACGGTAGAAGTATAAACAAAATCAAGTAATTTTAATACAATATGTGAGGTTGCATCCATATGAACTTCCCCATGTGCTTTAATTTCACTTCCTAATTCAGATTGAAAATAAGTTGAATATGCACAAAGATATCGTTTATGAGCCTAAAAATAATTGTTAAGTTTGCTGCTAAAAAGAATAAAAACAAACTTGAATTTTGACACCATCTGTGCAGATAATAGTACAATCAGGAAAGATATTCTTTTCAGAAAGTTGACGAAAAGTAAATTCAAGTGTTGGAACAGAACATAACTAAAAAGATGATTCAGTAAAAATGAACAAAAGAAGAAAAGAAAAAAACAAACAAGTTCTTCGATGCTTTGTTGCTGTTGATTAATGTCCATTTTTCTTGGTCAGCCAGGCAATGTCGCTCACGTGGTCAGCGGTGATGATGATATGATAATGAAAGAATGATAAGAAATGGCTGCATTGAAGAAAAGTTTTAATGCAAATTTATTCTTCATTTTTTAGTGATTAATAATTGCTTTTTTTTTTCAAAGTTTGAAAATTTTTTGTTTTCAATTGTTGTCAAGCGTGTTGGCAAAATGAAACCCGATAATTTTTGTTCAACCAATATTGCAATGTTAAAAATTACTGTTCTTTTTTGTTGTTAAATTTCAAACAAACGACAGTTTAACAACTATTTAAAAATATTTATTATTCACTTTTAATCTATGTACATTTAAGTCATCAAAATACCATATCAAACAAAGATCAAAGATAATTCCCTCCAAGCTTATTTACAAAAGCCACAAGATTTTTTGCATTCATTCCAGATTTGATGATAAAATGGATTTGTACAAAAGCCATTACTTGCCCATTTTTGGCACCGATCATCTGCATCTAAGCATGCATCACAAAGATTACAAGTATTTCGGCATTTTTGATACATTATAGTTTGATATTTTGGATCTGTGCATTGTGCTAGATATTTTTGGCAATCGGTAATTTTATCGACACATGGGGCTAAAAATTATTTGGAATACAGTAACACAAAGTTACCCTAATTAATTTTACTTACCAGCCGTTGAACCCGTTACCCCAGAAGGTTGTGTTGAACCTCCAGCTTGAGTTGTATCTTCTGGAGGTGCCTCAGTTGTTGTTTCGCCAGAAATTAATGCAACAAAAAGTAAACAGCAAAAAACAATTAATCTCTTCATTTGTAGCTGTTTTTGATCGTAAAAAACTTGGTGTAAGCTTAATGCTTTTCCTCCGTCTTTTCAATCAAGCCTTTTATACAAAATTTTTTTACATTACGTTTCCGGTTAATGTCTCAAGAAAGAGACCACAAAAGATCATGTCTTTGAAAATTTTCTTTGTCTTCAAAAATGAAACAAAAGAATAAAGTTTTTAGGTAATTGATAAGGATATTTCTCTTTGTTTGCCTTCGTGTAGGTGTTAGATTCTAATGGTGGGAATCTTGTGATGAAAATGAGTGGGAAAGATTAAAACTTTTATTCAAATATATGTATTTCTTTTTCTTTGGCATTAAACGTTTTCAATCAAAAAATGAGACAAAAGCATTAATGAAAGTTTTGGATTAAAAAATAATATAAAAGTTTCTATTTTTAAGTGTTCTATTTTAAAACTGGATTACTGTAAGATTGTACTTTTTTTGGGAGATGATTAAAATCAAAGGCAAACAAAAAAAAACAAAGAGCGAAGAAAATAAAAAACAATTAAATCAAAATTTCAATTTTGAAAAAAAATGAATTACTGTAAGCTGTAATATTCTTTATCATCACCGATTTTCAAAATGAAAAATTTTTCTTTCCAAATCATTTATTCGACGTCTCTGAAAATAAGAAAGTTTAATTGTTGTTAAAATTAATGTCTCGAAATTTGAAAAAAATGTGTTGGATCCGTCCAATTTTTGATAGAATGGGATTAGTGTCCCAGACAAGCACTTACTTGTATTTCAATTTCTTTATCTTTTGCCACCAGCTTATCTCTTAACACTGAAATCGCAGCAATTTTTTCAGTATCTTTTAGTCTTTCACGATCAACTCGAACTACTTTCGAATAAGATTCCCTCAAATTATCATATCGCTTTTTTGTATCTTCTATCTCTTCTTGTAATTCTGTAATTCGAAGTTCAAAGAGACGAGTTTGTTTTCGAAGTTTTAAAATTTCTGCTTTGTCTTCTGTCGTAGAAGAAGAAGAAGGTTCACGAATAATTTCAACAATTTCTCTTGATGGTTGTGATGGAATTGGTTGTGGTACAGTAATATATCGAACAGTTTCTCGTGGTGAAGATGGTGGTGATCGAGCTGTTGTTTGTGTGTGGATTGAATGTTTTGGGATTGTAACTGAAGGTCTTGGACGGTGAGGTGGTTGTTGAGGTTGCTGTTGTTTTGGGGGAGACGGAAATGGGACATGTGGATGTTGGGCAATTTGATGGGCAGCTTCAAGCTCTTCAACTTTTTGGGACAAACGTTCAAGTCGAGCTTTGAGTAATCTGTTCTCCTAAAATTTGCATATTTTAAAAAAGGTGTTTAACGAAATCGAAATTTCGATAGCTTTTCGTGGTAAAAAAGTTCTGATTTCAGGTGATAAAGATGTTCAACACGGAAAAAACAAACCTTCAAAGATTGATCCAATCTTCCCATTGTCTCTCGCCCCCTTTCTTTCCATAACTCAATTTCTTGTTTCATATTTCCTTCTCGCTGATCAAAGCCTTCTTTCTCTGTTCTTAAAACTCTAATCATTTGTTGTAGTCGATCTGTATCAACATTTCTTCCACCTTGTTCCCTTGAAATTTGTTCAATATGTTTCTCACGCCTCTCAAGCCTTTCCACCAAATCAGCTTCTCTAGCAGTAGCTTCATCTAGCCGCTTTCTCAATGTTGCTAAATTTCGTTCAAACTTCTTTTTTTCTTCCCAATTTTCAACAGATTCTTTTGATTGTAAAGTTGTCGTTCGTCTTGTCAGAGCTTTTTCAAGGTCATCAATTCGATGCTTTTGATTTTCCAACGTTCGAGTAAGATTTTTGGATTCTCTTCGAAGTCTTTCATTCTCTTTTCGAAGGGTTGTTGTTTCAGCATCGGGATCTTGATCTCGTTTCCCACCAAATCGATTGCGTTCTTTCCATGAATCTCGTTCATTTTCTAGTACCTGTAAAGAATTTTATTACAATCATATTTCAATCCAAATTTTAATTTCGAAAATCAAAGTTTTGGCTTTATGCTTACGACAAGAAAGTCTTATTTTTGACTTCATAAAGTTATAAACAAGTTAGAATTCTTACCCTTGCTCTTCGTTCTAGCGCAACAATTCTTTCACGAAGTTTTCGAATTTCATTCCTTTGATTATAAATTACTTGTTCTCGATCATCTCCTGCAACAACCAATGGAGGTGGTTTTGTTATTGTACTTGTTGAAGTTGGTCTTTTAACAGGCGGTGGAGGTTTTGCTGGAGTAGGTTTTGCAATTGTTATTGTCTCTGATGATCTTCGATTATCTGCTGATGAAGATCTCGACGAGGATTTCGATGGTCGTCGTGGTCGTACTTCTATGTCTTCAACAGTACCCGAATCAGTTGTTCCTCCTTCAGATTCTAATTCGGATGATTCATTTTCTGAGTCATCTGCGTTAGCAGCAGGAGTATTTGGTGGTGGATTACCAGATGGATTATTGCTACCAGCTGGTGGTGGCGGCACAGGTGTTCGAGCATCTTCTCGATCATCAGATCCATTATCATCAGAATCTAACTCAAAGTCATCATCAAATGATTGTTCGCGTGTTGCAGCATTATTCTTCTTTGTTGAATTATTACTATGAGTAATTATTGAATCATTTCTATCAGTTTGACAACCAATATTTTTCTTTTCCATACTTAAGGAAGTTGTTGTTGTTGCACTTAATCGTTCACTCAATTCACCATTAATATCTTCTAATTTTCGAATTTCTTTTTCAAGTGCAAATATTTCTCTCTCTTTTTCTTCCAAAATTACATTATTTAACAATTCTGCTGATGACTTAGGCTTCTCTGCTCCAGATGGTTCATCACCTTCAATTTCTTTTATAGATTTTTCTAGCAATTGTCTTCTTAAACTTTCTGATAGCTGCTTGTATTCTTCAATTGCTAACTCTTTTTGATCTAATTGATCCTATAAATTTATTTGTAATCAAAAAATTTGCATATTCTACAGTATACCTTATAACTTTGTATACAAAGTCTTGCACGTTCTTTAACTTGTTCCATTTGTTTTTGATATTCACTTGAATTATCGTAGATTACTGTACGAGTTTTTTCTTTTCTTTCTGATCTCTCGGAAGAGGATGAAGGTTCGGTTGAAAGAGTAGAATCTTCTTCTTCGGTTTCAGAAAGCGTTGTTTGATAGGCATTGGATAATTGGCGGGGTAGCTAAAAAAGGGTTTGGTGAATTCATTTTTGTTATTACAATGGATAACACAATGTTCATCCTTTTTTCTTTTATTTTCTCCATTTTCTTAATTAAACAATTTCTAGAAGATCAAATTACATGAAACATTTAGAAACTGTACATATGGCCTGGGAAACAGATCTATGCTACTTTGGATTCCAACATACCCTTTGACTCCACTTGGAACTCCAACGATACCCAAACCCCGAAAAATGTCAAAGAAAACGGTAAAAGGTTTAAAAAGTTCGTGGAAAACCGTGGGAAATCGTAAAAAGTCGTGTTAAATTTTCCACGACTTTTCACGGTTTTTCACGATTTTCCACCACTTTCCACGAACTTTTTACCATTTTTAATCATTTTTTAGGATTTGGGGTGTTGTTTGGGTTCGAGATGAGGTCAAAGTTAAAAAGTGATATTCCCCATCTACACATACATGATCTAAAAGTTTCATGTAATCTGGTCTTCTAGAATTAAAATATGGAAGAAAAAAAGAGAAAAAAGGGTGAACATTTTGTCACCCCTTGTATAAGGGATTGTCCAGACGTGATGTCACGCATTCTATGGGTGGGGGTAGACCAAATGTGACGCTTTATTCAAAAAGCGGCAAAGATTAAAGGCAACTGCGTGACGGTAAGGGTGGATGGGTTACGGAATTTTGGATTTTTGCGTGACATCACGTCTGGACAATCCCTTAGTATTATTAAACTACTTTTACCTGATTAATTAAACTATTTTCTCTTCTTGGTTTCTTTCTTCTTTTTCTACTGTTTTCACGTTTTTCTTCATCCCTCTCATCCTCAGATTTTGATTCATCTTCTTGTTGCTCAAATTGACTGAAATCCATTTTCATCGATAACAAATCATTATTCTCTTTTTTAAGATCTTGTAACTCATTTTCATTGTTATCTAGTTGTTTTTTCAAATTATCAATCTAAAAATTTTATACAAACTATATTGTCTAAAATTTCTTCAAACTTACTTCATTTTTAGCTGTTTTTAATTCATTTGATAACGCTAAAACATTGAATTCATATCCTTGAATTGATTTTTGAATCCTTTGTAAATTATAATCTGCATCCATTACTGTTTTAATTGCACCAGCTTGTGATTCAACAAATGATTCACGAATTGATAAATCTGATAACTTTTTATCTATCTAAAAACAACAAGTTTTAGCATTAATCTGTGATTAGTAATGCTCATGGGGTATGTTTTGAGACAACAAAGGCGGCACTGTGTTCTTTGTAGGTATATATAATTTTGGATAAACTCCTTACCAGTTCTTCTTTCTCATTTAAGTTGCGCTCTTTTTCTTTCAAATTTTCTGCGGATTCTTTGATCTGAATTAAATGATCCATTCGAATTACGCTTGTTGTTTGTTGCTTCAGTCGTTGTACAATATTCTGTAGCCCAACAATTATTGCAACTAAATTCTGTCGTTCTTGTTTCCAAGCTTTCTTTCGATGATTCAACTTTTTTGTAACTGTTCGAAGTTCTTTTTCTGAGAAATATTGTTCATCTGAAGAGTCTGCTTGCTCTTGAATACCTTGTAAAAATCTTCTTTCAATGTTTACTGTAATTATGCAAATTAGTTGTAGCTATTTTTATGATAGGAAACTTACCAATAAGAGATTTAAGTTCTGTTTGATTTTCAATATCTGTTAAAAATGCTTTTAACTCATCGATTTCGAGTTGTTGCCTTTCATTTTCACGTCGGAAGAATTCATTTTGACTTTCTAGAATTTCATTGATTTCTTGAATCTCCAAGTTTTTGAGAGATAAATTTTCAATGATTGTTGAACTTTGATCAGGAGTAATTGCGAAATTTGCAGAAATATTTGGAATTGGATCGGATTCAAATGCCTAAAAACCACATTGCTTGAGGGGTTTAAGTCTACAGATATGCTCACAGGATCATTTTCGATATTGTATTCTGCATTTATAGTACTTTTATGCATCACAGATTTATAAGCTTTTAAAATTTTTTCATACTGCGTCAGTGGCACGGAGTGGATAATAACATTTTGAAGCCGTGCAATTTCAATCATACTTAATTCCTGAAAATTTGCACATTTTTTAAATTCGATTTAATGCCGAAGGAAAAACAAACATAATCTCGAGAAAAAGATTTAAGTTTTCGATTTTCGCCTGTTAAAAGTCGTCGCAATTTTGTTCGAAGTCTTTCTGTCATTTCAACAGCTGATCGCTGAATTCTTTCAGAATTTTCGATCTTTCTTTCAAATTCTGCATTTTTAATTTGAACGTATATCAATTTTCGAGCTGCTTCTTCCATTCTTCGATCCACCTCGGACCCGCTTTGTTTGATTGAATCAGCAAGGCGCTAAAATTTAAATAATTACTCTAGCTACAGTGTAATAAAAATACGGCCACTACAATATGCCATTTTGTTGTAAAAAAAACTCACTTCAAGTTCAATAACTTTTATTTCTAATTCTTGTAGCCTTGCATCTTTTGCAGTTTGTTCATCACTACTTCCGCCCATATCCAATGAAATCATTGATTGTGCTTTTAATTCTGCATATTTTGAAATTAATTGTGTAATTTTAGCTCGAGCTAGTTGTAAATCTTTTGTGTGATCCTTTGTAAGCTTTTCGAATTCTTTCAGCTGTCGCTCTTTGTCTTCATTTTCCTAGAAAATGTTTTTGGTTGGAATAAAAATCTAGATAATTTTTTAAATTTTGATATTACTACAATAATTACACATCAATGATAAGGAGTTTAACTTACTTGTAAAACTCTCATCAACTCATAATTTAATGAAGAAATAATCATTGCACTTGCTTCAACGTCATTTAAATATGATTCAGAAATCTCTCTTTGAGGTGGAGATTTTTCAGTATCCACTTTTTCATCTTCTTCTGCTTCAGTTCTTGATGGCTTTGGAATAACTGTTGGTCGTTGAACAGGTTTTTTAATAACTGGACCCCTTCGAGGTGGTGTTTTAGGCACTGTAGCGGGCTTCGGCTTTGCTAATTCTGGAGCTTCTTGAGGTCGTGCTGGAGAATCTTCATATTTTTGTAGCTCAATTTGTAGCAGTGAACATTTGGTTGTAAGTTCTTCGATTTGGTCTTCACGATATCGTATCTGTCTCTCCAAGTTTTTAATTTCTTCATCTGCATCACCAAATGAGATCTAAAAATATGTTTAAATTTTATTTTCACAAACACCTCACAAAAACAATTACTTTTCGAATTCTCTCTAGCTCTCCATTAATTTTTGCATTAATTACATCTTTTTCTTCAGCAATTTTTTCTAACTTTTTATTCTCCTCCCTAAATTCGTTTATTTTGTGTTGTGCAAGCTCAAGTTGTTTATCCAGCTGAACAATTCGAACACGTAACTCTGCTGTTGGATCAAGTGATTGCCCGCTAGGAACATCACCGCTCATTGATCCAAAAAGTTGTCGAGCTAGTTTTGTTGCTTCAACTAGCTCGAGTCGAAGTCTTTCAAGTTCTGCTTCACGTTCATCGTTGTTGACAAGTACCAGGCGAGCTCGTTGTTCATCTATTTCCATCTAAAAAATCTTTTTTGTCAGAAGTGATTTAATGATAACTGTGATAGCAGAGCTATGTGCAATTGAAATCAGAAACATCGCAACAATTTTGGTCAAAATTGAAGCTAAAATTTTACTGCCAAATATGGCAACCGAAATTTGCTCTCAAAAATCAGAATAGCAATTTCACAGAGCTCTGGATTAGGCATCCACAAACACATACCAACTGATCATTTAGCACTTTTTTATAATGTTCAATTTGATTATCTTTTTGCTTTATCAAATCCTAAAAATCCATCACTTTGTACAGTATCCTAAAACTCTTCAAAACTCACTTCCACTTCTTTCGCTGAAACTTCAAAATTTTCAATTTTTTCAACTAAATCACTTTGCCTTAAGGCTAATTGCTTTTTTAAATTTTGATTTTCATCCAACAATTTTTCAATAGTTTTTTCAGAATTTGAAAGTTGTTCTTTTAAGCTTCCATATTTTTCTGTTGTATCTTTGATTAAAGCTGTGGCACTTTCCAATGATGTTGAAAGTCTATCAACTTCAATTTGTAAATGTTCATTTTGTGAGACAGCATTCTAAAAATTTTCAAATATTCAAATATATCTTTAAATTGTAAAATTACTTGAAGCTGATTCGATAAAATAAAAGCTTGTTCGCTTCGTTGCTTCAACTTTCGAGCTTCCCAATCTTTATCAGATGAATCAGATTTTGACGTAATTCGACGATTTAATTCTCTAATAGTATCTTCTAATTGTGATTGCTAAAATATAACTTTTTAAAATTATTATATGCCAAAAAAGTGCTTACATTTTGAACAAGCACAGTTCGCTCTTTTTCAAATGCTTCAACTCTTGCTGTTAACTCTTCATTTTTATCTTGTTGATCTGCAAGCTCTCGATCACGATCCCGTCCTGTTTGTTTTAAATGATTTATTTCTGCTTTTAAACTATCAATTTCAGCTCGAAATGCTTCATTCATATCATTCGTGCCAGCCTTAGCAGTTATTCGTTCTCGTAGCAAACTTAATTCTTCCTATAATAAATATGCAAATTAGGATACTGTAATAATTTAATATTACTTTAAGAATCTCTTTTTCTTGTTCCCAATTTTCTTCTTTTTCTGCCATTTCAACAGCTTCTTTTTCGGCAATCTCTTTAAGCTCTTCAGCATTTGTATGCTCATATTGCACTAACCATTTCAAAGCACGAAAAAGTAATTCCACCGTTTCAGTGGTCTCTGAACCATCAAGTTCAAGCTACAACACTTATTATTAATTTATATTCACTAAAGCTGTATTATTCTCAAACCTCTGATAACTGTTCATACCAATATTCAAGCTGCTCCAAATTTTCTGAATCATGTTCTAAAGCTTCTTCAAGTTGAACCAAATTAATGCTGTTTGCTGTTACAGCAGCCATGATAAAAACAACAGATAAGGCACAAAAAATATACAAAATTAAATCCCTGAGGTAATAGCAGAAGTGGTCATTTTAAATGCAAAAAATTTACGAAAGCTAACTGCATGCAGCAGCAACGTCCATGGGCACTATTAAATGCTGCTGCCGCATCACCATAGTGACCAAAAGAGGGAGATTACATTTTTCGTCAAATTTAAGGGTTTCTAATTCCATGTTTTTCGATAATAATAAAAATGTTTAATTTTAAATAAGAAACTATTTTTCTCACAGTCAATCCCATAACTATTTCCTTAACTCTAATTCCATGCATGTTATTGTGCAATAATGTTGTTAAAAATATGTGCATATAAAAGTTGATTTACGTAAAAACAATTTTAACAATATTCAACTTTTTTTAATTATAACATAATAATCACGAATTCCAAGGAAGAAAAAAAACAATAATCAAATTAATAAAAGAAACAACAACAATTTTTTTAGTGACGAACAGGTGCTGCTGAAGCTGAAAGGAAATCGTGATGAACTTGATAAGGTGATTTTTCAAGAGCATTTTCTTTCCATAAATCAGGTGTAAGATAAGAATATGTTCGTTGAATTGCATAATAGGTAGCTTTGGCAAAGTTACCAAGGGTAGCAGTTTGTCCAACGGCACATGTATAGCAATCATCAATACCAGCCATGGTAAGAAGCTTCTTTGGAACTGGGGCTCCTACAATACCTGTACCACGTGGAGCTGGAATAAGACGTACCAAGACAGATGCACATTTTCCAGTAACCTTAAGACATGGGGGATATTAGTTAGAATACATTAGGTACTAGATACAAACCTTGCAAGGAACGGTATGTGGTTTACCGATTTTATTACCCCAATATCCTCTTCTAACAGGAATAATAGCAAGCTTAGCAGAGATAATAGCACCTCGGATAGCAGTGGCAACTTCTTTAGAGCATTTTACTCCAAGTCCAACATGACCATTATGATCTCCAATAGCAACAAAAGCCTTAAAACGAGTACGTTGACCGGCACGAGTTTGTTTTTGTACAGGAGTAATCTTCAAAACTTCATCGCGAAGATTTGGGATAAGAAGATCAATAATTTCGAACTCCTAAAGAATAGTTAGACTTATTACATGCATATATGTTTATGCATTAACAAACCTTGATGGGAAGGGAATGAAGATAAATTTCTTCAACGGTTGTAATTTTACGTTCTTTAACTAAACGTCCAAGCTTGGTGACTGGAACCCATTCCTTTTCACCATCACGTCCACGGCCACCACGTCCACGTCCAGCTCCACGGCCTCTGCCACGTCCACGTCCGCGGCCTTCACCACCAGCAGCTCCACCACGGCCACCTCCACGACCGCCACCAGGTGCACTTCCAAATCCACCACTAAATCCGCCTCGATCAGCCATTTTCTTATGGGCAAGTGTTACCTATAAAATGGGGCTATTGAAGGATATCTTTATCTCTAACTAATCATGGTAAATTTTAAAAGAAAAAACAAAATTATGGAAAACATTTAGCATAAAAACATGGGAAAAAAGCACGAGAAAAAAATTGAAAAAAAGGCTCAAAGCATTTTTTCACGAGGAACATTGAGACAGAATGCAATCAATCGTGTCAAGAATGAACATGGGCTTAATATATTTTTTCTATTTCTTGTTTTTATTTAATGTGCAAATAAGCCTTTCAACAGATCCTTTTAATTGTTATTAATTAAAATCTACCATTTTTAGTGCTGAAAAGGTTTGTATGATTTTAGATAAAAGCCTTAAAAGAAACAACAACAATTTTTTTAGTGACAAACAGGCAACAAAGACTTTAATAAACAAATTTGACCTGAGGGTTCAATATTGCCAAGTTTTAAAACTTTACATAAAAAACATAGAAAACTAATAAATGCTTTTTTTAAATTAACAAAACACATGTTTCAGATAGCTAATTGGTCCAATAACTATTTTAAATCAGTATTATTTCGACATTACTGAAGAGAAATAAATACTTTTAAACAGATTTTTAATAACAGAACATATTAAAGCTTTACGTTTTAAAATTTGAAGTAATCAAAATCAAACTTGAATTTTAACATTTTAACACAATAAATTAAAAATCACATGGGGATTATAAACAATGAAAAGAACCTATTGTTATTTTTGTCTAAAAAGAGATTAAAAAAGGTCCTTGAAGATAATTAAATTGCTGCTGATGTTTATATGCAAATTTTTTATCACCTGCTAAACACTATGTTATTTTTAGAATGTCCCTCTTGAATTTTTCGTTTTTTGATGAAATTATACAGCCAAAGCTTTAATTAACAAAAATGTTAAACTTTATTGTAAAAAAGTTATAACTCTATAGAGCTGCAAAATAGCAATGTGAAACATTTGGCCACATCTTTAAATGTTTCAAATTTTACATTGAACCTTTGATTGTTTTTTCGACATGCCTGGATTACAAAAAAAAGGAATGGCTCATCATAATTTGTAATCTTCATTTATTTTTATTAAAAGATTTGAGTTAAAAAAGGTTTCAACTCTAAAACTTATTTTTAGGAAACAGAAAGAAGATGCTGCTGTTGCTGGAACTGCAGTTAATGTTTTTGCATATTGGTTAGGTTATATAATTTTTTTCTGTGTTTATTATATATTTTAATAATAAATTTCTTTTATTACTTGTTGTAATCGACTTACATTTTCCTTTGCCACTTTCCTTTACACTTTAAATTAATTTTTTGCCATAGCAAGAAAGTGACCTTATAGAACACGATGTGTACACATTTTTGTCGTCAATAGGGGAGCCCGTGTGGCGCAGTGGATAGCGCATCGGATTCCTAGGTCTTTTGGCGGAATTATCCGGTGGTCGCGGGTTCGAATCCCGTCTCGGGCTGATGTTTTTGGCATTTTTGCCATCGTCTGGGATGTATGTTTTTCCATATTATGTTTTAAAATAAAAAAAGATTCATTAGAATAAACTGAATGAAAATATATTCTTTTTTGCTTTTAAAAGGACGCTGATCAAAATTTACGATAGGCAGTTTTAACATTTTGCCCTACTTTTTGCAACAAAAACTGAACTCTAAAAACTTTTAAACTAACAGTCTCTTTTTTCAAAGCCGGAACGAATTTATATAAATCGGTTTGGGATTAATTCAAAATATGAAAAATTTTATTCATTTTCACATAACTAATAATCATTTTACGTTTTCGCTCAAATATAGGTGCAGCATGTCAAGCATATAATTACTACAGCACTACCAAAGTTAGAAAAAGAGTATGCATTATGAGCTTTGATGATAAAGTTTTTTTAGGTATTCGTGAAAAAAGATAGTCATTTTTGGATTAACATATATTTCATTTTTATACTGTGAAATCCCGATACAATAAAACTTGAAAGATACAATAATTGTTTATGAACAAATACAATAATAAAAGTATACAGTTTAAATACAGTACTTTTCATATATCAGACATCAAACAAGAAAATAAAAATTCAATTATTTTTTATTAATTTCAAGTCCTTCAAACTTTTTTCCTAATCGATTAACAGCTTTAACAATAAGTTCACCACCTCCACCAGTTTTTGATGATGGCATAAGAGAAGTTGCTGTTTTACGATTTTTCTTTGTATCTTGTAACATCTTCATAGCTTTATCCAATTCAAATTGCTTGTCAGCCTTATCCCAAAAATTTGCATTTCCATGTTCTTCATATGCCTTTTTAACACCATGACGACGGCGACGTTCTTTATTCTTTTGAAAATTCTTTCCAATTTTATTTTTAACACCAAATTTATCAGCAGTTGATTTTATGCCCTGAAAAAACAATAAATTTTAAACAATGCTTAACAAAATCAATCCACAACAAAAACTGATTACGGTAATGGACGTACTTTAAGATTTGGTGGAAGCGGTGGTGGAGGAATTAATGAAGAAAATTGTGGTAGCATAGGTGGCTGGGGCGGAGGAGGAATTGATGAAAAAATTTGTGGTGGAAGTGGTGGTAGAAGAAATGATGATGTTAGCGTTGTTGAAGTAGAATCAGTTGTTATCTAAAAAATTTTTGTTATGATTTTGGATTAGAGAAAAAAGCTATACAATAAATTGGCATTCAGTTAATATTTACTTACTCCTTGAGAAGGCATTGATGGAATTGATGAAACAGAAGATGAATATGCTGCTGCAGCTGCCCATGGATGTTGTGAATATTGATATGGAAATGATGAAGCAGGAATGTAATTTTGTGGAAAAACATAAATAGGTCCATTATAAATAACAGTTGTTGGTGGAGGTGGATATAAAAATTGATTTCTGTAAAAAAATACTTATCAGACAAAGAAATCTTGTTTAAAAAAACCACTTGCCCAATACCGTAACCATTTTGTTGCTGAATTTGCTGTTGTTGATTACTTGATTCATTAGGATTAAATAATCTTTGGGATGCTTTAAATTGTGCAATTTCTGGTTCTGTTGTTCTTTCAGCATCTTCTTGTTGTCTTGGAAATTCAAACGAATTCTGTAAATATTATTATACTTTTTAGAAAAACTTTTAACAATGTTTTTACTTCAAAAAGTGATGATGATGATCCATCAAAAATTTGTTTTACATTTTTCCATTTTTTGATCAGACCCAATTCCTTCTTTTTTAATCCATATTCACCACCATCAACTGAAGCATCAAGAGTATCACCGCTTTCAACAGAATTTTCATATGCAGAAATATGAAGTGAAAGGGTGCTACTATTACTTGCTTTTAAATTACTTTCAACCTTCACTTTTTCTTTTTCAGATTCTGCTTTTTCAATAAAATCTTTTAAACAATTTGATGAAGAACTTTTTCCACTTTTATTCCATTCATCATTTTTTGGTTTTTCATTAAAACTTTCAATAAAATCTGATACTTTTGTTAAAAACTGCATTCTCTGTTATGAATTTGATTGTCGTAAAACAATGTTCCGCAAAAATGCAACGTGTTTTAATAAATTTTTTGAGCATCAGAAATACCTACTTTAAAAAAGTATGCAGCCTTTATTTTTCTTACCTTGATTTGAATCTTTTTTATTAGAAATACTGTTTGTGGATGCAAGATAACCAGAAGAATCTTGATAATTTTGATGTAGACTAAGATTACGGTATTGGCCATTTGATTTATCATTGACAAAGATCCCTTCTTTTTTATCTTTAGATGATAAATAATTCTTTGTTGCCATCTGAAATTTAATCATCAATTTTAAGTGGTAATTAAAACCGCGAAAACAGTTCAGTTATTAAAAGTTTAAACAATTATTTTTAAAAAGTTTATCCAAATAACAGAATCAACAACAAAATTATTAAAATTATTTAGAAAACTTAATGGTTTTTTGTTTATAGTTTTATTTAAGTTAAAAAAAGATCCAAATTTTTAACCGACGAAGAATGATGCAATCTTGCCTGCGCAACTTATTTGTTTGTTTTGTATGTAGCAAATGCACACTTAAAGGTTAAAATGAAACAGTAAATAAAAAACATTTTTTTAGTCTTCTATTTATCTTTTACAATAATTTCTTATCTGTTCCTTTTTTAAAATATCAAAAAATGCAATAAAATACCGTAATCATGTCTTTTATTACATTTTCCTGCCTCTTCACAACCAAAGATCTGTTTTTATTATTTCTTCAAATATTTATTATTAATGAGACTGTTACGACATATTAATCAAAATCTAATTAGAATAAAAAGGTGCGAAAAAATTGTAAGTAACAAAGAAATAGGACAAAAAACAGAAAGCTTATTAAAGACGGTCAAAATCCAAAGAAATGTTCAATGTTCATTTTTGAAGAATGAGTGACCGAATTTTAGAGACACTCTTTGTGACATTCTTACTTTATACCAATTCTTAAAATTTTTTTACGAGAAAAAAAACGTGGGTCAGTTTTAAATGAATAATCTCGTACTGTACTTCTATAAGCAAACCAAAATTTAAAACAACAGAAACACAAACAAGCTTTAAAATTTATATGAAAAAAAAAGTTGCAAATTTACAGTATCCATAAAAGCAAAATGTTTATCCCCGATTGCTTCATCATTCTAAAGACTCACAAAAAGCAACTCTATTTGTTCTCATTCATTCAAACTCCTTTCTTACATCTAATGCCACAGTAACCCCAAACTATAAACAATTTGTTCAGTTGTTTCAAAAAAATCAAAAGAATGACAGAATAATAACATTTATTCAGATCACAGGAATAATAAATAATTATCGAACAGCAAAATAATAATAATTAGAATAGATTAATAAAAAAATTCAACAGAATATATTAAAGATTATATTTGATGTATGGGATTTCAACATCATCACCGTTTTCATCATTGCACGCAGCTTCTAAAACAATCGAACGACGATACGCAGGTACTTGAGTATGTGAAACATGTTCAACTGCTGCAACAACATCCATGGCCAAACGTTCACGAGCCTTTGCAGATTGGAAGAAAGCATAAAGCAAGCTAACACCAGAGGATAACATAGCAACTTCTAAACCACCAGTTTCTTCCTAAAAAATTATAAGTGTTAATACCAGTTGAAAATATATATAATAGCTTACAGTAATTCTATCAATCAATTGTTGTAATGTCATTGGTCCTTGAATTTCAATTCGATCCCAAAGTGTAAATTCTCGATTATTGTATTTCTTCTTTGGTGCACCAATTGGTTCAGAGAATGCATATAATGGAAGAGCAAGATTAACGAATCCACATTTCATACGTTCTGATGAAATTTCTTTTGAAAATGAGCGCATATCAATAATTTTGTAGAGTTCAATACCAACAAGGCCAGCAACAAGAGCAGTTGTGGTAGCAAGAGCAGGAATAATACGACCAGCAATTTGCTTTGTCTTCATTACGTCAGCAGCTGTAATATCGTAATTTGCAGCACGAAGATTTGAAGCAGCAGTTACAAATTCCATGTGATGATTTGTATCATCATCCTTTTCAAAATCAATTGGATCAAGAGTTGTACGAATATTTAGACGAGCAAGGCTAAGCTTAATTTGTTCAACTTGATTTTCAGTATCATCTTCATTATTGTCTTGTGCAGCTGCTTCTTCTTCTGTAACAGCAATTCGAACACCAGATCTCGGTTGGAAAGGTTCAGGTTGGAATTCTTTAGCAACTTGTGCAATACGGCTTCTATCAGTGATTGGTTCAAGACGATATTGTTGAGCACGAAGAATTGATGCAGCATAAACAAATTCAAAATGAGTAGGCTAAAAAAAGATAAAAGATTATTACTCTATCAAGTTTTTACAATTAAACTTACATTATTAAGATCAAATTGTAAAGCATGAGGGCATCGCTTTGTACCAGACCAGAATTTAACACCTTGAGAAGTAAGTTGTTCAGGTGGGAAATTATGAAGTAATTGAGCAATTTGATTATGATAATAATCTTGGAAGAGAGAGAGAGCCCATGTAATACAATCTTCTGGCTTCTTTGGACGATCATCAACAAGTGCACGCTTTACAGTATTTAAAACTTGAAATCTTTGAGTAGGATTCATAGTTTCAATACGTTCCAAAAATTGACGTTCATCAGCAACAAATTGATTTGTAGTTTCAGCAGGATTTGTAAAAAGACCTTGGAACATTTCCCGAGCCCATTGAATTGTATGTTGAATTTCATATGGGAAATTCTTAAGTGTACAAATTGGGATATCTTTTTCTGGTGGATCATTTGAAGATGAATATGATTCAGTAACATGAGGATAGATAACTTGAGTATTTCCTTTAGTTCCCATAGTTCCAGATTCAAGGAGTGGTAAATGATAATAAACACAACGACGATCCATGTATCTACCTGAAAATGCAAGATATATACAATAACAGCATAAAATGAAAAAGTAAACTTACGAGCATCAATATTATCAAGAGCATTTGTAACACAATCAATATCACCAAAGAAATCATCATTGAAAATGGCTTCAGTATCTTCAGCAACCCGTTCAGCTAATGCAGTAATATTCATTTTAGGATTAAATGCTTTAACAGCTTCAGCAGCACATTCAGACTTCTTTTTCTAAAAGAAATAAAATATGTAAAAAAGTACAGTAATCTAAAAGACAAAACTTACTCCAACATCAAGTTTACGGAAGAGAAATTGTCGATTCAAATTGCTCACTTCAATCTGATCCATATCAGTTATCTTAATCTTTGATCCTTCTGCAGTACCAATACCCATCATTGCATAATTCTTTAAAAGTTCACACCCAATTGCACCTGCACCAACAATAAATGGACTACATTTTTGAATTTCTTCAACAAAATCCCATCCAAACACTGCTGCCTGTCCATCATAGCGATTTGAATGTGGTTTAAAGTTTTCTTCATTAGCATTTTCCAATTCTTTTCGAACAGTTGCAGGTATTGCTTCAACATTATCGACATAAAGAAAGCCTTTCAATGGAGTAGTATGATGGGTGATAGCTTTCATAACTTCTTGAGCAGTTATTCCACCAATTATTGAAGCAACAGGTTGAAGATTGCCAGCGGCTGTAAAAGAGAAGATATCAGCAAAATCTTTTGGAATTTCAACTTCCTCTGGAAGATTAGCGGCAACGGCTTCGGCATCTTTCTTTGAATAAGGTGTTGGACGACGACCATCATGATCTTTAATGAATTTATACAAAGCTTGGAACAATTCATGCAAATGAGCAGGTGATTCAAACTTCAAAAAATCCCATTCCAAAAAGGTTGGATCTTTTAATGATTCTTCCAGTGTCTTGTATTTAACTTCAAATGGTACTTTGACTTGTCTAGCACGTCCACCTTCAGTATATTCACCAAGATTTGCAGCAGCATCGCCAATATTGAATACACTTTTATCTAGAAGTTTAAGGATTACACATGGATAGCTAAGAACAGTAAACATACTTTTAACAGTAATTTTGATAGGATCATGACCATTTAATTTTTCACAACCTTTAACTTCATCAAATTGTACATAATCACCATCTTCAAGACCATGTAAAGCTCCATCCAGCGTTGATACATCACCATTGGTAGTATTGATATGTTCAAGCCATACTTCTTTTGGTGGTTCACCATCAACATCATCGATTCGAAAAGCGTCACCAAGATCAGCAAAGACATAACCAAATAGCCCAGCGATATCAGCAGAGATAAAAAGGATATCAGAAGAACGACACCATTTATTGACTTTAAGTTGTTCATCAAACGAAGAATCAGTTAATACAACAACCTATAAAAGAGTAATATTGATTAGATGTATATTACAAGTTGAAGATAAAGCTTACATTAAATTTTTTGATGAGATCATGGGTTAAAGTATCTGTTGAAAGACTGCAGGTAACACTATCATTGAGTTCTTCAACTTTGGAGAAGCAAGCATCTGCACGATTCTTTCCAATATCATCTTCATGTAAATAGTATTGAGCAGAGAGATCATTCCATGTAACATTTTTTGAATCATGAAGAGTAACATGTCGAACACCACCAAGAACAAGATTCTTTGCAATTTCTACTCCAACTGATCCAATCCCAGATACCATTACATTAGCAGATCGAAGCCGAAACATTGCTGTTTGACCAAGGGCATAGCTGAAAAGTTAAAAGAGTATTAGATAAAGGTCAAGAGATATATTAAAAAAAGCTTACATTTGACGAGAATATAAGTTAACATCAAGAACGTCACTCAATTCTTGTTTTGCTGCATCACCGTTTTGTGCCATCTTTTCTTCCAAAACTTGTTTGAATTGGCGATAAATAGCTGTTTAATGTCTCTATAAAGATAATATATATTAATTAAAGAAATTATTAATAAATGTTTAACAGAAAATTCGCGAAGTTGAAGAAAAAAAAAGGAGAAAAAAGGAGTTGAAAAATGAATAGGTTTTTTTTTCTTGCGTCAACGAAGAAAAGAAATTCTCTTCATCGTCGTCGTCTCTCGTTTGACGTGTTCTCAACACGAAATACGAGAGAGAGAAAAGAAGAAAGTCTCTCTCTCGCGCTTTTTCAAAACTTCAAAGTAGAAAAGAGAGAGACTTTCTTTTTTGGGTTCAACATTTTAAAAACTTTTTTTTAAAAATTCTAAAAAAATACAATTTTAGCTCAAACCAAAGCCGAATTTTTTATCTTTTTCCAAAAATATATTATAAAAAGATGATGATAGAAAAAAGAGATAACGAAAAAAAGGATGACAAAAGTTTTAGACGCATTTTCACTTGTGAAATCCAACAAGCACAAGCATAGTTTGTTCTGTGGCCTTTTTCAAAGCAAAAAATAAGACATAAAAAAAAGAAATATTTGTATGAAAAATGAGTTATGAAAGGTAAAAATAAAACATGAGAGTACAAGAAAAAAGTAATACAAGGTTAAATGAGGAAACTCAAAAAAAGATCTATTACGCGTTTGAATCAACAATGACTAATAGAAAAAAGAAAGAAGTACACAAAGAAAGTAAATAATGTTGGATTGACTACTTTATGAAATTAAAAATTTGGTCACGGCTTTTTTGAGGATAAAGGAGTATTTATATTTTATAAACTCATAACTGACAAAATTATTTTTTGTGTTTAATAATTGGCAAATTTTAATTCCCTTGATACTCTAGAAAAGAAATAACCAAAAAATAGTGTTATTTACTAAAACGATGCATTAACGCTACCACCAAAAAAACTCACTGGAAAAAAGTTATTTTTATTAGCAGGAGTAATTATAGTCTTTTAAAAAGTTGATGGTTGAATACAATTAAAATTCTATAAAGCTTATTGAAGCTAAATTTTAAAAGACCAAAATTTAATTAATTAAAGTTTTTTATTTTCTGTTTTTAACGGGGTTGTTTTTTTAAAACAGAATAACAGTGTGGAGAAGAAAAAATTTGATGCAACATTTCAAAGTCATAGCTGTTTTTTGAGGAATCACAAAAATATGCAGACAAAGCAGCTTCAAGCATTCTACAGTAATCAAACACAACACAAGCTATCATTATAAATGCTATATATTTACTTTCTCGGTCCTCTTTTTTATAAGTATTAGTTACCTTTCAATTCCAATAATTTTTACCCCATAAAATCTTTGTTAATTTTGTTGCATTTTTCTTGGTTAAAGTTGTTGTTATTGGAGAAAAGTAAAAGAGAAAAGACTAACTTTAATTGAATTTTGAATTACTTGAAAGAAAGACAGAAAAGTCAATAACTTTTTTTAATAGAAAAATAATAAATATAAAGTAATTCGAAGAAATCATTGAAAATTTTTTGTACCATTTTGCAGTTTTCTAAAAGATGTAATGTTAAAGTTAGCTTTTTTAAAATGTTTGAATTCTGGGTAGGCTTGAAAAAAGAGTTGGTCTAAAAAACTTTTTTTGATTTGTTTTGGGTGTACTGTAGTTTTTTAAAGTTTTTCGTTTTTAAATTGCTATGTAGTTTTTTCTGATTGTTTTAGCTCGATAACTACAGTAAGAAAGCCATTATAAATTGTTTCAAAGATTTCAAAAGCATAATTCATTAAAAACCTTTTAAATTTTTGTTAAAAAAGTTTTCCTCTATTTTCACTTATTCTGATGCTTGTTAAACTTTGTTGTTGCAGTTTTTTAAAAAAAGGCGTTTGTTTGACCTCGAACCTCTATCTTCTTACATATGTCAATTGAGTGTCATCGGTCTCTTCTTTCTGATAAATATTTTTCTTTTTTCTTAAATATTTAAATAATTTTAAACTAGTTCTTCTCTTCATTGAGAGAAGAGGTGTTAATGTATCGTTTTCCTCCCTTCATTTCCCTTTTTCCATAAAGGTTTTTAAAGAGTAATTAATCAAATCTTTCATGAACACCATAAAAAGAGGAAAAAAAGAAGAAAGGGGAACGCATGTTCAAAAGCAATGTTACATAAAAAGAATAATGATTAAAAAATGCGCGGGATTTAGGTGATTGAAATGATTGCAGAAGTACTTCTAAGTTAGACTATTTGTGTTAGTTTTTGGGTGTCATTTTTAGGAATAACAATTTTTATTACTTCAAACGCTTGTAGCTGTTTAACTTAACTTATATTCGAGGCCTTAATTGATACCATCTCCATGATAGATTGCATAAGTTTAATGTTTAAACAACTTGATCCAGAGAAGGTAACAGAAGGCTGTCACAGTCTTCACTTCATTCCACAAATCAGGAAAGATTCAGATTTTGCGGCTATCAACGAATCCTTCCCTTTAGAAGCAGCTGGAAGAAAATCTGTGCAACTTCTAAAAATTTCATTTAACGTTTATCTCAGACTTGATGTTCTTCCTTCAAATCCGCAAAAAATAAAGTTTACAACACTTAAAAATAATACTATCATTTTATTTACATCTATTTTCTTCCCTCGCAAATAGCCTAATTCACAGAAATTACTTACTTTTACCCATGACGACGACGATTAACGACTATTTTCTTAGCTTGTTTTACTTTTGGCGTTCTACTTTTTCTTGAAACTTTATTGCCCCCACTCAAACAACTTACAACCAAAAAAACATCGATAAACTTTTCACATTTTACAGCCAATAACAACACAAAATATATAATTTTTAAAAAAACATTAGTTTTTTTGATTACCGTACCCTTCACTTTTTTTGCAGCTCGTCATTTTTTTCAACGTTTTTTTTAAAAATAGTTTTTTTGGAAAAAAACTAAAAAACAAAAGAGTGTTTGTTAATCGAATTTGAAAAAATATCTTTTTTTTATGAAAGAAGAAGCTGTCGAAAATTTTTTTATGCTTTAAATGTAAAATAACAACACATTTTTTGGGAGGGTTTTTTTTGAATAAAATAAAGTCATTTTTAAATTATATTTTTTTCTGTGCTGCGCATTTCTGAAAATGCTTTGAAGGAAAAGGCAAAAAAAGATTTTTCAATTATAATTTTTTTTCTTTGAAAAGGTTTTGGACTCTTGGTCTCTTGTTTTTCATGCTTCTCAAATTTATATTATTTATGTTTGAGAAATGGGACATATAAAAGCGTCCCTTTTCCCGAAATTTGTTTTAAGCCTTCTTGTCAGCTCAACAGATTTCAACTTTCCTTTTTCTTTCAAACACTTTTACGGATGCTTTTTTAAACATAGATATATAGCAGAAAATTAATTGAATCGTCAAAATAAAAATTTCGGCACCCTTCTTTTTTTCTCGAGTTTGTTTTGTTTTAGTTTTTCTCTTTCTTTTTATGTCTTACTTCCCAGTTTTGAAATGATTGACAAAAAATGGAACGTCTAAAAAAGGCCACTTTTTTCGGGATAAAAAAATGATTTATAAATTTATGCAAATTAAGGATCCATCAAAAGAAAGGTGTAAAGGAGCAGCGATAGGGCCAAGGTGAAATCGAAGAAAGAGTCCGTTATTGTTTTTTTCTTCTTTGACGCCTTTCTTTTTTTAAAACCCGCAAAAAAGAAGAAGTGTTGTAAAAAAAACTCCCGGAACTTTTGATGATTTCTTTTTTGCCGCATTTCGCAGTTTTTTCTCTTTAAATGTTTTTTTTTGTTGCTGAGAAAAGAAATAATGTTTTCGGCTTTTTTATTGTTATTACCGTAATCTTTTGTTGTAATAATGGATAGTTTTAATGTGTTCTCCACTAATATATTAGGCTAGTCTAGGTTATATCTGTCAATTAGATCAGCTAAAACTATTTTTAATTTAATATATGCTTATGAATTTAAGTTTATTAAATTTTATGTTACAAGTGAACAGTTTTCTGAGTAGTTTAAGATTATTATTATTTTTGGTATGTTCTAGTAAACTATTAAAACTTGCAAAAATTGAAGAAAATAAAGTTAAAAATGGAAATTCTTTAGTAAATCTAATTTTATAGATTTTTGAGAGTTTTTTAAATTATTTAAAAATGCTTAAACTGCGTATTTTATTTAAACTTTTTACAACAATTTTTGGCATTTTTATGGTTTTCTTTTCAAATTTGTAGTCTGTCACTGACAATTTATCATGTAAAAATGGCACATTAAAATTAAAATTTTGACGGTTTTATACATTGACTACTCCAAGATTTCTCCCTCGAAGTCTTTGTAAATTCTACAGTCTTTATAAATCTTTTTCTGTGCCATCATCATCTATTCCAATTTGCCACGATTCACTGCTTCTTATCCTACCGGAACAAAAAACTGTCATTTTTTAAGTTATTTTTTTTCACACTCATTTGTCTCATCCAAAAAAATGTTTCAGCTGTTTTTGACTTTTTTCTGCACTTCATTTTTTATTACAAATATTTTTTATGTTTTCTTTGTTAACTTTCTTGTTTTTTTATATTAATGAACTGTGCCGTTGTCATCAAGTTTTTTTTGCCATCGTCTTTCCGGTATCCGTCACCAATTCAACATTTCACAAGTGTCATTTTCATAGTTTTTTTGTTGTAATTTTTCAAATCCAAAAAAATGTAAATGACCAAGGCTGGCTATTGTCCACTTCACTTCTGGGATATCATCGTCAAATTTTTTTTCTTTGCTCTAATTCATTCACTCCTTACTTCCTGGGTGCTTTGTCTTCCTCTCTATTCAAAAAAATTCTTCAATGACATCAAAAAAACATCTAGCTTCCAGAAAAGAAAAAAAGAATGTGAAAATTTTAAAGAAGTCCATGGTTTTTAAATGAAGAAAAAACAACATTTCAGAAATCTCTCTATCTCTCTCCATCGACAACAACAATAGCAATTAAATTCCCTCTCTCCGCGCATCATCGTTTCAGCTCTTTTTTTCAGCAGAGCAAAAAAAAGTCTACGCAAAAAAACTCCATGTTTTTTTTTCGAAATTTCATGTGCAGTCTTTTTTTCTTCTTTTACTGGGAGAAGAAGAAGATTGCTTCTGGGGGTAAAAAAACAGAGACAGAACCATTTTAGGGTGGAATTTTATTAGAAAAAAAAACTTGAAATGAGTCAATCTTTTTTCTGCTGTGTTTTTTGTTTCACTTCTCTTTTCTGTCGCGCGGAAGTTGAAAAGCGCAACCCTCTGAGGCCTCCCAAAAAATGGAAAAAAGAAGAAACTGTAGGTGGTAAAAGTAAGAAAAAAAATACGGGAGTTTTCAAGAAAATGCCCCTTTTTGCTTTTGTCTGCAGGTGGTATTATTGCCTTACTTTTTGACATCTTGGGGTTTTTTAATGAATTTAAATTGAATTTTAATAAACTATTCTTATAGGATTTTTATAATAAAATGGTAAATATCGAAGTTTTATAAGTGTTTAAATATTTTTATTTTATATTATTACATTAAGAGACAGAAAAACGAAGAAATGTTTTTTCGATATATCTATCTCTTCACAGCTTATGTAACATGTATCGAGATGTGATGACTCACAAACTAAAGGAGTTATGATGAAAGCTTGTTTTTCCTTCAGCCTCGAAAAACAATAGATTTATCAAATTTTCTGCCAAAAATGCTTCATTTTTTCATGTATTTTGCTTCTTTTCAAACTACTTTTTTTTACAAAAGTTTCAACCCTAAGCAAAGATCCAGCAAGCTTTTTGCAACATCTTTAACTCCTTTATCTCAGATCTAATGAGCGCGAAGTGATTGGTTTCAATAGAATCCATTCATTTTTTTCTGTCCCCAAAACAGGAGATAAGTATTTTGCGAACGTATCCATCTTCTTTAATATACAAGTCTGATTTACACATTCCAATAATATTTTTTGAAAGCATAAATTTCATCACTTCGTTTTTCTTTTTCTCTACAGTAAAAAAGCGTTATTTTTAGACCGTTTTTTTAAAAAAAGCAAAAAACTTTTTTTGAGCTAAAAAGTATTTCCGTTAAAATTCCTCGTTTTTATTTTGTGTTGCCTCATCAAAGCTATAAACATTGAATTCTTCTTCTTCCCCCTCTTCTCTACGTTTAACTAACTTTATTCTTCTTTTGCACTTTTTTCCCTTCTAAAAAAGTTATTCATTTCTCAGCTCGAGAGTAACATCTGGAATCCATTTTTTAAGCGGACATCAAAGATCGATTAATGCCTTTCTTTCTATTTTCTATCTTTCTTCTTTTGTGACTTTGTTTTACGAGTTTTTTTCTTGCCGATCGTGAAAAATCTTCTTTTCTTTTTGCTTCATCTATTTTGAGGACGACGAAGATAAAAAGCTAATATGAGTTTAGAAAGAAAGAACGGAAAATGAGAAATTGCGCGACATTTTAGTGCTTTTTGGAGCTTCTTTCGGGATTCGAGGGATAAAATAGATTACAACGGCGTATTTAGATACAACGGCGGGATTAAAGAGGTTTGAAAATTTGGGTAAATCTGATTCAAGAATGTTTAGCTATGACTCCAAAATTTATAACACTCGATCACTGTTATCCAAGATGACAAAATCTATCAAATTTTGTCTACTTTTGCTAAAGCTTTGTACAAATAGTTTTATTTTTAATCTTTTTAGTAATTATAAAGTGTTACATAAAATGGCACGATCATTTGTTAATCGGTTACTACTTGCATTTCAAAAAGTTAACTCATTTTGCTTTGAAAAATCGCATAATATCGTTTTTTTGCATATCCTCTTTTTTCTATACTCCCCAAATAATAATAACAATTTTTTCTGTAAATTTATGAAAAATAAAAATATCAAAATCAAAGGCAATATTCAAGCCTATCAAGCTACAGCTAGCTGGCTACCAGGCGGAGAGGAGTAGTCGATTTAAACCAAAAATGTTTATTCAGCTGTTACCTTCACTTTTTCCTATCCCCTTATTTGGGAAGGAAGAAAGATTTTATACTTCATCGTTTTTTCCCAATTTTTTTGAAAATATAGGAAAAAATGGCGGTATATCGATGAATGACGGTTTTCTTGCCTTTGCTTTCCATTAAAGCAAAAAAAATAATAAACGATCATAATTTTTTGTTTTATATTCATTCATTTATGTCTTCTTTTAAAACAACTTTTTGCCATTGAATTGATTTGAAAGAAACAGAAACGTGAAACTTGTTAAACTTGAATTTTCTTTGTTTCCGTTGAATGCTATAAATCAATCAAATTATTACCTATATTTTTTGATTCTGGCATTTTTAAAGTTGCATAAAATTTTTCATTTTTTCACGCAACATCTGTCATCTATTTTTTTCACCGTCTCTCTTTCTTCTAATCTAGTTGATTGCTGTTTTCTTTCTCTTTGTTTTTTTTGATTTCATTATTTTTTCTTAACAATAAAAATTTTGATTTATACTCAATTTTTGTTTTTAGAAAAAATCATGAAAATTCAGTTAAACTCTGATAGATACTCAAAAAAACCTGAAATAAATCATAATTTTGCTTCATTCTCTCTGAATTTAAGTCTCTCAAAATTTTTATTTAAAAACTATCTCCAAAAATAGGCATTCTTTTTTTTTTATTTGACCTTTTTGTCTCCTATGCTATTTTTTAATGCCACTTTTTTGACAATTGACAAAGTGGTTCATAGTAGTCCAGTATGTGAAACATAAAACCGTAATCATCATTATTCTTCTTGTTGCCGGTCGTCGTCCGTCGATTGTTGTTTGAAGAAAAAAGAATAGATCAAAACTTTTTTTTATGTCTTCTTTTCTTTTTAACTCGTGCCGCACATTAAAAAATTTGCATAACAGTAAACATTTCAAAAAAAATCAAAGGACATCGAAAGAAGAAGAAGGAGGGGGGATATAAATACCAATAAAAACTTTTTTTTCCTTTATTCTTTTTGATTCGTCGCTTACTTTCTTGGGTGTCTTGTCTTTTGATGAAGGAAGAAAAGTTTCGTTAAAAATTTTTTTGAAAAAAGCATTTATTTGTGGAGAAGAAGGGAAGGAGAGAGATGCACATATAGAAGTAGCAGTAGCAAGAGTTTGAAAATGAAAATATATATAAAAAAATGACATCGAACCAAACATAACAAAAACGACAATCATCATCCCTCTCCTCTTTTTTTTATGCCCACCTCCTTTTTTCCCCTCTCTCTTTTCTTCTTCCTCAGTCGAAGTCGAGTACGGTAATTGTTGTTTTTTTCTTTCGTTGAACAATCATTGAATTCAATCGAAAAAAAAAAGCAATTGCATTTTCACGCAATTCTTCTTCTGTGATCCTTTTCAAAAATGGCACGCGACCGAAAAATATATATATATAAATGTATGCCACTTTTTTTCGATGCCATCATTTGACAGGTCAATCTCTCTCTTTTTTCGGCCGAAAATTTTAGGTTTTCTAAAACTGCCGTTTTCGAGTTCATATTCTTTTTTTTATGATCGGCATGTGCCATCCTCATTTTTCGATGATGCCGTCGATTGTCGATTCTTTTTTGATTGACTACGTACCTTTTTTTACTTGTCGAAAAACAAATAAACATGCGAAAATAAATAGGTTCAAAAATGACTTTTAGAAATTATACATACAAAGGTCAAGTGGATATTAACAAATAAATAACATAAACTTAAACTTTGAGAAAAAAAGTTTTTTCTTCCTTGATCGCGTTTTTTGTATGTTTGTTGCTTTAATGACAGAAGCAAACATCAATTTAGATAGTCTTTTTTATCCATGAGCTCATGAGATTTGCAAAAATGTGTAAAGTTTAAACAATGTAATAGTTGCGATACAATTAGTTTAATTAAAAAAGGTAAATTAATTGTAGTGTTTGTTTTCAAGATTATAATTTTTTAAGTGTAAGAGAAAAGATTTTGAAGAAATCATAAATTTGCTTTTATTAGAGCTTGCTCAAAAGTTACTTAATCGTTTATTTGTGATACTTCAATCGTTTTTCGGAGAACTTTACCAGAGGGTAGATTTGGTAAAGTTCTCCGTGGCGCTCTCGTGATTTTTTGATTTACTCTATTTTTCTATTACTTTGATTACATGATTTCTAAACAAATCCTTGTATGTTTTTAAAATATCTTTAATAGATGTGGATGTTTTAATGAGCTTGGTGGGATAAAATTAATTAATTCATCCAATTGGTACATTAATGTATCTCAACAAAATTGATCAAATTTTACTCTTTTTATCATAACCTCCTCGAACATAACGAATTATTTGATCATCCACTGAACGGTTTTCATTTAAGTTTTTCAAATTTTTGTGGTTTTTTGTTTTGCTCACTATCAACTGATAACAAAACGAGTTTACTGTAACGTGAATTATTCTCCTAATCTAAATCATTTTTCTTACAAAACCTTCTTTTCTTTTTTTGTTTATCTCATCTTTAAATCCCCATTTTTCTTTTTGTTTCGTTCATGTTTGCTTCTCTCATATATCTTAATAAATCGGATAAATAATATATTGCATTGACATTCTCAACGAACTGTTTACAACATTTCTTAAGTGCATTTCTTGTTTAGTTTAGCTTTAAAAAATGGCCCTAAAAGACATCTCTCCTAAAGCTAATAGTAGAGTTTTTAGACTTTTCAGATATTTCAATGTTACAAACAAAACCAAAAACCATAGCCATTTATATTTTTGGATATTTAAACTGCGCAAAATGTTTCGCGCGATGATGCTTATCTGATTTTTTTCTGTTGCAAAAGATTTGTGTTACATTTTTTTAATGCGTGTCCCAAAGAAACTAAGCTATTATCTTTATTCATCCATTATTCTACTTTTGTGCCATCGATTGATGGGGCCTTATATTACTCTTTTTTGTTGTTCAGAGAGAGGAAGTCCAAATCCAAAAGCAGCGATAAGTAGTGGTCCTCCGTTTTATAATGGATTTTTTCTTTTGCGCACAGTTCAGGCTTTTTTCAGACATGCCTCAAACGCGATGCTTCACTTTTTTTTTACAAAAATTATAGCACGCACTATGGCACCGCCTTTTTTTTATGCGTGCCTTTCTTTTCCCTCTTCTATCCCTTCATTCGCGCCAAAAAAAGTACAATAGAGAAAAAAGAAAATCCTTCCTCTTTTTTCTTGTCTCTTTTTAACCACAAAAAAAGACTTATAAGAAAAACTGAGTGTGTTAGATTCTAAGAAAAAAAATTATTATTGTAAATTTTTTCAATGCCACCAACACAAAGTGAAGCAGCATCAGCAATACAAGGAATGCCTTTAGGGTCTTTCAAAACAACCACAGCCACAGCAGCTACGGTATGGTCTTTTTTAACCTTTGCCTTTGTCTTTCAACATGATTCATGCTTATTGAATCGAATTGAATTTTTTCATGTCTCTATTTTTTTTTCATAAACTCTATTTTTTCTTGTCTGAATTGATATGCATTGAATTTCTATTAAAAAACACATCGTGACATTTGCATATTTTTTAAGGGTTTTAAAAAATTTTTCAATGCCTCCTTTTCTCTTTCTTGATTCATGATCTTTTCAATGGGTTTTTCAAATGCCAATATTTTTTGCATTTTTAGACCAAACCTATTAAACCCGAACCAATTCATACCCCACCATTACCACAACATCATCACCCCCAACAACATTTTATTTCTGAAATTCCTTGTACATCATCTTCGTCATCAACGATAACAGGAATTAAAGGTGGAGGAATGTCAACCGGGCTTGGTGGTGGGCTTTCAACCGCAACACTACCACCTCCATCAGCAACGCTAAATTTAGCTACTGCAGGCTTTTCAACAACTTGTTCACCAACAACAATCCCAACTTCTTCCACATCTTCATCCTCAACGGCAATTCTGCCACCTCTACAACCCCTTCAATCAAATAATGACCTAACTTCTGCTCTTGCCGCTACTGCAGCAGCTACAACGTTTCATCATCAAAATCCATATCATGGCTATCCCGCTGCTGCATTTGTTGATCCTTCACTTACTGGTGCGACATCATATTGGCATCCAAATGGCATGAATGGTTATGGAATTGATGAATCTTTAGCATATCAATATCAGCATCATCCACAACATCAACTTTCTTCTTCTACAACAACTTCTTCAAACAATAATAACAATAACATTTCAACTTCAACCCATCAACAGCAACATCAGAATAATGGTGGATCAATTATTGAACTTGGAAAAATTCAACCTGTGCCATATGAAAATTTAGAGCCACTTGGTGGCTGTTATCCTCAATCATGGATTTCTTATAATTCATATCTTCCTGATAATGAAAAGATGTTACCTATTGATCCAATGTCACAATATTTTGATCCAAAATTTTATAATCAACAATTTACGGTAAGAATCTCTTTTTCGTTTTTAAAACTTTTCACAACAATTTTAAAACATTTTTACGGCTATTTTCGATTGAAAATTAAATCATTATGATAATTATTTATGAAACAAATTATTAGTGATTCATAGTTACTATAGTGATAGCAATGTAAAATGTTTTACTATCAATGATAGTAACCCAAGAAGTTGCATAATCCTTAAACCAATTTTTTTTCAAAAATTACCCAAAACAGAGCTCTCCTTGTTTGATCTCTTTTTTTTGAATGTACTCAAAAAATTAAAAACCGGCTGTCTTTTTTTAAACTTTTCTTTAAAGTGCGGATAAGATTATTGCATAAAATTTTGTTGATATTTTTGGCGGGAAACATGCAATCCAAAAAAGGAAAAAAAGAAACAAAGAAAAGAGATAATAAAAAAAAGTCGATTGACAAGCTCGTAAAAAAGTCGTCGTCCCGCTTTGAATTAAAGTTCTTTCTTTAAGTGTATCTTTTTCGTGAGTTGGATTGAGTGAGTGAGAGTTTATCTTCTTTTTCTATTTTTGGCATGACCCAGATATATGTATCATCATCATACATTGTCTTATGTCTTATTTTCGCTGATGCAACACTTGGTCAAAAATTTATAAAGTAAAGGGGAGAAATTGAGAGGGAAAAATACTTAAGTACTTTCTTCTTCTTGGATAAATCTAATAAACCCGAGAAAAAAATAATATCGGTATCTTTCCTTTGATCTTTTTTTTGCTTCTACTTTTTTATATCAAAGGCGATGACAGAAAAAAGTTGAGGATTAGCACTTTTTCTTTTTGGGCACGGCTTTAAAAGTCTCTTTCTTTTTTGGCCTTGAAACTAAAAACTTACAAGCACCAAAATCAATTTTTTATTTTTTTTCTGATGAAAGCGCGTTAAAATAAAAACGCGAAAAACAATCGCTTCTTTTTTGGTTGGTATCCCACCATCTGCCATTCTTTCTGGGGTTTTTTAAGGTCTTTAATTTAAATACATTTTTTTAATGTTGAAATTTCACCGAAGCAAAACAAGCAACAAAAATGCATTTTCAAAAAAAAGAGATTTGTAAAATCAGATGTAAAACGACAGTAGTATTATTGCGGAAAAATAATATTCAACAACAACAAAGTTATAGCAATCACAAATAATTAGTATATTAAGATCAATCTTACACAAACATTAAAATTAGATATACTAGTTCACAACAATTTAAATTAATATTACCACAAAGTTATTCAAATCAATTTCAGGCAATGCAACCAAATGATGGCAGCTTTTCAACTAATGGCACCCTTCCTAATCCAGAACTCTATCTTCCACTTGGTTCAATGACCGTTAATTCAACCTCTTCTGGTCCAAATTCTGCACAATATGCTCCACCATCACTTCCAACCAATGCCCTTGGGGGTGGTCCATCCCAGCCACTTCCATCACTCCCTCAACCAAGTACTGATGTCCTTCAACCTCTGCTACAACAACAACAACAAGCTCCACCACCTCTTCCACTTTCAAGCCTTGGACAAACTTCCCCAGATTTTACATCTACAGCTGGAACAACAACAACTCCAAGGCTTTGTTCATCGGTTGGTACTTCAAATCCAAATTCTGGACGTGTAACTGGAGGTGGTGGATCAAGAGGACGTCGATCCAGAAGTACTTTGAAAGATTCAGATGACGATGCAAAATCTGATGATCGAGATAGTGAAAGACGTACAGCCAATAATACTCGGGAACGAATCCGTGTCCGAGATATAAATTCTGCCTTTAAAGAACTTGGAAAAATGTGTACACAATATATGCCAAATTCAGCTGAAAAGGGTCAAACAAAACTTGGAATCTTGCATCAAGCTGTTAAAGTTATTACAGATTTAGAAGAACAGGTACGTGATTATTTTATTGATGAAAAGAAGGATAGTAAAGTTTTTTAGGCAAAGATGAAAAATATAAGAGTAAAAAGTAATTTCAATTTTAACAGTAATATTATTTATCAAAAATCACTTAACTATAAATAGCACAAAATCAAAAATGTATTTACAAAAAATATTTCTTTCATTAATTTTTAGAAGTCGATACACTGCACTTTAATAATTCAATAACATTTTCTTTCAGGTCAGACAACGAAATTTAAATCCTCGAACAGCATGTATGCGTAGACGTGAACAAGCAAATTGAATCAAGCTTAACCATTTTTCAAATCATGTCATGGCCAAAAATCGAATCTTTCTTCAAATCAACGATTTATAAAAACATAATCCCGAATGCTTTAAAAATTTACTTTGTTTGAAATTCTTCAGTTTTATATCAAAAAAATGAGACTCTTCTTCTCCTTTCAAAATCAACGTGTTCATCCTTTTTTCTTTTATCCCCTCCATTTCTTTTAAAGTTTTATTAAAATTAGCCTTTTTTAAATTTTAATATTTATATGAAACTTTTTTCCAACAGTCTTTTTTAAATATTTGTATTGTAAATAGGGCATATATGTTTCTTGTGTGTTTTTATATTTGTGATTTTTTCAAAAAAAATGTTAATTATTGTCAGATATAGAGTTGTTTTTTAAAATAATGCTTCAACTACAAACAAACATTCAACAAATTTTATACAAATTTATGATACCTTTTGAGGTTGAGTGTTGCTATTGTTAAAAAACTGTTTTTGATTTAACAACAACAATAATTTTATGTGTGGGGTTCTTAATTAGATGCAAACATACACATATTTATCAGTATCTATAAGAAAGTGCAAAAAGACAAACAAAAAAGCAAGAAAAGCAAGAAAGTAAGAAAAAGCTTATCAGTGATTAGGAGAAGTTCCAATGCTTTGTTGAAAATCAAGGTAATTTTTCCAAAGCTTTTAACCGTCTTTTTTATTGATTTTGAATTTTGAAGGTTTAGGTATAAAAAGCAGCTAAAAATTGAAGGTGTGGTAATGTTTTAATGTTAAATTTTTCTTCAAAAAAAGTGATGATTTTGCCATCTCTGCTAGTTTTAAATCGGTTATAAATAAGAACTTTTTTCCCTACATTTTAGTCAGTTTTTGTTGCAAAGTTGGAAAATAAGTTTTTCGTGTTTTAGCTGTTGAAAATTTTCCAACTTTTAATTGAAAATGTTTTTTCGAGTAAACAAACCGTAATACATTTTTTACTGTGTCTTATTACTACATCATTTTTACAGTATCCGCTCAAAATATTACAATACAATGACTTTTTGTTAATTAAACCATTTTTAGAATTGCTGCAAAACCAGACAAAAGCAATGTCATTTGCAGCATTGCTCATTCGAGCAGCACTGATTCGAGTTCTTGCTGTCATCTATTCCATAAAAGCTATTTTTCTTTTATTTAAAAGATGGCTTACAATTAAGAACAATCTCTTCCAAACACAACCCCATCTTCGTCCTCATATTCTTGAAGGATGGACGCATGGCTTTGTTGATTGCCGTTCTGTAAAGCTGCATTATGTTGAAAGTGGTTCACCTGATGCTCCCTTAATGCTTTGCATTCATGGATTTCCAGAATTTTGGTATTCATGGAGGCATCAACTCAAATATTTTAGTGATAAATATCGGTATAGACTTTTGAAAAGATTTTGAACTTGATTTCGGATAGAAAACTTTTAAAGCTTGCATATATTTGCATACAATTTTCTTGAATCAAGCAAATCCCATTCTTAGTTGTATTAAACTAGTTTTCTGCTTTCAATCTCAAAAAATTTAACCCAAAAAAAGAGCAGTTTTTTATAACGAATATGAAAGGCCCAAAAAGCCCCAATGATCAAAGGGAAAAAAGCGACAACCAAAATCAAAAAAAATCGAGTCAATCAGAGGCCTTTAGTGTCTTTAGTGCCAGCTGTGTAAATCACTCATTTTTTTCTTCACCAAAAAGTGACTTATGGAAAAAAGCCTCTAACAAAAACATTTATTTTTTATACATAATATTTTTATAAATGTTATTGAATCATTTTACAATTTATTGACTCTCTCTCTCTTCTTTTTATCTTTTAATGCCGCTTTTGTTTAAAAAATATTATTTATTTGAGGAAAGAGAATCAATGAATGTGAGGTTTAAAATCAAAAGAATGCCTCTCAAAAAAATGAAAAAAAGGTATTAAAAAGTGCATTAAAAGCGAACAATTAAATAGGGAGTAATAAAAATAACACTATTGTAAATTTCTCGAAACATTACTGTAGTGCCAAAAGTTAATAATTTTAATACAGCTAAATAAACTACAAAAAGTTTTATTGTGGATTCAGGTTTTGTATAATTTTTTGCTGAATCTACAAAACCTGATTCTATAAATATTGTTTATGCCGGTGTCTAAATAATAGTGCCAGGTGCAGTAACTGCAGCTGATAGTGATGCTTAGAATAATTGTTGAGCTTTATTCACCTTATGTTAGATCAGGCTTTATTGGGTTCTATATTATTTTTGGATAAACTTGATTTAAGAATTTTTGGTGTTGCACGAATTTGCATAATCCTAATTAAAAAAAAATTAATTTAAAATTATTTAAAGCCCCTCAAAATTATTCTTTTTCTTTCAGTGTTGTTGCATTAGATCTTCGAGGTTATGGTGATTCAGATAAGCCAGAAGGAATAGACCATTATAATTTGGATGAAATTGTTCATGATCTTGAATTATTTATTGATGCTCTTGGTAATAATTACTTTGTGATAAAAAACGTCTTTATTTAAACTTTAAAGGATACAAAAAAGCTGTTGTATTAGCACATGATTGGGGCGGTGCAACTGCACAACGGCTTGCTCTTAAACGTCCAGAACTTTTTGATCGTCTTGTTGTTATGAATGTTCCACATCCAAAAGCTTTTGCAGAGCTTTTTAAAAAACCTGAACAACGAAAAAAGTCTTGGTAAGCTATTAATTTATTTGTTGGGAGAAGTGTTACTGCAAAACGGAAATTTGCTGGTACAGCGGGTGATAAAATGTTCATACCTGATTTCTTTTTTCTCCATTTTTTAATAAAAAAATTTCTAGAAGACAAAATTATATGAAACTTTTAGAAAATGTATATATGAAACTGAGGAGCAGATCTATCACATTTTTGGACCGTAAAAAACCGTAGAAAATCGTGAAAAATCGTGTTAAATTTCCACGACTTTCCACGATTTTCTACGAACTTTTTAATTTTTTTCCCTTTTTTTGCCATTGTTGGGGTTGGTAGTTCTAAAATTGTTGTAGTTTATTAAGCTTTATTTTAATATTACTGTAAATATAGTTTTACAACCTTCATGTAATGTTTCCATAGCAATGTGATATTTTTCACACCACCATAAAACTCCAAAAATAATTTTTTAAAAGTATCAATAAAAGAAGTTTTTGCCAGACACCATTTTTTTATGATTTATGACAAAACTTTTTTTCTCACCAACAAATCCCATAAAACTTTCTTTAATCCTTCAACTTTTTGCACACATAAAAGACAAAGCCATAAATCATGCAATTTTTAGGTATTTTTTCATGTTTTTATGTCCCGGATTACCAGAATTTTTTATGCGTGCAAATGATTTTGAAAATTTAGAAGCAATTTTTCGAAGCAAAGAAACAGGATTTTGTAATGCTGAAAATTTTACGGATGATGATTTGGAAGCATGGAAATACACGTATGCAAAACCAAGAGCATTAACCCCTCCAATGAATTACAACCGTGCAACAATGTTACAATTTCATCCTGCTGAATTTTCAAAGCCAATTTTAGAACCAAAAACTTTATATCTTTGGGGACAAAAAGATGGCTTTTTAATGAATGAAGGTGGTGAAATGTCGTTGAAGCTTTGTAAGGATGCGCGGCTTGTTAAAATTCCAAATGCATCACATTGGGTTCAACAAGATGCTCATGAAGAAGTTAATCAGCATATTGAAGACTTTCTTGCAGAGCCATAGAGAATTTAACAATTACAGTAGTTAAGCTTATATAATTTATATAACAATTATTATTTTTAATTAATTATTATTTTTAATTAATTATTATTTTTAAATATTATTTAGTTCATAAATAAAAGTTGAAAGAATATCTGTTATTTAAAATAAAAACTTTAAAAAGCAACTGCTACTGTAAACTCAAAATTTAAAATATTTTCATAAAACTTATTTTAACTCAAACCCTCAAAACACAAATGTGCCATCAAACAACTCCAGATTTTCAAATAACAATTTTATTCAATATAATTTTGAAACAAACAAAAACACACATAAAAATAATTTCAAGAAACTTCAAGATAAGAAATTGAATAAGCTGCTACCGTATGCCATCGGTCGAACTTTTGGATCTAAAAAAGTAAACAAAATTAGTAAAAACTACAAAAGTAAGAAAAAAATAAACTTACGTGAAACAGCTTCAAATGAGGTAATTTTTGGAGGATATAAATTATCACCAGTAATATTAATAAAAGCTCCTTTATTACCAATCTGAAAAACAGAATTCAATGTAATCATTTCATTTAAAACATTTAAGCAAAAAACTTACGGTATCACAATAATTTGGTGCACTAAAAATAGTATAAACTTGTCCATCATGATGTCGTTCATATCCTTCAGGTTTAACTTCATGACTCCTGAAAAAAAGGAATCAATCATTTTTTGTATAAAAAAAGTTTCAAGAATTTTAAAACAAAGATAAAATTGTTGGAGTATTATGAACACTGTAACTATATAATTAAGCTTCAATGTTGTCTAGTTATCCTATTTTAATATGCCATTGCTTTGCACGGTTTTTATTTTTGTTACAATGAAAACCCGGCTTGAGCAATGGGGAGGAAACAAACTTTTATAAAAACGCTCTTTGGCTACAATGTATGCGCCATACACCACTCGACCAAAGAACCATCAAAAAGGGGCAGTGAAAATTTAAAACACTTACCGAACAATATATAGCAAATCATTTGCTTCCAAGAATTTTCGTGTAATATCTGGTCCCCACTAAAAATATATGAACATCAGTATACGATTTTAAGTAATTAAGTTATTTTGTTTGGGAGAAATTGGGGAAAAGAAAATATATGTTTTGCTTTTTAGAATTTGAAAAACTGGATACTGTAGAAATAAAATTGACACTCGTCTTGTGCCAGAGTTTTTTAAAAATGGTATTACTTTAACAAAATTACAGATGCTAGCTATCAAATGGATAGCAAAAAATTTGCAAACATTGTTGCGTTAAAATTACCGTGCTCAAAGACGGAGTGTTTTAAGCCAAAACAAAATTCAACTATTACAAATGTAAGGCAATTAAACGTACTTGAATGCCTGCACCACGTTTAGAAACAGAAATGCCATTTTCATCTTGTGGATCACTCCATAATAAACCACACATTGGACCATCTTCTGGGGGTTGCCGAGCACGATGAATCTTTTTCAATTGATCAAGGGTAACATTTTCATCAGCTGAAAGCCCACCATGGCAGCACTAAAAGTAAATCCTGTTTGATATTTGTTATAGTAATAAATCGCCTTACAAAGATTTTCTTATTAATAACATGTACCAAAGGAAGTTGATTAAAAAGTTCAGTAAAAACTTCTGACATTTTAGCATTATATTTCGCTTTAACTTCACCTTCAAATCCATACATTTTATTCAAAGAATCAGATTCATGATTTCCACGGCTCATATAAAAATGATTTGGATATAGCAGTTTCAAACCAAGAAGAGTAAAGATTGTTTCAACACTAAAACTTCCACGATCAACAAAATCTCCATTAAAGAGATATGGATTTGTTTCAGATGGTAGGCCATTAATTTCAAATAAATTTATCAAATCATAAAATTGCCCATGTACATCACCACAAATTGTAAACTTTTGTTTGTCTGGCACTGTAATATGAACAAGACTATCTTGAGATTTAAAGAAATTGTAAGCTGCTAGAATCATTTTATAAGCATATCGAATTGGAAGCTTCTTTTCAGCTTTAAAATGAGCAATAAGATCTTTCATAAATTCTAGCGTAATTTCACCATCTAGACGTGGACCAGTATATGATGGTTCAACAGCTGAAATATGAATGGACGATTATGTGGAAAGGAAAAGGACTAGATGGATTACCAAATTCATCTGGTTTAATTGAATCAAGAAGTTTCTTTTCATCATAATCACATGCAATAGCTTTTTCAAATGCAATTCGTTTAACAATTTTTGAGCATTCTTCAAATTTTTTTTGTGCATCAGCATCATTTGGACGGAATTTTCGGACCTACAACCACACAGTTATTACTCTTATTTCCCTAACTAAAGAAAACTAACAGCTTCATAATCTTTTAAAGCAAGTTTATATTTTCCAAGTGCCATATTTGCAGACGCTCGACGAAAGTAAGCCTTTACATATGCAGGATCCAATTTAATTGCTTCATTTGCATCTGTTAAAGCTGAACCAAATAATTCTTTTCGAAGATTTGCAATTGATCTATTGCCATAATATGTTGGTTGTTGTGGATCAAGATTTATGGCAGCAGTATATAATTCAATTGCAATATCATATTTTTCATCTAAAGCAGTCCTCCTGTTTATACCTTTTGGATCATCTTCAAATCAAACAAACCTTTAAAAAATTTATTTGCTTCATCTTTTATTTTAGCTGCTCTTTCAACAGGATTATCAACAGTATCAAATTTTTCAATAATACTACTTGTAACCGTCATAATATCAGCAGCCTAAAAGTGGAATGGGAAAATGGGTTTTTTACTACAAAAAATATTGAAAGGGTAAAAGCTAAAGGTAATAAAATTTTAAATTCTCGGTAGTTACAATGTGAACAGTAAAGTTTTTTCAAGCATGGGAAAGCATGAAATATGCCAAAAAAAGAAAAGGAGCTCTAAATCTTGTTTCTTTTTTTGTGGAAATATAAGAGGCATAAAATGGAAAGGGGAGTTTATGCATTCATGCTTATATAAAGAAAGGGAATAGCGGATGCTCGAATAGTTCGTCGCAAGAGAATTTTACTGGGGTAGTATGAGAAAAAAAAGTATGAGAAATGTAGATTCATAAAGTTACAAACTATATTTATTATGAAAGATGAGGGGTATTATAATAACCCCCTTTGAGAAAGTACTCATTCTGTTAAAACATAAGTGTTACTAAATGGCAAAAAGCGCAAAACCAGTCATTTAAGGCAGCTAATTTTGTCACTCTTTGCAGTTTTAAGGTGTTTTCTAATTTACAGTGTAATATTCACGTTTTTCGTTAATACATTTGAGAACCAGTGGCAACGTAGTAGCTACATAGAGGGTGTTAGGGGGCTTCATGTCTATGATCAGATCATTGTAAGCCATGACTCTAAACAAACCTTTATTGGAGATTTTCCATTCATAACATTTGCATGTTCATCACTAGAAGTTGTTTCATTAAGATTTAATAATTTTTGGGATGTTTTAAATTGCATAACTTCTGGCTCAATGATTTGATCTTTTTGTTGCCTGGGCAATTCAAATACATTCTGTAAATTATTAATGTTAGATAATTCTAACTGCATTTGAATGTTTACACTTACAGTTGGTGTATCAATAAATAATTGTTTGACATTTTTAATCTTTTTAATTGTGCCTTCTTTCTTCTTTTTAGCTCCATCAACAACAGCAGATCCATTAGAAGCAATCGAATTTTCATATGCAGCAATATGAAGTGAAAGGGTGCTACTGTTTATGCTTGAATGTTTTTCTTCTTTTGATTCTTTCTTGCCAGAATCATCAAGAACATTCAAATTTGTTGTTGAAAAGCTTCTTTGTGATTTTTCCAGTGAAAGGGAGCCTTGCCTTGCTTGTGAATCATAAGTATGAGAAAAATCTATCAGTTTCGTTAAGGCTGCAGTCTTATTAAATATGGGCATTGCAAATAACAAAAAAAGCGTATTTTAAATTCTTTTTAATTTTCGCATTTTTTACTTCAATGAAATTAATTAACAAAAGACTGCAGCCTTATTGTTGTTTTACCGTAATTTGGAACTTCTTTGTTATAACTTTCAAAATCTTTTGATTGAATTGATTTAACAGATAAACATTGATGATTTTGATTTAAATTAAGATTATTGTATTGAGTATCAGAAATATTATCATCAACAGTAACTTGCTTGTCTTTAAAAGACAAACAATAATCTTTTGTTGTCATCTGAAATTGACAACAAAGAATTATAATTTATTTTTAACTCCAATATTTTTAGTTTCAGACAATAATAGAAACAAAAATCAACAAAGTTTTTAACTAAATGTGATCCTAAAATAATGAAAATTCGCGAAAAAAGTCTGATGAAAACGACACCTTAAAGCTAAGCCATCAAAAATATGAATGATGCAAACTTTCTAATTAGCGAAAACTTTTATGGGAAAATAGGATGCGGCAGTTGTGCAGTTTAAACGAAAATAAGAATGATGCAACAAAAAGACGTTGGATGTTTTTTACAAACTTTTAAAAAATTCTCTAACTAATTATGTCTAATACATTTTTAAAAAAATTCGTTATACTTGTATGTTTTGAGTGTTAAACGTTCACGTAAATTTTCTTGTTTATAATATTTGAGTTTAGGGAAACGAAAATAAGGAATAATGTAAGTAGAATCTTCATTTTCTAGAATCTCATCAGTAAATGCTGCATGATGATGCTGAAATTCTTTAGAAATTTCTTGCGAGAAATCAAAATGAAATTGTGTTGTATCATTTTTCTGTAAAAATAAAAAAGATAGCTGGCTTATTTGAATTGTTTCACTGGCAAAAAAAGTGTGTGAAGTACCTTTATGTATTCATAAAATGTATCAATATCAAAACATTCTGGAATATTTTCTAAAATAAAAAACTGAAATTTGTGTAAATTTGGGTTTTTTAATATTTCTTTTACAGTATTTGAAGTTATAGCTGGCACACTACTTTCTTTAATGCTAAAAATTAATGTTACAAAAATGTTATAAAAATAATTATATTACAATTGAAAACCATCAAGTTTAGGAAAGTATTGCAGTATTTTTTCAACTGGAATTACTGAATTATTTTTTGATAATACTGTTGTTTTATTCATTGACAGCTTTTCAAGTTTTCGGAATAATAGCAATTCAGTGTCATAAATAATTTGCCCAAAAAAATTTAAATTTACTGTATCGTCGTATTTGTAAAGCCTTGTAAAGAATGATGAAGCAATGTTTCGTGGTTGAAATATTCGGGGTGGTACATAATCTGACCAAACTGCTAGATACTTTGTTGCCCAAATTTTTGTTGTTGCTGCTTGATTAAAGTTTATTCTTTTGTAACTTGAGCAATATGTCGTTGAACACGTTATCCATTTTTCATCCAATCTATGCCACAAACAATGAAATACCAATAAAGGGTTTTTAGCAAAAAAATATTTGCATGTTTGAATTAGTTTTCGATAAACTTTGGGGTTAGATGGTTTTTGAGTTATATTATAAATTACAGTATCCGGCAATAAGAAGGATTGCTGAAGACAAGAATTAAAAATTATCGGAGGCATTCGAAAAGTCGGTAATAAATGGATGAGAAACAATTGTTAATGACCACCAAACAACCTAGTACTCAAAATGAACTATGTTTTGCCAACTCGTCAAATTATTTTTTGACAGGTTGTTCTTCTTTCATGGATAAAAAAAGTTTTCAAACATCTTCTTCTTAAAATCAATAACCATGACTGTGTTTTGGCAGCTTAATTCCCACGATTACCGATATTATGTTATAGACCAAACGTATAAAAAAACCATTTATTTCTAAAACTACAGTATCTAAAATAAATCAACAAAATAAAAACGATTAATAAATTTCTTCTGCTGTTTTAACAGCCGGCGTCCATTTTGCCTTCTCCGATTCAACAGAATCTTTATGCTTCTTATCTGCTTCATATAGTGCTTCAGCTTCTTTTATTTCTTTAAGACATTGTACAATCTGTTTCTAAAACTTGTTACAAACTTAATTCCATTCTTAATATACAAATAAACATACACCCAGTTCTAATTGTTCTTGTAATCTTTCAACTTCAAATTTTGTTGTTGCAATTGGTCGAATTCCTCCAACAATTTTATAATCAGGGCCACGTTGAAGTGGATTTACATATGGTCCAGAATAAATTCTAAAAAATATAAACATTGTAGAAGTATACGATATTATAAACTAATGCTTACGGTGGACGCCAAAATTGTACTTTCCCATCAGTTTTCGGTACAGGTTCTTGTGTTGAAGTATCGATATATTCTGCCCTGCTTCGAAATGATAAAATTTTTTTTGGTTGTCGCAGCAATGTTGTTGCAACTCTTTGCATCTATCAAATGTTTAAACTTAAATTAATGATTTTTAAGTTCAAAAGTATATTCAACGGTACAGTATCACCGTTTGTTAAAAAGAGTTTCATAACAAAATACAGTAATTTTTCATATTTATTGTTTCAAAGGTATAATATAAATACAAAAGTGAAAATAAAAAGAACAAACAAAAATTTCACAAATATAATTCTTTTATGAATTCCACATCTTGATATCACCATCCCATCCAGCAGTTAAGACACGAGATTTTTCATGTGGATGCCATAAAGTTGTGATACAAACATTATCATGTGCCTTCCACCGGGTAACAATTTTATGAGTTGTCCAATCCCAGATAAATACTCTTCCTTGTGCATCACCAGAACAAATAAAACTGAAAAAGAAATTACAGTATTATTTCATGTTTTTAAAAAAATATAATGCGCATTTTTGCCAAATTAACAAGTTACTCTTTTGAAATATTTTTTTAAAAATGCTGCTTTTATTTCTGTGCTACTTTTTGTGTTAAAATATTTTCAAAACGCCACATTTTTGCTTTTAAATTAATTTTTTTAGTTAAATATAAGCCTCTCAAAGGCGTCCAAAAATTGCGTATGGTACCCATGTTTCAGAGACCACCGCGGGTAATTGGTAGAAGTTTTCAACCAGCAATAAACGCACCTCGGTTTCCCTCATTGGTCACGTTATCGCCTCTGCGCAAAGCTGAAGAAAATGTCAGCAGCAGCCGGTTAAAGAAAAAATGGAAAGAAACTTCTTTGCTAAATTCCACCGGCAAGCAAGACAGCCAAAGAGGCGCTCTCTCTTCACTTAAAAAAAACGCAGCAACGAAAAAAATGCGACAGCGACTTTCTTTTTTCCTTTCTTTCTTCCTTCAACATCATCGCAAGCAAAAAATGAGAGAAAGAGACAAACCTCATTTCAGGAGAAAAATCTGATGTACAAGCATATCCAGCAACATTATGTCCACGAAAAGCATGCTTCTTTGAAAATTTTAATTTATCATCAATTAGCTGGAACAATACAAGCCGATTATCCATTGCTTGACCAACAATCCATTTTTCTAAAAAAAACATTTTTAAAAAAGATTTCGCAATTTCAAGGCAAAACAAACCATTAGGAGATTTTGTCATTGTTGGAATAGAATGCAAGCCAGCATTTTGAATAAGCTTTGTATCAACTGGAATACCCCATTCCCAAATTCGAATTGATTTATCATCAGAAGTAGAGCAGAACCGACGATTTTCATCAAAAAATGTTACAGAATTAACAGGTCCCAAATGTCGATCATATTCTTGTTCAATTTCACCAGTTCGAGTATCCCATTGAATAATTTTCTTATTTTGCATACCCGATAAAAAGATATTTTGTTTATCTTCATCTGGATTATATGTAACACAAAAAGCTTTATGACCAGTTGTAAGACGTTGCTTTACTTGACCTGAAAGAAACATATATAATTACTGCACTTCTAAATTGTATATAAATTAAACTTACCAGTTTCAGTATCCCAAATTTTAATATAATTATCAAATGATGCAGTAATAAATTCTCTTCCATCATTATTAAAACAGACATCTTTGATGGGAAGCTTATGACCAAAATATGTTTGAATACATTTTCGATTACCGTATACTTCCCATAGCTTTACCTTTGCATCCATACTACATGAAAGGAATAAATGCGCAGAACCAGGTAACCATCGAACAGCATTAATTGGTTTTGAATGACCTTTATATGTATGCATAAGTTTTGTTGGAGGAAAGCATCGATGTGGGCAATAATCTGCACGTAAATTAACTCCAGTAAATGGTGGAACTTCCATAAATGATCGTTGCTTATATTCTGGTATATCTTTGACTAAAAATAATAAATTAAAAGTTATTAATAAAAAGCTAAAAGCTTACCATGTACTGTAACAGATTCTTCAATCAAATGTTTCTCTTCATTTGCTTTCTTTCGACCTGCTCGACTCATTTGTCTCTTCTTTTTCATATATTCATCCATTTCTTGTTGTAGTTCGGGATCAGCTTTTGCAACAGTTTTTTCATCAACAAATTTAGACCATGGTCCTGTAAATCCTTCAACATCTGATGCATCATAATTTGTTGTTCGCTTTCGTTTTTGTAGTCCCGTTTTTACGGTTGGTTCTGCAACCGATGCACCACCCAGCTTTTCAGCTTTTGCAACATCACCTATAATTGAATTTCCAGCTTCTGCAGAGGGATTTCTTGCAAATCCAAGAGTATCAAATGATCGAATTTCATTATTAAAATGGAATGGATTTATATGTGCTTTTTCAACAAATCCTGTCAAAGTATTCTTTTGTGCACGTTGTTTATCACTTTTAAATGGATTTACAGGTCCTGCCTAAAATAGTAAAACATTGTTAAAAAGTAGCAGTAATATTAGATAGTTATTAAATGTAACGTACTTCTGGTTTAAACAATTCTTCATATCTTGGATTACTTTTCAGTTCTTTAGTTGCTGGATCAAATATTGCAACTTTTGATGATTCTGCAATTTGTGATGCGGATGCAAATGGTATCACATCTGATACAGGATTAATTGTTAAACCAAGTTTCTTGGCCATTTCTTCTGGATCTTCTGAAACATCTTCAATAGGAACATCTTCTTCTACTTCTGAACCAGAATCAGCAGCATACGCTTTTAGAGCATTCATTCTATAAAAGGAAGATAGATATTGTTAAAAACTACGGTAAAAATGGTAAATAAAAAAACTTTCACGAAAAATATTTTAAGTTTTTTTCAAAACAGAAATGCGAAAGAAAAATTTTTGTGCTCCAAAAAAGATAACAAAGAAATGTTTCATATGCGTTTAGCACTGCATGTTGCGTGGCATCTACAACATTTTACAACTACGGCTGCTGTTCCACGTTGTTGACTTTGAATAATAATTATTTTTCCATCAAAAAAATATAATCTTTTATCTTTTTTTTCGTTCATAAATATCACGCTTTTTATATATTACGAATTTTTAGATCATGGGAAATTCTGAATCTACACCAATTCCTGGTGGCGGTAGTGAAGGGTATCATGTTTTAAGAGTTAGTTTTTTACAACCTTTTTTAAACGTTTTGAAGTTATATTTTTAAGGTTCAAGATAACTCTCCTGGTCAAGCAGCTGGCTTAGAGCCATTCTTTGATTATGTTGTTGCAATTGGTGAAATACGATTGGTATGAATTTTTAGAGCAATGGATTGTAAAATAACGAATGTTTTTATAGGACAAAGATGATGATACTTTAAAAACGTTACTTCGAAATAGTGTTGAAAAACCGCTTGAGCTAACTGTTTACAATAGGTTTGAATACATTATTTTACATTTAACCTACAACAAATCAATTACAGTAAAACCCAAACCGTTCGACAAACCCAAATTATTCCATCTGAACGATGGGGTGGCCAAGGCCTTCTCGGCGTTTCAATTCGATTTTGTTCTTTTGAAGGTGCAAATCAAAATGTTTGGCATATTATTGATGTTAAACCAAATTCTCCTGCATCATTTGCTGGCCTACAATCAAATACTGATTATGTTTTGGGTGCAGAATCTGTGCTAAATCAAGCGGATGATTTAATTGCCCTTGTACAAGCAAATGTTGGAAAACCTCTTAAACTATATGTTTATAATGTTGATGATGATAATGTTCGAGAAGTTGAACTTACACCTAATGATAATTGGGGTGGTGAAGGATGTTTGGGTTGTGATATTGGTTTTGGATATCTTCATAGAATCCCTGTTTCTGTTGATCGTTCACATCCACCTGGTGTTAAACAACCTCTTTTACAACATCAACAAAACCAACAACAGCCATCGTTGGTTAATATTCCTTCTGCTTCTAAAGTTAATATTGCTCAACCTGGTTTTACTGGAATTCCACAAGTATGTTTTTGATTTGAATTTTACAATAGTTATTAAATAATTTTTTCAGATTGATAACTTGCCAACTGCAACATCTGCAAAGCAATTTCCTGATCCAAAAGATTTTTTGGTAAATTCTGCACCTCCATCAAATCCTTTCCAATCACAATCTTCTTCAAATGGATTACCACCTCCACCACCAGCTGTTTCATCGTATCAATTTATTCCTCCAACTTCTGAATACAATGCTCCTCCACCGTCTTCTCATCATCATCATGAACATGACCATCAGCACGATCATCATCATGACCATCAGCATGGACACCAACATGAACATTCTGTTCCTCAACAAACTCAACAGCAACAATATGAACGACCTCCAAGTGTTCAAAATAATGCTCAACAACAAGAAATTCCACAACAAACTTATCAAGATTATTCACAACAAAATCAACAGCAACAACAGCCTCAATATGATTATAAACCGTTTATTCCACAGGCAACTCCATCTCCACCACCGCAATCACAACCCAATTATTTTATTCCACCAAATCCTTCAGAAGGACATGAACATCGTCAAGAAACAACACCTATTACAAATGGTCAAAATGGTACTACTGCTTCACAATTAGATTCCGCAACAAATGGACAATATTCTCCACCTGTTCAATCAAGTGTTTATCAGCCATATCTTGCATATGGTGCTCCTCCAGGCACAAATACAACTGCATCATCATATTCTCCTGTTTCGTCACAATCTATGCCACCACCGCCTCCTCAACAACCTTTTATGCAACAGCAGTATTATCAAGCACCTCCTCCGCCTATGCAACCACCAGTACCTGGTCCACCTCCAACATTCAATGGATATCCATCAGTAGTTCCACCAATGTTCTCTGATCAAAAACCTCCAACATCAGATTATTCAAGCTTTCCTATTACAACTCAGCCAGCTCCATTGAGCTTTCCAATGCCACCACTTTCAAGTCTTGGAATTCAAAATTTAGTTCCACCTCCACCAACAACAACATTTTCTCAAACTTCACAATACGGTCCACCACGTATGTTTTAAAGCTTAATTGTCCTTTGAAATAATAGTATTTTTTAGCAATCCCATCCCAAGCTCAAACTTATCAATAAATTTTTATGAGAAGCTGCTATTTTCAATTGCAATTCGAGAAATGTTAATTATTAACAAAATAGCAAATATTATCTTTCGTCGTTTTATTATTTGGGTGCCTAGAATGTTTTGGTTATTTTTTTCGCCGTCTTCATGATATGATATTATTATTATAATGATTAAATATTAAATTTTAACTTATTTCTCTTATATATATTGTTTGAGAATGTATATTATTGATTTTTACTGCTTTTTTTGGTTTTTTTCTTTTGCAAAGAAATAAATATTATTTTTATTATTAATTTAAAAAGTACAATAAAAGAAAGTGGTTTGGGTCCTTTGAATTTTTTTGTTTATGGGATATGAAAAGTATACTGTAGCTTTGTAGAAAATAGTAAAAACTAACAATGGCAACTATCGAAATAGAAGCTGCAGAGTAAGCTTTATTCTTTTACGATTACGGTAACTTTTCTGCTTTTAGTGTTGTGCGTTTAATTGAACAATATTTAAAAGAGAATAATCTTATGCGAACACTTGAAACTTTACAAGAAGAAACAAATATTACAATGAATACAATAGATAATTTGGATACATTTACAAATGATATTTTAAATGGACATTGGGATCTTGTTTTGAAGACAATTCAACCGCTAAAAATACATCCAAATAAGTTAATGGATTTATATGAACAAATTATTATTGAACTTGTTGAATTGCGGGAATTGGCATCAGCTCGTCTAATTCTTCGACAAACTGATTCTATGGCTTTGTTAAAGACAGGAAATCCAGAGCGATATGCAAGACTTGAAAACATTATATCAAAAAGTTATTTCGATCCACGAGAAATTTATCCTGAAGGTGTTACAAAAGAGAAGCGAAGACTTGCAATTTCACAATCTCTTTCACAAGATGTACATGTTGTTCCACCATCTCGTCTGCTAGCATTATTGGCACAATCACTTAAATGGCAACAACATCAAGGCTTGCTACCACCTGGCACACAAATTGATTTATTCCGTGGTAAAGCTGCCGTTCGAGAACTTGAAGATGAACATTATCCAACACAATTTGTTCGGTAAGTTGGCAGTTACTGAAACAGTTTTTTAAAGCTTTAACTTTTAGACATATAAAATTTGGCGCAAAATCTTATCCTGAATCAGCAGCATTCTCACCAGATGGTCAATATCTTGTTACTGGATCAGTAGATGGCTTTATTGAAATATGGAATTTTATAACAGGTAAACTTCGAAAAGATTTAAAATATCAAGCACAAGAAAATTTTATGATGATGGATGTAAGCTTTATCCCCCTTCTTTATCTCTTCTATTAACGTCTATTTTTAGACAGCAGTTCATTGTATGTCATTTAGTCGTGACTCTGAAATGTTGGTAACTGGTTCAAAAGATGGAAAAATTAAAGTTTGGAAAATACAATCTGGACAATGTCTAAGAAGATTTGAATCTGCGCATTCTGCCGGAGTTACAAGTGTTTCATTTTCAAAAGATCATTCACATGTTTTATCTTCTTCTTCTGACAATCTTATTCGGTTAGCTTTTTTTAAAGTAGCTTTATGAAATTTTAGCTTTTTACTGTCTTGATTAGCAGCTTTTTAGCTTTAAGTTTTTTTAAACTGATTTCTTTTTTAGAATTCATGGCCTAAAGAGTGGTAAATGCTTAAAAGAATTTCGTGGACATTCTTCATTTGTTACATCTGCAATCTATACTGAAGAAGAAACGCATATTTTATCGACATGTGCAGATGGTACTGTAAAAGTATGGTCCGTTAAATCAACAGAATGTCAAAATACTTTTCGTGTTTCAACTACTGGTTCATTAATGAATGTTTCAGTCAATTCTGTACATCTTGTTCCAAATAAAACTGGTGAAAATCAACTTTTTGTTATTTGTAATCGAACAAGTACTATTCATGTTGTTAACATTTCTGGACAAGTAAGTAATGTCCTTCACTTTTATGCATAATCATAGACTGAGTTTGCACCATTTTTGCTATAAATCAAACTTTCGAATTAAAAAACTACTCTTAAAATTTTAAAAACATTTTCCAAAATGATACGGTTGATATAGGCAGTTTTTTTTGGTAATTCATAAGTTTGTTTTTTGTCGAAGGAGATCATTGAACGACATAAGAGCTGTTATATTGATGCTTTTTCTTTATTAGTTTTTCTTCAAGGTCATTAAAAGTGTGTATTATAAAAGATAGATAGAATTCCGGAAGAAGTTTTTTTCGGTCATTTTTTAGTTCAATTGAAAATTGAATTGACCAATTGAAAAGTGAGAGTAGTTTTGGCCTTTATAAAAAACTAAGTCATTGAAATGATGGCGCCATGCTTAAAAATGAAGAAAAAAATTTTTGGTAAACAACTTTTCGATTCAAATTTATAAATTTGATACTTTTAAATTTTTAAAAATGATATATAACTCGACCGAATTTCTTTTGCCATCAGTGGGGGTCGGATACTTGGCCTAAAAAAAGAATTACGTGATCAAAATACGGTTAATTAAAAAAGTAGAAAGTGGCATTTTTGTTGCCATGTTGTTGGCATTTTCGACAATTTTAAAAGTCTAAATTTTGATTCTAGCGTGAAAGACTTATTTTATTATTAAAGGAAAAATTATTTAAAATTTTAAAATACAAACTTGATACTTTTAAATTAGGTGTTCAAAAAATGGGGTCGAGTTGTATGAACTTTTGTTTGAGTTTTATTTTTTGCCTTAAGAGTTGAACGGATACTTGGCCTAAAAAAGCAACAAGGATGAGATCAAAATACATAATATTTACATATCCTATTTTTAGACTATTATTATTTTTACATCTTTCTATTTTTCAGGTTGTACGAACAATGACAAGTGGAAAGCGTGAAAAAGGTGATTTCATTGCATGCAAGCTATCTCCACGTGGTGAATTTATATATTGTCTTGCGGAAGATAATGTTCTATATTGTTTTTCAATGATATCTGGTCAACTCGAACATACTCTACCTGTACACGATTCTACTGTAATTGGACTTACACATCATCCACATCAGAATTTGCTGGCAACATTTGGAGAAGATGCATTACTTAAACTTTGGCGGGCATAATATCTTGAAATGAGTCTTTACTGTTGTTGCATTTTCTTGAAATTGTTGTTTTTTGCTTTATGATCTTGAAATTTGTTTTGATTCTCACTTCTCTTTGTTTTATTTGATTGTTTGTTATTACTTTATTACTCTTTTATAAATAACTTTTTTGCAAAACATTGAAATTAAAACACAATAAATTAAAAAATGGGGGTTCGAGATTCGGGAATGAGAATCATATTTTTGAGTGTCAGAAAAGATAAAATAAATTAAGAAAATTTAAATTTTAAATTGTGGACGAGAACGTAGCCGAAGAAAGAAGTAAGCGATGAAAGCACAACCAAAAATCATTAAAATGGCAAGGAATGCAATAAATGTTAAAATTGATTCTTGACTTAAACATATTCCTCCAGATGAGTAATAAAGTGAATCAGAGATATCTGTGGATGGGAAAGTAGAAGTGGATGCACGAATAGCATTTTCAATTTTTTGATGCATTGTAAGGGCTGCTGCCTCGCTATCAGCTTTAAGATCATCTAAATCAAAGACAATAATTTTATCTGCAGATAAATCCATGGTAAAATCAAATGGCGATTTTGCTGCTGGATCAGATGCTGTGGAATTGGATACGGTAACTGCAGCATATGGGGAACGTCGAACACGTTTAAAGCCATTGAAAGCAGATGCACCAGCGCCAGTGCAACGAGGTGGCTGAAATAGAGGGGATATGGGATTAGAGGAAAATTTACATAAATTTCAACCAGATGCCCACAAAATCGAAATTTTGATGTTAATAATTTAGTTTCGATTTCTGTCGAAATTCAGCAATTTAAAAAAAATTTGTTTAACAATTTGTATAATAACTTACAGTTTTTCCATTACACATTCCCTCAGAGATCATGCAAGTGGAAACAGCACATTGAAAATATGTTGTAACTTTATCAGCAAATTTAAAGGCATTGACTTCTGTGTATGCAAGATTGGCAGCTTGATTATATGATAAATCAGGGATAATTGAAGTATCAATTGAACATCCATGTTCATCAAGCAAAGGCTTTTTATCATTTCCACCATCAGAATCAACAAAGCATGAATGGACGAGCATTGAAAACATATCAGATTCACATTGCCATACATGAAAGAGTGGTTCCCCGACGGTGGCATAATTAACAATGGCACCATTAACAGATCCTCGTCGAACTGAATAAGTACAGAGTGGCATCTTTGCAGTATCAATTAAATCTGTCGTTGGAATTTCACTAACATCAAGTTTACTGGTTACAACTGAAACAAATTTGCATATTAATAAATTTAACTTTAAATAAATGTCGAAATTTTGATTTTGGAGAGACAACTATGGGTTAAAAATACTTCAAATTTTAAATTAGTTCAAATTTGAAAAATCAAAATTTCGACCTTTCTTCCCAAGACTCATACCTTTATCAGCTTCCATATAAAAGCATGTGCAGCGATATGCTCGATCAACTTTTGTAATAAATGTATTGTGAAAGCTGATGATGATTGTAATGGATTGTTCAATTCCACGTTCTTCAGGAGAGATTTTTCTTGATCGCCGCATATTACAATCACCATTCATGATTTCAAATTCTGCACCAGGTCGATTATTACCATTGTTATTATTATTGTTGTTGTTGGAGTTACTGCTACTACCAGATGGAACAAAATTTTGAACACATTTATCATTTTCAATCATTCCTTTAACGAATATTCGGCCATTAAATGGCTTTTCAGTTCGAAATGTAAGCTTTACTCGATCTTCCATACAATCAACTTGTGGATCACCTGAAAATAGGGGATATGGATAAGTTTATGAAATTAGTCCAGGAAATATTTAATTTAGAAAAAACTAAAAATTATTTTAGTTTGTTTGAACTGGGTTACTGTATGTTTGATCTCAAACAAGTAGGGTTGTCAAATCTCCCGGGAGATTTAAAAAGAGGGAGATCTCCCTGGGAGATCTCCCGGGAGATCTCCCGGAAGATCTCCCGAAATCTCCCGGTTTCTAACTTTTGTCATTTTTTTCAATTTTTTTGTGTAATGCGTTAAAGCTAAATTTTAAATAATATTTTATTGATAATACCGCCAATGCATTTGTCGTGTTGAGAATATTTTTATATCAAGGCAAAAGGAAATTGCTATAAGCAAGAAAAAATAATAAAAGTCAAAAAGTTAACAATGTCATGTGAAATAGTTTAAAATCTAATAATATTTATTGGGAGATTTGGGGAGATCTCCCAGCAAAAAATGGGAGATCTCCCGGGAGATCTCCATTTGACAACCCTACAAACAAGATTAAAATAACTGTTATTTAAAAAACATTTAATTTACAAAGCTTTTTCAGAATTTTAAACTACTAGAAATCCCGACATTATTTTATCACGGTCTTAAATTACCGTAGAATTTATGCCCAAAAATAATATATCTTTAAAAAAAAATGGAACTGTGACTTTTGTTTCGAAAAGATGTTTTTCACGATCATGTTTAACAGTTTACAGTATACCAAGCTCTTATTGCAGTTAAACCACTGCTAAAGAAAATCAACATACCAACAACTCCATTATCCAAGACACTTGTTGACAGGCTGCTTCCAGCTGCATTCGTTAAAGCAATGAAAAAACCAGCCAAAAATATTAAAATCATTCTGATTTCAGCTTTCTTATTCAAAGGTTACAAAAATCTTAGATCCTTTTTGAAAAAGCTGCTGCTGCTGGTGTCTTTACCGACGAAAGAAAATGAGGATGATGTTCTTTTTTAAATGTGTATTTGTTATGGTAAAATTTTTGTGGTTTTATACCTGTCACTTCCTTTTTCTCCTCCTTCAACAGCATCTTCTTAGGTTGCATCCTTGAAAAATCTCCTCGTCTTCATTTCATTTCCTTCAACTCCACCCCTTTCGACCTTGGCAGAAAAGAAAAGCAATCTGTTTTTTTCCTTGTCTTTTTAAAAAATGAAAATTATAATATTTTATTACAAGTCCTTTTCTTTCAAGGAATACAATAGAAATCACATTAAAAATAACAGTTTTAAAACACACCGCAATGAAAGTTTTTAATAAAAAAAATTCAAAGTCACTTTCATTCTTTTGTTGTTTAAAAAACTTTTTCATTTGTTTATGAAAAAGTGAAATTTATGTTTTTAATTTTCTTTTTTTCGAGAAAATCTCTCAAGGATAACGACTTTTTGCCTGCCGTTTTTGAAGTGAATACAATAAGTTTCTCATAGGAGTAATTAAAGAACTTTTTTGTGTCCTGTCTTTAATAAATATTATAATTTTTTTAAATGGACAACTGATGTCATAAACTTTTTTCCTTATAACTAATCTCGAAAATCAGACTTTGTCTCGAGCGGTGTTTTAGTTACAGTTTTCAGCTCCTAAAAACTGCTTAATAAAATGCCTGATTTTCATGGAGGATCAGAAGAAAAAGAGCTTATGAAAACTGTGATTCCTTTTTTTAAAATCATTTCTTTTTTATTCATTTTTGTTGCTGGTACTTTTCCTGCTCTTCTTCAACCTCATCTTTGTGGTCACCGTCGTTGTGCTCATCGATGATCGTCCTGTTAGTGCCACTTCCACTTGACAATCCTCTCTTCATTCATTCAATGCCCATTTTTAGGATATCTATTTGTGATATTAGAAGACATTATATAATAATGACCTTCAGAGAACACAAAAATTCAACAAAAAATCCAATGTTTATTTATTTGTTTAAAATTTTAAAATAAATATCTCCATTTAAAAAAGTAAAGTGAGATGAACTTCACCTTTTTTCCCTTCTTCTTTTTTCTGCAAAAATACTATTTCTCTTCCAACAAAATTTAGGTTTACTCAAAAAAAGTTTTTTTTCTGATTTCTCAAAGGTGTGTAAACAGAAACTCAAATATCGGATCAAAACATAATTTATGCTCACAACCTTATTGCAAAACTAAACCGAAAAGAAAAAATTTTTCAATTAGAGAAAGTTACAGTACTTTTGATCAATTTTATTCTTCAAAATACAATGATATCAAAAAATATAAAGCTCAAAAAACAAAGAAATATAAAGGCAGCACAAATAACTTTACAAACAATTCCCAGATAAATACTGTAAGACTAAGATTTCAAATGCCAATGATAAGTTTGTACCATGAAAAAATCAAAGCAACACAACTATTAAAAATCCGTAAATTTAAATAATATTTGGTGTTGTAAAAATAAAAACCAGAATATGCATATATTTTGGATCAGGTAGCATTGTTTGAAGTAAGGTTGGACAAAAAATTGTTGCCAAATTTTGTGGTTTCATAAAATTCTTTTCAGAAAATGCAGCAACTTTTTGAAAATGTTGAAAGAGAGCTGTTAAAGTTTTGGCACGATATGGATCCAGCTTTGAAAGTTCTTTTCTGAAATATTGAAATTTTATTGTTCGAAATCGAAATATCGAGATTATTCTGAAACAAAAATTCGAAAAACTCAAAATCGAAATCATTCGGGTATGTTAAAAAGCGCAATACTGAAATTTAAAATTTCTAATAGAACTCAAAAATGGGAACCGGTGAAATAATTATATTTTTCCAAATCATAAAAGGCCAAATTTTGATTTTGAGCCTTCTTTTATTATCCAAAAAAACAAAAACCAACCTGCAAACTAGAAATTTTTGTTCATCAGTTGCTGAAGGATCCGATTCAAAGAAATCAAAAATGTTTTGAAAAATTGCAAATGGAATAAGTTTTTGCGGAATAGATTTGAGATATAGCTTCAACAAGCCACAAATAGTATTGATATCATCAACCACCGATAAATCAACATCCATTCCAGCATCAAATTGTTCTTTTAAATCTTCAATTTGTAGCACAGATCCAGAAACTCGATAAATGCCTTCTTCTTCAAGACCACGTTCTTCAACTTCTTTCGTACATTTTGAAATAATTGGAGGGATTTCAACACCATGTGCCATACAATATGCTACCAAATCAATCCCAAAAGTTCCTTTCACATATTTCAAACTTGGCTTACAGCTTTGTTCCAATTCTTTTCCACATCTTTGATGAACTGAAAATCCACATTCCAAACATTTGAGTCTCTCTTGCAATGGTCCCCAGATTATTGAATTACAGTATCCACAGATTTTAGGTTTTTTAAACCAATATGTTTGAAAATGATGACCTCTTTTGATGGTTTCCATTTTGAAAGCTGATGACATCATTCTTGTAAATTCTGTGGCATATTTTTCGATATGCATTGATTCCAAGCCATTTTTGACCATATCAGCAATATTATTAAATTGTTTTTTACCAATCCAATATGAGCCATCATAATAAAATGTTTCATAATTGAATACAATACCATCAAAAATGAATGATAAAATGTAACATTCGGCAGTTGAGAGTCGAATCAAATATGCACCTGAAATTTAGGATGATGGGAAAACTTTAGTTTTGACATTACTCCTTAAGTATGCAAATTTCTTCAAGAACACGGAAAAAATTCACTCACCTTGACCAACATCTTTTAAAATTCCTTCAGCTTGTGGATGATGCAAAGTGCCATGAAATTCTTCACCATAACAACTTGGAGCACTTGATAGCCGATATTCACGTGCAACAGGAACAGGTTGTGGCGCAGATTCTTTTAATGTCTGAAGCTTTTCTTCCCAAGTTGTATCATATTTATCACTCATCCTTCTTTCCCTTTCGTTTGCCTGCTGCTGAAAATGGTTAATGTTCAAAATTATGAATCATAGAAAAAATCAATGACAAATGACCGCGGTTATTTCAATGTGTGTCATACATTTAAATTTTTTGAGCTTTGTGATGAATATTAAAATTTTCATTGAAGACAAAACTTAAGATGCACAGATTAAGTTAATCTCAATCTTTAAAGCTTTTTTGCCCTGGGTAAACTTATTGTTATTATTATAGTTACTTCAAAAAGAAAAAAAAACATGACAAATTAAAAACTAGCCTACCTACTAGGATTATGGGTTCATCCAGATATCACGTCATACAAAAACCCCCTGTTTCCAACCCTTTCTACAATACCTGTCATTCCTTTGATCTTTTGCGGCATTGCCACAACTTCAAAGCCATGCCATATATCGCTGACTTCCTCCTTCCCTATCCTTGTATGACGTCATATCAGGATAAACCCTATTTATGAAGTTGGCTACATTAGTAAGCTACAACCTTGGTCAGATTTTGTCACGCCAAAAAAATGCGAAAGATGAGTCATACGATATCAAAAAACTACGTCACAAAAATATAATTAAACTTATAAAAAAGTTCAATGTATAAAACTTTTAGGACATAATATGTATACATTTAACCCGAAATACAACCAACATTCACAAAATAATATTTTAAGGTTAAATTTTATTAACCAGCCGATTTTCAAAAACAAAAAAATCATTGAATAACCGGCTGATAAAAAAAAGAAGTCGACAGCTTCTTTCTTATAAATTTTGTAAAAAAGCATGTACTGCCCAACAAAAACATAAACGGCTCACTGTGTTTTTTTTTGGATATTTTTTTCGTTATGCTTTTTCTTTCTTCTTGTCTGTGTTTCTTCTCTCAATCTCTATGCATCTAGAAATTTTTTACTGTTTTTTCCACAAAATAGAAAATACACACGGAAGAAGAAGAATTTCAACATGGAGGTGTTTTTGTTAAAATCAACGTAGGAAAAGAAGAAGCATATAAAAACAATGATACATAAAAAATTTTTTCCATGTTCATCGAAATGATCAACATTGTTTTGTATCATTATTGCTGGTAATTGTTACAAGAAAATGAGAAAATTCCATTAAATGTTCTTCATAAAAGTTTAAAAATAGAATTCATTAATGAATGAAAATTCTGTTTTGCCCCTAACTTTTTACGTTGGCGTCTGATGCTTCTTCCAATTGTTAGAATTTTTTGATTAGTCAATAATTTGAGGAATAAAAAATGAATGGAAGAATTTTGTGGTTGTCGACCTTTTTGAGAATTTTATTCTTAAATTTAGTAGAGATGCCTTCCAAATTAATGTCTTTAAATATTCCTTAATTTTAGGTTTAAAATGTTAGTTTTTTCGTTTTCTCACGTAAAAAAAGTTTTTTTTGGGCTATATTTTTTGGCAGTCATTGTTTTGAAAATATTAAACTTTGGTTCTTTGAAGAAAAAAAGACAGTCCTTTAAATTCGACAGAGATCTGCTTTAGACATCTATAAAAGTGCACAAATCTATGTCTGCTGTTTTTGTCGAATCAGTTTTTTTTCGCCAGCTACAACTTTTTATGTCTTGAGCTTTTGATGTCGGCTGAAAGATTAAAATATTAAAGTTTTTAAAAACTTTGTCGGGTTAGCTTTTTGTCTGCCTTTTTATCTATCAACCATATAAGAAAATTTGCAAAATGTCTTTTTGTCAAGTACAATGTCGGTCACCATTTCTTTTGGCGGTTTAATCGTCGATTCTTAGACTTTTTTAGACATTTAATAGTGCAGTAGCTTTCAGATTGTTTTGTCTATTTCATCGATGTAAATGATATCATCTCTTCTTAGCTAGCACCTCCTTCTGATGACCTTTTTTAATCATGTCTGGTCTAACAAAAGCTTTATAAAAGCTGATTTTCTCTTCTTTTAATTTATTTTCAAGAAGAAAAAAAGACTGATTGAAACTAACTTTGCTATATTTGACCCGTGTCTGATACAAGCATATAAAAAAGAATCAAATATTTTTGCTTTTTTATGACCTTTTTAAAAAAGGAATACCGATATTTGAATGTATTTTTTGATAAGCTACTGATGCCTCCATTAATTTATCATCGGCAAATATGCTGTTTTTACTTTCAATGTTGCAAAGTGAGGAAAAAACAAATTTGCAAATATCCAGACATAAGGAAATCTAAATTTGTTTTTATTTGCGGAGACAACTATCACTAAAAAAGGGGTTTTAAGAAATCTCTCACAAAAAAAAGCCACTTCCTTATTGTTACTCATAATATTTTTTCTCTTTTCTCGCTTTCAATTTTCCCACCATATTTTTTTTGTTCTTTTGTCTTTCTTTTTCAAAAATGACTTTTTTCAATTTCCTTCACTTTTTTTGAAGAAAAAAAGCCTTATTTGGTTGCGGCATTTTTTTTCTCTTTTTTGAACTAACCCATGTTAAGTTAGTTAATGTTTTTTCGTTCTTGTTTGAACGTTTTTTGTTTTAAACAAAAAAGAGAAAACGAAAGCAGCAAAAATATGTTTTTATAAACCAAAGTTGAACGCCTTTTTTCAGTTTCATTCTTCTTCTTTTTTGTCTGAAAAAAGTTCAATTTTGTTGTTTTCTTGTTGAAGAGGAGAGATCAAGATGGAAAGATAAGATTACAAGTTTTGAAAAATGTTTTATCGCCTTCTTTTTTTCTTGAAGTTAAGTTTAGGATGACATAAACATGAAAGATGAGAAATATATTTGAGTTTTATGAAGTCTGCACTTTTATAAGTTGGTTTAAAATTAAATGTTCATTAATGCTATCGGTTTTTCTTCAAGGTCAAAATTTTGTTTAATAAATAAAATTCAGCATGTATTTTTCTAGAATCTTTCCTTGATTTTGTTGCATATAAATCTATCAAATCCTCTTTTAATTATTAAACTCAATCAAAGATCATCCATTGAAACATGAGAAATGAGATACACATATCAGCTGCTTATTTTCTAAAACGCTTTTACTCACTGAGATACACCCCCTCCTCTCATTTTGTTTACTTGGGCGAGTTGTTTAAGGTCAAATTCGAGCAACAAAGTTTAATTTCAAAATATGTTTCCAGTTATTTTTTTTTGTTTTATTTGTATAAAACCTATTTTGTAATAATATTTTTTATGATTAATCTCTTTGTTTTTCACATTTTTCATGAAATCATTTGATTCTTCTTTTTTTCCCCAAAATACGTTTTTCTCATTCATGATAAATGTTATATTTTCTTTAAACTTTTTTCATTTTTCTGTTTTTGACGAATCTTTTGTCTTCCAAGTTTTGTGTCCAAATCAAATTTGATCTATGTCTGTTTCTGTGACGGGAAATGGAATTTTTGTTTTATCATAGTGTGGAATTTGTAGCTAAAATATTGAATGACCAAAACTTTATTAAATTGAAAAAATTGTGATTTGGTCAAATCGTAAATTTTTGTAACACTTTTTTCATGTTGTTGTTGGTCGCAAAGATTCGGCGAAATGGTGCTGAATGGCACAAATTTTAGCGACAACTCGGCTGTCAGAAATGTTTCATTTTTTCGTTAACAGTCAAAACAAAGATCATGAACTTCCGTTTGAAGAGATTGAATTTTGATCCACATATTTATTTTCACACTCCCACGGAAACGTGATCTCGCGAAAAAACGAAAATATATTAGGGGAAAAAGCTTGTTGACAATTTTTTGTTGTAACAAAAAAACTAACGGAAAGAAATATATATTTATCGCTAGCTATTTTACACTTTTTTCGATGCTTTCTTAATTCCGTCCCCGAAAGCTTCCGCTGAATGGGAATGAAGAAGAATCTCGTCGAATTATATGTTTGGATTAAAAAAACGAGAATATAAATAAATTTTTTTGAACAAATAGGTAGTCATAGATGAAGGAGCCAGTCAGTTTTTTTTTGATGAAAGAAGTGAAACAATGATATTCATTGAAATCACAGAGAAGATTAAAATATTACTTTTTTTATTTGTTTTTTTGGACTTTGAGTTTTTTGTCATAGAACTTGTATTCGGATAAAACAAGATTAAGAACAATATACACAGCTGATTTTTTCATATCCATTTTTTCAAAATCCATGACCACTCTTATTTTTTTTAACTGTCACTTTTCATTTGATTTTGATGTGATTCATTCATTCATTCAAATTGATTGTAGTATTTATTTATTTATTTTCGACTAGTAGTCAGTTATTTAGTCAATCAGTTGTGTTAGTTCAGCACCAGCCTAAAAAGCTCTTTTTAGTCAGTATTTTTTCATTCATTTATTCAGTCGGCAGTCACAGTTAGTCGTCTTTCTCTTCTTCTCTGAGATATGACTGTCAGGATCAAACAAGTAGCACATTCGTAAGTAACTGTACTAGCATTAGTAGTAGTAGTAAGCAAATGAAAGAAGAGAAAAGGAGTTAACAAAAAAACTCACAATTCAATCGGCTACCTCTTTTTTTGACAAAAAAAATATTGCGTATCCATTGAAGAAGAAAAAGAAAGAAGTCAAGTGTAGGCGTGTGTCACTTTTCTTTTTTGTAAAACCGAAAGAAGCAGCGAAAGATGAAACAAAAAAATCATATTTTTTTCGTGTTCATTTTTGCGCAAGTTCTTCTAATTCAACTCAAAATTCGGGATGGATGAATACAACTACCTACCTCCTTCTTCTCTTTGTTGACTCAAAACTAATAATAATAATGAATGTTTTTGATCGAATAAAACCTACTTTTTTGAAGGTGGAAAGAGATGACGATGAGTTGAATTGAGTTAAGTTCAGGTCACCTGCTGCCCTCCTGTTTGTTGTTGTCTTTCCATGAAACGAGCTGACCCGAATAAACATTTAAAAAAATATTCCAGCTGTTCTCATTCTCCCTCCCTCCTCTGTGTTTTTTCATTTTTTGCAGTTAATAATTATGTTATTAACTCACGGCTTCTCTTTTGCTTTTTTAGCGTTAGCTTGAAATAAAACTGTCTCATTTCTTTTTAAATGTCTCAATTTTGTTTTTTCTTGAGATGGCTTCATTTTTTTGGCGGTCTCCATAAAAATTCGATTATTTTCTTTGTGTTCACTTTCTTCAGCTTTCAGCTTTGCCCTCCATTTAAGGGCATTTAGTTATAGTTTAAAAATGTTTCGTCTTTCTTGCCCTCACTCATTTCATTTCTCTTATTGAAGAAGAAGAAAGAAGTCTTTAAAAACTCTTCTGAAATAGCTTTTTTTGATGTCGCAGGAAACCCTCTCTTATTTCTTTCGTCTTTTTCCTCCATTCTTTGTAAGTACATAAAATGCCAAAGGCAATATTCTTTTTCTATCTCTATATCTCTTTCCTTTTCTATGTTGCTGCTATGTTGTTTTTGTGACATTCTTTCTTTTCCTTGCGCAGCCGCAGGACACTCTATTTCTCCTTCTATGGAAAGGGGGGAGTGTGTCAGGTGGCATTCGATGAATTTTCATTCACTACTTTTTTTTTCGTGTTTCAAAAATTTTGTTAATCTTTTTTCAAAAAAGTTTTTTTTGGTTTTTAAGTGTGAAATAAATCAATCAATACAAAAGGGAGTAAGTGGTAGATGTGTGAAACATAAACTTTAACCCCTCTCTCACACCTTTCATTTTTTTTATCTGTACGCTATGTTTGAGGTCTCTTCAATTGTTGTATTTGAGGTCCTTTTTTTGTATGTTTCATTCTTTTTTTCTTTTTAGAAAGTGCTTTTCTTCTCTTTTTAACCCTTAATTCTTTTTTCCTTTTCTTCTTATGCTGAAACATACACCCATTTTTTGACTCTTTTTTTTGCCTTTGAATGGATCGATCATTATTTGGTTTTCACGTGTTTATTGTTAACGTTTTTCTTCCTTTGTACTGCTTTAAATAAGCTTTTTTTGTTCCGTATTCTTTTTTCGGGCCTCTTTCATGTTTTAAATTCTTTATCATACCATATCATTGTTATAACTGAGGTGTATATAAAACATGTCAAACAATTGATTTCAATTTATTTCAGAAAATTTCAATCAAGCTGAAGTTAAAAAACCGTTTAACAAGGCTTTCAAGGATGATTCTTGGTGGTCGAAGTCCTCCTCGATTTTGGCTTTTAAATTGTTGTGTTTCACCACAAAGTGATGTAAGTTTTCTTTGATCTAGGTGAACTTGATTTTTCTCCCTCCGATAGACTTTGCATTTTGTTCTTTTTTTTCGATTAAACACATAAAAAACGATGATGATGATGTTGAAGATGATTTCATTAATCATCTTTTATCCTGTCTGCTACAAAACGCACCCAACAAAAACGAACTTTTCTTTTTTCGTTAAACAAACTTTTGTTGTTAATTTTTTTTTCATTTTTTCGTAATCATCTAAAAAACCTGTTTAAAAAAATGCATGTTTTTGACAGAGCTTAAAATTTTGCTACCTTTTTCTGTTTTTGACATTTACTTTTTATAATGTTATTTTTGGAATTAATCCAATATCTGCATACATGTGTATATTGGATTTCCGCTTCAAACAAAAAATATACATAATTTTAAACGAAACAAAAATAATCTGATTTTTATTGAGAAAACTTTATTTCCCTTAGACTCTTTTTTGTGCTTCAGCAGAAAAAGAATCAAAAAACACTGTTATTTCATTTCTTTATTGTAAAGTTTAACAGAACACAGAAAAAAAACTATCTATGAATCGGCAATTTCTTCCATCCTCCCAAAAAAAGACAACAGTGCTAAAAATAGTACTTTTTCTTCTTATTTTTAGACATTTTTTTCTTTCATTATATAGTTTTTTATGGATAATAATAGATGGAAATTGAAAAGAGTAAAGGAAAAAGGGAAATAATGGATACATAAAAAATTGTTGGAGAGATAATCATAAAAAAAAACTGCAGCAGTTTTTGTAATTAAAAAACGATAGAGTGAATATCGCAGTTTCAGGCATTAAAACTGCAAATGCTGCTTATTACTTTTACACTTTAAAAAAATAAAAATCAAAAATTTAATGTAAAAAATGACATTAAAATTTTTTAATTTAAAGCTTATGATTCTTTAAATGTATCTGAGTTATAGGTTACTGTATTGCAAGTCCTTTTAGCATAAAATTTTTTAAATTTATATTTCTTCAATAAAACATTGACTTTTTGTATGTTTGATAAATTGAAAAATAGAAAAAGATAGTTCCCATTTTTTAAAAATATGTTTGAAAATGTTAAACATAACTATTTACGTATTCCTTAATAGTTGCTAGCTTTCATGATGTCGCAAATAACAACATCATAAAAATTTTTAAAGATTGTAAAAACTCAATTTTCTTTAAAAAGCTTTAAAGTTGTAATAACTATAGCAATAAAAAAAGTCCCTCATTACCCGCAAAAATCATGCATTTGCTGTGCTTATTTTTTTCGTGCCAAAAACTTAAATCCATCAAATCTTTTATTATTATTCTGTCAAAAGATTTATGACACTTTTTTAAAATACCGTATATTCGCCTTCAAGCAATAATATTTATTGCCCACTATCTTTTTTGACGTTTTTATTGACACCTGCGTGTGATGATATGCTAGGAAGCAATAACAAAAAATCAAACTCAATAAACTTTTAAGCAATCAAAAGTGTCAATTTTTTTTGTTTTTCATACGTATTATCTCTTTGCTCTTTACAAATCCTTTTTTTTGAATTGTTTTTAAACTTTTTGCAAATGTTTACTTTTTGGATGAGTTACACGCATTCTCTCTTTTTTAAAAACAAAGTTCAAAATATACTCTTTTTTAAAACAAAAACATAAAAAGTACAAAAGTGTTTTTGAAACAAACAATGGATTAATTATTTAAAGCAGCTTTTCTTTCTTGCAAATCCCATTTTATTAGAGAAAAAAAGTTTATTGGATTAATTAAGCTTTGCAATGTTCCCTGAAAAAAAAACAACGATGCAATTCAAACATTTTTCATGTGCATTAAAATAAAAGCCCACGTAAAATCATAAAAATTAGTTTTTACGATTTAATGGAAAGATTTTATCGGATAAAGATAAAAGAAGAAAAAAGAGATAATTGCCACATGCATGTTTTTATTTTTTAATTAAATTAAACCTTAAAAAGTGTTCAAAAATTTTTTAATGGAAAGAGGACACGTAAACAAAGCTGTAAAAGAACTTCCGGTTTATGCAAATTTAATGACTTAATAGGTTCCAGTAATTACATAAATCCCTTATATCTCCCAAGGGATTACAATTAATTAAAACATGTTTTATGATTCATTCATTTTTCAGATTGGTCGAGTAAAAATTGATCGCTCACAAATTAGTGGCCCAACACAATTTCGTCATATTGGCCATATGGGTGCTGATGACCTCACTGGTTCTACTGCTGCTGGAGCAGTAAATCATCTTTTATCTTCTAAAGGCTCATATGAATATTCTGTACCTGTTCCAACACATTTACGAGCTACCGATATTCCAATTACACCTTCTACTGCTTAAGCTAAATGGGTCATCAACTTTTTTTAACATCACAATGTTTTGATCACAAATTCATTATCCTTATCAATGATAGTATTACTCTTTCTTCATTTTATATATATTTGTGCATATTTTTCTTTCTCTTATTGTTACGAAATTTCTTTAAACTTCAAACAGTCGTTACGAGATTTGAAAACATTTTTCTTTCTTTTGTATCTGCCGCTGTTTTCTCTTGAGATGATTGTTTTCTATCTTCTTTTTTTGCTTCAAAGATTTTTAGGCTTATTATATTTTGCGGGTTTTCATTCAACTTTTTTCTCTTTAAATTTTATATTTGGTTGGCTCCCTTCAGTTTCAATTTCATTTTTTTGAGATGCTAATTTGAGGTTTTGATGCCATCTAAGATCTCTTACGTGCAAAAACAAAACAAAAACAATTAATACTTGTTTTTACCACAACTTTTTTTTTACACACATAATCGGTTATTATTATTATTACTGTTGTTTTATATTTTTAAAAAAAGCATCATCGATTTTTCTTTAATTATTTTTATTTGTTTTTTTTTGTATAAATTACAAAAGTAGATGTAGATTTATAAAAAATATTACAAAAAAAAAGAAGAAAGACCTGTATTAGCATTGAAAATTTGAATAAGAACAAAAATTATGTGTACAAACATTTAAAGCTTTAAAAGTCGAAAATTCGGTGATTGAAATCGAAATTTGCTTTTTTTCGGTTTCTTTCAAAAACGAAATCTCATTTTTATACAAAAAATTGTCTAAAAAATGGCAGTGAAAATTGCAACTAACAAAAAATAGAGAAACTGTAATCACATTAATTTACAATAAAGCTAAATAATAAAAACTGCCACTTTCTGTTTTTTAAGTAAAAATAAAAAGTTTAAAGCTCTTTTTTTAAAACAATTATTAATGTGATATGAAAAAAATATAAATAAAATGTCCGGTTTTTTTGAATTGACCGTATAATTTGCCATTTAAATTTGCTGTTGAAGATGATTAACAAAACTGATCTTCTTCTGATGACATATATGGTTCAATAAAAGTTGGCACAGTTTTAACAGTATTTATTGGAATTAATTCAGATTTTTTGTATTTTGGTGGCGAATCATCCTAAAAACGTTTTGTATTAAATTTTTGTTGCAAGAAAAAAATCAAAGTTAAAAAGTTCCGTTTTCACTCAAAATCATAGGATCCTTGTTAAAGAAAAGTCTGAGATGTAAAAAATGTTTGTGCAAAACTTACTTTTCGATTAAGTGTATAGCTGAAGGTTGTATTAGTTGGTGGTAAATTTGGTGAGACAATAATATATTTTGTGCATGGAATAAATAGTGGGCGAAGCATTGCAATAAATGCATTTCGAAATGATTCATTTACAAGGCCATACATGAATGGATTGAGAACAGCTGATAGCATTCCAATCATGTGACAAAAGATATATCTCGATTGACTGAATTCAATATAATCGAGCACATTTAAAACGTTGTAAGCATTAATAGGCAACCAGGCGATGGCATAAATTAAAACAAGGAGTAAAAGTAGAAGCACAGCACGACGATTACGTTGTGCTAAAATATTCTTTCGAGATTGATCAATTGTTGTTGAATATTTGACTCGACGACGAATGGTTGATCCAATTTGAGTATATGCAAATACGAGGGATGTTAGAGGTAAGATATATTGTATAGCCAAAACTGTTAAAGTATATGTTCGACGTGAAAATGGTAGGCGATGCCATGTTCTTTCAAGACAGATTTGTGGCTTGGATTTTTCACATAGCTCTAATATCAGTGGAGTATATCTGGCAGTCCATGGATCAAGTTGAACATCTTCAGCAGAAACAGCAAAGAAATACGGCGCCGCAACAAGAATTGCCAAAAGCCAAACAATCAAATAACAGAACACAGGAGCTTTTGCAGCCAATCGCCATTTAACAGGACACAGCGTCAACAAAAATCGATCCATTGCAATCAAGACCAGCGTAAGACATGAAACAAACATATTCACTGCTTGCATGGAGGCTGTTGCTTGACATGCAAGATTTCCAAATGGCCAAAATAAATTTACAGTAAAATATACGGTAACTGGAGCTGTAACAAGGCAGAGCAGCAAATCCGACACTGCCAAATTAACAATAAAATAATTTCGCAAATTTTGTAAATGTGGTGTACGTAAGAATGATGCAATAACAAAAAGATTCGCGATAGCACCCACCGCACAAATTGCAATATATAAAAATATTATATTTCCAGCTCCACGATGCCTCCAATAAAAGCCATTCTAAAAATAGAAAGAAAATTAATTAAATTTACTGTGACTATAATTCTTATGGATCTTTGTTGTCTTAGAAAACTCTTGGCATTTGCTTTTTTTGTCAACAATGATTCATTCATTCACACTTTTTTTTGTGCCATCAAAAATTAAAAGCATGTTTCACACCGGAAACAAAAAAAAGTATGAATCTAAGCTTTGAGATTTCCGGTGTAAAATTATTTTTGTACATGAAAGGTTCTTTTTTGAAGTTTTTCATAATTAAGGAAAAAGTTTTTTGATGCAGAAATGGATTATTAAAACACACAAATTTATTTGTATGTATGTTTCTGCCTCCTTCTTTGACAAAGTTGAAATTTGAGGAGTGCCAAAGATTGTTTGCGTGAGATTTTTTAAACATGCGTTTCATTTAATTGCGTGGTTGTTATTTTTTTTTGCAGAGAAGGAAAAAAAGTTTCAATTTTTTGTTCCGGAATAAGAAAAAAAGCATTAAAAGGATACGGTAATTTTGAAATACATTACTCTTTAATATTGGATTTGTGCTTATTGAAAGATTTTTTTGTTTAAAAGTCCGAAGGTTTTAATATTTTTTAAAAGAATGTTGTTTTTAAAACAGATGCCAAAACGGATAATAAAAAACAGCTATCTATTTTAATGAAATATGGCAATTTTTAATAGACAAAAAAGTCGTGGGCTTTGATGAATCATTGAAGCTTTTTTGCATGCCACATTGCACCAAATAAAAAACCAGAAATATATGTTAATCCGTTTTTAATTAATTTGTCAAAAGTCAAAAAGTGCAAACAGCAAAATTACACATTAAAATCTTAAACTGGAATTTCGTATTTCTTTTATCTTTAGAAAAGTGCAAAGAGTGTTTTTTTTAAAATTTAACTAAAAACCTATTAGTTTCTTTTTTCAACGGTACCTTTTTTAAGAGGTCCCAGAGGAGTCATGGCTAAAACACATCTCCCGAAAATTAAATTTCTCCCTCAAGCAACATATACGGAAGTTTTATCTTTCCTTTCAAAAAAAAAAGGTTTTAAAGGTTGAGTTTAAAAGGCATTCGCAGCTCATAAACTTTTTTCCTCATAAAAATTTTGAAAATCAGTCATTTAGTTCTAGTAATACAGCCAATTGTTACTTTTTACAGATTAGAAAACAATAACATACTTGAATTTGTGCAACTTCATCAAACCATCCACAATCCACTTCTGTCCAATTTCCATCTAATGAACCTTCACGAATAATATCTTGCATTCGCATTTTTAAAAATCAGTAATTTCCACCTTTCAATGGAGTTAAAAATGATACAAATAAATTTTAAATTTAAAATATCGTTGAAAATATCAAGTTGTCAATGAGAATATATGTGTGTGTGTGACTAATCACTTCTTTTTCTTTTCATCAACGAGAAAAAACAAATCATACGGAAGAAGAAAAATAAATGAGTTTTTACCTTAAAATTATTTTTTACGTTTATTTCTTTTCACTGATCTGTCAGCTTTCATCTTTATCACGAAAAAAACAGGTGCCAACACGAGAGGGATTTACGTAAAAAAAGAACGACGGGAAAATGTAAAACAATTTGCCAGAGGCCAAGCCAGGGATATCGGTGGAACAATGAGGCGATATTGACTTGACTGCGGGTGAGGATGGTGACTGACAATAATGCGTATTTAGCAACACAAACATTTCAATCTTCGTCCATCGCCTTTTTTACGCTTTTTTAAAAACAGCTGCTACCGCTGCCATTTTTTTTTGATAATTTAAAAAAACAAAACAAAAAAAGTTATGGCAATTTTTTGATTAAGTTGGCTGACGAAAGCGAAAAAAACATATGGGGGTAAAAAGAGATAAAAGAAGAAGACGGGTTTTGGGTTTAATTAAATTATAGAAAAGTTGGAGGAAATAAAATAGTAGTTGTATTGCGTCTACATCAACACTCGGCTGACACTTAAAACACTGCTTTCGGGCCATTAAAAAAGAGATACTACTCCCATCGGTCAGTCTGTTGCTTAATGAAGAGAAGGCTATAAGGAAGGAAAAGAAAAGAGATTAGTTAAAATAAATTTGATAGAATTCAAATTTGTTTTTGATCTATAAAAGTGGTACTTGCTGTCTCTAAGCTAGCTTTGATCAAATGATTAAAGCTCAGGCAAAGTATCAATTACATCATTCAGATTTAAGAAGATTGGGGTAAATCTATCCGTGTCAAAAGTGTTCCTTTATTTTTTTATTCAAAATTCTATATATAATAAAACCTATCAAGCTTGCTCTTGAGCTTTAATTCATAAAAGTACTACTTTTTTAAAGCACAATTATATTTCTTCTAAATCCAGACTCCAACAACTTTTCTTCCATATAATATAAAGGTCAGACTAATAATAAATAAAAGCAGAAATTAATTACACCATAAAAATCAGAGAATACGAAAATCATATGCCAAAGAAAAAAACCTTAAAATACATTTTTCAAAAATAATTACATTTAATACCAAATGCCAAAAATGCCAGGGAAGCAAGCAAAGCTAAACCCCCATCTTCCATCTTTGCTGCTTCTGTTTCAAGCTTCTTCAATTCATTTTGGTTCGTTTTTCTCACTTTTATTTTTATTATTTGTATTACTCTCCTCCCATTTTTCCCTTTAAAGCTTTCCCTTTCCATTCCTCTGTGTTCCAATTAAAATAGAGTAGTAGCAGATTTGCGTTTTCGAACAGCTTTCGTTTTATCATCATCAGTTCAGAAGCCTTTTAACGATAAAGATGCTACAATCTTTTTTTATTATTCTTCTGGGAAAACTTGTGGGTATTTATTGACTTCAAGGAGAAGCACAAACCCAAGGCAGAAGGAATGAGATAAGGACCAGAAGGAACGGTTAAAGAAGAAAAGTTGAATTGAAATGAAGGAATTGTAAATAGAAATAGAAAGCATGTAAAGAAAAAAAACAATCTCTCTCTAATGTCAGATAATTTGAAACAAGAAAAAAAGTGCAACGTCGTTTAAAGAAGTAAGAAATGGCACGTCGTCGTCAAAATAGATTTTTTGGGAGAAAAACAAAGGCACGGAAGAATTTTTAAGGTCAAAAATATTTTGTTTTTGATGACTTTAAAGTTTATAAAGTTCCGACATTTTGTCAGCAGCTTTATACTTTAGATGAGGAATTAAATGGGGATAACTTTGAAACAAAGGCAAAAGTTGTTTTAAAAATGGATTTTATAAATCCCAAATTTAAGTATCGTATATTTAACATGAAGGTAGTTAAAAATAGTTTATTCCAGGATATCCCCAGAAGGAAGACTAAATGTAGCCAAAAATGTAAACTAGCGAAAAAAATTGTTTTTCACTTTTTTTTGAAAAACACCCTTTTTTAAATAGCCTGACAATGAGCAAGGCTATTGCAATGCTGGTGGCGATAAAAAAAGTGTTGTCCATTGGGAATAATCATCTATAATACATAGAAAAAAAACTATGATCGAAAATAGATGTAAAAAAGATATATATTTTTTACACGGTCAAAAACAAGAGAACGTTTTTTATGTTTCGATGACAGCCTGCAGCAGCTGCGTCCTAGAAAAAAAGATAGTTGACCATCAAAGAAAAAGTTTTTTATCGCTTTCCCTAGCTTTACCCTCCTTTTAGCATTGATTTGGATATGGGGGATATATGAGACCCCAAGTAAGTAAATGGGTTTAAAAGGATATATCAACTCCATAAAAGTATGTAAGAGGTACACAGATGTCTCTCTTTTTCTCAAAAAAAGAGTTTATAACTTTTTCTACCATAGTTTTTTGCTGCTGCAAAATAAGGAAACTGAAAAAAGGCAATAATTTTTGGTAATAAAATTTAAATGAAATTAGTTCCTACACCACGAAAAAAATGGGGGTGTTTAAAGACAGGAAAGAAGAGAAAAATGCATTTTTATGAATTAAATTTCAGCTTTTACATTGCATGACCCTTTGCCGTTTTTCTTTCTTTAAAAACATTTTTAAATAAATTCGTTGACCTTGGCAATGATGATGGCTAACTACAGCTACAGGCAATGAAAGGGGCTACATTTACGTACGCGTACGTGAATGTAGCGAAAACAACAGTAGCAGTAGAAGCTTCTGAAGCTATGCCTTAATTACATGTATTCATTCTTCTTCTTTTTATATGTGCCGAAAACTGTAAAACCATAAATAAATTTGTTTTTTTCATTGCCATTGAAAAAACGCTTTTAAAAAAGTTTTAACCTTTTTTATTCAAAAAATAAAAGGGATACTAAAAGTGCCGTGCTGAAATGCCGCTTTTCCCCCGCTCCTCCGCCTCCGTCGTCAACACCAAAAAAGAAACTTTCTTTTATAGTTTTCAAGATTCCAAAAAAAAGACAAACACTTAAAGTTTCTTTGTTTTTTGCTTCCAAAATTTTTGAACACTTAAACATTTTTTAATTAACAAAAAATGCTTAAAAATTTATTCATGCTATTTTTTTAAAAACATGAAAATGTTTATTTTAAAAAATGCCAATAAAATATTGCAGCTGTAAATCATTATATTGAAAATGCCGGTCATGAGTGGATACTAGCGGGTTCGCAATAAATTTTCTTAAAGACCAATGATTTAAATTTAAAAGGTTAAACAGCAGCATCAGAGGTGGTGGTGGTGGTGTTTTCTGGAACTTTTTTTCCTTGCAAATACAACAAAAAATCCAAGTACCCACTTTAAAAGTATTAATTATAGAGAAAGTTTTGTTTTGTATCAAAGAAAACATGGACTACAAATATTGTTAATGTTTTTTAATGCGTGCTTTACGTAACAAAGCTTTAATAGTATGCTTTGGCTTTAAAAATGGAAAAGATTTTATAATTAAAATAAATATCGGAAACTTTTATGGCTTTTTAAAGTTTATAACATGCATTAAAAGGAAATTTATATTATCTATAAAATTTAAAAACTTAAACACGTCAAACTTGTACGGTACAGCTACTGAGGAAGCTCGTATAATGGAAGTAGTACCCACCATCATTTTTTAATTAATAATTTATTACTAATTAAGTGTCACAGTTGAGTTTAATACATTACAAAGTTTTAGAAAAATTATGACTAATTAACGACTTCCAACTAATATGTAACATGTCTTACCTCTGTTCAGACATCAAAGCGTAAAAAATTTGATTACAGTAATAATTGAAAATAGCTGATGTATAAAAATTTAAATACATATTCTAATCTAAATTAATCGCAAATTTTTGCACCTTTATGCCCACAAAATCCTACAAGCCAAAAAAATGGTTTTTTAATGCTTACGAAAATGTGAAACGGATCACTACGATCACCTTTATCAATACATTGTGTTCTCTAAGATTTCAAAATAATAAGCCATAATTCGGCTATAGGATTAGGCCGTTGAAGTAGCTGCACTTTTATTTAAAAAATTTAAAAGGTTTCAAATACAAAAAATGACCATAAAAAGAAAGAAAAGCATGACATCAAGAAAAGTAGAATGTGGATAAGATCTTTGACAGCAGAAGGGTTTTAAATACGTCTACTGACTTGACTTGACTTACTAACTTACTTCGTGTTTTTTTTTGTTTTTAAATTTATACTTGGAACCAGCCAACAAAAAGTTAAAAAAGGGGCCAATGAGACTATTGCAATTTTAGAAAGAAAATGAGCGTCATTACTTCCTTAAAAAAAGTTTTTAGTTCTAAAAAAAGAGTTCCAAAATTATATATTTTTTGTTGCAAAAAAATAACTTAAAAAGTAATGACAAATTTTTAAGGCCCAAAGAATATATATTTTTTGCCGCAAAAGTAATTTACTTTTTTAGTTTTTAAACTTTTAAAAAACATGACAAAAAATAAAAATTTTTTGGTTGATTAATGAAGAGAGAAAAAAAGGAGTTCAAAAATTATGCCAGAAAAAAGTTGGTTTATTTATGCAAACTTATGTTTTTTTACAAATTTATGCAAATAAATAAAAGTGACAAATTACTTATGTTTTTGTAACATAATAGAGCTCCCTATAAGAGTGCAAACAAGCTGTTCGTTAAAAGTTCAAACCATTGAATTTTTGAATAATGCTTATTAATTTGTTGTTGCAGAAGCAGTAAGATGGCACGTGAAAGAATGAAAGAGAACATCTCTCAAACAAGCCAACCTACATAAAATTAGCAATTTTTGACGTAAGAGAAAACATATCATGACAAAGCCTTATTTGTTTATTAAAAATTATTAAACAAACAACCGCTTTTATTATTCTAATCAAAAATTGTCTGTCTCAAACATAAATGGTTTAAAAATATTTATTTTCTTTTTTCAGCTGTTGGAAAAAAGGTAATTTAAAACGGAGAACTTTGATGCTGGTTACTGTAGCCCACAAAATGAACAAATTTTTATAAATTAACTTCTTATTCGAAATTGAAACCTGTTAAAGACAAGAATAATCTAGTTTGTTACAACATGTGAAGATGATGGTGTACTTTTACAAAGCTACAAATACGTGAGCTCGAACATTGATCGTGTGAATGTCACTCATTGTTTTCAAAAAAGAGCAATATAATCCAAGCATATATTAAAATTTGTAGAGAATTTTAAAATACATTTGATCACTTATGGAGAATTATCACACAAAACAACACAAATTTAACATATTTTTATTAGGGTTGTATTCTAGTTCTATAATGCATCAGTTAACACCACAAACAACTTTAAAGTGAAATTTGAACTTTCCCAGATTCCCCCACCACTCGTATAATTCTTGCCCCAATTAAACCAGCACACATCACGCTACATCAAATTCTTAAAAGCCTTTAAAAATTCAAGCTTAACGAAAATGATTCAACAAACATACATAAACTTAGAAAAGCTGAAAGAATACATTCCCTTTCTCTCAAATTACTGTTACCACCAACACAATTTAAAGAGCGGTAAAACAAAACATGTGTGTATGCATGTAATTACAACAAAAAAAGAGGGAAAAGAACACTTTTAAATACTATGTTTTTCTTTCTCTTTTTTTAAAAGCAAATTAAAATAAAACTTTCGAAACGGTTTGAATTTTAAAGAAGCTTTTACAGCAATCCCAAAATTTATTCAAACCATCCTTGAAAATCAGGTATTTTATTGGAACAGCTTTTTTAAGCTTCAAAAAGTAACAAAACCATGAAAATAACCGCTCCAATGAATTCTAGATTTTCATGGATCTTTGGAAGAAATATGCACTTTTAAAAATAGAATTTTTAAAGCAAAAAATCCAAGACACATTTTCGTTGCAAATTTTTTAAGGTTCAATTCCTGGACACGCATATACTTTGTTCAAGGAAGTAAATAATAAAACTGCAAAAGAAAAAAAGTGCATTCATTATTTATTTAAACTTTTGTTTATCTACCATGGTTTACTGCAAAAAAAAACAAATAAAACACAAATCATTTTGTCTTTAAAAATTTAATTTTAAAGGTTTAACGCCAAAAAAGAAAAAGGAAAGAAATTCAACAACAAATAAAAAAACAAAGGAAGCAAAAAGAAAAGATTCTTTTTTTGAACTTCCCGGTTTGTTTGATGAGATAAAATTTTAATAGATTTTTTTTGCATGTGATAAATTGTTTTGGCTTACTCATGTGGAAAGGAAATTTGAGGGGAGATTACTGTAGTGGAAGATTTTTCAAAGATTTATTAGGAGCGGAAATTAGATAATTGAAAAATAAGTTTTTAAAAATAAATGGCATGAAATTTTAATACGGCTTTTATAACAACTTTTGAGACATAATCCATAAAGCTATAAAGATAATGCATCCCAGACATTGAATCCAAAAATCAAAAGTTATAAGTGGAAGCAATTTTTAAGCTACAAGGAAAACTACATGCTTAAAAAAAGTACAGTATACTGTTTATAATAAAAATTTAACATCCAAAAAATAAATTATTCGAAAAACATAATATTTTTTTGATTTATTATAATTATTAAACCTTTCAAAAAAAAGTTTATAAAAAATCAAAAAACATGCCACTTTATTTTTGCATAAAAATTAAAGTTCAAAAAACTATCGTATCCATTTTGCACTTGCTCATCCAACTGAAACCTCCCAGAAGAACGGATTCTTATTTGCTTAGGCTACAAAGAAAAATATTTACGCTTGAAAGAAAATGAAGATCCGTCTTTAATAAATGTGAAAGAAATGTGAATAATCTCTTATCAAAGGAAAAAGAAATGTAGTCAGTTTTAAAAACATATAATTTGTTATTCTGTTTTCATTTTCATTTTTTAAAGGTTCAAATTTTTTTCTGGAAAAGTGATCATTCATTAATTATTATTATTATTATTCTTTGCAATTTTGCTGCTACTGCTCGGGCTGCTCTTCAAAAAAAAACAAAATAGAGCATAGCATAAATTTTTTGCAGCTAGAAAAAACACTAACAACAAATGTGATAAATTATTCAAAAATAAAAAATGCGGCGAATAAAAGTACGCGACAAAAAAGTAACAAAACAAAAACAACCATTTTTGAAGCTTTAAAAGTGGTGGTCGAAATTGGCACTCATTTTGATACATGACATAAAAGTTTTTGGAAATAAATTTATTATTGGTGGAGGTTGGTTTTTGATTCTTCACACAGCTTTTTTGGCTAGCAATATTAATAAATAATAATAATTTTTAAAAGAATTTTTAATTAATTAAAGTTCAAGACAATCATCTTCATTCATAGCATTCAACGCATGCAATATAGGAAATGAAGAAGATGAAAAGAGGGAGGAAAAAGAATTTATGATTGCTTGCCAACAAAAGAAGATAGAATGCCAAAAGAGATGATTCGTCTATGAAATTTTAATTCATTACATTGTTTTTTAAAAATCTTTGAGCTACGAAAAAATGAAGAATGATAGCTTTTTTGAGAGCAGGAGAGATTAATACTGAAACCATTGTTGTAAAATAATCAAATCAAAATCAAACAAAACATAATAGAGAAACAAAAAGAAAAAGCAAGAAAAGTAGAAGCAACGAGATTCTATGAGATGTATTTGAAATGAATGACAAGAAGATGCATGGAAGAATATCTGACGTCAAAGATTAGATGTTTCTGTCATTTTTACATTAAGAGAGATTCATTCAACGTTTCAAAATGCATCTAATGTAAAATAGAAGCATCCCACCAAATATTTATTATTAACAAGAAGTAATAATGAAGCCTTACAAATGTGTATTATCTTCGTAATCCATTAATTCAAAAGATACTAGTTAAAAAAAGAATTATTATTAATATCCCACGATTTTAAAAGAAGAGCCAAATTTGAACGTGAGAATTTACACGTTTCCCTAATTCAAGGATAGCAAATACGTGAAAATTTTAAATTGTACTGTTTTTTTAATCTTCTTAATATAGAATAACAATGCCACCCAAAAAAAAAGTCAACAAAGCCAAATTTAAAATCAAACTCCAAAAGTGGGGGTTGAAACACGTGAATTACAAGAAATTTGCATAAGATTTTTATTTTAAAAAATGTAATGAAAAACATCTGCAAAGAAACAGCTAGCAAAACTCTAAATTTGTCATCCTTTAAAAATAGCGCAAAAAAGTTTTAATAACCATATAAAAATAGCTGCTTTTACAAGCTTTTAAAGAAATGCAACAAAAATATCAAAGTTATTAATTCTATACTTTTTTTATTTTGGAAATAAAAAAAATTGCTGCTGTTGCATTTTTATAACTTCAAAAATGGCGTCATGATAATAACACGGTGTCATATAATTCTAAAATAAAGCGTCAAAAATCATGGGAAGATCTGGGAACATTTAAGTTTTCTGCTACTGCTGCTGCGTTTTTACTCTTTTAATCTTTCACGAGCTCATGATGATGGCTTTTTTTCTCTTCCTGAATAAATAAGGGGCAAAAATATAATAATTCCGGAAGGCTCATAGAATTTTCTTCGGTGTTTTATTAATTAATGGGAAAAAGAGAGGAGATAAATGAGCATTTAATAACAATGACGGAAATGGGGACACAAAGGGAAAACAATGGGTTTTTGTGAAATTTTTTGTGTAATTTTGTGTTTTTATCAAATAACAAAGGATTATGCAAATACAAGATTCTGTACGGTAAACAATTATGAATTGAAAATGTTTTTAATCCAAAAAGCGTGAATGGTTTGTGGGGGACAGAACAATGTTGGATGTACATGACATTGTATAAATTATATAAAGTTGATCAGGGGGTATAAATATTTTAAAGTAGTTTTTAAATAAATGTTACTGATATCTCTCAATTTGGGCATTGCAACAGCAACTGGGAGCCATGTCATGAATGGTAGGGATTCAATTTTTTAAATTACGATTGTAGCTAAGAATTGATCAAATCAAGTAAAAATCTTTTTCTATACTTTCAATTTAGTTTCAAATGTTTTTTGCAAAAATTTATGCATCAAAAATGCTTGAAACAACTTAAAAAACTTATTTTTAGATTAATCGCACGGATGGGAATAGAACAAATAGACAGTAATATTTAATTATTATATTCTCATTGTAGCTAGTGGGAAAACATAAAGGCATAACAGATTTACTTCATTTGTAATGACAACTACCGTATCTAAAAAGCAAGAAACTTCAAATGTCCTAAAATCGTTCCAATAAAAAAGCTTTTAAAAGATTTAAATAAAAGAAGTTTTTCAATTAAATAGTAAATGTAACATAAACCCATATGGCTTTTAAAATAAAGTCTATTAAAAAAACATTAATCCTTTTTTCATCGACACAAAAAAATGCAAACATTAAAGTCTTCTTTTTTCCATAAATCATTTTTTTTATGATGGAGGTTTGCGGAGGTTGTTTAATCATACATTCTCTCTATGTCTAGAAGAGAAAACGAGATTTTTACAATCCCACAATTTTAACCTTTAAAAGTCACTAAAGACTGAACCATCCAAAAGTGATGGCTTTTAAAAAAATGTTTTAAAAAATGCCGATAAAAAAATGACGCAGCACATTTTTTTACGTCGATTTTCCAACTACAGCAACAATTATGCATGGTTTAAATATAAAATGATAAATATTTAAACCCATTCATTTCTAAAAATGGGAAAAGTTTGCTTTTAAAACAACCGTAGCAAAAAAAGAATCGTTATGGTTGAATAAAATCGAATAGCTAGAAACAGAAGAAAGCATGTTTCACTGTTTTTATTTTGTTGTCACAATTTTGTGCTTCAATGTATTTTATTTTTTGGTTAAAAAATTATTTATTTTATTTTTTCAGCTGAAATCATTGAAGTGCAAAAAGAGAGAAAAAAGTTTGTTAAATTTAGATTTAAAAAAAAGTACAAAGAAAAGCAGAAGTGAAACACGTTTTTAAAAACGTATTTTTAGGACTCCTTTTATAAACATCTTTTTTATACAAGAATTCTGGGACAGTCATGACGTTATTCCCCGATTTCCTTTTCTCCTGAAACTACTGTCCTTATGGATGACCAGAATAAAGCCTAAGACATTTTGTCACGAAATTTTCGTGGAACATGAAAAAGATATTCATGCGTGCATTTTTGGAAGTATTTTTTTAAGTGTTACAAAAAAAATAGTCATAAAAATACATTCATGTTCAAAAAAGTTTTGATAGCTTTTCTTTATTAGCTCAACAAAGAAAATGGAAAATATAAGCACCAGATGGGTCTTCTGCTATGCTACGTTATTACTACTCCTCTCGGGAGTCATCTGAAAATGTGTTTTTTTGCTGTTTCTTTTTTGCAATTGAAAATTGAGAAGAATTTTTGTGGTAAAAAAACAGCAGCAGTAAAAAACAGAAGGGTTGATCTTTTTGTGCCATTTTTTGCAAAGTAAAAAAATACGAATGTTTTTACAACCTTCATAAATTTTTCTTTTGCATTTTTTAGGTTAGTTGGTAGTTAACTAGCAGCATCAAAAAACAGCATCATTTTTGTTATTTTGGCCGTTTGAGAAAAGAAATTGGTATCCAAAAAGTCGGCATTAGTTAGTTAGCTAGCTTGAAACAACGCCAAAAAAGTATGTAAGTAAGTATAATGTAATTTTCAAAAGTCTCTTTTTAAAGCCAAAACAGAGAAGATGAAAAAAAGCATGAGATTGATATTGGAGATATATTTTTTGTGGAAGAAAAAAACAGAAGAAGAAATTGGAAGCCAATGTTAACGTTTAAAGTTGGAAGCAGAAGAAAAAGATTAAATAAATAAACACATTTAAAAAAATATTTGACTTTTAAAAAACCTTTGTGAATTTCCGGGATCTTTAAATTTCTCAAATCCCTCAAAGAAAAATAGGTGTAAAATTCAGCCCACGAAAAAAGCAAACATTTTGAAATACACAAGTTTATTTAAAAAAATTACGCTAAATTAGAAAGATTTTCATATGATGGCGGTGAAGCTTCAATACTTTCTTGATAACTTGGTGGCGGTGGAACTGAAAGATAATATGCATGCCCTTGGGTCTCTTCTGGAGCAGAAGCTTCATTGGAAGTTGATGCTAGATTAGGATTAGGATTTGAAATGCAATGTGTATGAGATCGAGGTAATCTTGGTGTTGAATGTGGCATGATAGGAGTGTGTGGGGCTGTATACGGTGCACAGAATGTTGCAGCTGGAAGTCTTGGAACATGTGAAGTTGTTGTTGGAGCATTGAATGTTTCATGCATTGAAAAGGCATTTACCCGAATTCGGGGATCAGCTGTTAGTGGGTGCATTGTTGATGAACTAAAAATGGATGTCATTAATAAGAAGCTACAGTATCTTATGCTTAAATAAAAGCCGAATTTTGATTTTTGTCTTTAACTTTTGAGTTGAGATAAAACTTTATGAAATTTGGCTACAGTATCCCTACGAGATTAGAGAACACTTTCATTTCCAAAAAAATGTGTTTTAGAACCCTATTATTTTTTATTATGGGTATTGGAAAGCTAGCATAAAAGCCATGATTTTTAAAACCAAATATGTCTAAAAATGGACTTGAACTCAGCAGGAAGGTCATAAAAATAAGGGAATGTATTTTGCTTCTACATTACTTTTTTTCTATCAAGAATTCAAAAAATGCAGATAAAAAACAACAGCAAAAAAAACTGCTGTAAAAATTTTTTCATTCATTCACCGTAATTTCCTTATCACAAACTTTTACGTACGTATTTAAATAAATGCTTACCGAATTTGCTTTGTCAAAGAAGATAAATTCTTTAAAATTGGTAGTGTAAAGAATTTTAAACATAAAATAATACATGCAATTAAAAATACAACTGTTACACCGCCACAACTCGCTGAACCAGAATCCATGTCATCTGGATCTTCTGCGAATGCGCTTGTTCCAGATGGATACATCGTTGTTGCACTACCATTTCCTTTAACAATTGCAGTAATGTCTCCAGGATCTGTATTCTTTCCCCCATCATCTGAGACCACAGAAGATGAAGAAACAAATGCCGAGCATTTTCCATTCTTATTTTGCATATTTACAATTGCCAGCAGAATTCCAAAAATAACAAAACCAATTTGTAAAATTAACAAAAAGAAATCATAATATGGTGCGGAAATTCTGCACGTGTATTCTGTTGAACGGTTATATTTTCGATATGTAATATATATAATAAAAATATGTAAAAGTAATATGATACAAAAAATTGGAATTGATATTATAGAAGTTATCTTAATTTCATTAAAAATTAAAATTCCAAATATTATTGTTGCAATTATTGGAGCTATTATTATTCCAATTGTAAGGGTTATTGCTAGTGAGGATTTCATCGCTTCGACAGATTGTCTACCAACAAAATACCCGACTTCTTTTTTAACCCAAAAAAATAACAGTCAATACAAAAAAAGCAAAGCAGAAAAATATGATTGATTACGTTTAAACTTAAGGTGTGTCAAATAGGCTTTTGCCCCCTTCCTTTTTTTCTTTAAGAGCTTTTTTATGATGACGCAAATGTGATAAGCTCTACTCAAAAAAAACAATGGAAGTCCCTTCCGATGATAACAATAATAGCATAATTTTCGATCGTTTGCCTTTTTCCCTCTAAATATTATCAAAGTTTTATTATACAAATGAACAGAAAAAAAACAAAACAATGAATGAACTCTATTGATACAACTATATTACTGAATTCAATAACAACAAAATAAAAACTATTTACTAGAAGCTACATACTCGTGACTAAAATTGTTATTTCTTCTTTTCTGCTGTTGCTGCTGGAACGGTAGCTGCAGCAGGAGAAGGCACTTTTGTAGATGGCTCAGAAGCAGCAGCTGGTTGTTTATTACTTTTTCCATCACTTTCATCATCGTTATCTTCCACAGAATTTAAGAATTGCTGCTGTTCAATTTCTTTTAATCGTTTAAATGCAGTTGATTTAAGCCAAATTTTTTCATCCTAAAAAATTATTGTACAAACTATTATTTCAAATAACATCGACTTATCAAAAGCCATGAAAAAACAAAACTAACCTTCATTAATCTCATAATTCTTTCTTCTTCATCATTTTTAATTGCTAAATCTCTTACATAATCATGTCGAAATAAGTTATATGCATCATTGATAGATTTATCATGTCCAATTGCATATAGCCATGTAAGCCCCGATACCATTAGACCAGTTGTTAAACCAAGTGATAAAGCTTGAATTTGACCATATAGTCCAAGAGGGAATGCAAAGACACCACAAGCTGTAGCTGAAATTTTTAAAACGATGTTGTTAAAATGAATATCAGACCTCGATGCATAAGAAAAGTGCTGAAACCTGAATATAGAGGGAAATAGACGGGTGAAAAATAATTTCGATATATTGTTGTATGTGTTGTAAGGACCCTAGAAAAATTTAATATACTGAATATTTAATTAATAGAGCAAAATTAAAAAGCTTACATAACAGTTCCAGTAAGTATACAAGCACGAAAACCCATTCGAAAACCGTTCTTTAAAAACATTAACATTTTAAAATCACTTTTTCTACGCTAAAAATATAATATAAGATTACTGTAACTAAAGAAAAGAAAAACTTACAAAAGCATCACGACGATTTAAAAATTTTTTTCCTTGTGCATAATTATCAAATCTTTGATCAGCTTCATTTCTAGTCGTTAAACCACCAACAAAAAATCCACATAAAAATGAAGTTTTTGACATTTTAAGGCATAAATCTCTCTCTAACAAATAATCTTCGCCTTTGTATAGTCGCTTTAGACGATCCCATCCAGTTTCATTTGGTACTGCAGTAGAAGCCGCAGCTTCAACACTCTGAGGTTCACCCATTAAATCCACATTAAGCTTATATACTAATAAAAACTACTTGTCTAAAATGAGGGAATAACGTCAATTACAGTAGCTCCAAAAATGGTAAAAATGTTTAATAAAAATATGCATCGAATTAACGAAAATACAATTTAATTTAGCCCAACATAAATTATACAAAAACTTTATTTCATGACAAACAACCAAAAGACAAACAAAAAATTACCAACAACACATTTTATTCAAACATTGAATTTTCGAGAGTTGCTTCTTCAGCAAATGTCTCTTCCAATTCAACTTCCCCATTTTCTTGTTCATCCTCTTGAAGAGCAGATTGATTTTGATTTCGTTGACGAGCAAATTCTGGTATTTCAACTCCTTCAAAAATTAAAGCAAACAATTCAATACCATTAAAAGCAGCACGAACTAATGTTTCAGTTTCAACGGTTTCTTCTTCTAAAAATGTTCACATATAAAAAATTACAGTCTCCTATACCACAAAGAACTTACTCAAAAACGGATTAATATATTCAACATTAATAAGTTCTTCATCATATTTTTCAATGACATGGACACTGCAGAGAAATTCAATAATATCATCAATGAAAGCAGGATGAATAATATTTGAGAAATAACTTTTAATATTTGACAGCGTAATATCTGGGGATTCATTGATTGTTGCAAAAACCATTTCAGCCATCCATCGAAATGTTGAATAATCAATTGTACCATCATCGTTTGTCCATGGCTTAATAAATAGAACTTTTCCATCAATATTTAAACCCCATTCAAGGGCATATTTAATATGCACATATCGTACTGTATCAATACCACATCCAAAAATCAAATTAACTTTTTCAAGCGCTTTTAAAACACCATCAGTAACTTCTGCTGGTACAGATCCTTCAATAAAACATAAATCCTAAAATTCACATATAAAATGTACATGTAGAGGAATACTGTAGCTTACTCGAAGTTCTGTCAAAGTTCTTCCATGAAATGTTGCTTCTTTTAAGCTTGCAATAATTTGAAGGGCTGCATTCTTTTGATCTTCATTTAAACTTGCGCAAAATGCTTCCATTGCTTCATCTGATTCATAGACGCCTTTTTCGATAAATTCAATTTCAGGCATTGATTGTTCTTCATAGAGTTTAACAACATTTTCAACTTGTGGATTCATCAAATAATCACTATCGACTGAAATTGGAATAGCTGCAAGCCGTAAAGCTCCAGCTTCAGTAATTCTTTGAAATTTACGATTCGCTGAATCTTTCCATTGTGATAAAGTTGGAAAAGCATCCAAGCCAACATCGATTGCAAATAATGATTCATCATCTACTAAACAAAATGATAGCCGAAGAAATGCAGCTAAATTATCAGAATATGTTTCAATTGTTTCAGCGAAGTTAGGTGGAAGTCGTTCAATTGTTTTCCACATATCATGCCGATATGTATGTGAAAAATAATAGCAAAAATTGATTGATACTGAATACTGTTGCTTAAATTTAATACTTCTTTCGACATCAGCTTTTGTTCGTACAGCAATTCCATCATCGAGCATGGACTGAAGGGTATTGAAGAATGTTGCACGATCTTTTTGACTGATAGCAGCAGAGACAATTTTATTATTAATACTATTTTGTTCATTAATCAGAACATTCATAACGCAATCATACATAACAGATTCTTGAATTTCATTAAGATTTTTTGGTTCTTCTGATATGACTGAAGTTGTTGCATGAAATTCATGTCCACCAAGGGTAAGATTATTTTGATCCAAAATTCCATAGAATACTGTATCAGAAGCAAGTGGGGATGGAAGTCGTGGAATATCATGTGTTACAAGACGATATGCTATATCAAAAGCTTCATAAAAATATTCAGCTTTTTGTTCAAATTCTTCATTCAAAACTGATGCCATTTGATCACGAATTTTTCGCATTTGTCTAAATGATCCAAGTCCACGAACAAGATGCCAGATATCTGCTTGTCGCTGGGGAATATTTGCTTCACGACATGATGCACCAAGTAGTGTTATAACCGTTTTATGATATGATTCTTCCAGATATGCTTTCATAATTTTTCTCATAACAATTGGATCAATCCATAACTTGGATGTTGGGTTTAAAAATTGCCCAACGGCTCTCATCAAAACCATTAAATCACGTTCATTTTGTGAAAAACGATTTCGTAATAAATGTGATTTTTTTGATGCTTCAATATCTTCTTCATCTGGTGCACGCTTTCCAAGAGGTGCTTTAAGATTCAAGACTCGAGATTTCTTTGCTGGTGGTTCATCTTCTTTTTCACCTTTGATCTTTCTTGAAACATTTGGACGTCTAAAATATCATCAAATTCACCGTAATCATCTATGATAAAAACAAACTTTTTAAATAATTCTGTTTCTTTATTAATCATAAGCTGCATTGCCGATAACCAAAATCTATTTAATCTTTCAACACGTGTTTCAATTTCAAATCGCCATTTCTCTCCAATATCATTATAATAAGTGATAAACCAATCAACAAATGGCTTTTTAATATTCATTAAATCCCATTGTCGTTTAAGATGTACAAAAAGCGCTGGATCCATACATGCTGCACCACGTCCGGGCAGTTCAGGTGATGACCACGTAATATTTTCCAAATTTGCGGTTGCATATGGTTCTTTTGTGTATGATTCTTTGGAAAATTTTCTGCCATCAACTTTTTCAGTTTCTTTTTCACGTAAATTTCGAACATTCATTGGTGTCGAAAGTGCGATGGCACGTAGATGATACCAATATAATTGAATTTCATCGTTATTTTCAAATGTGTAATCATATCGAGTAAAATCTTCAAATGTTTGATTCATAATTGCATATGATTTTTCAGCTGTTGAAGTATCAAATAGAATACCACTTGGACGAACATAATACATTGACTAAAAATATTATACTGTAGTTATGACATGTAAACGTAAAATATCTTACTTCCCAACCATGTGCACCTGTGCCTTTATCGGTTGCAGCCATAAGTAAACCAAGACCACAAAGTTGAAAGCATTGATAATCAATATTTAATGTTGTCTTTTTATTAAATAAGAATTTTCGTAATTGTTGTGGCAGATCACTTATAAGAATATTACGCTTTTCAGGATCATTTAAATAATAATCAAAAACTTCCTAAAAATTTAGTGTTACAGTATTCCTAAGAGCTCCAAAAAGATCTTACATTAAGTTCCATATCATTAATTAGCACAAAAACTGATAGAGGCATTGCTCGTACAATATCCTTCAAAACAAACCATCCTTGTGGAATTTCACCTACAAAACCCGAAAATGTTGATTCAACATTAATTGGAGCTGGCATAGGAGGGACAAATCGAAAGAATGAAGTATCCTCGGGATCGTAAATAATCATTTCTTCAAGTGGTGTTTCTTCTTTTCTTTGTGCATCAGTTTTTGGAAGTCGTTCCAAATATGGTGGCACCGTTTCATTACCAAGAAGTGGATGATAAACAAGGCGAAACAAAAAATTATGAAGAATTTGAAGTTTAATCATTTTTTTCTGTGAATAATTAATTGTATTTCCACCCGGTTTTATATCCAGTTGTGGTGGAGGTGGAACTTCTTCAGGTTCTTGTTTAACAAGTTTTGGAAGATTTTTTGTTGTCCGTTGTGCAGCTTTTGTTTCACGCTTTTTTATTTGTCCACCTGGGAAGATTCTTCCTTCTTCTTGATATTGTCGTTGTGCAGCAACTATTGCTAAGTGAATTCGAGCATCAGTTGATTCTTCAACATCTGGAGAACAAAGCAAAAGTAGGTCAGTTTCCAAATTTGATTCAGCATCAACAAGAATTTTAGCAGTATGTACTCGAAGTAGACCATAATGTTGAAGAGCAGTATAAATCTTTTGTAAAGTTTTTCGATCAATTATAAATTTGCTGCCTTCTTTTAATTCAGTTTCTTCAATTATCTTGTACATACTTCGTAGTAAAACAACTTGATTCTTGTACACTTCTGTTAAAATAAGCAGCATTCTTTTAAGGGTCATATCAGTGATACGCATTCGAGCTATAAACAAAAAAAATTATGTTACAGTATGATACATAAAGAATGACATACTCAATTTTTGTCCTGGAAAATCCATAACTTGTCCAATTTGAATAGGACATTCACGGCCAATTAAATCACTAATACGCTTTACAAGATCTGCATATGCATTTGGTTGAAAAGATTTATGAAAGAAGCTAGAATAAAATAATTGATAGAATCATGTACTATAAAGATGTGAAAGCTTACTAATGAAATCGAACTTTTCCCGACAATTTCTGATAAACACCAGCTTCATTCGGTAAACCACGAGTAAGAGTTTGAATAGCAGCTGAAATTTTTCTGCTACCAGTTTTAGTTCGAGCATCAATACCCATTTTTGCAGCGATTTGAATTCGATCAACACCTTTTGGTCCAGCATTATAAATTTCTCGTGCTACACAATCTTCCAGAATCATTCGACCAGACATATGTGAAAAAGTTTTTGATCGATCATTGATATATACTTGTGCTAAAATTTATAATTATATTGCTACTAAAACAGAAGCAAACATATAAATAACATACGGGGGATAGGTCCTGTTTGAATTGGTAAAAATTTCTTTTTAACAGGTGGAGGTGGTTGTGATGAAGTTGAAGGTTCTTCTTCGTTATTGTTATTCATTTTTAATTTAATTATTAAAAGTTTTTAATACAATTTTAATACTTTAAAAATTTAATAATGTTCGAAGAAAAAAAATTGCAACATTTTTTTCAAAGACTTGAGTTGCCTTTTGCTGTTTGACATAGTTTGCCAAATATGTTAGCTGTTCAAATTCTTAACGTTATTTAACTTTTTTTTGCTGGATCTTCTTCTTTCAATCTCTTTTTTTCTCAAAAAGTACATTCAAAAATTTGAATAATAAATTTTCACAAACATGCAATAATTTGAAAGATATTGAAGCAATAAAAATGAAAATCAGTCATTTTGCACAATTTGCCGAAGAAGTGATAAGCAACTGGCGTCGCTTATTATTTTTTTCTTCTTCAATCTTTGCACAACAACAACAACTTCTTTATATACGGTAGCTGTGTTCTTTCTTTTTGGGTGAAAGAAGAAGAAGCCAAGAACGTGAATGAACCATTTAAAACGAGCTCGTCGTGTTGATTCAGCTGATTGTAACAAGAATACCTCTTCAGATGGTGAGGATGCTGGTGAAACTCTTTCTACAGTAGAAGCAAAGCGTATTGGATGTAATCATCGACATTCTGCTGGTAATGTTTTATACTTGGATGTTTTGGTATTAATGTGTATGTCTGTTTCAGCTGAAGGACCACATTTAGCTCGAGAAATTCTTGAAGGAGGATATTCATTTGCAAGTGGTGATTGTCAACTAATTGGAAAGGATGGTAAAATGGTAAGTGTTATTTTTTAGGCCTAAAAAACTACAAATTGGAGTTGCTTGTCCATTCGGGTCTGCATTTTAAGCCTCTGCCCCAAGTCTAAAATGAATTCTGGACCCTACCTAGTGTGTGGGTCACACGTTGCCGATGTCGCCCGCTGCATTGACTTGAACAGCTTTTGAAGTCTCGTCGAGGGACCACCTCTTCGAATGTGAAAAAAAACATTACAGTCCAACTTCTTTTTTAGGTAAAAATCAATCGATTACATGCTGCTTCAATGAGTCAATTCTTATCTGTTGCATTTTTGAATACAAATTTCTCTGAATCTGGTACAAAACAAATTAATCTTCCACTTTTTACCTCTATCGAAATTTTGGATGCCCTTGAAATGTCGAATTGGGTTATATATCATTGGATTGAACATCGTGAAATTCCAAAACTTGTACAAATTAATATTTCATGTGCCTTCAATATTCTTCGAGTTGCTGCATTCTTCCATTTGGAACATCTTCTTAAAGCTATTGCCTTGCTCATTGAAACTCAAGTAACTGCTGATCGACTTGTTGAAGCTCTTCGATTTGCACAAGTCACTAATGCCGCACTTGCAGAACGTTTATGGCGTCGAGTTTTAACTGATTTTTCATTGCTCTTTGAAAATAATTCTTTCATTCACTTAACTCCAAAAGAATTGTTGGAATGTTTTGCAGATTCTAAATTTAATGTTCGAGCTGAAAAAGATGATGAAATTTTGAAGAAATATTGTGCTGCTGAACTTCGTCACTTTGGGGTAAGTTGTTATTTTGGTGATGGATTTTCTTATGATAATTTCTTTACCCATTTTTAGTCAACAGAATACATGAAAAGAAAGAGTGGTATTGTAAAATATTTTGGCGCAGAAACATTGTCACTTGGTTCAATTGGTCAAAATCCTACTCCAAGAATTCCACATGAAGTTATAATAGCACAAGCAGGATGGGGTGAAAATGGACCAACATCAAAAATTGAAATTTATGATTATCATCGTGAAGCATGGATTTCACCGAATCATCCACGTTTGGAAGAAGATCTTCCGCGAGCATATCATGGTAATGCAGTGATTGAAAAGGGTATCCTTTGTATGGGTGGTTTTAATGGTCGTTCATATTTTCGTTCAACATCTTTCTATGATTTTGATAGCATGTCTTGGAGTTCAGTATGTGCAATGGTAGAACCGAGATGTTATGTTTCACTTGCAAAAGTTGATAATTCAAATATTATTGCATGTGGTGGATATACTGGACAAAGCCGTCTTCGAACAACTGAAATTTATTCATATAATGCTAATCAATGGCTTAAAGCTGGGACAATGAATTTTGTTAGGTTTGTTTTTTTTTGGTATACTCATCTGCAGGTATACGGTAACGTTGCTTCTCTTTTTAGATCCGATGCTCGTGCTATTTCCTTGCCTGAAAATAATCGCGTATATATGATTGGTGGGTTTGATGGACGACAATGTCATCGAACAATTGAATATTATTGTCCAGAAAGAGATGAATGGTTACTTGAAAAGGGTCTCATGATGTCTCGTCGAAGTGGTGTTGGTGCTGTTGCAATTGATTGTAATACTATTGTTGCTGTTGGTGGATTTAATGGTACAAATCGTCTATTAACATCTGAATTCTATGATATTCGTGAAGGTGCATGGAATGAGCTATCCTCAATGAGCTTATCTCGTTCAAATTTCGGCAATGCATGTTTAGAAGATTATCCATGGGTGATTGGTGGTTATAATGCTGATCGAACAATCTCAAATTGTGAACGTCTTGATATTCGTGCAAATAAGTGGATTCAAATGCCTGCAATGAATGTTTCTCGTTCTGCTGTTTCATGCTATGTTGTCAAAAATGTTGATTGGATTGAAAAAATTTTTAAAAATGATGTTTTACCTGATGAAGGTGAAATTCTGAACTGATTTGAAAAAAATAGGAATTTTTTTTAGTAAATTTGTAAATTTTATTTGATGTGTATATTTGTTTAAAAAGATAGAAACAATAAACTTTAACTGATATATTTGTTGATGTTTTTGGTACACTAAAAAATTAAGGTTGTGAACATTGTGGAATTTAGTGAAGAGTGGTAAATACAAAATGTCTTGATAAAGTTGGGTTGAAAGAAAGGTATATCTCGAATTTGTTTTCTTCTTTTTAAAACGTTTATTAAAACTACTAGCGGTTTTAAAAAAAATTAACAACAAAAATGATAAAACAAAAAAAGCTTTTAAACATTATAATAAAAATTAATATACATGCTTTTAATATCTTCCAGTTGAAATTCAGCATTGCTTATCATTTCAGTAATCAAATAATCACTTCTTTGAATCTTTGTATGATGTTTTAAAGTTACAGCTCCATCTTTATTTAAGCATAAATACCACTGAACACCTTTCATTTTCTTTACAGTACTTGAAGTAGTTGGACGACGAAATTTAAGATTTTTGAAAGAAGCCATTGTACATGTATCGACCCTTCCCAGTCCGTTAACATTTCCAGCTTTACAAAGAATACCAAAATAATCTTTGAATACACCAGTAATAATTCCGCTATCACATTTAATTTCAACTAAAAAATCATTACATACCTCAAATTTGGAACTAAGCACTATTATCAAAAAACCTTACCTCGAGTATCATAAATACGATCCGCTTCTTCTTCTGTAAGAATTACTTTTGCAACTAAAAACAATAAAAAATGTAAAAGATTATTAAAAGAAAAGTAACCCACCGACAAAATCAATAAAAAACTGATAATTCATTCGATAAAATTTAACAATGGGAATAATTTCTGCTAAATCAGCTTTGATAGAATCAACGAGACTTTTATCAGAAGAACTCTTTTGTTTCTGCAAGGCTTGCTTTTCTGCCAATTTATATACCTAAAACAATAAATTAAAGATTAAAATAAAGAAAACGAAAGCTCTTACAGATGTAAAACAATATTCTTCATTGTCAGGATACTTTTCTTTAAGGATTGTAAAGCATCTATACAATTCAGTAGGAGATAAGAAGAATGAATTTTCAACTAAAATATTAATGTCCTTTACGCTAAAATTCACAAACAACATTGAGCATACCAACAAAATTCAATAAAAAGTTATAATCCATTTTATAAAGTGTAATGGAAGGAAGAATAGAATCAACTTCAGATTTGATCGTTTCTGCAATATCCAAAGTTCCATCTGTGGTCATTGTAGTTTCTCTGAGAGCTTGACGTTTTGCCCATTTACATACCTTTAATATCTGTAGTTGTTTACATAAATTAATTAAGCAGAAACTTACAGCTTCAAAACAATTTTCTTCAGAATACATATATGGCTTATTTCTGAACAGAAGTTCAAGAAAAGACTTTTTATGAGAAACAAAAGTTTCAGCTTTGATCAAATCATCAAATTTAGCATAGATAAATATTTCAATAGAACGTTGAAACTTCGGCAAAGTATATTTTAGAGCAAATTCAGTCATTTCTTCAACAGTTTCAATAGCTATCTTCATTTTAGATAAATGTTTATCACAAAAATGTTTGAGAAATGAAACACCATAGAATTCTGCCATATCCACCATGATAAAGATATTATCATCATTTAGCTTGCAGTCACCAGAATAAATAAAAGAAAGAAATTCATAAAAGTTATCATATGAATATTTTTCAATTTTGACTTCTTCATCTTTATTCTTTAACCATCGGTCTGAGAGCATAGCTTCAAAAGTTCCAGATACAGATGTTATCGTAAATTTATGAGCATAAAGCTTCTAAAAACATGAAACTATAAATGCTAAATAAAGAAAAGGGAACTCACCCTTCCTTCAGCTTCAAATGTGACGTCAAAATGTCCTGTTTCAAGATCTTGAGATTTAAATACTTCATATCTTTCACATTGAAATACGTAAGCTTGTTCACGTAAAAATACTTCTTTTGAATTAGAAGAAAACATTGTTGTGAAAAATAATAAAAAAACAATTGTTGTTTGTTAACAAAGAAAGAGCTTTTGTAAAAGAACGTCAAAGATGCTTCTTTGAATCGTCGCAGCAAAAAAAAAGTGTAAGCAAACAACAGTATGACTTCGTTGCAGGATTTTAATGCAAACGCAATTTTAAATTTTTTCAAAAACCTTTAGAAGATTTTGAAAATTATATTTTTGTATGACAATAAAAAAATTAAAAACGTTAACTGCGCTTATCATCTTTTTATTTTGCAAAATTATTGATGTCAAAATTGTGGATATTTGTGGGGTACAAATTACTCATTTATTGTGCATACAACAAATTTGAAAATTTCACATAATATATAAAAGATTAGAAAACATTATTTTTTGAAAGAGCACGAATTTTTCTGTATTTTTCATAAACCATTCCAGGAAAATTTAAAAGTGGTATTTTGAACGGGACCATTTTGTATCCAAGAATTTCATCGTATATTAAATGAAGCGCATTTCTATAAGCGTCAGAAAGCGAACCATCAAATTCTAAATAGATTGATGTTCGTTTATTTTTCTAAAAAACAACTGATATTAAAAACCTTTTTATTCTTAGAAATTACTCTCATATAATTATAAAACGTTTTAATATCAAAATCCTGTGTGATGAAATACAAGCGAAGATTATCAATCTTTAAAAAATGTGGAATTTGTAGTAATTCTTTCATAGTTTCTGTTGATATTATTTTTTGAGATGAATGTACGCAGCTAAAAAAGGACTGTTATTACAGTAGTTTTGAAAATAATGAACTTACAAAGTAATATTTTTAATTTTTAAAAGAACTTTAACAAGCTCTTCAAATGGAACAATTGAATTATCTTCATTTTTTACAGTACCACGAACAAAACTAATTTCGACAGCATTTGAAGTGAGAAACATGAATTCATAGAACGAAAGAGTTTGATCAATAAAATATAACATTCTTGCATCACATTTATAGATTCTTGGGATAATAGAAGAAACCGCATCAATTTTGTAAGAACAATTATGTTGAAGTTTATCGGTAATCCAAAATTTCTTTAATCCATTTGTATCATCAATAAATTTATTTTCTTTGCCTAAAATGGCTATCCATTTTTTAGCCATAGATCCGTAGAAAAAGCTTCTGACGACAACAATTGGATTTTTGTAATAAAAATATTTGCAGCTTTGAACCAATTTTTGATAAATTTTAGGAGATGTAGGATTTTTTGTAATATAGTAAATAATTGAATCAGGCAAAGACCACATTTGACGTTGAACTGGACGACAAAAATGAAGTTTTTTGGAATTTTCAGCATTAGTTTTGGTCTTTGATGTAGCGGTATCTTTTATTTTATCCATCATTGGAATAGCAAGTAGCATCAAAAAAGAAATGTAATGACAAAAAAAATATAAAAATGAATAAACCGGCAAATGAACAGATGAGCCACTATATCTTCCAAAAATACCGTTAATAATGTTTTTATATTTAAAGGTAAAATCAATAAAATGATATCCAATCAGAGAAAAGGAAATGCATAAATAAGTGTTGTTTTTTAAAAACTGAGCAAAATAACTATCGTTGATTTTTTTAAATAATTAAAAAATTTTAATATTTGCAATGTGAAACAAAATAATCACGATTGACTGCGTTTCTATTAATGCTCATTGTTTGATCAGCAATACAAAGCTTTGTGTGCTGAAAAGATGATGCTGAAATCTATGCAACAATTGGATATCTTCGTATAGGCATTATCCTTCAGTTCTTTGTGTTTTGTTGTGATAATAAAAACAACATATTTGACCTTCATCAACGGTCATGAGACCTTTTCTAAAAGTCCTTCAAAAATTATTTTTTTAGAAAAAAACAAAAGTTGTTTTTGCACTTTTTTCTCTCTCTTGTTTTTTCTTCACCTTCACAATCTTTTAAAAGTTGCTAAATTCAGCAGAAAACATTGTTTGCTTTAGTTAAAAAATAGTTTCGACGTAAATAAATAACTCTTTTATGTTTTTTATCCTGTAGTTAGTTTTTATCATAATCAATATAACTCTGTTTTTTTTTCATTCGATGCATGTTTCCCCTTTTATACTTTTATGACTGACTGATATATAAACCATTAAAGGGAAAACACGGCAGACCTGCTGCTGCTTTGTCAGCAATAGAGCGATCGTATTTGTACAACTTTGATAAAGTGTTGTTTTTTCTGATTGGGTTTTCCCCATATTTTTGGAGGGTTCAAAGTCTATCATAGAGTTGTTGTTTGATTTTCACGTGTTTTTCTGCTTTTGTTTAAATATATATAAAAAAGGGGTGAGTACGTGCTTGTGTTGTCTGTGTTTTTCTAGAATAAAAGTAAAAAGAAGGGTAGTTGTTGGAATTATAATCGACGGGGAGAAAAGAAAAACAACAAACGGGGAAAAGAAAAGAGGAAACCACACAAATCGAATAGAACGTTCGATGATCTCTTTTCTCTCTCTTATTTTTCGACTCACTTTTAATTCCAATGATTTTTTAAATAAAAATAAAAATGCAAACAGCTGTTTTGCCCGCCTCTTTTCTTGCTGGTGCTTCTATTAAAAGATATGTGATTTTTGCAAAAAGTTTTCCGCTGCCCGTGTTTTTCAATTTTGTTGTTTTTATTTATTTTTGTTTTGCGAGTAATTTTTGATTTGTTTTTTTTATTCACCTCGTATTTATATTTTTTATTTTGCTTTGATTAAAACTTTTTTTTCATTTTTAGAACTCTCAGCAACAAAAAAGCAGCCGTACAAAAGATGTGTCCACTTTCAACTACACCATCTCATTCAAGCTTTGATTGGAATTCAACACCATTTTTAATTAAAAAACAAATTATTGAACAACTTTCTCCACGTTCAGCAGGAATATTTTCAACTGTTTCAAGAGAATGCTATTATTTAACAGAAAAATATCGGCACCTTCATATTGTTGATTCACTTTCAATCAATCTTTCAATTGCGAATGATGGCACATTTAAAGCAACAATTTTTGAAGGTGAAGATTGTGATGATGAACGAAGTAAAGAAGATTGCTGCGTATTAGATCGAAATGCTTCAACACATTTAGCTTTAACTTTCGGGAATTCATCTGAAACTATTGTCTTTGAAGAAGAGAAGCTATGTGAATTAATTCAATTTTTGAAACATGTTCATGCAATTAATACTATTGAAATCGATATTCAATGTAATGAAGGATCAACAGATGCAATGGAATGCCTTAATATTATCTGGGCAGAACTTGGTCGAAGTCTTGAAAGTGCACAAAAAGTGAGTTGCTTTTTTGTGCTTTCTTAAAAAATCGATGATAAGGATACTGTAATTGATAAAGACATTACTTTTGTAGCTCCAAAAAATCTTTGCAAAACTTTGAAAGTTAATTTTTGACTATTTTATAAAGACTAAAACATGACCGCCATCACCAATCTACAGTAATCCAAAAGAAAAGATGCGGGCTTAAAGAACTAATTAATTAATTTAAATTGACATGACTTTTGGAAGAAAACTTTAGTCTTTTTTCGACATTTAAAACTTGTCATGTTTGCAAAAAGGCTAACGAATAATTTGTCTTCGATTAAAGTTTGGCTAAACTACCGTACTCTTTTTTAGTTTAATGACGTTCTTTTAAACTTTTGTTTAAAAAGTTGTAATAGTTTAAAAAAATTACATTTGTCCTTTTTCACGTGAAAAACAAAGAACAGAATTTAAGTTTCTTTTTTTGTTGTAATATAACGTTCAACACCAATTAAATTGCGTCATCGATCTTTTCAAAAACTTTCTTTTTAAAAAAACTAATCTTAAAATAACTTTAATTCATTTTTTCTCGTTTTTAGATAATCTTGCATCGCTTCCCAAATTCTCTATTTTCATCACTTTTCAAAGCTATTCAAAGATGTGATAGTTTAGCACTTCTATCATGCCGCCGATCAATTTCTGATTCAGTTGATTCTACGTCACTTTTATCTGCAGTAAAATTTCTTCCACCATTAAAGAGATTTGTGTAAGTTATTTTTATGATTGGGATTGATTGATTAGAGAAATATGGGTGGTTTGATGCATCTATGTCTGAGTTACATCAGGGTGATTAGCGATTCCTATATTAAGCAGAATCGGGGCAATACGTTTGATAAGGATGATACAACATTGATGTATCATATTATATTTTTCTACTTTCAAATATACAATTAAATTTTTCAGATGTGATTATTTAATTCGCCCAAATGATGCTTTGTTACAAATACTTTCATCCAAATTTGATGATCTTGAGCTACTGTATATTTTTGGAATTTCTGAAAAAACAATAGAATCTTTTCTTCGATCTGCATCAATTTCCCATAACTGTCGAATGATCTTTTCATTCTCAGAAGGCTTTTATCAATGGGTTCGTGTCGAAAAATCAATTCGAAATTCATCAAAATGGATTGAAAAACTTCCTATCAATACTCTTCCAGCTGCGTATTCTGTCATTCGTGGAGATTCAAATATTCTTATTGGTCTTGTTAAACCATATCGAGCACTTTTGTAAGCTAGAAGGGATACTGTAATTGAGAATTACTAAATGTATATATTTTACGTTTTGCAAGAATTGTACATATTTTTCTTTGATCAGTTATGTATATTGTTTTTTAGTTGGGTATTTTTGTCTTCTTCTTCCAGGGTTTTATTGTTATTGTTTTTCTTAGGTTTTTTGAATGATGTGATTTGTACATATTTTTTTTCTTTGATATTATTTTTTACGAGTAATCTTTTAAATTTTTTTCTTTAAAAACAATAAACAGTTTTGAATGTTTTTGATTAAATCCCAAAAAATTAAGAAAAAAAAGAAAACAAAAAAGGTTTTAATAGAATAATTTCCTGCTCTCGCATTTCTATAAATATAAATGACGTGGTCGTAAGATGATTTTTAGAGATTCGATCAACTTATCAGTTCCACCTTTTTTTGAAACCAGGTTTTATATAAAGTGATCAAAAGATGAATCATATAAAATTTGAAGTAGAATAATCAATGAAATGGAAGATGGATAACTACAGTAACACTCAAATTATTTTAATATTTTATCAAACAAAAACAAAGATGCATAAAAACGTAAGAAACCAACCAACAACAAAAGAAAACCACAACAAATGATTACAGCATTAAATTTTTTCAAAATATCTTTGTCTTAAAAGCCAGAACTTTTCCATATTTCGTCCAGGATATTTGATAAATAAACCAAAATTTGGACATTCATAGAGTACAGTATCAACAAAAGTATCAAGTTTAGCTTTGTAGTCATCGGAAATATTATCACGAAAAATCATTGCATATTTATATCTTCTACCCTTCTAAAATTTCAAAAGTTACCTTTTCTGTGTAGTTAAAAAAGGAAAACATAAAACTTACTTCAATACTAGCACCAAATGATTCAATATCAAACATGTCAGGAATCGAAACCAACGTTGCTTGATTGAATTCTTCATTTTTATTGAAAAATGAAATAGCAGTTTTTGAAGAAATTGAAGATCCATCATCAGGAAATTTACTAAAAAAATTCAGTGTATACAAAGACAATAAGTAATAAAAAACAACTTACTAAGTTAATGAACAAAGCTTTGGAAGACAATCAATGATTTTTTCAAGAAAAACAGCTTTTCCATCATCATGTTTAAAAGTAGCATTTGTAGACATCAAGCTTGTAGCCATTTGACCAAAATTTACTAAATCATCATAGTTAACTTGACAATCAAAAAATGTGAGATGCTTAGGTTCGCATTTAGCAAGTTTAGGAATAAGTTCAGATGGAATTTCGCCGAATCTTTCAATAGAAAGTTCTCCAGTTACCCAAAACTTAGCTGGAATTGTCTTCAAATCGATTTCTTTGCAACATCCATCTTCTACACAATTAAATTTCAAGCAAGCAGTCCAAGCCTGTTTTTCTTCATTATTTTCTTTAGGACCAAAAATACCCAAATTTTCAATAAAATCATCAACACCCATAGCTTGGATATCATCAATAGCAATATCATCATCATCTTCCATATCTCCATCATAATCAGACATATCAGAATCAGCACTTTCATATTCATACATTTCAACATCAGAACCATATTCACTATCTGAAGCATCAGAATCATCTTCAACCTCCATATCTTCTTGTTCAATATCTACTTCTTTTTCACGTGTTTCCCCATATCTCAAAGATGCAACAACGATAATTGGATTAGTATGAAAAAAGTATTTGCATGTTCCACGCAATTTTTCATATACTTGAACAGAGGAAGGGTTCTTTGCCATGTAATAAATGATCGATTCTGGAATGGACCATTCTTGACGAATCATATTATTTGGATCAAAATGAGTTGAAGCTTGAGAATTAGAAGACATTTTGTAAATGTTTTAACACAAATGATAACAAAAGAAGAAGAATTATAAATTCAATAATCAAGTGAAGCCTAAAAAATAGAAAGATTAAGGAAATCAAATATAAGCACGCAGTAAAAGTACAGCAAACACAAAGTAATAAAGAAAGCGCAAAAATGGGAAACTAAAAAGCGCAACACACAAAAACCACAATTTCGAAATTTTTTTTTAGTTTTTTGCTCCTTCTTACTTTTGTTTTGTCAGTTCTGAGAAAATAAAAAATAGCAACAATCAATACTCTTTTTGTACAAATAATTTCAAAAACATTTGTAAAACATTGTTGAGCTTTCGTGTCAAGAATACGGGAAAAGAGTATACTCTATAATAAACATATTTTCTCGAGCTCACAATACGCTGTTAGTCGCAGACAACAGCGTAGAATTATTGAGAATTAAAATAAATTAAATTTTATTAGCTGAATTTTGTCATGGCTTTGTAAAAATGAGTTGCTTTTATTTTAAAAAAACGAATGTTGTATTTTTTGGACAATAATGAACAAAAACCTTTTTTTGTTAATCATAAAATTTGTAATTTATGCATTCAACAAATTTGATAAAGAAAGGTAACTTTTTGAGCACAAATTCATTTAAATGAGTATTACTGTATTTTTTTTATTTTTAAAAACACTAATAAAAATGAAGAGTGTTTTATGTGTGGCATTTGTTGTTGAATTTAAATAACGCTTTTTTTTTATACCAATACCAAATTTCTTTATTATTGCTTAAAAATAACATCATCAATAGATAGATAATCGTAAAAATATTGTAGCAATAACATTTAAACTAAAATTATTATAGTTATTCAGAAAAATATTTATCAATGAATGAATCTGCAACCGGAGTTTCACCATTTTCACATTCTAAACAAAAATTAATAAATGATAAAAGTGTTGAAGGTGTAATATGGTCAATTTTAACATTGCAATGGGCAGCTTCTTCTTTTATAGTTCCCAAATCAATATCTTTCAAATATGAAGCCGCTGCATTTCCAAGTTCCAACAATTCCAAAGCTTTTGCAGTTAAATAATGGAAAATTAAAAGGCAGCTTGAATGTTTGTGATTTAAGATTTCTCTTTGTTCTTGTAAAACGTTTTCCAAATCTTTAATTAACTGGACTTCGACGGTAACCAAGGGCTTTGAAGTTGTAACTTTATCAAAGAATTTTTGAGTGGCTTGTTTGGATTTTTTCCAGCTACTTTCAAAATCTTCAAATGAAGCACCAGAATATTCAACGCCTTGATTTTTGGCACAGAGATATAAGAAGGATTCATTATCTACACAAAAAATATTATCACTTGTTAATGGGAATGTGACACCTTTGTTTTTGAGAAGATTTTGTGACACAGCATTTAGAGGGGTCATGCTATCACCAGGTCCATATAAGGTACCCCTTGAATGGGTCATGAAAAAGATAACTTTTGAAAGGGCAGATTTTGGGAAGATTGAAAGCAGATCGTTCATTGAATTTGAAAATCCTAAATCCATTCTTCCTTCATTTGCTTTCACCACAAAGCAGATAGCATGAAGGGAATCCAACGATGAACAAATAAAGGCTTGAATTTTTTCCAAATTTTTTGCATCTTTTTCCACCCCGGCAGTGTCAGAGAGACCAGGGGTATCGATGAAATTAATTTTGTAACCATTAAATTCGAAGGAATGTTCCTTGCATTCCTGGGTGGTTGAGAGTACTGTAGCATCTTCATACAGCTCATTGTTATCCGGCATTCCAAATGAAACAAGTCTTTCACTAAAGTCATCATAAAACACTTTAAATTGACATGGAATTATGTATTCCAGTTCACTATTTAAGGCATCTTGAGCAGTATTGAATTTTAAATAATTTGCAATTGCATTTAACAGAGTTGATTTTCCAACACCTGATTGACCAATTACAGCAATATTAATTTTCTTTGAACGAACAGATTTTTGTTTAGCCTTTTCAAGCTTCTTTCTGGCAGCTCCATTTGAATTTTTAAGTTTTGGATGTTTTTGATAAGTGATTTCTGTTTGGGGATCATAAAAAATATTTTCAATTTCATCATTTCCTTGTTCGCTTGAAGCAGATTTGAGTTGTTCTTTTGGAAGTTTAAAATTACAATTTTCATCGAAGTTCAAAAAACTTGTTGAATGATTTTCATTGAGACATTTGAATTGATCATCTTTTGGATAACTGATACCACATTTGCATATCAAAGAAGTGCCATCAATTTGAACTATCTGCTTACAATCCGTGCAAAGCCAAATACGGCCTTTGCTATTTTGCTTACAAGGACATGGAAGGATAAGCCACAGAAGGGATTTGTGATCATCGTTGTCGTGGTGCGATGGATTTTGGGGTTTGAAATGTCCAAGGCAATGTGGTTCAGAATCTTGATAATACCATGCTTTTTCGGTTTTATCTGGGATTAAACTTGTTTTCAGTGCATCTGAAGCATCACTTGCTATGCAACTTAAGAAGATCTTTTGCGCTTCAAAGGTGCCATAATAATATTGAATATCTTGAACAGATTTTTCGCCATTAAGAAGTAAAATTTTTTGATGCCTTTGTTGTTTTAGGGTAACAATGCTCTTGTTGCTTGGCTGCCGAATTACATGCAACAATTCACCATAATGTTGTTCAAAATTATTTCGATTGAGAAATCCATAAATCGAATGAAATAAATTAAAAATTACAACATTTCTATCGATTACATCATTCTCATAGCTTGGGTGATGAAGAAGTTGAGCACGTTTCCTCAAGAATCTTTGACAATCTGATTTTAGGATTAGCAAAGATTGAAATAAATCTTTTGCATATCTATTTGCAACACTGACGGGCAGATTAAGCTTTGGATTGATCAAATCATGTTCCAACAAAGCTTTCCCCTTTTCATCAATAATATTTCCAAGTTCAGCTAAATCTGTAAAATATTTCCTTGAAGGGATTTTCGTTGGATCAATTCCATCATTTCCAGCTTTCCTCAAAAAGGCTTCCATTGAATGACAAAGATATTCAAGCCGCAAAAGTTTGCTCAAAATGTCTTCAAAATCTTGCTCTTCTTGCCATAACTTTTTCTTTGCCATTTTTTCTAAATCAAATCGAACAACTTTCTTTTCATCTCTCCATTCAACTCTTTGATTTGCATATTCCATTGCTTTGGTAATGCTGTCATGATGCTTCCATTCTGAAAAATTTGTTAAAGTTTCAACAACAAAATCTCCATGGCTGCTGCCATTGTGAAGGAATTCATTAAAATTTTCAGTAATTGAATTTAAATTTGTTGCGTCGGCATTTTTAGGAATTAACCGGATCAATACCATATTACCGTAATAAACATTTTTAACAAAGTGTGTTGTATCAGGTACTGTATTAACGAATCTTGCACGCTTTTGCTGAAAAATTTAACATTTAATAATTGTGAAATTTAATTTTTTTAAAACATTAATTTTTAAAGACAATTAATTTGCAAAGTTGTGTTAATCAAAAGTGACAATTTTAAGTAAATAAATTTATTGTAATGTTTCAAAGAGAACAAAAATATTATAGCTTGTTTTAGGTTCTTTTTCTAAACCCAAACAAATTCTGGTAATAACAATTTATTTTTTAAAACTGTATTTTGTCACAAAATTGAAACTCATTTTAAGCAATGCATTTGCCGAAAATTATAAATAGATAAATTATTTAAAAGTGAACTATTTTGTCACTGTATTGGATTATGTGAACTCATATGCGATTCATATACATGTATGACTTTCAATTCGCCTATGTATGTATGCGTAGTTAGTTGGCTCAATTGTTAGCGTGCGTGCATTTCACTTGGAAGCAGAGCATAAAAAAGTTCGATTCCAAGCCAATGACTAAAAAATTTTGCTGATCATCATCAACCTTTTGTTTCTTCTTTCAAGGATTCTTCCTAGATTGTAAGTGCATGAGTTCGTGATACAAGTTCTTTATGCTATGAGGCCTTTTTTTCTTCATGAAGGATATCAAAGTTTACATGAAATTTTGAAAAGTAAAAAGCTCATTAATATTTTTAAAATATGCATTCAATTTTGATATAAAAAAGTGTTACTCAATGCCGATATTTTAATAATTTTGCTGAAAAATAAGTCATTTGTTTCCTCTTTCAAGGATTCTCTCCAGATTAAACAAACAAAGGCTTATGATGGTATTCACGGGATTTATGAGACATTGTTTGATTTTTATAACTCCTAGTTTATAGATATGGACATTCGTCATTATCAATTTTACAAGTTTATCTTTAAAATTTTTTAATAACAAAAATGAGTTTTTTTTATCATTCATTAAAATATGCATTTTTATGGGCAAACAGTGCTTATTTTATTCTCCGAAATTTTAGATATTTTATTTCAAAAATACGTATTCTTAGTTTCTGTGCTGGTTTCATGGCTGATGGCTCTCACATATGATTCGATTCATATATGACTTTTTCATAACTGCATGTGTGCTTGCGTGGCTCTTGGGGTAAAGCGCTTGCATTTCACTTTTTAGAGAAAATTTTGAGTTCCCGCCGATAATTAAAGTTTTTACTGAGACTTAAGCCTCTTTCCCATATTGTAAGAGCTAGAGTTTGTGATACAGAATGTTAGCCATTATGAGGCATTTTTTTAAAATTAAAAGCTTTTAATTTTTCCAATATTTTGTATAAATGACGCCACATAAAATCGCCCAATATTTAAGTCAAAATAAATTATTAAAAAAGGTATATTTGAGTTTGAATGAATTTTAAACTTACTTTATGAATTTTTTCAACTTTAATAAGAACAAATTTAGGAACAGCAGGTAAAACAAAATACATAAATGTAATATTTTTTGAATAAGAAATATTTCGAACCTAGAATAAATTATTGAATGATTAGTTGCTAGCTAAAAGCACTTAAAAGCTCACAAAAGAATCAGGAGAAATTTTTAGAGTTTCACATAATCCATCACCAAGATTTAAGGAATCTATTAAATTAGCATCCAAATTTGTTGTTGGATTAGTTTGAAATTCATGAATTTGTGCATCATATAGGGATTGATGTTGAAGGCCTTCAGAGCGAATATCATACCATTGACCGGGTTCTACACTTGCTCCAAAACTAAGAAGAGTGTTATGGGTTTTTTCCATTGTTTTGTTTTTAGTTTTGTCTAAAACAATGTTTATGGAATTAGCGTAAAGTGGTACTGAAGCAAATATATCACAAAAAATATAAACGCGATAGACGTAACATCTTACAATTAAAAGCCGACATTTAATAATTACAAAAACTTTATTCAAAATATTTACAAACAAAAATTACTAATCTAAACTTTATAATAAACAGTTTTACATTTTTGAACAAAGTTTTCAGATGCTGGTAACAATGCATTTTTGTTTGCATCCATAAAATCCCGAACACCTTGTAATGCTTGGTTCTTTGTCAAATTCTTCAAATCAACATTTTTCAGTTTCGCCTCTCTCTTAATTAAATCCATATCAACAAAATCCAAATATTTTTTGCTAATATTCCCAATTTCAATCGAATTCAACATTTTTGCTGTTAAAAAATGACTGAACCAGTTCCCAGGAGTTGGCTGCTTTGACAGTATTTGTTTCTGTTCATGCAATACATCGGCCAAATCTGTGATAATTCCAATATGCAGAACTTTTATCGATTCCATCTTTTTCACTTTGTCAAAGAATTTCTGGGTGGCTTGCTTGGACTTTTTCCAGCTGCTTTCAAAATCTTCAAAGGAAGCACCAGAATATTCGATGCCCTGATTTTTGGCGCAAAGATACAAGAAAGATTCATTATCAACGCAAAAAATATTTTCACTTGTTAATGGGAATGTGACACCTTTGTTCTTGAGAAGGTTCTGTGACACAGTACTTAAAGGGGTCATGCTATCACCAGGTCCATATAAGGTACCCCTTGAATGGGTCATGAAAAAGATAACTTTTGAAAGGGCAGATTTTGGGAAGATTGAAAGCAGATCGTTCATTGAATTTGAAAAGCCCAAATCCATTCTTCCTTCATTCGCTTTCACCACAAAGCAGATAGCATGAAGGGAATCCAACGATGAACAAATAAAGGCTTGAATTTTTTCCAAATTTTTTGCATCTTTTTCCACCCCGGCAGTGTCAGAGAGACCAGGAGTATCAATGAAATTAATTTTGTAACCATTAAATTCGAAGGAGTGTTCTTTGCATTCCTGGGTGGTTGAGAGTACTGTAGCATCTTCATACAGCTCATTGTTATCCGGCATTCCAAATGAAACAAGTCTTTCACTAAAGTCATCATAAAACACTTTAAATTGACATGGAATTATGTATTCCAGTTCACTATTTAAGGCATCTTGAGCAGTATTGAATTTTAAATAATTTGCAATTGCATTTAGCAAAGTAGATTTTCCTACACCAGATTGACCAATAACAGCGATATTAATTTTCTTAGTTATTGCTGGTTTTTCGACTTTGATTTTTTTTGAAATTGAAAAATAAGATTTTTCTCTTATTACAATTTTTGTTGTCGCATTTGATGAAGGCAATATTTTCTTTGCCATTTTTTCATCTACTCTAATTGTAACTTTAGGCATGGAATCCACCAGAAATCTGTTCTTATCATTATTGAGTGATCGCTGTTTAACTATTTTGTCATCATTTTGCTGCTTTCTTGTATCATCTTCTTTGCATATCGAAGAGCTTCTCAAATTATAGGAATGTGATGGTACAACTGTTCCATTAGATGACTTATTATGTGACACTGACATATTTTTTAGGGGAGTATATACTGGTGTAATGGAAGCTGTTTCTCTTTTTTGCTTTATATAAATATTTTGTTCTACAGTATACGGTGAAATAGTAATTTGATTATTCAAATGATTTTGATTTAATTCATATAATTCTTGTCCCATTTCTATGTTTTCATACCTTTGACTTCCTGAACTGCTACAACCAAATATTGAAACAAATGATTGAAGAATTCCACCAACTTTTTCTTCAAGAAATTCTGAGCCATGCCATTCATGAAAACACTTTAAACTTAATTTTTCAATATCATATTTACCACATTTACAACATGGCTTTTTACTACTGTCAGTTGTAAAAAATTCAAAACATATACTGCAAATCCATTTTCGCGATTCCTTATTTCCACACCGGCATTGAGCAGTAAAAAGATCGAAGGAAGAAGTTGATGACAAAGCTGGTCTCAAGCTACTTGTATCCATAGGCTTAGCTAATCCAAGATATTGAAGATGAGGATATATATGTAATATAACTTTTTCATCTTTGAATCTTTTAAATTCCTTTTGCAAGAAAGAAGTTTTTGGGTCATCTGCAATGTAAACTAGCAGAAAACTATTTTTAATAAAATCACATCTTGGCATTTGATGAAATGTTTGAACTAATTGTTGATTTGAAGCACCTCTAATTAACAAAAAATTTGCAGATGATTTTATCATTGCAAATTCTTGTGTTTTAGTTTTTAAATTAAAGTATGTAATTCCATTTCGTTCTTCAATAAAATTTTCATCAAGAATTTTAAATATTTTGGCACACAGCTGAACAATTGTTAAAGATGTTGAATCCAAAATATGAATAATATTTGGATTTAATGGCCGATAAGTTGATGCATATCGTTTTTGCATATATTCTATGATTGTAAGCTTTAAACGTGAAATATTGATTAGCAGATCAAATGTTATGGCTATATGTTGATTTTGTTCAAGCTTTTGAAAATTAAAAAATTGATGATTATTATATGCATTTACAGCATGTTCATCAAGACTCGATGAAGGCAATGGCACAATTACAGCTGCTTCATTTTCTAGCGTAACGCCAAATCTTTGTAGCATATTTTGTAGAGAATTTTTAGAAGTCTCTAAACGGATAATATTTTGTAATGCTGACAATGTTGCATCATCATCGTGCTGCCAAATAAATTTTGATCCCATTGAAGTTAAAGAATAACGAACTCTACAGCAATTTTTCTTTTTCAATTGCATTTCTGCATATTCCATTGCTTCGTTTATACTTTTATGAGATCTTTTTGTTTCCCAATTTGTAAAACTTTCAATGTAACAGCAAGATTCTAACATTCCTTTATGTTTTGCACCGCTTTGAAGGCTTGAATAAAGACTGCCGATTTCAACATCTTCGTCAAATGGTACAATTCGAATGAGTACTATTGAACCATAATTAACCTTTCCAAGAAAATGTGTAGAACTTATTGCAACGGGATGAATAGAGGATATTGATTTTGTCTAAATTTTTGATTTTAACCAATAGAAATTTACGAAAATCTAAACTTCAGTTATATTTTCGCAACAAAGCAAAACGTATTTCTGTGCTGGAGGCAGCAAAAATTCAATAAATTCTTTGGTAATTGAAGTTGGATAGCATAATTCTCGAAGCTTAATTACATGATTAACATATTTTAAAAACGCTCAAGAATACATACCAAGAATTGTTTTGAAACATTCAGCAATGCAGGCAGTTGATCATCAGCTGTTGTCCTTTGAATTAAATGATATTTTATTGGCAAAATTTTATTTTTGATTTCGGTTTTTGGTATAATTGTTTGATTAAAAAATTTATTTGTACGCATATCAAATAGCTGCCCAGCGAAGACATTTTTTCCAATTGTAAGACAATTATCCCATAATGCCATTCTTTCTAAATTTAAGCAGATTTTTTAAATGTTAGAAGCTAAAGTAAGTATTAACATCGTAAATACGCATATTAAAGCGAACAAGAACAAATTATTACTGTTAGTTTATTAATTAAATGACGAACATATAAATACATGAATTACAAAAAAAACAGTTTTAAAAAGGACTCATAATAATTTCACGTTCAATAAAGTTATGTTGTTCATTTCGTTTATAATTTGCATTTGTGCTTTTATCATAGAGCTCTTGAATCTTTGAACCATAAATAGGTAATGCAAAGAGCTGATTTTTGAGATCATTAATTTGCATTGGATCAATTTTTTCATCAGTTGCGCGAGCCATGGCATTTTCCATTTGTTCTTTGCGGTCAATATATTCATCTAACATTGCTTGAAGCTTTTTAAGGGTTGTCTGTTCTCCGCCCGATTTGACAGCAGCTTCTTCATTTCGAATTTCCATTTTCATTCTTTCTTCAGACGCTGAATTATATTCAAAGATAGCATTCTGCTTTAGATAGCCAGCAAATTGAACCATCGCATCAGAGATGACCTGTTGTTCGTGTTCGAGGTTTTTGAGTTCCTTTTCAAGCAAAGCTTTTGCATCAGCTTTGCTAATTGGTTGCTGAAGTCTATCATTAAGACGAGACTTTTTTGGAACTTTTCTTTGATTAAAATCAATATGCATATGGATGCTATAATGACAACCACATTTCTCGCAATTTCCTTGTCCACACATTGCAGCACAGCTAAGTAGCTGTGGTTCAGGGAATGATTTAATTGGAACACCAGTAAGATAACAAGTTGGATGACAAATTTGTTTATAAAAAGTTGTTATTTGGCCATTGATATTTTCAACTCCAATACAGCCTGTTGCAGTACAAACTGTACGAGGTCGTTGAAGTTCTTCTAGTTCAATGGTGTATTCTGTGATGGTTAGAGACTTCTGAAGCTTATCAATGACGTCATCAAAATTTCTCTCAAAATTTGTTGCATTTGTTTGAATTACAGCTGTTATAGTTGCAAGTGAAGGAATCATTGAAAGAATAATTGCACGTGCTTGATTGATCGAAAGTGTGTGGATGACTTCATGTGGCTTTAAGTCTTTCATCAGCTGTAAAAGCTTCATTGTAGCCATCCTTGAATGCTTCCATGATTTTTTGTACGTGCTATAATCATATGTTTGAAATTCTTCGATTTGTTGATATGCACATTGAAATCTGAAAGCTTCATTGTCCACACAAAACAGTTTCTGTGGAGTTAAAGTGATTTCAATGCCCTTCTTTGCTTTGAGGTCTTTGAGATATGCTTGTAGAGTGGTAAAGGCATTGCCAGGAAGATAATTTGAACCTTGTGAATGGGTAATAATAAAGAAGACATTATCCAGCGCTTTTCGATGTAAATGCATTAAAACTTCATTCAAACAAAATTTGTATTCTGTCGTTAGCTTGGTATCAGCAGATTTCAACAAAATACAAATTGCATGCAGCTCATCAAAAATTCCAACTGTATTCAAAATTGCTCTCATATTGATGTTATCTGTTTCAACACCTCGAGTATCACCAATTCCAGGGACATCAATAAAATTTAAAATAAAACTTTTATGCCGAAACGAGTAAACTTGTGGCACTTGGGTATCTGATTCTGCCATGGATTCGCAGCAATGATCCCCGATTGTTACAGTATGCATCTTAAAGTTGCCATCATCATCAGTTGTTGAAAGTTGAAAGGTAGAAGGGATTAACCAAATCAATTCATCCGAAAGGGCATCATCAAGAGATTCATATTGAAAATAATTTGCAAATGAATTTATCCATGTTGATTTTCCCGTTCCCGTCTGCCCCATAACGAGAATATTATATGTTGGAACTTTCATTTTTTTAAAACAAAATACACAAAAATATTGAATTTACAACAGCACAATTCCCAAAAGAAATGAGGTAAGAAAAAGCTGTTAATGCTTTTCCCTATCAATTCTCTCTTTTTTTGTTGACAACAATGTGAGGTGGTACATGTATGCTTGCAAAGATAGAAAAGCAGCATATTAAAAAAACTGTGATAAAAAAGAAAGCAAACATTAAAATATGAAAAATATTGCAGATTTTAAAGAGAAAAAAATCATTGTCCAAATCGATTATTAATAGCAGTGTTGATGAAAGCATTTTATAAATGTTTAACGCTATGTTAATTTTAAAATATTCTTGCCTTTTTAATGTGTTCTCAAAGGTTACTAGGAAAATATATTCATTTTTTAACTCAGCAAATAGTTAAAAAAAATATTTTGAAATATGGGTAAAATACTGTAATTTACCAAAAACTTAAAAAATTACGATGCTGGTGATATTGTTTAAAAAAAGTAATTCTCCCCGGCCGGGAATTGAACCCGGGTCTCGCATGTGACAGACGCGGATACTCACCACTATACTACCGAGGACTACATGAGGAGCAACACAAATTAGACACATGTTTTGCTGCAAGCGATGGCTGCTCTTTTGAGCGTCAAAAAAGGAAGCAGCAAAAAAGTTTTAAAAAGGAACATCATATTTTTTGCTTAATTAGGTTAAGGTGGTAAACAGAGATTATATTAATATTCCCTAAAAAATATTGCTCAATATTAAGGAGGCTGCAACCTTAACTCCAAGAAGAATACCTGGAAAATATTTTTTTTTGAGCTGAAACTTGAAACAAAAAATGCAAGCAGAATCACATTTTTTTCTGTTGGTAATAAAAAAGCTGTTTTTATTGTTTTAAGATAAGTATAAAGAAAACCATGCAAAAATTGTGTTTTTTGCCGAAAAAGGAACGTCAAAGTTCTGCAAGTTGAGGTAAAATGAGGTAAGAGAGATAAGAGTTATTGTTGCTGCTCTCTCTTGAATTCAATTTAATGAGCCCAAAATCACAGTTTATTACAACTTTTTTTCAGCTGATTATCACTTTTTTCTTTCATTTTTTTCAACAAAGATGCAAGTAACACAGACCAAAAAATTTTTTGGATTTCTTCCAATAACATTGTAGCAGATACCGAAAAAGAGCAAAGATAACCAAAGCACGGAAAGAAATTGCAACAAATAGGTTTCTTATTTTTAATAGGGTTTTTATTTTAAATCAAAACCTTTTATTACAGTTTAAAATCAAAGTTTATGGCAATAAAAAAAGACATTAAAGAATGTATCTTTTTTTATTACGAAAAAAAAATTTACAACAATCCCATAACTTTTTTTATTATTTTACAACAACTTTTTTCCCATTAAAAATTTTGTTTGAGTTTTAATTACCCCAGCACTGTAAATGTGAAAGAGTTAATTCATCTAAGAGAAAGATACCATCTATTAAACCTGGAGAAAAAAATCGTTCACCAACACAAAGCATGAAAATGAAAGGAAAAACTTAATGATCAAATAAACCCATTGATATACAAAAAACTCTCATCGCATTAATGTTTTTTCAATTAAAATTTTCAAGTTTTTCTTTTATTTTTAGTGCTGATAAGTCATCAATCAAAAAAATTTAACCTTTTTCTGCTGCTGCAAAAATAAATTTGGAGGTAATGCAAATAGAAATACTAAAAAAGGTTAAAACAAACCAACTCGATTTTATTTTGATTAACCTTAAAAATCTCTATTTAGTTTTTTTTATTTAAACTTCAATTGACAGATTGAAAATGTAATTAAAATGGCACAAAGTTTTTCTTTTTAATCAAATCAAAAAAACCTATGTATAAAAAACAAACTTTGAAAAAAAAGAATTTTAAATGATTGATTAAAAACAAAAAAATAATCTGTCAAAATACCAATACTATCAATGAAGAAACAGAAGAAGAAATATTATATTTTTGGAGGTCGGCACACTTTTGCTATTAATTATTTGAAGGATGATTTCAAAACCCGAAAGAAAGTATGGAAATCTGTCATAATCCATCAACTACTGTTTTCGATAGTGGTGGTGGTGGTAATGATAAAAAATATTTGTGTAACGGAAATCATGTCAACATCTGATTGCGCCAAATAGTTTTTTGTATGCAGTAGTTTTTTGGTGATTTTAACTTGCGAAAATATGAAATGGTGATTTAACATTTTTGAAATTCTCTATTACAGCATTGTTTGTATTGTTTATTGTAAAGTACAGTAAGATAGCATGTCAATGAAATTTTTACTATAACACTGAAAAAAGTTGGAATAAGGACAAAAAAATTGCAAAACAGGTTTTTGGCATTTAAAAAGATTACGATTACGTTATGTTGTTATTTTGTGCTTTTGGTTTCATTGTCAGTTACAGTAAATTGCGTCTCTAACTGTCAAACGTTTATAATTTTCTCACATTTAATTGTTTTATGAAGTATCATTTTGAGTGCATTTTATAAATGAAAAAAAAAATATTGTGCCACAAATTACACCTCAACTTGATTTTTGATTCCAGACGCAAAATGCAAAAGTTTAAAAAACCTTTTATATATTCATCTTCTGTCATCTTATATGAGTAATAGAATGAACGAGACATTATTGAAGTAACACAATTACAGAACATTTTAAACTTTTGGTTTCAAAGAATTTAAGTCGTTGTTATTTCAACATTTTTGGTGCACTTTTAACTTTGGCCACGTGGGTTCATTTTTCATGAATTAAATCTTTTTTTATAAAAGCATGTTTTTTGAAAATTTTGACCCAATTTTAGAGTAAAACCTTTAAAAGCTACATAAAAACTTGAAACATGAAACCCTCATCCATCCTTTTCAATAAAATTTTTATGAAAAAGATCTTTGTCCAATTCCGTTAATTCAAAACAGTTCCGTTTTTTATTGCGTTTAATTTTATTATCTATAATTTAATAGTATTTCTTCCAATTGAATATTACTGCTTATTATTTTTAATGTTTGATTTTACATTTGTTTTTCTTGTCGTCACAATGCTGCTGCGGAATAATGCTTGTCAATTGACAGCAGCAGTAGCAGCAAAATCTTTTAAAAGTAGCTACCTAACAATTTTGCCTTCGCAAATCCGTTTGCGTCATTCGACAATTTTCTACCGTTTTTACATTTCTGTCATTTCATCATCACCAAAGTCACTCACAAATTTGTATTACTAAAAAAGTTTCTTTTTTTACAAAAAAATTGCTTTAACTTTTTTACAACGACGACAACGGAACACGGTAATTTCTTTTTTTGTTTCTATTTTCTGAAGGCGGTAGTAGTCAGGAGCAGCTGCTTCTGAAGGACGAAATGATGAGGATGAAATTAGGCATTGCCGTCGTGGTAGTAGTAGCAGTAGTAATTTGCTGCTGACATTTGTGAGCACTCTTTTTTTGTGACAAGTGATAAATTACCTCCGGTATTGTGCCATGGCATTTAACCTAAAAATGGGAGTATACTTTTTTGGAAGAAACTTTTATTTCGAAAAAAGAAAGCTAATATAACTGGCTGTAAAAAATGGCTTTCTTACATCATTTTTGTTTTTTCTTTGGGCATGAGGAGGCGGCGATGTGATTTCAGGATTTTAGGATTCGTAAAAAAGTTGCAAAATTTCTAAATTTTCAACATCTTTACAAAGCTTTAGCAGTGTATGGGATGATGATGCCATAATAACTTATTTAAAAATCATGTATTCTAAAACCCTCACAAGATAAACATGTTTTCTACATTTTTGAAGTATTAATTATTATCCACTTTATTTGTCACTTTTTGAAAACTGTAGCTCTTTGCGTGCCATCAAAGATTATAATTATTTTTACCCATGTTTTTTATTTACTCCCCTTTTTCAAAAATATTTCAGTTTTTCAAAATCATCATTTTCCAAACACATTAATTTTCAGAGTTTTACCATCAACAAAGAAAAATCTTTTAAAAATGCCAGAAAATTATTTAATTGTAACAACGCTAATTTTAATTGGAATATTTTTGAATGGAATTGAATGCAAATCTCCATGGGTTTTGCCTGGGCAAGTTGTTGATGGGCCCTCAGCGGATGAACGCGCAGCATTTTTTAATAATTTATGGAAAGATATGCTTAAACAAACACCTCCGCATCAAAAAGTTCGTCGACCTGAAATTATGCCTACAATTGCAAAAGCTCGTCGAGCTCCTTTAGAAGCTTTTGATGAATGGGAAGGAATGATGGAATCTCTTGATAATCTTAGAAAGCCAAGGTATGTATTTTTGATTTTTAGAAACTAAGTGATGGCATTTTTTGATTAGAGCTGAAAGATGCCATTGACCACATTACAAAAATTAATTAAACAATTAAACTTTCAGATTTGGCCGCCGTTAAACTACTCTCTCTCCCGCATTTACAACTCTCCTTCAAGAAGCCTTTTGACATGCCGCCCCCTCAACAAAAATACCAGAAAAAAAAGTCCGCCAAATATGTTTGTTTGTTTAAAAAAAGATTTGCTGTCCATTTTTGCCAAAAAAAATAACATTGCAATAATTTTATTTTATTTCTGTTTCACCGAGTATATCTGTTTTCTTTTAATTTTGCTGTCGCATATAAAATTTATGAATTGTTAAAATAAAATTTAAATTTAACATAAAAACAGAACATATTAAATACATGTATATATTAGTTTTCGGCTACACCATAGAAATAAGCATGTATTAATAGCAAAATAAAACACTGTTGTTGTGATGGTAGTTTCAAATGATACTTTTTCGTATGCGAAGATTTTTAGTTTCATTACTGCTTTTAAAAATGCTGTTGTCAACTACACCGTATTACACGGTGTTCATAATTAATGTTGTTCATTCTTTTCTTTCCTTGATGTCTTTTTCAAAAGGACTGCAATAATTTTCTTTTATCTTTTTTACCGAGTATATCTATTTTTGCTGTTAAAATAAAATACAAAAAAATGAATACTATAAATTTGTTTTTGTTTAATTACATCGCATTTACACATATAAAAAAGGAAGAGAAAGAAGGTCATGAAAATTCATTTGCTAACATTACAGATGATGACGGAATGAATCCTTGTTGCTTTGTTTCAGAATGAGTTGCCCTAAAAATATTACGTTTTTCAAAGAAGAGTTATATTAAGTTTTACCATATCCATCCATTAATGGCACTAAAAACTGTTGTCAGCCGATCACCTCGTCGAACATGCAAATCAATTTTTGTTTCAGCTCGAAAATCTTGTATTGCAACAAGCTCTAAAATAAAATTTTGATTTCTTGTAGAGAAATATGTGTATGTTACCATGAATTACAGGCTCTGCAGGTCGCCAACACGAGGGCCTTGCAAGAGAAGCTGTACTATGAACAGGAGCAGAATTCAAGGCACGTCGTTGTCGTTGAACTGTTTGACTTTGAATTGTTTTTCCAGAATTATGAATCCGTGAAACTGATGCAGCAGATTTTAGGGGCTTTGGTGGAGGTTCTGGAGGGGTCTTTTTTAGACCAAAGTTTGCTCCAAAATCTGGATTTGAAACTGATAGCTGTCGTTTCTAAAAATTTGTATTAAATTAAAATAAAAAACTATTGTCATAAAAATTTCAAGGGTTTGAAATTTTTGATATTGTGCCGTAAGTAGTTTAACCCCACAAATAACTTTAATTCACTTACAACTTTTCCAGATTTCATATTAAGAGTAATCTTTTTCGCCAATGCCAGTCCACTCGTATCACTATTACTATCACTACCATCATCATCATCTTCAACTTTTTCGGTCAAATTAATTTGTGATGTTGATTTTAGTTTTGCATATCTAACATCTCCACTACTTTTTCCACCATCTTCTTCATCATCTTGTTCAATCGTTGTATCATTCAAAACTCGATCATCTGAATCCTCAAGATCTGGATCATCTGGAGGCAAAATAGGGAATTGTGGCAGTGAAGATAAAAATCTTCTTAAATTTTCATTCATTGCAAATTGTCGTTCTGCTGCTGTTGGAAGCCTTCGGGGCTTTGCCCTTTCCAACGTTACCAAGCCACTTGGAGAAATATAATTTCGTCGATTTTTATCTGCTGCTACTGCACAGATTGCGGCTGCTGTTGCAGCTGTTACACTCCCAATCCCTGTCTTGGAGGGTCGTCGATTTGATTGTTTAACGTGAAGACGATCCATTGATGTAGTTTTTAGAAATCTGGCAGAATGCCCAATTGAAGATCCAAATCTATTTGGAAGTCTGGAAGATGTTTCAGATGTAAAAGCTGAATGTTGCTGCTGCTGTTGTTGATGAAAAAGAAGTTGTTCGGCACGTTTTTCATATTCTCTTTTATGAAATTTTTTAAGTTCACGCTTTATCTGTTGCGATTTTCGACGAGAAATCTTTGGTTTTTCTGCAAAAAATTGGATTTGATTTAATTGAATAACAGTAAATTAATTAATTTAAGTAATGGCGTTTGTGACGTAAAAAGAGATTAAAGCTTAAAAAATTTTGTAGCTCAGGGCTACATGGAATAATTTAATAAATAAGCTTCAAAGATTAAATTTGGATTTTCTAAACCTGCATATTTGCATAATTGATTGTAATTTTCTTAGCTCAGGGGTATATGTAATTTTTAACTTGGCTTGAGTTTGCAAATAACCGATTTATTAAATTTACAAATTTTTCCGTTCTGGTTAAAAGAATCTACCAAATATGCAAATTTCCCCAAATCATTAAAAATATCTTTAAAAAATTAACTTGCCCTGACCTGGTGAAGGTGAATCAGAAAGTGGAGGGGGAATTAACAGACTACAAATAAAATCTGGTACATATCCATGTTGACCATCTCCCCTTTTTACATAAATCCATTGCCCCGTTGTATCTTTATACATTGCAGATACAATCGAACCAGCTGGAACTGATACTTCATCATCAACTGTCGCAATAAAAGATTTTAAAATTTCTGTTTGAGCCCCTGATGGAAATTTTGTAATACTTGAACCATTTATCCATGAAAGATGTCGAGAATCGGTTGTTGTTGAGGGACGACTTGAGTTACCACCACCACCACCAGCGTATCGACGTTTAACATGATGTGGAATATCTGGCATTGGAAGGGTTGATCGACCCGTTGCAGTTGTGGAATCAGCTGATAGACGACGAATTTCACGGGAATTTGATGGCAAGATTGGGCTGGGTGGGGCGAATTTTGGGTCTACTGAAAAAAAATCGGATAACAAAAGTTAATACTGACTAATTTTAAAAAATAATAAGGATTATGTGTGATTCATCTCACTATTTTTTAAGCTTTGTAGAAACGTTTCTGGATTTCTAAGTTTTCTCACGGATTTTTAGATATGCAAATTTTTAGCAGATGTCAAGCATCCAACCTCAAATACGAAAATTACATAGGAAAATCAAAATTTGAAAAGGAAAAAAGCTAAAACGCATACTTTTTTTTCTATGTCGACGTCCTGGAATTATTGCATTTAAAATTGATGAAATCATTATTATAAAATTTTTAAATCAAATAAAAATACAGTAAAATTCAATTACAACAAAATTTTTGAAGTGTTTTTTTAAAACACTGGGTCAAAAATGAGAAAGACAGTAAAAACAAAATACTTTCCTTATTTTTCATGCATTTTTTGGTTCCGTTTTTTTGACAGTTTTTTCCTTGAAAAATTGTTTTTAAAAAAATGAGAAAAGTTAAAGCATGAAATTTGAAAAGGGGGGCAAGCAATTGATTTGAACCAGAAAAAACAATGACCCTTAAAGAAGTTAAAAATTTGTTGAAAAGAGAAGTAGCAGCCGATAGAGGTAGTTAGTTATTTAGTTGTCCGCCTCCTTTCTTTTTTCGGGCTGATGATATTTGACTTTGGTCAAGCAAGCAAGCAATATCCGATAGGGAGCAATTTGTCTTTTTTGAAATTTAATAGGAACGGGGATATGGGAAAAAAGCGGGAACAATGACAAAAAAAAACAGTTTCAGAAGAAAAAAAATTATTGACCACCTCGATTGACTGACTGACTAGCTGGCTGCTGGCTACTTACTTACTTGATGTCAACGTTTTTTTCTATGAAGGTTTCATAGCTCTTTTTTTCCTTGACTGCTTGCTTGCTGCTGCTACCCTAAAGGTGTCAAAATTGTGCTGTGTTGACCAGCCTCCTTCTTGAAGCAGGTAGTCGATCAGCCGATCGCCAGCAGATCGTTTGTCAGTAGTCAGTTAGAAACAGTCTTAGACAAACAAATTTTCCTTTTTCTAAGACCAGTTCCTCATGAAATTAATGCTCTTCCCTATTTGAAAAAAAAAGAGTTTGATTGTCATGGATTATTATCCCTTCCATTTATTTGCTACAAACAATAAACATAAAAAATAAAAGTTTTTTTGTGCTGATAAATCTTTTGTGGGAATAAATGATTATTGAAGGAATCAAGGAAATTTACTAACAAATACAACGTTTACTAATGATTTTTATGTAGCCAAACAAACAATGCTTTTGGTTTATGTCTTCTAATTCTAATACAGTAATCATTCACTGTATTATAAAGATATTTTGTTACATTACGTTTTTTATCGGACATCACAAATTATAAAACATTAATAAAAAGTTCACTAACATCATTTTGATTTTACACATAAAAGTTTTGTAATCATCATATACACTGAAGCCCCACTCAGTTAACCGGATTTCATATTGATCATATTTGCACCATGTACTTACAAAAACAACATAATTTTTTGTGATGGAAAAACAAATGGCTACATATTACAGTGGTCTGCGACTTTTGGTGTATATGAATAAATTTTATTGTCGAAGTATGCCATTTTTAAAATCAATGGGGCTACTTGAGTACTGATGAGGCCTATTATTTAATTCGATGCATTGGCCGATGCAAAAAAGAGACAATTTTTTGTACTCATTAACATTCGTTGTATTTCTTTGTCGTAAAAGATGGTCTCCTCTTTTGTTGAGACATTTATTCCACAAAACTTTGCTCTTCCAAATTCATTAATTTATTACATTTCTCATGAATCTTGTGATGCTTTAAAAAAGCTTCTGTTAACATGCAAATTTTTTTATTTAAAATATAAAATTATTCCTTGCGAGTTAATAGGATATTGTTATGTGAAAAAGTATTGGGCAAATTGTGGTTATTATGAGGATAAAAGTTATGAGAACCTTCCAAGACGTTTATGGCTTTTCAACAAACTTTTCGATCTTGTGCCTTTGCAAGTTTCACAGATTCTTCCAAAAATTTATTATTGTGATATTAAAGAATTCAATATTTCACGTGGAACATACTATTTTCATGATCTGAAAATTTTATTTTCATCAAAAAAGCTTCGCTTGGTGAGATCTTATGCAAATATTATTTATTCTGATGGATCAGTTGTTTCAATGGAAACTCTCTTTGAAGCTTTACCCTACGTTGACTTTATTTATTAGTAAGATTTATACGTTTTTGAGTAACAGAGAGAATAACCTTATATTTCTTTTTAGTTCTGCATATGCCACAAAAGGTTTTACCTCTGAAAGTGCTCAAAAATTAGCTGTAATGAACCGTTCTGTAAAACTCAAATATTTTGCAATTTTTTATGTTCCAGAAAATTTTAATCTTCCTGCATTTCTTCAATTCGTAAAGGTGTTATTATTTATAAATTGTAATTCGTTAAATAATTAATATTTAGAAAAATGCTTCAAACAATACTAACTTTATTATAAAATTTACTCCTGATATTGAAAAAGAAATTGGAAAAAAGCTTCTTTCTGATTTTAGCAGCACTTTTAGCGATTTTATCAATGAATTGGAGATCCAAGACAAAAAAGTTGGCATGACCCTCACTTATGATACAAAAAGAATTGTTTTACCATAACCTTTTCATCCTTGAAAATAAGAATGAAAATGATGATGATTCAAAGTGAAGAATATTACAAACATTTTTTATAATTATCACATATCTTTTGTTCGATCATCGGTTATCGTTTTTCTTAAAAGTCAGTTATACAAATTTATTGTTACATGCTTACCAAATGAATATTTTTAAACCAATGATAAAAACTTTGAATTTAACAATTAAATATAAATGACCTAATTCTCAAATAAAACAAAAAATATTTATGTGAGGAGCTGCTGCATTTCACAAAGAACATTACGAAGAAAAAGTCGCTGCTTTTTGTGCAGCAGCTTTTTCCATCCATTTAATAACATCTTCAAGCTTTAGAAGAATATTAGGTAAAGTTTCTGCAATTATTTCTTATTAAATTTATTTCCAATTTTTTTTTTGACTACAATTTACTTTCAATCAATTACTTCAACTTATTTTTCTTCTCTTACTTTTCAACATAGTAATTCTCCAATTTTTTTAAATTAGTGTGAGATTTGATACATCTCTATAATTTAAATTAAAAGGTTAATTACTAATCATGGATATTCCAACATTACTTCAACAAATTCAAAATTCAGAAATTGAACAAACTTTTAGAAATACTCTTCTTACCAATGTTAATAACTTATTTGAACAAGCTAAAACCAATTATGAAGAACTTCAAAAGAAAACTGTAGAACTTGATATTATTCAAAAAAAACTTATTGCTTCCCAAGAGCAAAATTTAACCCTTTCACAAAAACTCATTGAAGCTCAAGATGCAGTTATTCGAACTCATGGCCTTTATGAACCTCATATTGTTACATCAGAAGATCAACCGATGGCTGAATCTTCATCCCCTCAGACTCAAACTGGTTCAAAACTATATCGTAATGCTGTTACTGGTGTTGTTAAATCCTTCTCTATTCCAAAAAGACGTGGTATTGTTACTTTTGATGATAATGGAATTTCAAAAGAAGTTATTGTTATTCCGCAAAATATTATTAATTCTGAAATAAAAAAACCACATCTCCGTACTGTTCGTCCAAATGAAACAATTACTTTTGATGTACATGAAACTGAAGATGGAAAATTTATTGCAAAAAATATTACTGGTCCTGATGGCGCAAATGTTTTCGGTATTTATGTTGTTCGTGAACGCAATTCTCAAAAATCATATTCTCGTCATTCAAATTATCAAACTCCAACTTCAAGTCGTCCTGAAAAGCGCCAAAAGTCTCGTCAGCCTCAATGGCGTAATGTATCTCAACCTCGTTCTGCTCCTATTCGTCAAACTCAAAATCAATATTTTAATCATCAAAATAATGCTCAATCTGATTACCGTGTTCCATCTCGCACTCAATCTTTCTCTGTTTATCGTAATCAAAGTCAAAATCGTCGTCAAACAAATAATCAAAATCAACATCAAAATAATTTTCGTTCCCAACGCCAACATTAAAAAACCATTTAAATGTATTATGTTCAATGCCCAATCTGCCTGTTCCTCAAACAAACGTCTTCGGATTTCGGATATGCTCTCATCTTTATCTCCTTCTTTATTATTCATCACCGAAACTTTTTTCAATAATAAAATTAAAAACTCACATATTCTTGGCGATTCTCCATATACTCTTTTAAGAAACGATCGCATCGATAAAAAGGGTGGTGGTGTTGCCATCTTTATTTATTCGCAACTTCACTATATTCCTGTTAACCATGAAAATCCAAATATTCAGGCCGTCGATATTATTCAAAATCAAAATGCTTCAACACGTTTTATTCTTATTTATCGTCCACCAAATTTCAAAAAATCTGAAAGTACTTCTTTATTTGATAATGTTCGTGCTGTTATAAATGTTCCATCTATATTTCCTGTCAAAAATACAGTGTTGCTTGGTGACTTCAATTATCCTGATATTAAATGGGACGCTGATTTATTCGGTCAATCTGGTGCTGCTTCTCCGTTAATTGATTTAGTGTTAGAAAAAGAACTTCATCAACATGTGCTACAACCTACCAGAAATGATAATATTCTCGATTTAATATTTTCAACTGATCCTACAAGTGTTATGGATATAAGAATAACCGATCCAATTGGTGATCATAATGTCATCCACTTTCAAACATCAAATGATTATGTTGCTGATATTGAACCTATTATTTATCCTGATTTTAAAAATGGTGACTATGATGCTTTAAATTGTTATTTTAATTGTATAAATTGGGAAACGGAACTCAATCGCTTTCGTATTTCGGATGATATTTTTGACTTAATTAGGAAAATAATAACTGATGGTATTTCAAAATTTATTCCAACTCGTATATATGATCCAACAAAAAATATTCCTGCAAATCAACAAAAAGCTTTGAAATTCTATCTCCAAAATTCAAGTGATCCATCAAGAACTACTGTAGTCAATAATTCAATCAAGAAATTGAACAAAGAATTCATCAAATTTAAAAAAAATCAGCAACGAAAGTTATTCCTGAAAAATATTGAAAATTCTAAAGAAGAAAGAAAAAATGTAACCAATATTTTCAATTATGTTTCTCCATTTCTGAAACAAAGAACAACAAATGTTCCTGCATTTTTATTTGATGGAAAGCCTGCTATTACCAAAAAAGATCAAGCAAATGCTCTGGGAAAATATTTGTCTTCTGTGTACAATCCATATTCACCACCAAATGTTTGTGATGAAACAACATCAAATGAAATTCTGCAGTATATATATTTTTCTGAACTTGAAATTTCAAAAATGCTCAAAAAATGCAAAAGCAAAAATGTTTATGGTGTTGACAATATTCCTGGATATGTTTTAAAGAAATGTGCAGATTCATTATGTAAGCCGTTTAAAATTTTATTTGATTTTATTATTGAAAAAAATGATGTTCCTGATTTATTCTTGATGTCTTATGTCACACCACTACCAAAAATTCCAAAGCCAACAAATGTCGAACATTTTCGTCCTATTTCTGGAACTCCTGATGCATCGAAAACAATGGAAAGATGCATTAAAGCTGTCTTGATGAAATACTTAAATGACAAAAATTATTTTCCAAAACAACAATATGGTTTTCGTGCTAAAATGTCTACCATCCAGCAACTAATTCCATTTCAAGAATTCATCATATCATCTGTATCAAAGAAAATGACAGTAGATGCTATTTATTTCGATTTTGAAAAAGCTTTTGACAAAATTCCAATTGATCGTCTTATTTATGCCCTCAAAAAAGCCGGTATTTCTGGAAAGTTATTGAAATTAATTATTAGTCTTCTATCATTTCGCAAATTCAAAGTAAAAGTTGGAAATGAATTATCTGAAGAATTTGAAGCCACAAGTGGTGTCCCTCAAGGATCTGTTCTTGGTCCAGTTTTATTCATTATTTTTATTACGGAATTGAGTGAAAGATTATCAACTTTACCAGGAATTTTACATTTACTATTTGCCGATGACCTAAAAATCTATTTTGCTTACAACAGATATTCTTTCGACATATCAATTATTCAAAATGCTATTGATGCTGTATTTAATTGGTCAACAGAAAATTCAATGCCTACTTCAACATCCAAAATTTTTCATATTCAATATGGTCCTAAAAATGAAGCAGCCAAATATTTTATTAATAATGTTCCAATTTCAACCGTACCACTTGTTCGTGATCTTGGTATTATGCTTGAAAACAATCTTCAACCAAACGCTCATATAAAAAAAATTGTTGGATCAGCAATGGCATCTTTATTCGCCATTATGAAACGCGTTTTAATTTCAAATCCGGATGTTCTTATATTCTTATTCAACGTTTATGTTCGTCCAATTTTGGAGTACGGCAGTCAATTATTTAATATTCAAGTCAAAAAAATAGCAAATTACTTGGAGAGACCTCAAAAGATTTTTACTAGAATGCTCTATCGAAGACAGAACAAAATTGGCAAAATTGAAGATATTCCATCATACCCAGATCGCCTCAAAAAATACAATATGAAATCTTTACATGAAAGAAGAAATATTGTAGATCTTCAAAGTGGATTCGAATTTCTTCATACAACTTTATCAAATGATTCATCACTGCAACACAATCCTACTCGTGATACAAGATATCAAAAAGTATACAAAACATCTCACAACGTCTTGAAGAAATATCAATCTTACCATTTTTCAACTAGAACATCCAGGTTCATGAACAATCTAAAAATCAAAATTTCCGAATTCACCAAAAAGAAAGAATTCAAACAATATCTAATGAACCAAAATATTGAAAATTATTATTCTTAGTTAATTTTATTTTTAGTAAAATTGTTGAGTTTTTCCTGTAAATTTTTTATGTTTTCTTTTTGTATGTTTATTTTTTTGTTTTTTTTTTGTGTGTTTTCATTTGGTATTCAAATGTATAAAAATTATTAATTATTATTATTTTTTATAATTATCACATATCTTTTGTTCGATCATCGGTTATCGTTTTTCTTAAAAGTCAGTTATACAAATTTATTGTTACATGCTTACCAAATGAATATTTTTAAACCAATGATAAAAACTTTGAATTTAACAATTAAATATAAATGACCTAATTCTCAAATAAAACAAAAAATATTTATGTGAGGAGCTGCTGCATTTCACAAAGAACATTACGAAGAAAAAGTCGCTGCTTTTTGTGCAGCAGCTTTTTCCATCCATTTAATAACATCTTCAAGCTTTAGAAGAATATTAGGTAAAGTTTCTGCAATTATTTCCCATTCAGCTTTTTTATTCTTTTTATTTTGGCGACAACGTCGAGTATTTATGGCCTGTGGCTTCTGACTGTATTCTTTGCCTGTATCTTTGCCAGAAGCATCAAATGCGGTTTGTTTTAAGAGCTTCCATTCTTCAAAAACCATAACATTAATTTCTTGAATTTGATTTGGTGAAAGCAAACATTGATTTTGTTCCAATTTCAATTTGAGAGTATTGTAGGAATTCATTAACTCATTTGCTTTTTCTTCTAATGCATTTGTTTCATTCTTTTTTTTCTCGTTTGATTTCTTTTCTGATGTATTATGTAATTCTTTTTTGATTATGTGTTCCAGTTCATTGATATCAACATTACAAAGTTTGCAGGAATAATGGTCAGTCCTATAATAAACGAAAAGCATTTGTTTTTATGTATTAAAATTCTTTAAACATGCATACTCTTCATCATATTTAACAACAGAAGGACGACCAGGGCCATTTACTTTGCAAATTATATTCTCATTTGTTGCTCCAACATTCTGTGTTTCTGTATCACTTTCATCATTTGCGAGTTGATTTTGCAAATCTATAATTAATAAAAATATCAAATCATATTATTCACTTTTAAAATTCATGAACCTTGATTTCGTTTGATGAATGCTGTCATTTCTTTAACAAAATTTTCATAATATTCTCTTTCATTTTCTACATGTTTTGCAACTCGTGTTTTCTTTACCTAAAAAGTTATTTATAAACAGAATCATAGAGACATTAAGGATAAATTATGAAAAGAGAAAAGCATCCGAGGTTTATTTCAACCTAAGCTATAGCCATCGACTACAACGTAAAGCAAACCAAATCCCAAAAATGGTAATAAAAAACAAACATTTTTCTTGTCACAGCTTTCTTTTAATTCAAAAGCATCTGGTAAAATAAGTGTATATGCAGAATTAACATATTCAGGTGTGGTATTATTAAAACCACCATCGTAATATCCGTTAACATTTTTATCTAAAGTATTCATTTTTTAAGACAAAAGCACCGACACCAATCGGACGTTGTAAGTTTAGTGAAATGAATGACAATCATTTCTTCTATATTTTTTTATTTTACTGATTACTGACAGAAATTATTTCGTTCGATGCGAAGTAAAACAACTGTTTACATTTATTTTTTTATTTTTTAAACAAAAACAAAAAATCACCTGACTATTACTGATAGAAATTCAATTCTCGATGCGTTTTTGATACCAGCACCCTTTTTCCTCTCATCTTTGCTTCTTTCTTTTCACGTCAACAATTGATAGACGACAAACTTCTTTTTATTCCATCTCTCTTTTTTTTCTTTTTGACTGCAGTTCCTAAAAAAATAAATGAATCATCAAATATGAAAATAGGAGAATATTTTTAATAGTTTTTTTTCTATAGATATGATTGTGGTTATAATCATTAGCTTGGTATCGAATGTTACAGTATTTTCATATCGCAAAGCTGAAGAAAAAAGCAGTTATTTTCTGTTACACAGAAAACAATTTGCAAAAAATGCAAGGGATGTTTAGTATGCATACAAAGAGAATAAAAAATGGAATTTTAATTTCAGGCAATGTCACTGGTATTAGCACACGCCGCTTGCCTCTTTACACAGAAAGGATCTCCTTTTAATTATCTGAGGCGTTTTCGATGCACAACGTTTTTTTTGTTTTCTTTTTCTCTCTTTCGACTGAAAGGCTCTTTTCCCCTTTAAAACATTGATCGGTGAAATGTGTACATTTCGTGATAAATATTTTTTTAGTTTTTGTTCATTGATTTTTTTGTTGCTGCTTTGAGGAAATTTTAATAAAAAAATAATAATGCGTATTTATTGTTTAACAAGTATTATTATTAAGAACCCTTGTGATACTGATCCCAAATCAGATGGCTGCAAAAACGAAGAAGAATTTTTTTATCCTGAAAATAATACCAAAATAATTTTGGAAAATATTAAAAATGACCCAAAAATATTTAACGGTTACCAGTTAACAGAAATCTGTATTGGATATCATTTTATATCTGATCAAAAAGTGTATTTAATGTTAATCTACCGTAATGATACTAAATTATTGGTTATTAAAATGGTGGTATGTTTGTTTAGTTTCGGCAATAACAATAGTAGGTTGATACAAAGCTTTTTAGCCCGGTTCTGTTAGCTTTTATTCCGTCACGAATGAGGTATTTGAAATGAATATTGCTACATCAAAAATGTTTTCAATTAATTTTGATCTTTTAATTAGAATTCGTTGTGTAAGTTTATTTTCAATCTAAAAGGAGATGTCTTTTTCAATACAACAGTCCTTAAACTTTTTTATTATTTTGAATGTAATGTTTTGACCATTTCACTATTTCCTCACTTGCTACCAATTTTTAAAAATACTTTTTTAGATAAAAAATACACAAGTAAGAGGCCAAATTACGGAAGACGAAATACAGCGCTACGAAAATTTTGTGAAAGAAATTGAAACCTTTAGCAAAAATGAACCAGGTTTGTAATATCTAAAAATAAACATGTCCAGAAAACGCGTAATTTTGTTGTTTGGGTTATTCCTCCATTAACTTGTCTCCTTAGATGTGCGAAAAAATGTCTTTGATGGAGGGATAAATCAATACACTCTGTCACTTATGTTGATCCAGACATGCACAAAATAGTTTTCTCTCTTTAAAAGTTTTAGATATAATCTAACTCTTTGATAATTCCAGATTTACAAGAAACAGCATTTGGGATGTTTTCCCTTAATTTACCAAGCCAAAGTTCTTCAAATGTTTACAGAACAAAAATCAGTGATCTTAGTACATTAATTAAACTTTTATGTGACCCAGAAACTGGTAACGTTGAAAATATATCTACAAAATCAAGATATTGTCAAAAAGTTAAATGTTTATGCAAGTTTTAATTTTATTCAGACATTAAACAATGTCATTTCATTTTAGCACTTCGACAAAAGTCACGTAATAGCGTTGATCACACCACGGCTATTGAAGAAAATATGTCCAATGCTTCTTTTGACAGCGAAATCCAGTCCGATCTGCCAAGCTTATCTTCAGGCGGCAATCAATCAAATAAAACCGTTAAAAATACTTTGGAAGAAAACGATATGGAAATGAATTTAAGAAAAAAGCAACAAAGAGGCCGTAAGTTGAAATATTCAGATGATACACAAAGAAAAATAGCAAGAAGTAAAGCAACAAAAAAATATTCCAATAAAAAAGAAAGTGAACGTCATAATCTTCAAAAGGAAGTTACTTGGATGGAAGAAATGAATAAAACTTTAAGAGAAGATTTAACAAAAAATTTTGATCTTCTCTGTCAAAGAAAAGATTATATGAAAAATAATTTTTTATCTGAAGATTGTAAAGAAAGCGATGGAAATTTAGACATTTTCCAAAAGGCTTCTACAATTAGTGGAAATCAAAATGGAACAGCAGAGGAAAAGGAAAAACAGGAAAAAATGACAAACATGGAAGAGAAAATGGCTTCAGATGAAACTTCTGCAAAAAGAAGGGACAAAAACAGAAAAGCTGTTCAACGGCATCGTGAACGAAAAAAAGATGAATTAAAAATGCTTGAAGAGAGGAAACGATTATCTCGTGCGCAAAACGAAATACTGAAAGAAAAGATTGCATCAATAGAAAAGTTAATAAAATTTATATCTGAAACAGTAACTTCAAAAGCAGTTGACAATCAATGCCCCACTCTTATTCCACAATGCCATCCTTCTGTAAATCATGACTATCCTTTTTATCCGTTCGATGCTTCTCAAAATACTGATACCTGTCTTTATAATCAGATTCAGCAACAAAATCCAACTTTCACTTCTCAATTGTCTGCATCATTATTGTCCAGTAAGCATTCTGGTTCACAAAATTATAAGAATACAGGAGAATCATCTTCCTCCCAACATCATCAGCAACCTTCAGTTTGTGATAATTTAAAACAAATAAAACGCGAAAATATTGACTCAGAATTTAGTGATTTTCATGTGTCTCATTTAAATGAACATTGACTAAGAACTTCTATAGAATTTGAACATTTGTATCATCCGCCAAACAGTTTTGTTAATAATAAATAAATTTTATACAAGATCTTTCTTCGCTGTTTAAAACAAAAATAAGCAAAAAATAACAGTTAAATGTTGTAAAATTAAAGCACGTTTAAAGATTCGAGATACAAATTTTGGCAACTTCCAAACATAAAAATCCTCCAACTAAAAGGAGAGTGTTAGTTTCTCCGCGCTCCGTTATTATTCATTCACAAAGAAGAATAAAAAAATAAAAATTTGCATAAAGCAGAAAACTATGTAACATTTATCATTTGTAATCGGACAACACCGCCGCAGGCGGTGCTGTTCGCTAGTATTTACTATGACAAACTTTGTAAACAAAATACTTTTTAAAAGACTCACAGCATTTATGGTATTCAATAGCAGCAGCTGTTTCGTTGCTATCTCATAAAGAATTTCTGATAGTTTCACCCCACTGTTTCAACTTACAAGGGACCGTTCTGACATGACACCCGAGGATTTCTTAAGTAATGGCGGGGATCGATATCTTATAGCAAGGTATGAAAAACCCAAGGGTTTTTTTCCCGTTCGCCATTTTGAGGATTTAATAATAATTTGCTATTACACAACAAGTAGCAGGCAATGAACGTCTTAGTTATAAAATTACGCTTGTGGCGGTTTTTGATGGTTGTAAAAGCATGGAATATGATTAATTATTTATGAAATATTGTGTTTTGGCATATACAACCATCCAAAATCAATACTTTTCAATAAATAAATAAATAAATAAGTTTTTAGGTTTATAAAGTTGGTGAAATTAAAGATGAAGCAAGCAAAATTCTAGCTTGCTGTGGTGGATTTGATCCTTATCACATGGATGAAGACCTTGATGATGATGATGTCAAAGATATTTTTGAAAAAATTGAATTTGCTGCTAAATATTCTTTGGATGCATTTATAAATCGATGGTGGATTGGATATTTTTTGAGTGAACAAAAAAAAGCATTTGAAATGTTAGAAAATGTGATATTGAGTGTTACGAAATTATTTTCAATAATCAGAAACATGTAAAATCCCAAAATAAACGATTTTAACCAAAAAGTAGCAGGCGATATCGTGTGCTACTCAATATATATAAAAATGGCATTTGTTAATAAGGGCCCGTAAAAATTGGCATGAATGCTATTGAATAGTAGGAGAATCACATGAAATAAGTTTTGGGGTCATACGGAATAATCATCTCTGAACGTTCCCTTGTTAGCTGTAAAAAATTTTTGAAATGTTGTGTGTTTTGTGGATTTAAGTTAGTAAAAAACATGTTTTTGGCAATAAACTTTTTATTGTTGTAGTTTGTGAAATTTTAAAGATTATGTTAGAATTTTTTACAACGTAATTTTTGATTTATGGTGTATTAGTACATTTCAAGTTTAAAGTATTTTGTTTTCTAGATCACCGAATTCTTTGCGCGTTTTTAATAAGATTTCAATATCACAAAATCTGTTAGGGGATGCACATTTGAATACAATTTATTTTATTCATCAAGTGCACTTTTATGATAATATAATTTTCTAATAATTTTGAAAGAAATTTAACTTCCTATTTTAATTCATGTTTTGTGTGATTCTTTTACAGTACTTTAAACCCACACCATCAATAAACGTTAATTGAAACCCACTGCTGCAAACAAAGAAAAACCCCACTTTCGTTTTATTAGTATTTCAAAAAACATGTCTCATTTTTTGCAGCAAAAAAAAACAAATGCTGCTAATTTGCATTCGGTCTGGTAAATACTAAAAGATTAATTTGTTCATTCATTTGTAAAAGTTATTGCAATCATGAGCTTCTTTCATTAAATGTTATAAAGTCTTTTGTTGTTCATAAATTCAAAAAACACTTATGATGCAACCCAGAAAAGCATCAAAAGCACCATACAAAGCTTAAGTAATAAATAAAGTTGTATTTTTTTGTTATTTATGTTTCCAAAAAAATATCCACAAACACCCCTTAATTATAACTTTCATCTTTCATTTTTGTGGTGTCATAAATAAAAATTTCAAAAAACATTCGTGAAAAATTTTCTAACGGAAAATTAAATATTTTTTAAAGTACATCAGCATTCTAGTAGTACTTTTATGTTATGGAAAAATCGTATTTTACATATTTAATTTTGGCAATAAATTTGTTAAGTTTTTTCATTAAACTTTTGGCTTTGATAAAGCTGTTTCAACTTTTTATATTTTCGCATGGGTTGAAAAAGTTGTTGAAAAGTGTTGAAAGTTCATTCATTTCGTATTTGGTTGTAATTTTAATTGATTGTATTTTGTGTTGCGTTTATTATGCTGCGATTTTAACTGCATGGAGACCTGGTAAGTATTACAGGATTTCTAGAGAAGGTTTTTTTGGAAAAGTTATTCAAAGTTACAAAACAATGTAGATATAAATAAGAAAATGATTTTTATGATTGATTCCCAACAAATGACATTTCAAAACATAATACAAAAAATAAACGACCAGTTAAGTGATTGAGCTTAAAATTTATGATAAACTAATTTCTCGGTTACCATGACCAACGATCACTTTGAATTTTTTATTTCTGATTTGTAATTCCTTGATAAAGCTTTCAAATAAGTCCTTAAATTTGGAAATTAGTTGATTTGCAGTTGCTGTTTTGATATCTTGATCAAATGATAACACTAATACAGCTCTAGTAACAGGCAAAAAATTTTTCTAAAAATAATCATTAAGAAAATTACAGTATGTCCCTAATGATACCTCAGCATATTGAAGAAACGCAGAAAGATCAAAATTTGAGGGTACTTTAAAATTCGAAAATATTTAAATTTCAGTAAACGATTCATTGCAGCTAGTTTTTGAGCGCTTTCAAGGGTATAACCGTCAGAACGACTGAAGCACAACAACCTATTTACTTCCGTTAATTTAAGAAATACATGAACTTACTAATAAAAATCATATACAAGAGGTACAGCATCTAAAATTGTTTTCATTGGAACGGTAGATCCATCGGAATACATTATATTTGCATTTTTAATAAATAATAGTTGGAGCCTTTTTGATGAAAATACAATTTTTAAATCATTAAAATTTATTTTAAAGTAATAATATGTTTCCTGTGAAATTTTTACGCTAAAATATCACAACGATAAATCTTTGGAAGAATTTGCATATCTCCAAAGGATTCCAGGCAGAAAATATAGTTAAAAAGCCATAATCAAGATGGAAGTTTTTTATACTTTTTAACATCTAAGAACCACATTTTTTTGTTCTTAGAACTTTCAATTAAATCACAAGGAACAATTTTATACTTTAAATAAAAATATTTGCATGTCAGAAGTAGTTTTTTTAAAGCATTACAAGATTCATGAAATAAATTATTGGAGTTATAAAAACATAAAAATTTTGATAAAAATAAAACCAGAATAAGATATATTTTGTTTCCTCTACTATGCCATATTCTCATAGAGTAGGGTACTTATAATCTCATTGGTGGCTAGATGTCAAAAATAAGAACAAAAGCTCTGCGAACTTCTTACTACCTTAACTGTAAATAGATGAGAAATTGCGATAGATGAGATACCTATCTTTCCAATTCTTCTGTTTTCTCTAAGAAAGGCTATAACGATGTCTGAAAGAAATTTGCAAAATTTGCAAAACCATAATTACTACATTTGTTTAAAATAATTGTTACCAAATCTTTTTTTCCAGGACAAGGCTACAACAATTATTTACTCTTCTATGCCGGAACCCTTGGAACTTCATGGATTAAAATTCCCGTAGTTGCTGCATTTTTCCTTACAATCTATCGAATCCTAATTTTGATAGAAAGATTTATGCTGAATTATTTCTTACAAAAGATTGTATTCTTTCTGGCTATTGCAACATGCTTAGCTTTATTTTTTTATGATGTCATAAATTATATTTTTGGATATCCAAAAGAAGCATACACAAATTGTATGCTATTTTGTTGTGCTGTGGGACCTGAACGGTGCATGTTTTTTATTTATTCAAAAATGATTTTTGGTGTTGGAAATATTATTTTGGGATGTTTTATGTTTGGCCTTCTTTTCAAAATACAAAGCAAAACTAAACTTCAAACAACACAAAAAATACAAGCTAAAAAGAGGGTATGTTTTTTATTCGAGATTACTGTAGGCTGCATCATTTAATGTAACACTGTTCTACCACAACTATGCATACGCAAATTTTAAAATCGTACCATAATCTTTATATTTTTAGTTAAACACTTTAACATTGGTCACTCTAACAAGTGACTTCTTTTGTAATTTTTCACCACATATTATTGATATTTTATTCAGATTCGTAAGTTTTTACTTTAACGAAATGTATGAAAACTTACGAAAATTAATTTAGGGCGGTATAAATATCTCTGAACATATCGGACCTTATTCATCTATTCTTGGTGCAATACATTCGATTTTAATGGCACAACTGTATTATTCTAGATTTAAATTGAGCGGTCAAACAACTTCACATCTATCAGAAACACCACAAAATAAAATTCGCCAAGCTCCAGTTATTTAAAGTTTATGTCAGCAAGGGAAAATTTAGAAGATGATAGCCCTGTTTTGCTTCTTGTGATTTATTTAAAAGTATTTATCAAAATTTTCAACTTCAAAAAGTGGTACATGATTTCGCTTTCTACCATTTCAGTATTTATTTAATAATGTTAGTTTACACATTATTTGTCATATACTCTGTTAAATCTTAAATCTTGAAAATAAACAAATTTAAAAGATAAGTAGCTGGCGATATCGTGTGGTGCTTAAAAAACAAAAATAGTGTTTAATCACATACATTTAACCTTTGCAACTGTAAATATTTTATTGTCATTCTTAATAATACATATATATTTGAATATAAACATTTTTTTAAAAATAAAAATCTGGTTAAATACTAGGCCATACTACTAAATACATCTTAATGACCACACAGATATTACAATGTTAAACGTCCACTTCGACGTCTAAGATATACTAATAGTCCAATATATGCAACAGTTACAGCTCCAGTAACTCCAATAATAAATGCAGGACTTCGATGCAAAATTCCATATCTCCAAAATTCAAATAATTTCCATCTTTTTGCTCCACAACTACCACAAAATTTATCTGATGGTCTACAAATAGTTTTTACAAGTTAAATAGATAGTGTTAAGAAAGATTACCGAACAGGAAAATTACATTTCGAACAATGCATTAAAATTCGAATACCACAATTTCGACAAAATTTATCTGTTCCATCTGAAACGGATTGGTGACAAGAAGGGCATTCCCGAATGGGAAAAGTTGGTGGATTGTTTCTTGATGAAGAAGGTGATGCTGGTTTAATAATTGTATCAGTCGCTTTTGGAGGTATTAATGGCATTATTTAATTTAACTTTTAATTAGCAATTTTATTCTGCAAAAAACTTTTTTGTTTTTAAAAAAAAGTGTTTCGTGCTAAAAGATTTGGTAACACAAACAACTGAACAGACAATACGCTCACTTATGGTATCTTATTGCAGAGAACTGCCTCTCATGATATCTTTGTTTCTGTTTAATATTCCCGTGTAAAACTTCTCCTAATATTATTTAATAAATTAATTTTATTCAATAACAACATTAAAGAACAAATATAAAAGTAAAATTTACTTTGATACAGGAGAAAGAAAGGTTATTCGACCGATTTTGGCAAAGTTACGGCTCGGCTTTGATAAAGAAATACAACAATGAGCATAATTTAAAAGGATAAATTCTTTTTGATCATTGCCATTGCATACTGTAGCAGTGATATACTTCTTCTTTTCTTTACATCCATTACAGCAAAAGGCACCCAATTTATCATCGAATTTGAACTTATAAAAACGACCAGTTTGAGTTGAATCATTTGTAATCAGAGCATTTCCATTTTCTTCAAATTTGAAATCATCAAAAATTGATTTCTTTTCTTTCAAATTTTGAATTGAACAAACGTGATCGATCTTGCCATATTCAAGGTATTGCTTTCCTTCTTCATCCATCATTAATTTAGCAGTAACTAATTTCTTTTTCTTATAATGACATTCACAACAGCTAAATGCATTTTTTGATTTATAGAAGAAGTATTGATATCCATGAGTTTTATCATTCTCATCAAATACAATTAATCTCGAATCAGGATCACCAGCAGAATTGCGTTGAACAACAAAATTACCAAATACAGGTTTCTTTCCATTTGTAGACTTGCAAATACGTTTCTCAACGGGTAATTCAAGATTATTTTCACCACCTTTTTTGCCACAAAGTTTTGCAGTTTCCTTTACTTTGTAATTTTCAGGATCATATTCTGCTGATTTACAAATATGTTCACTTGAAGAAAGTTCAAGATATCTTTCACCATTTTCTTTTTCACGCAATTTAGCTGTTACTGTATATTTTTTCTTTGAAAGGCAACCATTGCAAGTAAATAAATTTTTCTTCAAAAGATATTCATAGCAAAAACTTTCTTTTTCAGAATCAAATAAAATTAATCTTGAATTTTCTTTTCCATTAACGTTCGAACAAATAATGAAGTCAGATTCAGGAACAATCTTTGGTTGAAATTCTTCCAATACAAATATCTTTGGAGTACAAATATGATCATTTTTAAAAAGTTGAATGTATTCTTCACCATCAGCGTTTTTTTCTAATCTTGCAGAAACACTAACTTTCAAAGAAAAACATGCAGTACATCGAAAAGACTTGTTCCCTTGAATATAAGAATATTCATAACATAACTCTTTTGCTGCAGATGTAAAAATAACAAGTTTGGTTAATTTGGAATCGTCATCTTGATTGAAAATCATAAAATTTGAAGGTTCAAAAGTTTTCTTCTTTTCAGCTTCATATTTTACAGGTTCACAAGAATGTTTACTATTCGAGACAATAACATATTTTTCATCACTTTCAGAATCGACATGTAGTTTTGCAGTAATTCTACACTTCTTGCATTCGAAATGATTATCAGCAAACATATATTCATAGCATAATTCTTTTACATCTTTCTTAAAAATAATCAGTTTTCTTTCTGGAACACCATTAACATTTGCTTGAAGTTCAAAATCTGGTAATCGAACAATTCGGCGTTCATCAATTTTTGGCTTTTTTTTCTTAACAGCTAAACCACTTTTTTTAAGAATTTCGGTATCAGGTTTTATGATCGATGAAATTTCGATTGGATCACAGAGATGATTCTTGTAGTTTGTTTTGATATATTCATTTCCAGTAGAATCTTGATTAATTTCAGCAGTAATACTACAGCCAGTTTTGCTACATCGAAATTCTCTTCCAAGTTTATAATTAGAATATGCAAAGCAAAGGCTTTTATCATTTAGATCATAAACTGCTAAACTAAGAGAATCAGTTTCATTCTTTCGAAATAAAATATAATCATCTTTTGGTTTTAATACCTTTGATTCATATTTTTCAGGTTCATATTTTTGAGGCTTACAAATATGTTTCTGATTCTTCATCGTTTTAACATAATATTCACCATAATTTGAATCACCATCATCATCATTGCACAAATAAACAGAAACAATATTCTTTCGCTCTGTTAAAATAATTCCCTTTGTTAAATTAAAGCAACCAAGACATTGATATCTTCTTGAATCTTTGTACTGCGTAAAAATATAACAACGCTTTTTGTTTTTTGAATCAAAAATAAATAGTTTTGACTTAAATCTTTCATTTGCTTCCATAAATTTAATTGCTGGGGGACGAAGAATTATTTCGTTATCTTCTGGAATATATTCTTTTGGAGAGCATACATGTTTAACATTTGATAATACCACATAATCTTCACCATCTTCATCTTGCCAAAACTTTGCAGATACTTGTTTGTGATGATATTCACATGAACTACAGTAAAAAGCATTATCACGAGTTAAAAAAAAATACGTATAACACATTTTTCGATCATTTCCATCAAAAATTATCAAAGTTTTTCTTTCCTTTCCATTTTTAATTTTTGTTCGAATTTTATAATCAGATGATGAGACAATTTGATTACTTTCATGATATCTTTCAGGATTATACTTTCGAATTTCACATACATGATCAACACCAAGTAATCGAATATATTCATTTTCTGTATCTTCATGACATACTTCTGCCAATATTCGTTTTTTCTTTGCCGCACAACCACAGCATTCAAATTTCTTGATATTTGTTCTCCAATAATATTCATAGCATTGACTTCGACCATTTGGGTTAAAAATAATTAGCATTCGTTTGAATTTTGTTCCACCGTTTTCCATTATTTTATAATCTGGTTTTTTAATTACTTTCGTTTCATTATATTTTGATGGATCATACGGTAGCGAACAACATACGTGCTGCTTGTTATCATATTGAAGACAATCATTTCTATTTTCATTCAATTCAAGAATAGCTTTAAAAGCATAAGCACTAGAATGGCATCTATGATAGAACACATCTTCCTTTGAATTATAATTATATTCATAGCAATGTGTTTGAGCAGAAGATGTAAATATTAATAGTTTACGAAGGCGTTTTTGATGTTTAATAATAACAATTTTAAAGCATGATTCATCAATAATTTTAGAAGCTGGAGACATAAATTTTTGTCTTTTAGGTTGTTGAACTCTAAAAACGTTATAAGTTGATGACATTAGATATAGTGACAGCTTACTCTTCCACATCATTTTCACGTTTGACAGTATTTAAAATAGCAACATCTATCTGATCATTAACTTTTTCACTTGCAGCAGAAATTTCAGAAAAAGGTCGTTTTCGATCACTAAAAAACTAAGAGTAGAGATTATACAGAAGTCATACTTTTCATAGATAAATAGGAAGATAAAGGTAAACCAAAACGCCAGATCTCTTTCATATACTGCTCGAAATCAGAGCAACAAAGGTAACCAAAAGGGAGAGAGCAAATCAAAACATGCATAAAAGTTCCTTATAGACTTACAGCAAACAAATAACTTACTTATCAGTATTGGGTTCTTGTTTGATATTCTTGACATCCATAATTTAAATATTCCTGAAAATACCGATAGTACAATACTTGTTACAACGACTAAATAAACAAAATTAAACAACAAAGACGTATTTAACGGCAAGAAAAGATACTTAACAGAGCAAAAACGCGAGAAAGATTTTCGACTGAATGAAAAGGAACAACAGCGTAAGTAGGTTGGTCGCTCTAGAAGAGAGAAAAAGAATAACGCACAAATGCATTTGTGACAGGAAAAATATATAAAAAGGAAAGAACAAGCGATTTGATGAAGTGCTGGTTACTGCAATTTTGTTCTTCCTTTAAAAGTTTTATCAATTCAGCATGAATTAAATTTCCGAATGAGAAACGTTGGTGGATTGTTGATGTTGGTTTAATAATTGCATCAGTCGGTTTTGGAGGTATCATTAAAATTGCATTATTTAATTTAACTTTTTTTATTTAACAATTTTAATCTGCAAGAGAAAATTCTGTAATAAAACTGTTTCGTGATGAAACATTTGCTAACCCAACAAGTGAACATTTAATCATGGCACCTTTGTTTTTATTTAATGTTCCAGCGTAATAAAACTACTTCTAATATTATTTAAATAAATTTTATTAAAAAAAAACGTTAAATAACAAAAATACAAGTAAAATTTATATTGACAAAGAAGCACAACAATGTTTAGCATTTAAGAGGATAAATTCTTTTCGATCATTGCCATTGCATACCGTTGCAGTGATATACTTCTTCTTTTCTTTACATCCAATACAACAGAATGCACTCAATTCATAACCACCTTCAATTTGTAGCATCTTCCTTCTTGAGTTGGATCATATGTAATTAGAACATTTCCGTTTTCTTCAAATTTAAAATTTCCAAAAATCAAATTTTTTTCTTTCAAATTTTGAATTGAACAAATGTGCTTAATTATTCCACATGTTTGGTCAGTTTTTGAAAGTTTATGAATGTTTCTTATAACTGTCTTAATTTTATAGGATCGATTAATTATTCTTTCAAGGGTTCTGCTGTTAAAGTATAGTTTACTTTTGTTTAATTTTCTGTTATATATACATGTTTTATTTTTTAGTATTGGCTCTTCGTTCATTCACGATATATGAAGAAGATTTCAGAGATATACCAGAAAGATTTTGATAAACTTCGTTCAAACTATAAACCCAATTGTCCAATGTTTCTGCTCCATAAGATGTTTATTATTGATACTGATCTCTTAAAGAAACATGGAATTCCTTATCATATTGTTGCACAAAAGGAATGTCAAATGGTTGTAACCTTTGCTCATTCATCCCATCAAGTTTTTTTGGTCAGTTGATTCATCTATAAAAAATGTGAATTAATCATTTTATCATTTTTAGCTGGTAACAATCTTGCCATGGCCAAAAATTGGGCTTATTATACTTGGGCAAAAAAAGGTTTGCTATTGTACTTTGCGTTGTTATTATCTTCATTAGTTTATCATTTTTTTAGCTCGTGAAATTGTTCGATGTTCGTGTCCTTTTAAAGCTGATGGATGGAAATGGTTGTTCGATCTTGTTTATGAGCCAGAGCATTTAATGAAACCCGTCATTCAACTTACATAAATTCCAAAAAGAAAATAAAGCTAAAATGGTTGAATCCATCATCTGAAGAATCGTCATCTGATAATGAAGAAAATTCTGGATATGTTGAAGAATCTTATTATAGCGTTGAATTATAAGGGTACTGTAAAAATACTTTTGTTAAGATTGAGAATCGTCTATTGACTACATTAAATATTTTTTTATTTTTTCTTTTTATATTGTTTTAAGTTCAACGAATATATTAAAACACATTAAAAAAATTACAATAATTTGTGGTAAAATTGATAAGTGTTTTTGTTTTTTAAATATGTGAGATTTTTATTTTTGATATTACTGTATCCTTAATTTTAACTTCTTAATTACATGCTCACATCTTGGGTGTTAATATTTAAATTATTTAAAAATGTTAAAGTATCTGAATGTGTTTAAAAACAAGAAGATGAATTTTGCAAATAATAAATTGAATTTTGTAATTTTAGTACTTTTATAAATGCTAATGCTAACAAAGCAAATTTTCAAAACATAAATTTAAAACAATCCAAAAAAAACAACAGAGACACGTCGAAGAAACACATAATGTTATTGCTCACAATTAAATGGTATAGCAATTTTCCAATATCGATCATATTTTTCTGACTGAAATAATTTTAAATTTTAAAAACACACATTACCTTTTGCTAAAGTCTTTTGTAGAAACTGAAATATTAACAATATCAACGCTTAATTCGATGCAATTGCTTAGCTAAAAATTAAATTTTCCGTGTGGAAAGACATCGCATAAATTTCTTACCGCTTTTTCTACTGCGCTATTAGTGTTCCCTTTTTTGCATTTACTCCTAACATTCATTGAAACAATTTGTGCACCAGGAGCTAGCCCATCTTTTTCTGGTTGATCTGGATAATGAGCAGCAGCAGCTTGGGCAACACAGCTACCATGTACTTTAGTAGGAATAAACAATTCCAATAAATTTCCACCATTTTTGATTGTAACACAACAAGTAAAGCAATATTCATGCTCATCACGGAAATTTGTTAAAACTTTTACAGTTTCAAGACTTTTAGTTGATGTATATACAATACAAGTGCACTATTTTTTGCCATCATTCCATACAATGCAATCAGGACTGTCTGGGATCCCGGATCCCGTGTCCCGGAATCCCGGAATCCCGGCCATTTTTCCGGGATTTTTGTCCCGGATCGGAATCCCGGATTTTTGGCCGGGATCCGGGACCGAAAATCCGGGATTTTTGTCACAAAAATTTGACTTTTTTGCTCATTTTTGAGTCATACAATTGAAATTTTTTCCCGAATTACTCAGTGCTTGCAGAAAAAATTGTAAAATTTACTTTTTCGAGTAGAAATATTCCTTTTTTCAACAATTTGTAACGTTAGTTTTCTTTATAATTGAAATTACTATTTTTCGATCATTTACATGTAATTTTCATTATTTTGAAAATCCCGGAGTCCCGGATCGGACAAAAAAGCCAGTCCCGGACAGCCCTGAATGCAATCAATGCTATCATCTTTTTTATGCATTTTTGCGACATCTTTTGGTTTAACAGTTGAAGTTTTATCGGCTTCATAAGGTTTTTTGTCATTTTCGTTTTCTTTTGTTTTTTGCTAAATTTATAATTTATAAATAAATACAGCTTAAAATTATTACTTTATGTTTTATACATACGTTTTGGTCATTTTTTTACCTAGCATTTCTCGTTTCATTTTCTTCAAAGATTTAATTCCAAGATGCCATTCATTTGATGGATTCTTCCATTCTTTTGGAATCTAAATTTATTGTTCAAATTGCTACAATTATCTCTAACATACTTTTACTTCTTTCCCGCTTAAAAGCATTAAAGTGTTTTCTTTTCCCATTTTTCTGATCACAGAAGTATCAACGTCTCCAGCCCCAGAAAAATCAAAACAATCAATAAATTTTGGTAATCCTGTTCAAGTTTTTTTCATTCCATCAAGGCTTACATCAATCCCACTATCAATAACTGCAATTAAAAGGCCTCTTCCATCATATTGCGGATATTTTTGAAGGAATTCCTCCTGAAAAAATTTATTATATTTATGGACTTAAATAACATTTTACTTGTTGAATATATTTTTTGGGAATGAAATCTTTGAGTGTAATTCCATCTAGCACAGAAGACATTTTTAGTTATTCATATAAATTATGTTTTAACTATTAGATATTGGCAAAAAAGGAAACAACGAAGTTTTATAATTTTTAGTATAGATCAAAACAAGTTAAAGAGTTTTTTGGAGCTATATTTGTGAATCAATAAAACTAAATACACATTGGTCCATAACTGCCCTGGTTAAAGAAGGTATTCTCATTTGCCTTAATTATTATTTTTTTTGCAGTAATTATTTCTATCACAATATTTTATTACATTTATTGCTGCAGCTGCACTGAAAATCCTTCTTCTTTTGCTGAAACATATCTTTCACAAAACTTTCCTCTTCCAAATTCATTAATTTATTACATTTCTCGTGAATCATGTGATAGTTTACAAAAATTGCTTTTATGCTGCAAATACTTTTATTTAAAATGTAAAATTTTTCCATGTGATTTTCTTCCTCGCTATATCACGTGTGATGAAACTGCACGACGAAAATGGGGTTTCAATTATGATAAAGATTATGACCAGCTCGCTTGTGGCTTTTTGGAGAAATCAAAAATACAAAACCTTCTAAAATTTTACAACTTATTCCTAAAATATATCGTTGTGATATCATATTATTAAACCTATCTGGAGAAATTTATAATTTTGACGATCTTAAAATATTTTTTTCATCAAAAAATATTCAAGAACTGTTTTGTCTGTCCTCTCTGCTATATTCTGATGGATCTATTGTTCCAGTTGAAAAAGTTTACGAGGCAGTGCCCTATGTGAATGATTTTCTTTTGTAAGTTTTAATACTGTTTTAAGTGCTGAGAATAAAATGGCTAAATTTTTTAGCATTGCAAATTCACTTGAGGGCTTCACACCTCAAAGTGCTCACAAATTCGCAGCAATGAAACGTTTGACTAAAATTAAAACGTTTGCAATTTGCAAAGTTCCAGAAAATTTTGATCTTTGTGCATTTATCTAACTTCTTGAGGTATGTGCTATTACACTTTGCTTTAATTTGTAAACATTAATACTTTTAGAACAACGTTTCCGATATTTCTAGATTTATTATGAGATTTGATAGATCAATCGAAAAAGAAATCAAAAGCAAACTCATAGCCAAATTTAAAAGCTCCTTTGAAGATCTTTATCATAAATTAAGAACTCAAGGGAAAACATTCTATGCTATTGTCAACGAAATTTCCTAAAACTTTATACACAGATTGTTGACCGACTTAGAATAAAGATGTTCTTCTCTTTTGTTTAATTGAACAATATTTTGGTCATGGCCTGCTCTTGGCCCTGCACCAAACTTTGGTCCGCCTTGGTGTCGATGGCCGACAATTTTTACAATTTTTGTTTTGCTTTCATTTTTGCGTTTTTTAAAAACCAAAATAGGGTCGAAAAACATCATTTTATGCAAACAGTTTTTTTCTGTGTAACATTACATTTAAAATCTATTTTTTTTCAAGTATTTAGATTTCCCATCATTTTAGTACCAAGATTGTGCAATCCCTCGTTATTTACAAAACTCATGCTTGTGTTTATTCATCACGAGTTAAAAAAACACCTGTATTCTTTCTCCCGCGTGCCATCTTCATCTTTGGCACATTAATTGTTCTTCTTTAAAAATGATTGGTACACATATAAAAAGTATTACATGACGGCTGCTGCCAAAAACCAGGTGAATATTTTTCACATGATGAAAGAATGGACAAGAAGAAGGAAAACTTCTGACATCTTGAATGACATCTCTCTCCTTTTCTTCACTACGCTTTTCCTGAATTGTTTTCCTTTCCCTTCTCTTTTTTTTCATTGTTTGATTGTCAGCCATTTTTTCTTTATTCTATTTTATTCTACTATAATTTGATAGCTATCGTTTTTCCAATATCTTATTTTTATAGACAAAAATTTTCCGCTGCTTCCAAAAATGCCCCGTTTTTCAAATGATGCCAAAAAAAATAAAAAGAAAAAAATGATTGAAAGACAACACGGCTTCTCCTTCTTTTCTTTTTTGGGGCACTTTCTTCAAAAAATAATAATTGAGCTTTCAAAAATGGCCAAGAAGTAGAAGAAAGGAGAAGGAGGAGAAAAATGCTTAAAATCCCATTTTTCATTCTTCTTTTTTTCTGGAAAGAATTTTAGTTTTATATTTGATTCTTTGCGGTGGAGAGTGATGTGGTGAAATTTTGAAAAAATAAATCTTGATAATTTTTGAGCTTCAAATTTTTTAAAATATTTCTTACTGTTTGATAAATGTGTGTGGTCTTTTTTATAAGCAAATTTTAAGAAATTGTATTATCCAATTTGATAGTTATAGCATTGTATAACTGACAAAGTTTTCTTGTAAACGTTTGAATTTCCTGCTTTTCATCAAAAATGCGTTAAGTTGTGTTTGTTTAATTACACCTAAAAATATTACTTTTTATTATCTCTCACATCTACACGCTTAATCTTATTATTACCACAAATTACTGCAAACAATAATCTTCAAAGAAAAATGCTTGTTTGCTCTTTTCCCTTATTTCCCATGTTCAAGCAATTTCCCTTCCATTTCCTTCAAAAACATTCATTACAACTTTTTTTTGTTTGTATTTCCGTTCTTTAATTATTTTTTTGTTTCGTTTGTTTTCAAACAATCTCAGAAAAAAATTTATTGCAACTGTTTCCTCTCAAAATTATTTGTTTTTCTCGCAATCTCTTTTTACCACTTTTTTATATAACCGCAAAAAAGATAAATGTTTCATACTTTTTTACCTGAAAAAATTGGATTGGTAAAAAATATATACGCGTTTGTTTTTTGTGTCTAAATTTTACAAAAAAACAAACTCTTCAAAACTGCTGTCAAAAAATCTTTATTTTAGTGACAGCTGCTGGAAGGGTTTTTTTAAACTTGATTGTTTGATGATAGGTTTGGTTTGAAGAAATACTTTAAGTGAAAGTATCATGAATTGTTGTCTGACTTTTCTAAAAGTTAGAGGTAATAATGGCTTTGCTTTTTAACGTAAAAATTTGGCGCTACTTTTTTAAACGTTTTTCTTAATATTTGGATGTTTTGATACATATCAGATATTTGACAATTCATCTCCAAGAATGCCCTTTTTTTAAAAAAGGAATCAAACAACTTTTTTGTTTTTCAATCATTTCTGTTCCAAAAGTTATTTTTGGCTTTACCTCAAAAAATGACGCCATTTTTGCTGTCAAACTGTTTTGGTCATCTCAAAACAAAGTCCAATAACAAAATTAAAACCTCAAATATCAGTTTACTCACTGCCACACTTTCTTCATTTTTAGCCCCATAAACTTTTTTGCTTTAACAAAACCAACCAAAAAACAACTTTCTTCTTTTTCTTCCCTTCTTTTTTTCCTTAATCAAATTTTTCAAAATTAAATTATCGCCTCCATTTTTGATGCCAAAAATTTCCAAGAAAAAACATACATAAAAAATTTCTTTTAGAAAACGAAATTCCCGTTTAAAATAAGTAACTTTTTGAAACTTTAATCCAGCCCCACAAAAGTCAACCACAGCTTGCTTTCATGGCAGGCTGGCAAAAAACAAGCTTTTATAAAAAATTAAATTTAAAATGACCAAAGTTTGTTGGTGTGTTTTTTTTTCTTACTACCACTTTTTTGCAACGATGGTCATGGTTACTACTACCCTTACTATTACTACTATCGCTTAAATTGATTAATTTAATAAAATTCAATGCACTTTTTCTTACATAATATAAAACGGGTATTGCCACTTTTTTCTCAAAGTCTTTTCGGAGGAGTGTTAAAAGAAAGCAACTCCCAAAAATGTATTTTAAACTTTTTTTTGTTATATTTGGAATGTTTCTTTTTTGCTTGTTTGAAAAAAAGAGACCACCCGGAGTGTTTTGAACCAAATTTTGTTACATTTTTTCCTCTTTAACTGTCAATTAAGTTTTTTTTCGAAAGGAAAAGAAAAAGCCGGATTTTAAATTTTTACATTGATTGAAAATTTAAATGTGAATGTAATTTTGTAAAGCAATGTCCCCTAAAACTCAATGAATAAAACTTCCATTTTTTGAGATAGCTTTACAATAAAAATGTTTACCTGCCTCAGAGGCATATTAGCAAATTACCATCAGACTCTTGTTTCATTTTTCAATCAAGGTGAAAGAAGAAGAAACAAAAGAAGTTTGTAGTAAAATTGAGTCAGTAAAAGTTGTTTAATCATTGGCAGGGGTTTGAACTTTTTTTATTGTTTGGCTGCAGTACTTACGCGCGTTAACCACTAAACTATGCATGCAGGACACAAAATGGATAAAAAATTGGGCTTATTTAAATGGTTAATAACGAATTATGAGATTCATATTTTTTTAATTTAATTTAATTTATTTAAAAAAACCTGAAATAAATATAAAAATTTCTGAATTGTATCTTCTTAAGCTTTTTTTAAGATAAAAGTATTCGTTAATTTTAGCCATTTTGCTTTCTCAAATCTTTCTAGCTTATTTTTTCTCACTCCCACAGTTTCTCAATTTTTATTTCTGAAATTTAAAAAGTTCCGCATCCAAAATAAAAATTATTTCATTCAAAAAAGTTTCAATTTTCACATTCTCGTCATTTCCCCTCATTTTTCCTCTTCCCAATTGGTCTATTTGAGAATGTGTTTGTCTGTCTGTTTGTCTGTTACATTTTGGATTTGACATGTTGTGTTTAGTATTAAAATGTTGAAAATGTGATGAGGATAATGAATTGAATAGTCCGATGCTCCGGAGGCGCCCGGAACTTTGACTTTTAGAGCTTTGAAAGTGAGATCCAAAGAAGAATGAAAAAGTTAATGCAAATTTTTGGGGAATAAAAAAATGCGAGTGAAAATGAAAGGAAATGAAGGGTGAAAGGAAAATGTGATGATAAAAGAAAAATGAAAAAGATTTGCATGAGATTTAAAAATGATAGAGTAGAATTTGTTGAAGCTTGCTATGAATTAAAACCACTTTGGCGGCCGAAGGCCGCCCTTTGTAAAAATGTGTTGAAACTAGAAAAGCACCGGCTTTAGCCGGGGCTCTTCTAGTCCCCCTTTGCTAATTGAAAATGTGTTTGTTTGTCTGTTACATCTGCGAGCGGAGTTGTGGTATTTGGTGTTAAAATGTTGGAAATGTGATGATGATAATGAATTGCATAGCCCGATCTTCCGGAGGCGCCCGGAACTTTGACTTTTAGGGCTTTGAAAGTGAGATCCAATAAAGAATGAAAAAGTTAATGCAAATTTTTTGAAAAATGAAAAAATGTGAGTTGAAAAATGAAGAAAATGGAATGCAATGAAAGATGAAAAAAAAGATTTGCATGAGACTGCTATCATTTTGCCTTTCATTGCAAAATGACGGAGGAAAAAAGAGTTTGTTGAAGCTTAATAGTAAGGAAGAAGTACCTGGCGGCCGCAGGCCGCATTTTGTAATAATGCTGCTCTAACTATAAATTTTAATAACAGTGCCGTTTTTATCTTCCACAAGGATGTGAATAGTTAAGGTTGTTTATGAAAAGGAGATCCTAAATAGGTCAGGAATGCCAATAATAAAATTGCTGTGAAAAAGTGTGTAATCCATGAAATTAGGAATGAAATAAATTTGCATAAGATTGCAATCATTTTGTCTATCATTGCAAAATGACGGAGGAAAAAAGAGGTTGTTGAATCTGTTGTCAACATTAGTGCTAAGGTACCTGGCGGCCGCAGGCCGCCCTTTGTGAAATTGCTAATTTGTTTAGCTCTTACAAATGTAGTAAACAGCTGGGCAGAAATGCCTGGCGGCCGTAGGCCGCCCTTTGAAAATAATAGTGAGAAAAATTTAATAAAACAATTGTAAGCGTTTGGTAAACGTTTGTTCATTCCTGTGCTTATTTCTTTGTTAACAAGAACCCGCTTTAGCGGGTTCGACCCTAGTCCCTTATATATTTGTCATTTCCATTTTTGAACCCTTTCTGTTGTTGCTACTGCTTCTGCTGCTGCAATCTCAAGTTTTTTCTATCTTTGATTAACCTTTTTGAACGTTTTTCCTTGTAGAGATGTATCACGTCATTTCCTTCTTCCTTTTCCTACTTTATCTAGCAAAAGAAAGTACGCGGGGGTTTAAAAGAAAAAAAACTTTTTAGACGTCTACAAAAAACTATGGCAGCTTTTTTACAACAAAAAATTTCAATGAAAGTTCAAAGGATGCCCCTTCGTTTTTGTGGAGTAATAAATTATTTAAGTTATTTTAAGCATACACAAATTTTTTTTGCTCTCAAAAAAGGGTCTCTTTTGTTTTTTCGACGCAATTCTTTTTTTTACCTTTACAATTTTGCTGCTGCTGCTTTCCACGCCATCTGAAAAAAACCAAAAAATTTTTTATGTTTTTTTTTTTTGATGAAACACGGGAAATGCCAAAGGAGCTGCTGCGCCTTTCGTTTTTATTTTTTTAGCCCTTTGGTTGCCCAGCTTTTTTTGAAGAGGGGGAACACAAACCACGATTTGCTTTTTCTTGTTTCATGAAAAATGCCGTGAGTTGAGCTCTCTGTTTTAAAAAAAAAGAAGCAGCAAAAAAAGAAAAAAAACTTGTCTGTACTTTTTCTTCTTTTGGCATGTCATCGAAGTAAGTACAAGCAGAAGAAAGAAAGCTCAGCTCTCCATGTGCAACCAACGAGACAACATCGAAATGTGAAAAAAAAGCTTTTCTTTAAAGCTTCTTCTTTTTTTACTTCTTCTTCTACGGCTACGGCGGCTGCTGATGGTGTTTCATCATTTGTATGTGTGCCATCAAAAAAAAGAGTGAAAAAAAAGAAGAAGTTAAAGCTGAAGAAAGACTTTATTCTTCTCTTTGCTTCTTCTTTTTCAGAAGAGGGATGAAAAAAAGGCTTCGATTTTTTTTATTCTCCTGTTTTTTTTTCATGGTGGCCGCAGGGGTGCATTTTGTTAAAAAAAGAAGACGGAAGAAGCTGCAGCACTAAATATAAAAAACATTTACATACGATTTTTGTTTTTTTTTCTTTCCTTACTTTTTTTCAGTTCATTTTTGATAAATCCCTGTGTTTTAGTACCATCAACAGTAACCTTATCTATATTATTACATCCCATAAATCCCTTTTTAAATGTTTTTTAACTATTTCTGTGCCATTTTTTACACTCCATTTAAAAAACTGTTGAAATACTTTCCACTCATTTTTTTCAAGTATTCAAAAATCGGAAGAAGCATAAGGTTTCATCTAATCCGCTTCTTCTACTTCTATGTATTTTCCCCCTCTCTTTTTGCTCTCTCCGATTTCCATTTTTTGCCAAGTCTGTAAATTATTGCTTTTCATTCATTTTTTAAATCCCTTCAAAAATTTTATCCTTTTTTCTTTCTTTGTTATCGCATATTTTTTTACAAAATAAAACCTACACTTTTTTTAAAAATGGATGATACATGTTGAATAATGCCAGATTTATTTCTTTTTTCTCTTTTATTAAATTTGTATTAAAGAATTAAGCAATCTTTTACGCTTTACTTTGTACTTTTTTGAAAATTTTAATACTCTTTTTATTTATCAATAATTTTTTTGCTTCTTGTATTTTTTTCTAAAATTTTTACGTCAAATCCTCTTTCGAATGCAAATTACTTTTTAAAAATCCAAAATCCCCTTACCAGTAATCCCTTTGTTCGCTATATCTTTCTTGAAGTCAGTATTGTAACTACAAGATTGTTCTTGCCAACATTGAATTTTTTATTCTATTTTATTCCAATCCATCGGATACGGTTTGTTTCATGTGTTTTTTTGTGTTTTGAAAAGGATTTCCGTTTTTGAAGGGATTTTTATGCTAGCATTTTGTTTGTTTTTTTAAAATTCATTTGAAAGAATTAAGTGCTTTTTTATTTTTTTGAATTTTTTTCTATACAAATATACTAATCCTCCTTTTATTTTCTGCAAAAGTAATAATAGACTTTTGAAAAATTCAATGTAATGACAATATTTTTTTTTCCATTATTATACACAATAATTGCTCAGTTATTTGTCAGTTATGGCTTGAATCATAACTGACAACTACAGTATTTAAATTTTTTCACTTTAATTTAACTAAAAAATCTTAATTTCTATCTTATTTAATATTAATACGTATATATTAATAATTCTTGAGTAAATGAGTCATTTTTTTCACACGTTTTTTATAATTACATGAGTAATTTAATAGGAGATTTAAAGTAATTTTGATGAACTACATTTTCAAGCTTCACTAATTTTATCTTTTCTTCAGCTGTAGTCTCTAATATTAATTATCACAACTATAATGGGTGTGCCACTACCAATATTGGCTTTGATGGTTCACATTAAAGCACAAAACAATTCGTGTAAAAATAGTTTTGTCTCACGTTCAGGATTTTCTGTGAATTGAAAAATGAAGTATTAGATAAATTTTTCCCATGCTTATTTCTTATGATTAAACTAAAAAGCTACTCAGCTTTTCATTTTTTAACACAACCATCTCATAATCTAGCAATATTGTTTTATCTCTGCGTTATAACCCTAAATATTTTTTTTAAATATTATTCTTCTGTTGCCATTATAATGGCATTCAATCCGTATTGGTTATTTCTTGATTTTTTGATTCTCATGTTAATTAACATTTTAAATATATCTCTTTTATTTTTATTCAATCAAATATTCATCAGTTTTTTCCGTCTTTTAAAAAAAGTATCCGTTTTCTTTTCTTCTTCTTCTGTGAAGAAAAGGAGGAAGAAGCAGACGATTGCTTCTTCTTTCTTTAATTTTTTCCGTTTTCTTTTGCCGTTTATTTTTTTTCATGCTCGAGCGCTTCTTTTATTGCGCATTGGCCGACTGTTTTCATCTCTTTCTTGTTTCAGTCTTCTTCTTCCATCATCTTTGACTCAATTGAAGGGCTTCAAAGAGAGAGAAACAACAATAACAAAACAGTGCCAAAAAAAAGATGCCACCACCAATATTAGTGCCATTATTAGCACAGCTGATAATATTTGCAGCAATATTTCCAAGCACAATTGAAGCAGTAAAATGTTTAGATTGTGTTGGAAGGAATTGTATGGGAAATTTTTGTGAAGGTGATTATTGTGTTCTTGCTCATTATGCCCCAAGGTGGGGTACTGTTGAATGGGGTGAGCCCCGAGTTGTTAAAGGATGCATGAGTGGAAAAATGCTAAGAAAAGATGTTCGAAGTCATTGTGAAACTGTTGATGATAATGGAGAGGTAAGAGATCATTTATTGATATGTCAAAATTAAATTTGAAAAATTTCGATATCAAAAAAAACCAAATAATCTAAAAATTAGCATAAATCTTTTTTAGGAAGTTTTCACTTGCTTCTGTGATAACAAAGATTATTGTAATGGTGATAAAGCTGCCCAAAAACTTGAAATTCAACCTGTACCATTGCTAACATGCGTCTGTGAAGGATCACATTGTAAAGGAACAACCTGTTTGGGAGAACTTTGCAGCTATGTAATTAATCATAAAACAAAGCAACGTGAACAAGGTTGTGTAAATGCCTCGGTGCCATTGGTGGAGCGACGATCAGCTGGGGCATGTATGATCCCTCCAATTACCGGAGCAATGCATCATACGGTAGCTAAAAATGCAGAAGAACTACTAAGTACTGAATCATGCATCTGTGGAACAGATTATTGTAATGCAGACAAGCCTGAAACAACTGTTGCAGAAAAAATGAAATGTGATGCATTTGTTCGAGCTGAAGTTATGGGCACTAAAATGGTTTCCCGGAATGTCACCTGTACAGGAGAATTCTGCTTTAAAGCTAAGATCTCATCTGAAATTGGACATATGACATCTTACAGCACAATGGGATGTGCAAGCTTTATTGATGATGCTCAACTTGCTGAAGAGCTAAATCCTACTGGTTGTGCTAAATTTGAAAGTGAAAATGTTCAAGTTGAAGCATGCTTTCAGGTATGTCTTTTTTAAAAAAATTACTATAAAAATATAGAAAAAATGCAGATTTTTAATAATTAAAATAGAACGAGGTAAAAAATTAAATTATCTTTGAGGAAAGTGATAACAAAGACGGACCCCATTTGCAGTGAGGATTATTTTTTTTGCATGTAATTTAAATTTAAATCATTTAACTTAAAGGTTTATCACATTCTAGCTTTTTTTTTTAAATAAAAGGAACAAAAAATGCTGCCATTTACCTATGATGCAAAAAATTAATGTTAAGCAAATCTTACGGTAAACATTCAGTATGTTGGGGATATTGATGAAAAAAAGATTCTCCCCGGCCGGGAATTGAACCCGGGTCTCGCACGTGACAGGCGCGGATACTTACCACTATACTACCGAGGATGTGATGTTGGACACACATTTTGTGGCCATATTCAACACAGAAAGAAGCGCTTGCAAGTCACGACTTTTTGAATGAGTTTTTGCGTTAAAAAAGTGCAATTTTTGGTGATAAAAGTGTAATAGACTTTAAAAAAATAAATTAAAGTAGATTTAATAATTTGGACACATGTTAAACATATCAAATGCCCTCAAGGTACAAAATCTTTTTAAAAAAATTCAAGTGCTCAAATTAAATTTTTTTGTTTTTTTTAAAAAGAAAATTCTTTAAAAAAGCAGCAAACTAAAAGCTTAAATAACCTTTTTTATTAATCTAAATATTTATAGACTGATGATAAACGTGCAATTGGTCGAGCTCGAGCAAATCAAGAAGTATCAAGTCCAAAACGAAAATCCAAAGCAAAAGCCGGTAAAAAGCCTGCAAAAATGGAAGTCTCATATGATGATGATGAAGACGATGCCGCTGCCGAAGAAGAAGAAAAAGCACCACGTCGAAAATCCAAATCAAAATCCCGAGCACCAGAACGTGAAGAAGAACCTGAAAAAGATGAAGAGCCAGAAGCAGCTGGAAAAGATGAAGGCGATGATGGGGAGAATGAAGGCGACGGCAAAAAAGAAGAAGCAGAAGCCACAACTCAACATTACATTTTTGAACGACCCACAATTGCTCCAGTACCAGAAGAAGATTCAAATCTTACAATAATTAGTGTATTTTTGCTAATTATTGTTGGAATTGTTTTAAGTGGTATTGTATATAAGTTAGAGCTACATAAAAGGTTATTCCGTTCAAGTTATGATACTGTAGCTGGAGGTTAAACTGCTACCTTTTTACTACCACAAAAACTTGGAACTAGATGCCATATTATTTACTTTTAAAAATACTTTTTTTAATTATTTTTGCTCAATTTTTTTAAAGTTATTTTTTGATTAAATTTTTCTTAAACAGTTTTAATAGGTTTTTTCTTTAGCTCTAAGATTTTTTTAAATTATTAATATAGTTTAGTCTTTTTTTAAAATCTTCTATTTAACACCACTTATCTCAACAAACTACTCCGAAAAACGGCCGAAAGTACACAGAAGCTACCTTATTTTTTTTAAGAATATTCAAATTTTTGTTGAAAAGCTTACAAAAAACTCAGTGTTGTTAGGGTTGCAAAAAATGACTGTGATTTTTTTGAATTCAAGTGTTCCAAATTTGTGTTTCTTTGTTAAAATTTTGAAATGTGTCGTTGGGTTTGAAGTGACACGAATTTATAACACTTTCGAAAAAATCAGTTATTGTAATTTCTAAAAAAATATGATTGTTGTTTAATTTTTGTCAAAGAATTCTTTAAAATATCTGTTTTGGGGATTTGATACATCCATTTAAAAGTATTTTTTTCTTTGACAAACATTTTTTAACAATCATGCCTTCCTTCTTATTTCTATAATTTTTCAGTTTTATATAATAACCCTTTTTATTCAAATCTTCTTGTAATATGATCTCATTTTTTAAACAATAGTTTTCTAATTTCAATAAAATTTATATTTGGCACAGTTTTTAGGGATAAAATAGCACAAATTCACTTCCATTTTTTACGATATTTTTGTTTAAATCTTTTTTATCGCATTTCAAAAAGCTATCTTGTTTTTTTTGATTAACTTTTTTTGCAAGAAATGTCTTTCTTTTTACTTTTTGTTATCTCTCTTTTCTTTTCAAATCCCTAAAATGTTTTGTTCTCATTTTTGATTACTGTATTTTTTAGAACATTCTAAATTTTATTTTTTCTTAGAATTTGTATCTTTTGCAATATTTCTTTTTGTTGTTTTATTTAAATAATTTTATAGCGATACTTTTTTATAGTAATAACATGTTTTACACTGTTTTTGTAAAGTAATTATATATATTTTTTTTATTTTTTAAATACAAAAAAATTTAATAAAATAAAGGCTTTTTTATTGATTGATTTTTTGTCATATATAATGGCAGGATTTAAGTAGTAGCTGATAAAATTAATTTTTAACAATTAAAAAACTAGCAAATACATTCCTAATATAACATATTATTTAAAAAAAGTAATAACATGTTTTACACTGTTTTTTAAAAAATACCGTTTTTTAAAGAAGAAATTTAAGTAGATTTTTTATCAATATTTTGTTGTTGCCGAATTTTGTAAGCTTTGAATAGCAGTGTTAAAGAAACAATTCCAATGAGACCACCAACACCAATAACAGTTAAAGTTTGATTATCATCTAGAGCATCAAGAATTTGTTCTTTAACATGTTCATAGAGATTTTCAAGGGCAGTTGGAGGTTCAGGAACTCGATGGCCACGTTGATCTTTGAATTTTGAAAGTGCAAATTGGGTTAGCCCTTTTGGATCTTTTGCGGGATCATTGTATCGGTACATTTTGCCTCGATGGAAACTGTAAATGGATACTTAATTAAAGGTCTGATAGAATAGTTAAATGAAACTTACAGCAAGAAAGTAGGGCATTGTCCATCATCAATTCTAAATCGCTCTGTTACATCGTCACTAACACTGGTATCAACTTTTCCAACATTCACTAATCCACGAAGCCTAAATTGATAATAATTAGTTTATCCAAATTTCGAAATCAGAATTTTGATTTAAGAATACAGTATTTTTTATATCACTTACTTATGTGCCACAGTTTCCCATGTTGCAACAAATGCATTACAATCTGGTTCTTCGCTATCATAAAACATTACAAACCAATCCAGTGTTCCTTCATCCGGTGAAAAAGAATCCGTTCGACTTTCAAAATTTTCATCTGTTAAATCCCATGTTGCAACTTCATCCTGAAAAGAAAATTGCATAGTAACCTCAAAACTACTTTTCACTAATAGCTTACATGTGCTCGAATCCATCTCCATACAATTTCAGAATCTTTAAATTCTCCGTCATAAAGAATCGGATTTCTTCGACGGAAATAAACGAGTGATGGAAAAGTGTTAACACCAAATTCACGGGCAACTCGTCGATCATCAGTTTTAACGACCTACAAAATTATTCATTTTATTTAGTAGCAGTAATAATCAAAAATTATTTGCTACAGTATTTTTTAAAAATATAAATATATAATAATTCACATCAGTTCTATAATAACTAATAAACAGCAACTGTATACCTCAATATAACCAGTTGCTTCGATATCATCATCAATTTCTTCAACTTCTGCTAAAGCTTCGCCACAATTTGGACAATTTACTCGTCCATCATCTAAAAATCATTATTTAAAACACATTATTTGCATGTTCATTAAAACTGTTAAATAAAAATATGACATTTCAATTGATAAAAAATGATAACACATTTTATCAACCAATATTTTTGGCAGTTTTACAAACACTTACAAAAGAATACAACCAAATTTTTAACAGCATCTTTTAAAATTTCATCAATTTTATCTTCGTCTACATCTTCGATAGAAAATTCTTCTCCAGGTCTTGAGGGTTCTGGGGGTGGTGGAGCTTTTGCCTAAAATAAGCATTTTTATTGAATTTGAAGCAGTGTTTAAAATCTTTTAGATTTAAAAGTTCAATACGAACAACCAAATTTTTTATTTACCTAAATTCCCGTCATTTTTTAAAAAGCACTTAAAAAAAACAAGTGCTTTCATGATTTTTAAAAGTTTTTTTGTTAAAAGTAGGGATATCATTGATTTTTTTTATTTAAAAGATGCAAATGAATTCTGTTCTTAAATAAATAACACAGTAATATTTATTTTAATCTATCACGAATCAAGATTAAACTTTTTTAACTTTCAATATCTTACCCACAAACCCTTACTTTAGTTTTCGATGCTGCCGCTCCAGTTGCTTTTCCTTTCTTATCTGAACTACTTGGAAGTGGTGGTGCCGGATCTTCACCTGCTGTAGCTCGAGCATGATTCTTTTTTATCTTCGCATCAGTCACTTCAAAAAACGATGAAGCAATTACCGCAAAAATAAGTGCAAAAGAAATAAGTGTCAATGAAGAGGTCCTTTGTATTCTCATGTTTGAGATTTAATTACTTGAAGTTAAAAACTACGTTATAAAAAAACTTTATAAAAAATACAATAAAAAATAAACAATTTCCTCGGATATTAAAGTTATAAAAAAATAAACTGTCAAAAAAAAATTAAGAGGAGGGTAGCAGAAAAAAGTGTCAATGAAAAAACGCTTTGTACATAAAAATGCAACTGCAAAAAAATCGAAATGGATTGAAAAAAAAGCAGTAAGGGATCTTTTTTGTCGGATATATTTTGTTCCAAAAAGCTTCGATTTTTTTTCTTGTTGTTTTTAGCTTTAATAATTGTGTGTGATATCTCTCTTTCTTTTCATCTATCAGTCTATATCTGTGTCTTTAATGTCTAACTCCTGTGTGTGTACAAAGTTTATTTCTTTGATCTTAGAGAAAGAAACAAAGAAGACGCGCCTAGCTTGAACTTGGTGGCTTACTTCTTTCTTATAAAAAAAGAAATCACTGTGAAATGAATGAATGAAGCAAGGAAAAAGACGACTGGCACAAATCAAAGACAAAAAAAAAGTTGAACGAATTTTTTAGGTTGCTTGCATTTTTGCTTGTGGACATGAAGAAGGAAGCTAAAACAGAAGAAAAAAGGTTTGGGGGCGAAAATCGTCTGCCGCTTTTTTATTTTGTTCTAATTGACAACAGCAGCCATCTTTTTGGTGGCATAAACTTTTAATTAAATCAATATTTTAAAATTTTGATATGGTTTTTATCAATGATTTAATAAGCAAAAAATTATATTAAATGATATAACAAAAGTCCTCTTTTGATTTCTGTTTATCTTCAATAAAAAAATTGTGTAAATTCTGTGCAACGTTTAAAGTCCAGAGCATAAAATTTGCATTTTTACAGTAATACATGAACAAGGAAAACCAAATTCTGTTTCCATGTAAAAACATACCATGTCAACTAATTACTTACTGTACATGATAAAATTATTTATGCATTGGTTTTCAAATAATATAAATTGTAACCAAAAAAGAATAATAATAAACTTCTGCTGGTTTTTTTCTTATACTTCGCAACATCCACAGCTTTGTATTCCTTTTCTTCCATCTTCTCTAAGAGCCTCTCATTTTTGCGCGCCATAGATTTAAAGCTATCCATGTCCAAAATGAAAAAGAAAATGATTGTATCAAATATGAAAACAAGAAACATGTTTGTTCTCCGATAAAATATGTTCCAGAAAAATATATGGAAATGAAAATTATTAAAAAGCCAAATTATGAAATAATAGAAAATTGTTCAACGCCACCAAAACGAATATTAATAATTTTTGATCAAAATGATCGAAATCAATGCTATGAATATTTTTGGGCAACAATTCGCAGAAAATTCTGTTGTTGTGGTTGTGTATTAAAGAGGAAGCATACAGTTGCAGAAATATGGCATGAAAATACCGAAGAATATGTCAGTTTACTTAATGATGAACATGTCTGTGAAATGCGAAATTACAATCCAGCAAAATTATGTCAAACCAATAATTTTGTCTTATCCCCAAATTTTGAAGTTCAAACAAAGACTAAAAATGGAAACGAAATAAGGACTTTAATAATTTTTGATGGAGATGATAGAAATCTCTGTTATTCTTATTGCTTTCAAACCCATTCAAATACTTTTCATTGTAATGGATGTGTCTTAAAACAAATTCATGTTTCTGCAAAAATTTGTCAAAATTCTGATGGTGAAGAATATGTAATTTTATCAAATGTTAAACATAGAGCATACATGTTCGACATTATATTCCTCATAAAACGTTAATTCTTCATCCGCCCAAATTTAAATTCACTTTAGGCCAAAAGTTTTTAAAATTGTAAACAAGACAATTTAGTTTCCGATACGTATTACCAAAATATATCAAATTTGTTGAATCTTTTAAATTTTAATTAAAATCTTTAAACATTTTTTGACGAAAACTATTATTTTTTTTATCAGAAAGAAGAAATAAGGAAGAAACACATATTGGTTCAACAAAATCAATATAGACACTAGATACTTCAAAAAACCTATTTCGATACAGTATCAAAGTATCATACCGCACTTGAAGGCAACCATTAATTCAAAAAGAAACAATCCAAAAAATTGGCGCCAAAAATTTAAGAAAAAGGTCAGCCAATTATGATTAATTTCATTTCAATCTCGTTGCTTTCATTCAAGTTTTACTTTCTTCTCTTCATTTCATTTATCAAGCTTTAATGAATTCACATATGCTAAATAATTACAATCTTCCATATAATCAAAAGCGAACAGTTGTTCTTCGAGATTTAGAATGGAATTATAGAAGTGAATTATGGACAACATCAGCAAAACGTCGAAAATGGGCTGCTTTCAAGAATGAAAATTTAAATAATGATACTGAAAGATTTCAAATTAAAGATTCTTTAACTGTCAAAATTAATCCTACGGGGCCATTATTCGATGATAATTACGATTTTGAAAAAGATGAACAAATTACTTCAAAATTACTTCAAGGAATTCATTGCTGTAATATTCAATACTTGGATCTTTATGACCAAACGATTACTTTTAATGAATATCTGAAATTGACTGCATCAAAGAAAATTAAAATGTTATACTTGGATTTAGTAAGAATTTGTAAAGATGATGGAACTATTGCTCCATTAGAAGATATTTTGGCTCAAACTCCTGATCTTTACAGAATGAATATGTAAGTTAAATTTTATCAATGTTGTTTAAATATTATTTAACGAAGTTATTTTAGACAAAGCTGTTTTGAAGGTATATTTACTGCTGAAACAGCCCAAAAACTTGTTGAATTTAAGTTTGAAAAATTGTGGATTTTTGAATTGCATGGCATTCGTGAACCTTTCAATATTGATGATTTTTGTAAATTTATTTTGGTATGTTTTTGGTTATTTAAATTAGATCTTTTGTGATGTATAAAGTTTTTTAGAAACAGAAAACCCAAAGTATGCAATATTATTTACATTTGAAATTTGATGATAACTATGAACTTCAATTTCATATTGCAATGAATAAAATTATTGAAGAATGGGATAAAGAAAAAAATGCAAGTCTTGTAATAATGATTAATGGTCTTGAATATCCATTTGATGTTACTCCAGCACCACAAGAACCAGAATCAGTTGTTTTAAAATTTCAAAGTCTAAAACAGCAGCGTCAACCAGAAAATGGTCCAAATACACCACCTAAACCACAACCAACTAATTCAATTGTACAAACTTTGTCACAGCAACAACAACCAGAAATGCTTCCAAATAATCCAATTCATCATCTTCATGGACAACCACAGCATCTTCAACATCAACAGATACCACAAACTCCGGTAATTCAACCTCAACCACATGAACCAGCCACTGCCAATTCTCAAGTGCTTCCACGACAACCAAAAACTCTTCCAAATAATCCATTTCAACATCTTCCTGGAGAACACCTGCAACATTATTTTCCTCCAATGCCACCAATGTATCGACCTCCACTTTATCCTACTGCTCTTCCACAATTTCATCAATCAAAGATTCCATTCCAACAGCAACAACCACAATTCTATCATCAACAACATGTTTATCCAATGGGTTTCAATGCTTCGCTGCCAGCTATGAATTACAATCACCAATATTATCCTCAATATTATTATCCAAATAATTATTTTTTCCCACGTCCATATTAATTCTTTTTTGTTTTTTACATTGTTTTTTGTTGTTTTTGTTTTTCAAAATGTTTTCTTGCTTTTTGTGCTCTTTTTAGTACAATAAATATATTTATTATGATTTGTAGAAACAATTACAATATTGAAATATATATTTTCTTACAACATTGATTAACTTATTTATAGTAGATACTCAAATTTATTAGATTTATCATGTTTTTAATGTCTAATTAGAAAAGGAAAAAATAAAATTATTAAATGTTAAAAAAAAGTTTTTAGTTTCTGCCCTTAACCCCAACGTCTAAGTGCAAAAAAAAACACAAAAAGTAAAGGCATCTCGATGCAAAATCAGTAATGTAAAAACACTATCTGTATTCAGTGAAAGCATTGTATTTGTTCTGTTCATTGACCACCAAAGCAAATATGTCACATTTTATTCTTTTTTTTGATAACCATGATTTTATCATTTGCGATTGATTATTTGCTTAAGACGTTAAAGCCTAAAAAAGAAGGTTTTCACAAACATATAGTCGAGAATCGGTGTGTCTGTGGGGTGTAGCAGCTACGAAAAACATGTGCGTGTTTAGCATTGAAATGTAGAAACAAAAATGGCGATAACGAAAAATTTTACCTCAGCTCTCGGAAGTGGCCATACATTGAAATAAAAGTGATGCATTTCCATTGCAATATAATAATAAATTATGTTTAAGATACGAAACTTTACTGTACTTTTAAAAATATTTTTCGATTCGTATTTTTATCACCGATTATATAACATCATTAAAACTCCTACTTTTATTTTTACAGCTATTTTTGTTTATGCGCTATATTATATTCATAATTATCAGCCTGTAAGTTTTTGTTTTATTCAACAAACAGATACCTTCCTGAAATTGTTAAAAGAAAATATTTGCTATATTGTTGAAACCTAGGTTTGCCTCCTCCGAACGTTTTTCAATAAGATGTTACGCACAATTACATTCCTATGATTTTCATATAGAAGTTGTGAATAAGGCGTGAAGAAAAAATGCGGTCCAAAAGATGTAATCTTTTATAAACTTCAAGATTCTGAAGTTAAGTGCCTTTTTTGTAGTTTATGTTTTTGAGGCATTGTATTATTTCAAATTTATCGCCATGAATGGACTTTTTTCTTGGATGCAGATGTTGGAGTTGCGAATCCGAATCGATTGATAGATGAATTTGTAGAACAAAGTCAAAATGATTCAGATATGTTGAACATGATCTTTTTGATGATGTTTTCGTAAAAGTAAGTGTTTGTTCTAAATTCTTGGTGACCCTAATAATTAAAATATTTTTTAGATATAATGGAAAAGAAGAAATGCTATGGGATGTCAGGTTCCACATCGCCAGAAGTGCATCTAAAAGAACCTGATTTCAAATGATTTTGCTGTGTGTGTTTTTGTGTGTATTGTTTGTACACACAAAAACACATCCCTCTACATGATCTTAGCCTTGTCGTGGCGTAGGGGCTTAACTTGGATTCTAAAATGTTTGAATTCAAGGAACTAGTAAGATCACTTTTATGATTTCATCTGATGAAATGGCTTAGTGAATGCGAATATATAATTAAAGAATATATGGTATATTAAATTGTTTAATTGAACAGTGTAACTGCAGAACTAATTGTAACCTTTTTCTTCATTATGTAGAATAACTTGAGAAAAAGTTTATGAGTTGCCAAAAAGACTACGGTATTGCATAGAATATAACATTTGAATAAAGTAAACCAACAAATTTATTAATAAATAATAAAATAAATTTTAAAAATAAACAACCCATAATAATACAACACATTCCTGAACCAAATTCAATCTCGACTATAATGTGATGATCGATGACGACTTGATGAATTACTTTTACTTCCTTCACTAAAGCGTCGATGATCATAATCTCGAGAATCCTAAAAGTGCTTTTTAACATATTTAATAATATAAAAGTAGAAAATAATAATTACCTCATCATAATCATCCCTTGATGAATGATGTCGATGTCGTTCTTTTGGGGATCTTGAACGACTTCGATGATGGGGTGATCGAGATCGACTTCTTGTATGCCTGAAAAAAGGATTATGGTAATAGTAACATTTAACAAAGATGAAAGCAACCTTTTATTTTTATTGTCATTCAAATATCCCCCATCAGCTAAAAAGGATTCGATTAAAAAGGAATTGGAAAATTTAAAAGATCACGAAAAATTAATACGATTAAAACATTGTTAAAAAATTTTCACGTATTAAAAATATATACATGAGGCAAAGGAGTAATAATAATATATAAAAGTTTGTTACCTTTTTGCATTTCAACTTTTGTTTCACCTGATTTTCCATTTTTTTCGTCATTCGATTTTACAGTTTCTGATGGCCCATCATCATTGTTATCTTCTTCTTCGGAAGAGCTACCACCTGTACATGTAAGTTTTTTATTTTAAAATACTATCAAATTTGTTATCTTCATGAAACTATTACTAGATTTAAAAATTTAAAAAAGTGTTCTCAAAAAATGTGTGAATTTTTATATCCATTTGATGGAAAGATTACTGTAACTTTAAACCGCTGAAGTCAAGCTTATCAGTTTATCACACTCTGATTAAACCCTAACTACCGTAATCTCAACAAACGATTGCTAATAAATATCTGCATCTAAAACTATTAAAAAATTCTTACCAAGTGATGCCAAAGCTGCAAGTGCAGCAGTATTCTTATTCACAACAACTTTTGCTAAACAAATACATTGTATAAAAACGAAAAACAAATTTTAATTTGCTGAAATAAAATTATCCAATACAAAATAAATAAAAGCTACCTCGCTTTGTTTTGACTGAAGTTAAAGCATTCTCAGCACAATTTTTCAATAATTTATTTGTTGATTCAAGTAATAACTGCATTAACAAAGATTTGACCGCTTCATTCTGTAAATTTAAACGTAAGCACTAATTTTGATGATTTAATTTTCTAACCGTTAATTGTTCTTTATCTGTAGTTGTTAATGGTCGTCGATCAGGATACTCTTCAAACTTTCTTCGAATAGGTTCTTTTTCACTTTCTTCTTCCTCTTCTTCACTATCAGAATCCTTAAAAGGGGTACTGTAATAATGAATGAATTGTCGAAAAATGAATCTTACAAATTTGCTTTTTCCTTTTGCTTTTCTTGCTTCTTCTCGTGCTCGCTCGGCTGCTTCTTTCAATTTTCGAAGTTCTTCTTTTTCTTCTCTTTGTCGCTTTTCTTTTTCCATTTGTTCTAAGCCTTCACGAATCCATGCCGGTAGTTGCTTTCGTTCATTTGTATCTAAAATTACGATAATATAATACGGCAAAACAAGCATATTATTTCATACCTAGCATAGAATACTCTCCATCTTTTGCACCATCAAGCCAAGTTGGAGGTGGCGGCGGTGGTGGTGCTTCAACTTGTTCTGGCCAATGATAAGGATCCTTAAAAATTTAATAAATTCAAATAAACAATAACTATGTATGTACCTGTTCATATTGATGATTTTGCGTTGGTCGAGTATTTGCAGCAGAAGGAAATAATGGAGCAGATGGCCGTTGTTCATGCATTGAAGGTGGCGGCGGCATTGGATGACAATGTTGTTGTAGAGGATATTCTTGACCACCCCATTGTTGTGGTCTTACATCAAATAAATTTCTTGGTGGTGGTCCCATTGAATGATGTGGTGGTAGTGGCATTCGATGTTGCTGTGGATATGGTGGATATTGTTGCGGTGGGCCATTGAAATAATCCATTCTTGATGGTGGATATTGATTTGGATGTGGAGGTGGCGGATACGGTGGTCGTTGTGGTTGATAATGATTGTTAAACATTGGTCCAAGTTGTTGAGATTCTAAAAAACGATTAAATTTATATAATAATGGAAAATATTTTGGTATTACGATGATTAAAAAATCTTGGATGTGGACCACCACCATGTGGATGTCCGTAATTCGGTGGCGGTGGACCTGGTGGTCGATGAAAAGGTGGCTGCTGTTGTTGATGTGACCATTGATCAGGCGGAGGATGATTTGGACGATTTTGATGAATCCATTCTTGTGCAAGCATTGCCCAATTTACTATAAAAAAAATATTTCTTTTTTTAAATTTATCTAAAAATAACCATACCTTCATTATTTGGAAGATTTTGATAATGACTTTGATTAAAATAATTTCCTTGTTCCATTATAATATATTTTAAATAAAAGTATTCAATTTATATAAAGTTGTAAATTAAAAACATAAAAGTTTAAAACTAAAAATTCAATAGCAAATTTTTTGTTCAAGTTTTTTTTTACATTTCTCTCAAATCAAAAAATCTTGACACGATAATGAGTAACAAATTCACACACATTTGCCAATCGCCATCTTTGATGATTGATATTTCTTATCACAGATCTTCGATTCTCCCTTTTCTACTTAAATAAAACTAGTGGTAACCCGCCCCTCCGGGGCGGTTACCGAGATACCTCCATATCGCATTAATTTACTATCATGTCTCGCTCATTTTCTGATTTTATATTCTACATTAAGCTTAAAAAAGGTAATAAAAATTCGAGGATCTTACCTTCACATCTATAGCGGAATCGGATCCTAATCTTCACACCCACATCACCCGCACAACTTATAGCTTATATGCATATCCTGTACTTTCTTTCTTGGTCAGCTTTTAACCCCGACGCTATCCTAATTTTCGTTCTGCCTTCATCTTATTACTTTTTTTTCCTTTACCTACATGTATTACATTAATAGACTCATGTCAGGGTCTAATGGTTCATATGACCCCTCAAAAAAATCAGGATCTCTCTATTTCAGCTCTAAAACACATCGCATCCCATAAAAAACAACAGCAGCAGTTTAGATCCTAAAAAAGATCCTACTGACACGTGAGATCCTAATCACACTTGTACTGTTATTTTTCATTGATCCCTGCCCTTACATTCTTTTACAAAACCAATAGAATAGCACAAAGAATCCTATAAGGTGCCAGAATCTTTTACCCAGCTTCACCAAAAATGCTAAGGCATTGCAATCATTCCTTTCGTAGAAATGATGAATGCCTTGCCATCTTTTGCATTCTCTTTTCACCACTCTTTTTCATTTCCATTGACATTTCTTTATTCTCGACAAATTTGCATTAACTTTTTCATTCTCTTTTGGATCTTGACGTTGAGCGGCCATAACTTTTCCAAATGGGCACCTCCGGACTTAGCAAATATCCATTTCGTTATTGCCATTTTTTTATCTATCTATCAGTACCAAATAAGGATACTTTATTTTGAGTTGCTACGGACGAAATAAAAACTTACACTCTCTATTTATAGGAAGGAGATTATGTCAGAAGATTCATCTTTTCAAATTGAATCTCTAATTAAACATTTTCAAGAATGCCTTCATGAAGAAGATGATATTGATCTGATGACATATGTACAAGCTTATGAAGAGCTATCAAGGTTTTCTGAAATTTTCACATGTGATTCATATTTTTTTGAATTTGAACCTGTTTCAGGCTATTCACAATTTTGGGCATAATTTTTTCATTTGTTGAATCAGATGTTAAAGAGAAGCGAGAAATTTTAAAACAATTACATGCCCAAGATCATGAGAACTATAAAACTGTAAATTCAATGGTTGAACATGAAATTATTCCAGGTGTTCAAAAACCAAAGAACATTGGATGTCGGACATTGCTTCGTCTTCACAGAGCATTAGAATTTGTTATTTTATTTGTAGAAGATGTACATCGTTCAAAACCAGAAGACAATATCAGTGAACTATTTCGAGATGCATATGATAAATCACTAAGTCAACATCATGGGTGGTTAATTCGAAAAACTGTTTCCCTTGCTTCACATGCCGTACCATCAAGAGATTTTTTAATTAAAGTTATTTTTGCACATGGTGAAGAGCCTACTCCAGAACAGCTGGAAAGTGTTGCATCAAAATTTGTTAAAGTTGTTCAAGATGTCTATGATCGGGTTCAAAAAATTTATTCGGATAAAAATTTACTTAATTTACCTTAAACTTTCATATCTTTGTCGGCCAAATAAAAGACACATTTTGATAAAAATTGTTTTATTAATGTCAAGGTTACTGTAAAAAATGTTCCTTAAAAATTTTCAACATTGATAAAGCAGCTATTGGCAAAATGTCTCCCAATATTTATCGGCCTATCTTTGCCCACAGCGATTCAAAATGTTGATCTCTTTTTTTACAAACCTTCAACTTTTAGCCATTTTTGTAAACGTAAAATTAAAAAACAAAGTAATTTCACTTAAATTTAAGCTTAAAAAGAGCTCCACTTTTATCGCTGTATCCATTTTCTTTGTATTAATTTATTTTCTGTAAATTGTGCAATTGAAAAAAAATAAACGTGCTTTCTGTAATCTGTTAGATTGGATTTAACCGTTTTATCGTAATTTTACTGTATTTTTTTCACATATCCTACAACATCAGAGATTACAAAACTGCTTTTTTAGATGGTTGAATTGGACCAAGTTTATGTGGAAGAGAAGCAACTTGGTTTAAATTTATGTAATAAACCTGCTGTTTTTGGGCCACAAAACAAGTAAGTTTTCTGTTTTTTTATTCAATAATTTAATGAAATTGTAAATTTAGGGATGTGTTTATTGTTGCAGATAAAAATATTATTGCTTTTAATGCAAAAAATGGAAAACGACTCGGTATTTTGAAGTTTGCTGAACAACAACTTGCTCTGTTAATCTTGGGAAATAAGGTTGGCTACATTTCGCTATTCCCTTTAAACGATCTTTTATTTCAGCCAGTTTCAATAACATCAAGTGGTTGCTTGCTACATTGGGATCTTGAAAAACAAGCACTTACATCAAATTATAACTTTGCAAAAGATAAAATTGATTATGCTTATGCTACAACAGATGGATTTTATTGTGTTTCTATAAATGACAAGAAAACACATATTCATAAACTTGTTTTAAACTCTGATGGAAATGTTGAATCTTTTGTTAAACTTGGACAACTTGCTCAACCTATTACAAATCCAAAGCATTTGGCTATTACTGTAGGTGCTTCACATATTGCTATAATTTAACAAAAATGAAATTTTAGGATTTATTTGCTGTTATTGTATCGAGTAGAGTTCGGCTGGAATGTCATCCGTTTGATAATTATAAAGTTAAAGCTACAAATTACGTATGTCATGGATATTTTCAAAATTTAGAAAAACAAACTCTGCTTAGCTTTGATCAAGTTATCTTTATTAATGGTATTTTATATGCTTCATTAAATACTGGAAGAATTTATTATTGGTAAATATAGCTTTTTAAAGAGTTCGTTTAACATTCATTATTTTAGGAAAAAATTTGCTCAAACAGGCTTTGATCCATCATCAATTTCACATTTTCATCGAAATCAGTCTGCTGCTGCATTTGCTATCGGACCTCATGGAGCACTATATTGTGGAGGAGGAGAAGCTACAGTTCGAAAATGGAATCTTGCATCAGCAGGTGCCGGAAGATGGCAAGCAGCAGAAAATGTTGAAAAATTTGATGCACCTGTTAATGAACTTTCTCTGTCATCTGATGGTACGGTATTAGCAGTTCAGCTTGAAGATAATACAGTATGGATAATCCAAACTTCGACAATGACAATTTTATGTGAACTACAAACAATGCAATGGATGTCCCGTGGACATTGGCTACCGCTTAAAGTTGATCCAGTTCGACCTGATTTAGTAATGACAAGTGGACGAATTGGTCATTTACAATGGTTTGATCCAACTAAATGGAGAACTGTTGCATTTGTGAGTTTATTGTTACTTTTACATTTAGACTAATTCTTCTTTTACAGTATGATATTACTGAAGAAGATACTCCACCACGTGATAATATTCCATATGGCTTAATACATGACTGGTTAAATATTTATGAAGTTAATGCATCCCCATCCACTCTTGTAACAGTAGAAAAACGCCGACAATCAAAAGATCTTCCATCGCTTTTAAAATTCTTTCGTCGAAATCCAAAAGCATCACTTGCTGATTTAAAAATAGAAGATTCAATAGAATTTAGTGGTGAAATTTTTCGAATTCTTTCTTCACATGATGATCTTTCTGTTGATGAAGCATTTGCGGCAATTAAAGAAGAAGAAATTGTTACTGTTGAAAAATCTGGTAAAATTACAGTATTCATTCGTGATATGGAACGTAGTGGTCGTTGGTTACAAGATATGTCTCGAACTGTAGATTGGATGGATTCAAGGATTGCCGCTGTATCAGCAATTCGACGAAATTGTTTTGCAGCCGTTCATAAAATTGAAAATAAAACTGGAGTTGGAAATTATATTTTAATTTGGAGACTTGATGATCTTACAATTCATGAAACAATTGATTCGCTGCAACATGTTTTAGCTGTTGAATGGGCACCGAATACCACTTCTGAAACTGAAAATATCCTTCTTACTGTAACTTCCAAATGTATCTCTGCATATAATGTTGCATCAAAATCTGTTTTATGGGTTATTACAGTACCTAATGTAAAACTTTTTTCATCATTAAATATTTGTTTCTGTTATATTAAGAATAAGGGTATGTTTTTGATACTTCGTTTTTTAATTTAATGTCTGACTGTTTTTTAGTATATGTTATTGATGCATTAACTGGTGATCTTAAAATGCAAACAGAATTTGAAAGTTCTAATAAAGAAGTAATTGCAACAGTTTCCGGTAAAAATGTTCGATTTGTTGGAAAATCTCCTGTAAGTTTTTTTATTTTGGGTTACTGTATTTTATAAAAGACCTTTATTTTAGAAAAATCTCTCATTGCTTAAAATTCAAAATGTCGAAAATGAAATTGATCGAGAAGTTGTTTCAATGGTTAAGAAGACTCCATTCGCCGAATTAGCCGAACAAGCTCGTGAACTGGAACAATCATACAAGAAGATTCAAGCAATTAAAACTCCATCATTCAAGCAACAATTTGAAGGCGCTATTTATGCTTCTGCTCCGCTGACTCAAATTGGTCCAGAATTTATTCGGAATTGTTTAATTAAAAGAGACCCGCTCGATTTTGAATATTAATAAGTAATAATTTGTTTGTTTGTTGTTGTTAGTTTCCAATTTTTTTGGATGTTGTTGATTTTTGTTTATGAAATTTATATTTTATTTGAAAGACTGATGTGGAACATTTTAGCAAAGATTTTTTTAGCATAAAATATGTCTTTGTCTCACAATTTGTTAGACATATTTTTTAAAGTGGATATTTACTAAGATAGTTTTGTTGCTTTTGTAAGTGGTCTTGAGTTTAAAACCGTTAATTTTGTGGCTCAAAGAACGACCAAATAGTTAAAGTTTGATATTTACGTCCTATTTTGTGACATAGACCAGACAAAAAATACTTTTAAAATCCATCTAAATTTTAATTACTTTTTCAAAAAAGTTTAATATTTACAAAAGGCTCAAATTAGCTTTTTCTTTCACCCCTGATTTTTGTTGTTGATCGAGAAAAAAGAAAGAGGCGGAAAGCAACTAAAAATTGAATCATATATTTTGTTTTCCTTTTGTCAGAAGCTCTTCATAAAACAAATATTTATGGGGGTGAGATTTTAAATGAATAACCTTAGAGATATTTCGAAATCTTACTTTTACAAAGATTGCAAGCAATGGAGGTTAAAAGTGACAAGTGTGAGACATAAATTTGGAAATAATTAAAAAAAGTTGAATGAATGAATAAACTATTTACAGATGCTAGACGGATAGCAATTACTTTTTTTTGAAAAAGCTAAAGTTTTGAAAATGATCAAATAACAAGTTCGATGTCGAAGTTTGTATAAAGTTTTAGTCGTCAAATGTACACTATTACTGTCACAAAAAAGACAAATTTATTATTTAACATTTACTTCATAAAAAAATGCTGGAAGATTTTATAAACATCGAAACATGATTAACAAATATTGATGTTTAGAAATAAATAAATTAAAATTCAGAAATACTTTGATTTTTCAAAGTATTTATGTTTAATGTTAATGGGATTACTGTAGTTACTCATCCACCCGATTTATTCGCATAATTTGATTACTGTCCATTTGACAATCCCACAAACAACAAACGAAGAAGAAAAAAAACAATAAACAAACATAATATTTTCAAAGCGTTTTCTCTCTCTCTTTCTTTTTAGAAATCTCAAAACTTCAAAAGCCGAGCGAGACAAAAGCAAATCAGTTATATCTCCTGCTTTTCCTTGCATTGTCTACAGATCGATAAACAGTTTTTTTTTCAAGTTTACTCTACTTTTTCTCTCTTTTTTCTTGCGGAGGCGTCTTTTTTCCCGCAAAAAATAACAGTGAGACAACAGAAGAATCGAGAAAACTTTTGCTTCTTAAAAATGGGGCGGAGCCAAGCATTTTCTGTCAGATAGCGGATATACTTAAGCCCCAAAATTTTCACGCAGCTTTAACTTGCAAAAAAATATACAAAAGTTTTATATTTTTTTTATTATTCTAAAAGTTAAGTCAAAGAATGGATAGTACCTATTATCATCGACCAAGACCTGGCGGACTTGGGGCAGCAGTTTTGGATAAAGTTAGTTTTTTTGTTGCATGTATCAATGTTGTAAAAATAGAAATTTTACAAAATTCATATATTTTGATTTTTACTAATTTTGGATTAAAATTTTAGTATTTTTTTGTTTTTTGAAATGTCACAAATTATATATATTTCAAGAAAATTTTGTTATTAGAGTATTACTGTACCATTAAAATACATACCGTACCCCTTTTGATCCCTTACAAATTCAAAACTCTATTTTTAGCAAGCTTCAAAATTCAATGAAGAAGAAGCCCAGTACCTCCTTGAATGGATTAAAGATTTGATTAACGAAGATATCAATACAACAGGATCACGTGGAAATTTTATGGAAACACTAAAAGATGGACAAATTCTTTGTAAACTTTTAAATGCGATTAAAGCTGGAACAATTAAAAAGATAATGAAACCAATATCAAATTTTAATTGCATGGAAAATATTAATCAATTTTGTACTGCTGCTCGGGCTTTAGGTGTTAAGGATGAAGAAACTTTTCAATCTGTTGATCTTTTTGAAGGAAGAGATTTATTTTCTGTTTGTGTTACCTTGCAATCACTCGCTCGAAAGGTAAGAAGCTTATAGCTTTTGCTTATAAATGATGAAATTTGTTTTTTAGGTTGAAAAATCTCATAATATTACTCCACCAAAGCAAATTGCAAAAGATAAAATTTAAAAGAAACGGAAGGAAAAAGTTGCTAACAGAAATACGAGCTTTCTTAATGTCACTACTGTTGCTGATGTTTAAAAGTTGTGATATTTTTTATATTTTAATAATTTAATAAAAGTTGTATTTTTTATTGTAAAAAAGTATTTTGTTAAAATAAAATTTTTAAAATGGTAATACAGTATACGAGTATACGGTAATACAGCACTATGTAAACAGCATCATATAAGATCATATTAGAAAGATGGTTATTGTAGTTATTATTAAAAATAAGTGCCCGATCAACTGGAGATTATTCTCTTCATTCATTCTTCTTAAAAAAATATACGGTAAGGTTTAAAATTAAACCGTCTGGTTTTGTTGGAATCACAAAAATCAAAGATTAAACTAAATGTTGCAAAAAATTTAACAAGACATGCACTTAAAATTTATTATTTCCAAAGGATTGTGGTGACAAATTATTTAGAGGAACAACAAGTTTACTACACTTCCACATTTCTCTTTGCATTTTTCAAGAACACTAACTAAAAAACTGTTTTCAAGAGGTTTTGTTTTTTCTTTTGCTGCTCCTGCTATTGACAAACAAAAACCCTTAGCTTATTTCCAACTAAATTTTTATATAAGTATTTAAAAATATTGAATAAATTGTATTTTTTACAATTAGCGTATCCCAACAAGCTATTAAAATTTAGTAAATATATTATTTATTGACAAAAATAAATATGTAATATTTGTATACAGTATACAACATTAATAAAACCATACATAAGGAAAGATTTTTTCAAGAAAAAAATACCATACACATCATAGTGAGATCACGCAAATTGATGACTATACTTTCAAAGTTGAACATGTTTAAGTGGTGAACGAGGAGCAGCAGGAAGAGATGAGGAATAAGTTTTAGGTTGTTTAAGACGACTTTGTTTAGCAACCTAAAAAGTTCAAATTATATAAGCAATCCAGTGCCGCAAATAAGTCCAAAGAAAGGGGGTGGAACTCTCTTTATAAAAGACCAAAAAACCTCATTTTATCTAGTATGAATTTATTTTTTTACTTTAAATTTGAATCAAAGGGGGTGGAACTCTCCGCTGATTCCATCCCCCTATTTGCGGTCCTGAAGCAATCACGATAACGAAAAACGTACCTTTTTAGGAGTCATATTATATCCACTAATAATTTCATCAGAAGCTTCAACAACATTTTCTTCTGCTACAATATTACTTTGATTAATTCTTATTGCTTCCATGGCTTCAGTTATTGCATCGATGCTATTATTCTTTGAAAATGGAGAAGGTGGAGGAGTTTCAATGTATTCTTCATTGAAGGTTTCACCTTCTTCATGAGCTTCATTATTTTGTTTCGGAAGATGATCAGTTGAAGAAAAAGAAACATTTCCAAAATCATCTTCGGTATTGTTAAGGACTTTAGTTGGTTCACGATATTTCTTAGGTAGTGGTTTATCAGAGACAATAGAATCATCTTCTTCATCACCAGCATAAGCATTTTCATTGATAATAACGTCTTCTTCAATCTCAATGTCTTTTTCTTCAGTATGAAGAGTAACAGTAGTATGTTGATGGACAGTAATCTCTGGATGAGACATTTCTTTTTCTTCACCACCAACTTTAGCATTACCAATTATATCTTCATTCCAAGTTGGCATACTTCCTTCTGCATTCTTAGCACTCTTTTTAGCATCATCAGTAGTAGCGGCAAAGACGGGACATGATTCAACTTCTTTCAAAGGACGAAATTTGCTAGGTGATGGTTCAACACTTAATTCACTAGTTCCACTTGCATCATATATTTCAGAAACTTGTTCATGAACATATAAGCTTCTATCGGCATCTCGAATATTGTTATCCAAATAAAAACTTCGATCCTCTTCACCTAAAAGAAGATATGCTACAGTCATAAACAGTACAATGGATACCTACCATTAAGGGATTCTGAAGCAGAAAAATACATTGATGAAAAAGATTCTCGAGAACGGTATTCATTACTGCTACCAGGTTCATCACCACCAGCAGATGATAAAGCGCTAGTTTCAAATACAATATTAATGTCCTAATAATATCACAATTAATTACTATCAATAAAAATTAATAGCCTTACATCATCCAAGATAGATTGTGGTATTTTTACATCATCCAAAGTACAATTCAAATTTCGATTACCATCTTCTGCTACTACATCTGCAGAAGAATCAATAAGTGAAGAAATATGAAAGAGCTCATTTTGCATTTGTTGAAGGAAAGAAAAATGTGATACAATTTTTGAGGGTGGAAATTTGCCATTACCATTAAGACTAATTTCACGTTGAATATATCCTTTCAAACTTTCAATGGCACCACGAAAGCTGCAAAATAAGGTTAACAAATTGCCTCTAATAAAGAAAACTTACAGCTTTAATTCACCAATCTGTTCTACTTCGGGAATGTACATGATTAGTTCTTATCCTTAGCAGCTGAAAAAAATATTTTTATATCGTTTTTGAGGTTAGAAAAACACACAAAAATTCGCGAAATATTTTAACACTCTCTTTTTATTATCATTAGCCATAAAGGCTTTTTAGGCTTTTTTTTAAAGCTTCTTTAAAAGTTTGATAAGACAACAAGTAAACAATAAAAAAGCTGTAGAAAAAGGGGAGAAGATTTTGATAGAAAAAAACGCAGCTCAAAGATTTTTGGAGAAAAAATATTTTGCGACAAAAAAAATTTAAAATAATTTGTGCCCGCTTTTGTATTGGGAACATAAGGCCAAAATTTTTTAAATATGTTGTTTTTTGTTGTTAAATTAAACTTTTTTCTACTTATTTTGCTCTCAGGCAAAAACAAGAAAAAAATTACATCATTCTTATGCTTAAACACACTATTTACTGTGTGTTTGTCTGTGTATTTGTCTGTGTATTCATCTGAATGGTGCTATGGCCATTTTTATCAACAAATCAAAATGTTACCACATCGGCTTTATACTTTGTTTGACATAAAAAACTATAAACAATATTAGTTAAAAAAATAGGAGAACTATTGTCTTTGAATTTTAAATTAAGAGAATCTTACTATCATTTTTTAACGCGGATTTTTCAAATTTTGGGTAATTTAGAAAAACTATTTTAGATGACAACAAAAGATTATTGTTTGTCATTAAAAGATAAACAAAAGATCATTGATGGTGTCTCTAAAGCTAATGGCCAATATAAAAGCATCAATTTAAATCAATACAATAAACAAAGGTTTCATGAAGATATAGTTAGCAGCACGAAAAATGCTGCTACAAATCATTGCAAAAATGATGGAAATTCTGGTAATATAAAAAAAGCAGCAGTCCTTTATTCTTCAGTTTTAAATTTAGTTAAATATATGTAAATAGCAACTTCAGCCTTAAAAATCACAAATTCAGACAAATTTTAATAAGGTTTAATCACGTACGAGAAGATGGATTTTTACCGTTTAAAAGGACTGCTGCTTCAACAAAACTGTCAGATGTAATCGATGTGGATAATTTACAACATCAACCATATAACTGGGAAAAGCATCTGAAAAATTTACCTGAAGATGCTTTTGAAAAAGCATTTCAACTTCGCAAAAATAATAGTAGCAAAGATTTTGGTGAAAAGAATTCAACCAAAAACAGCAGCACCCTTTCACTTCATATTTCTGCATATGAAAATTCTATTGAAGTTACTCGTACTGCTGATGCTGCTGATTCAAATGGTGAGAAAGAAAGCATGCAAAAAGAAAGAGGTTTATCTAAAAAATGGAAAAATGCAAAACAAATTTTTACAAATGCTTCACCAGCTGTTGTTCAAGTAAAAACAGTTGTCTTTTAAGCGATTACGTAAAATGTGATAAAATTTTCAGAATTCATTCGAATTTCCAAGACAACAAAAAGGTCAATATGCTACTGATCCAGAAGTAATGCAATTTAAAGCATCTCAAAAATTGCTTAATCCAAATCAATCCATAGCTGCAGAAGGTGATAATGGAATTGCTGATGCTACTGTAGCTGCTGGTGTATGTGATGATACAACTGCTGATAAAAGATGTGATGAGCGTGAAGGTGATTTTTCAAATACGTATTTTATAATCAGACAAAAAATGTACTTTAATCTTAACGGCATTAAACAAGCTAAATTGTTATTACAGAAAAAAAATTTTGCGAAAAAAAAATTTAAAAGAATTTGTGCCCGCTTTTGAATTGGGAACATAATGCCATAATTTAATTTACGCAGTTGTTTATTGTTCTGCAGATCTGAAACTCTAAATTTTTAATCCATTCTTTTAAAAACTTTTGATGACTGTTTTTTATAGCTGCTACAATAAATTTAATGGAAAAGCCATCTCCTGAAAAATCTGATACACCTGTAATTGTTCATGTAAAGTAAGTTATTTCTTATCAATTTCCCAAACTCACTATAATAAAAATTTTTGTACTATTCTACTTTGATCCCCCCTTATTTTTTTGTGTTGTTTTTTATGCCAATTTTTTTATCTTCACGAAAAGTGTTTCAAAAAAATAGAATGAAAAAACTGTTTAGCTGGTGGATTAAACTAGAATAGTATCCAAAAGGTAAAGTTTAGTAAAGCCAAAAATGTGCTAAAAAAGCTTCAAGCTGAAATGAAAGATGTTGCCCCGGATGCTTTGAATGATGAAGATATTATAAATCTTCGAAAAAGGTATGCACTTTTAAAAACGATTTATTCTCTACAGTACATTTATAGACTTGTATATGAATGTGAAAAAACTTTTAAAGATTCTGAATGGCGACCAAAAATGTATCCATTGATGTGGATGAATGCATTCCACAGTACAATTTTTGTATATCGTGGTGCTTGGAAGCTTAATCAAGGCTTAAAACAAAGTGAAAAAGAAGAATATAAAACTTTTGTTAAAAAGACAAAATCATATTTGCTACGACTCTCAAAAACATATCCAGATCTTTCATATCCAATTTTTAATTCAATTGGTGATATTCATCGATATTCTACAGAAATCCTCAAGAGTCCAGAAGATGCAAAAGATGCTTTAAAATATTATGGGTATGCTGTTAAAGCTAACCCTGAGCAAGGACATCCTTTCAATCAGCTTGGTCTCCTTTTACGTTCTGATTCAACTTGGAAATCTATTATTATGTTTTTACGAGCTGGAATTACTGCTGAACCATATTCAAAAGCTATGGAAAATTTAAATTTAATTAAAGCAGAATATTTTGAAAAGCTTTATGAAATTTCAATGGAATACATGATGGAAATGTTTAATCCATTTAGTCGAATTTTACTTGATAATTCTAAAGGAAAATGGATGGAACATTTAAAGAATGAACTGGAAGAAGATAAACCAAATTATCGAATGATTTTGGAATCTTTTGCTGTAATTGCTTTGGGATCTTTAAATGCAATGGTAATTGATAGAGGTTTGTCGCAAAAAATTTTCGAGCAAAGATTACTGTATTTGGTTGTAGGAAATGATGATCGACTTCGATATTTGATTACAGCATTAGCAGAAGATTTCAAGTTATTATTTAAAGAATTTGTTGATATTCAAAGAAATTCACCCGTTGAAGAAAGAATTAAAAAGCGATTTCGTCAAGTTCGGGCTCGTCGAAAAGCTGCTGCTGCTGTTAGTGATGAAGATGACGAAGATGAAGAATACAAATTATTTTCTGATGAAGATAAGGAAGAAGAAGAAAGTGAAGACGAGGATGATGATGATGAAAGTGAATCAGATTCTGATGAAATGAACCCAACTTTGGATCCGGCGCTGCCATTACTTTCACTATTAATTGAATGGTATCATTTTGTTGATTTTTATTTAATTAGTAAACGGCCATCAGTTGCATTAAGAATGGTATGTCTTGCTGTAGGACATTATCCAATCGAATACATCACATATTTTAGACTTTACAAACAGTATCTCAGCTAATTATTGATACAACAAATAAATACATTGATCATCTTCAAGTACCTCCATCCACAACAACAACATCATCAAAAGTTATTTGGATGCTTAAAACTCCTGGCATGACACTTCCAGAATCGTTTTATCATCAACTCATTCCATTACTTTTAAAACCAGCTGAAACATGGAATTCTTTTCCAATATACTTTGAAAGATATTATAAACCACTTGGAAAGAATCAAGATTTATCCACGATGCGTCAAATGGCTCGTCTACAGCTTGAACATTCAACAACAGATGATACGGTACATTTTTTGCGTATAGAATTATACCGTAATCTCATATTAATAAATTTATAGGCAACATTTTTGCCAACTCATTATCTATTGGAAGCAGATGTTATTCGAACTCGCCTATATGTTGTTAAAGCTTTAGTAGCAGATAAAGCAAATCTTCTTGTATCAAAATCAACAATGCGAAGATTTGATAGAATTAAAACTAAAGATCAAGATGCTCGAACTGCTGTACGATATTTAGAAGAAAAAACAAAAACAAATGAAATTAAACTTTTAACTGAAGATTATGATAAAAGTTTTGAAGCTGCTCAAGCATTCCTCTCATCACTTGAAAGCACAGAAAATGTTTCAATTTTGATTTTATCTGGTAGTACTCAATCACTTGAAAAATATCCTGATTCTGGTGCGTTTTTTATTAAAATCTGTAAAACCTTTTAGTAGTTTTTATATTTTTTAGGTATCTCAAAAGAAGGTGTAGATAAATTTTTTACTCGATATTCTGCAATGAAACGTCGAATTTGATTATTTTCTGGTTTTTAAAAGCATTTTTTACTTAGCCTTTATTCGAGTGTTCACATTTTAATGTTAAAAAATGTATGTTTATTTGGATTTTTGAAGAGTTGAAATAAAGGTTTTTATTTATTTTTATTACTGTAATGTAGTTAAAGCATTCTAGCTTAATTATGTCGTAAAAATTAATAGTACATAGATCTGGTTGTAAGTGAAAGAAAACACAATTAATAAATCAAATGGTAACAAATGTATGATATTTGCTGCATACATTAAAAAATTATAATGATCGTTAAAATTTTTGATGTTCTTAAAACAATGGAATGGTTATAATAATACTGCTAAAATTTATAGCATATTATTATACAGATTTATATGTATTATATAGAATAATATTGCGCAGTTTTATTCAAATCAAGGAAATTGTAAAAAAAATTGAAACTTTAAAAAATACATACAACATCCCTCCGTAACAAACGGCATTGATCCGGAGGATTCCTTGCTTTTTTAGTCTATATTAACAATTTTAAGTTGGCCTGGGAAGCTTGGGTTACTCTGCGGGAGTTGAACTCGAACCCCAGCATGCTGCAGTAGCACAGAACTAGCAGCACAAGAACCGAATCCGCGATTGACGTTTTTCTGTTGAAAGGATCTTTTTTTTGTTAATAAAAATATTTTCCACCACTAGTAATTTATTATACTGTTAGCTATAAAATAGTTTTTTATTGATGGTGTTCAATTGTTTAAAAAGAAAAGTTTTAATACCATTGGAGAAATGTAAGCGGCAAATACTGTGTAACAAATACAGAATAATATAGGTAAAACACCTTTTTTTGTATAAATGATAAAAAAAATCAACTCCACCACCCCTTTCGTTGGTAGAAAGGAGTCTTTTTGGCAACCCCTTCTTTTTTCTTTTTTTAAATATAAACAATTTTTTATTTGGCCAGGGATACTAGGGTTACTCTAACGGGGAGTCGAACTCAAACCCCAGTAGTATGGAACTGGAAGCTTAGCGCCTCCAACCACTGAACCACCCTGGCCGTTCATTCTTGCTTCAAAAAATGCTTACCCCTCTTTGACTTTTTTTCTCCGTTGAAAGTATCTTTTTTGACTCACTTTTTTTTCTCACAATGCGCCTTTTTTGGCTCCCTGAAAAAATCAAGTATAATATTTAGAGATCAAAAGGGGCACTTATTGCGACCCCCCCCCCCCTTTGTTTTTGTGCTTGAAAAATTTACATTTTTTCCTTTTCAAGCTGCTGAACACAACCGCTCATCGCAACACCCGCCCACCCTTATGAACTTCATTTTCTACTTGTATATTATGTAAATTTTTCTTGCACAAAAACAAGGGGGGAGGGGGGAATTCGCAATAAGTGCCTCAAAAGCTGGGTTGCACCTGTTGGGTAAAAAAAATGATGTGAAAAGACAAGAATCGTTTTTTTTATAGTGACTTCTAGTTTTATAGACTGAATTAAGCTACTAGAGTATTTGCGTTTTAAATGTTTGCTCTATCTCTTAAAGATAGAGCATCTGCATCTCAACGAGGTGAAGCAGGCCATATTCAACAAAGATATGATAATAGTGAAAAACAGACGCTTAACAAGGGTGACTTTTGTTAAAAATTGATTTTAATCTGTTTATTTTTGGTGACATAATATTTAAATAATTTATAAATTGCTATATTTTGGTTAAGCCACACATTGTCCATCATTCAAATTAAAAGGCGGGCAGCATGTTGGAACATTACATTCAGCAACTGAATCGAGTCTATAAAAATATTTTAGTGTGCAAATTTTAGGGCAAAAAAATATAAAGCACATACTGTGAACAAACTCGACCATCACAAAGTTTATTTGAAAAAAGAACTTTTTGGCAATCTTCATTAACGGGGCAAGCGTGCAAATTACAACTTTCAAATTCTTGGGTTTTATCACTAAAATTTTTTTGTTAACAGATATACTGTAGTTCAGAGTCGATAATAAACTTACTCGCATTCAGCTGTTTCACAAATTCTTACTCGAGATTTTATTCCACATCCACCACATGGTCTTGAACTAAAAATGTGTTAATAAAAAATAATACAGTATTTTCGTGGAGTATATTTACCATTCTGACCACTGTCCCCAGCTGCTTAAAATATTATGTCCAGCAATTGTTGTTGGTTTTTGCGTTGTTGTTTTTATCACTTGCTTCTTTAATTCTACCATTTTTGTAGCTAAAATTGAATTATTGTATCGATATTGGGGTTACGGTATCACACATTTACTTTTATGAAATCGAAAAACTGAAAGTATAAGTTTCGGTTTTCCCGAGAAAAATCAAGATTCTGCAAAAAAACTTTTAGATTAAAACTTTCAATTTTTGAAGTCAAGATTTTGATTTCTTCAAATTATGTCTTCAGAAAACTTACTTGCTCTTGCTTGAAGTTTAAAACCAATATCCTGGCCAATTTGTGATCGGAAAATTACAGCAACTTGATGGTTCTCTGATATCAAGGATTTCTCTGGCTTATGATAACAACAAAATCTTGGCCCTGTATTTCTTTGATCTTTTGCCAGCTTTAGCTCAACATAATCAACACAAGTCGTTGCGCAGAGAAATGAAAATTCTTCAATAAATTCAATTTCAATTCTTTCCTTTTTAGGTGCCTTTAAAATCCATGAACACATTTGGTTTTCGATGTATCCATCTTCTTCGTAATTCGGGGATGAAATTGTTTGCCATTCATCTTTTTTAAGGGTTATCACTGAGCCGCATTTGGCATCTATAAAGATTTAATGGTTATCAATTGATAGCAAAAATCAAAATTTTAATATCAATTGCATTTTCAAATTTGCATAATCAATCAAGAGAATATAATTTGAAGCTCAAAAATTTCGAAATTGAAATCTGTTTTATCGTCCGAAATTTTGATTTTATCAAAAATAACAAAATTGTTATTAATCTCCAAAAACTCACTTAAAGGCTTCTGATTTTCTTCACAATTTTTTCCGCCATATCCTTGTGGGCAGATGCAAATCCCACAATGAGATGGATGTGGATATCCGCCATTTTTGCATCTTGCTGAATCAGGTTTTCTCATTCCATCCGCGTCATTGCATTTATCTGATCTTGACGACTTTATTTATTTTTCCTTCATTACCTTACAAAAAGTATCTTTCTTACCTTGACAATATGCTTTATTAATAACTTGAATATCGTAAAATGATAGCCTTTCCCGTTGTCCAATTGTATATTGATAATTTGGATCACGAGTTAAAAGAGTTTTTGAAGTTCCATCTGCACTGAATGCCTGAAATAAACATTATTGCAGTATTTAGAAAATTCTAAGCATACAGTTGACCCATAATGCATAACAGATCCATAATCATATGGAATTCCAAGGGTATTGATTTCGTCTGTGCCTAAAATAAGAAGATAGAGTAATCAAAAGTTTCAGTTGAAAAACCTTCAAAAATTTTGTATGCAAAAATTTCAAGGCCATCTATCTCAATAGGGATCAAAGAATGGCCTAGAAAATGCTGAAAAGCAACAGCTTTTAACTTTCAAAAACTTACTTCTCATTTGGAAATCAGATGTATAAGAAGGAAGAATAAAATCTTTTTCAACTTCAATATATTCGCCAGCATCTGGACGACTTTGTTCATGCCAAAGACCAAGGGCATGTCCGATTTCGTGTTCAATAACGCCTAGCTAAAATATTTAATTGGTAAAAAAATTGCATATTCTTTAGAACGACTGCATCACTTTTCACGAAAATGACGTAATCGATGCAAACTCAATCAAACTTTTAAATTCTTTCAAAAACAAAATAGTCCTTACTCGCTCACATCCTTCCCCAATCGAAACACCTTGCCTGCCACCATATTTCCCTATCATTGAATAACATCTAAAACCTTCTATTATATTTAAAGTATTTAAAACTGCTATAACAAACCCTTGACCCTTAAAAAATTCAATATAATCTTCATCAGGTTTTTGAACGACATGTTCAAATTTAATGCAAGTTGTATTCTCCCAATAATTTACAGCTTCAATTATCTGCTTAATTGCATATACACCTGTAAGAATTAAATACATTACTGTGTTAAAAAGTTTAAGCTAACTCAAAGAATCATGAAATCGATATTTGATTGGAAATTCATCCCATATTGCATCTGGATCAGAACTAAGTGAACGCAGTTTTCTTTGACTTGATGGTTCGTCAACATGTCCAAGAAGTGAAATAACTTGTTTTTCAGTTAAAAAGATATCACCTAAATTTTTGCTGTTAAAACTAATAAATAAAAACGTTTTTAAAAACCTTCAAACAAAAATGGAGCCAATTCTGGCTTTGTCTTTGGTTGTGTGGCACTAATTGAAACTGGCTTGGTACTATCAACAGCACTCTAAAAGGATACTATATTAGAAAAACAATACTGTCGTAATTTGATAGCTAAAATCTAGGTTCCTTAAATTTGCCCGAAAGCGAAATATCAAAAAATTTTAAACGAAGAAGCCGAAATTTTTGTCCACTTTGCATATCTTTGAATAGTAAACTAAACTTACATCTCTACTAAAAACTCGATTACCAAAAACTTTTTTATGCGTTTTTTCTTTGAGTTTTAGAAGAAGACTTTCAATATTTTCAAGAGCTTTTTCTTCAACACCAAAATGGCTGCTTAGCTCATCTTTGACAGCTCCTTCTCCAGGACGATTTGGAATTGTAGTGGATGAAGATAAAGCTGATGAAAAGGGAGTTGTTGCCAGCGTTGCTGCTGATGGAAGAGATGTTGGGATTGTTGTTGTATTTGTGACATCAACAGGAGCTCCATTTGCATAAATAAAAAAAACAAACAAAATCCATATTTGTGTTATTTTGCTACTAATTATCATTTTATGATGATAAAAGATAGAAATGTCAGCCAACAAAAAAACTACCACACAAGATTTTTTAACAACAATGATCACCGCCAAAAATAATATCTATGAAATTAAAATCCAGTTTAATTGATTTTTTTCTTCCGATTCAGATGTCTGACCTTTTTTTCACGGATTGCAATAAATCTTCACACATTTTTTTGGTAGATCTTTTTTTTATTTTTTACAATGAAATTCTTTTAGACGTACGCAAATGAAGAGAATAAACGAAAAAGTGAAAGCAAATGAAACCCTAGTTTTTTAAACCAAAATTTTTCATGGGATATAGAAGATAGAAGACAAAAAAAACTACATACATGTATTTGTGTTTTACGTTGATGTGGATCCAACTTTTAAATCAAAATTGAAACTATTAAGACAATACCCGGGACGAACATATTGTCTAAAACAACCAATATTACAAGAGTGACTTCTACTGTTTCGAAATATCCTTTATTCCTAAAAATTTGTACAAAAACAGACAACAAAACCACTAACTAAAAAACTAAAAAAATGTTAAGCAACAAAATTTTGAAATATTTTTTACATTCTATGGCTTATATCTTGTTGATTTACAAATATGTTTTTATGCTGATAACTCAAGATATTTATCTCCATTTTCTTTTTTATGCAATTTTGCAGTCACGGAATATTTTTTCTTGTTGATACATTGGTTACATAAAAATAAATTGTTTTTCAAATAATATTCATAACAAAAACCATCTTTTTCAGAATCAAATAAAATTAACTTTGAATTTTTTTCACCATTTCTGTTTGAGCAAATTACAAAATTAGATTCAGAGACAACTTTTGGTTGAAATTCTTCCAAAATAAATTTCTTTGGAGTACAAATATGTTCTTTTTTCAAAGGTTGAATATATTCTTCTACACTATCATTGTCTTTCATCAATTTTGCATTAACAGTAACATTAGAAGTGAAACAAGCGGAACATCGAAAATATTTTAAATTTCGAATATAAGAATATTGAAAACATAATTCTTTTGTTGGTGAAGTAAAAATAACAAGCTTCATTGATTTGGTAGCATCATTTCTGAAAACCATAAAATCAGATGCTTTAATAATCTACTTTTCTGCTTCATATTTTACAGCTTCACATGTATGTTCTTTAGGTCCCAAAATTACATATTTTTCATTATTCTCAGAATCGATATACAATTTCGCTTTGGCACCACATTTGCGTCTTTTTTTATGGCAACGAAAACATTTTTCAGTAGTATGATAACCATAAAAATAACAAAATCCATGGTCACTATCATGAAATATTGTCAATACTTTATCTTTGTTGCCTTTCGCATTTTTTCGAAGTTCAAAATTTGATAAACGAATAATTCTGCTTTCATCAATTTTTTTTCTTTTTTCTTTTCTGGTTCATCAAGAAATAGCCCACTTTTTTCAAGAATTACAGTATCTGATTTAATAATAGAAGAAATTTTGATTGATTTACAAATATGCTTTTTAAGATTGGCAATCAAATATTCATTCCCATCAAAATCTTGTTGAAGTTTTACAGATACATGATTTTTTTGAGCTTGACATGCAGTGCATCGAAACCATTTATAAATTTTATCACAGTACAGGAATTTATAACAAAAATTTTTATTTTCCGGATCATAAATTGCAAGACTAACAGCATCAGTTTCAGTTTTTCGAAATAAAACATAATCATCTTTTGGTTTCAAAATTTTGGTTTCATATTCTTCAGGTTCATATTTTCTTAGTTCACAAATATGTTTTTGACCATCCATCATTTTAACATAATAATCACCATCATTTGAATCTTTGCATAAATAAACAATGACAATTCCAACAGGCATTCTTGCATTCATTGGAGTTTTTCTCTTATTAGCAACATTCATGCATCCAAGGCAACGAAATTTCTTTATTTCTTCACCGAACACGGGTGAAAAGATATAACATAGGTTAGGATTATTTGAATCAAAAATGTATAATTTTGATTTATTCATTTCATATGGCGGAACAAATTTAAAATGTGGTGGTCGCAAACAGTGTACTCGTTTTTGGTCGAGCATCGCCGCCGCCGCCACCGCCGCCGCCGGCAGCGAAAGAACACTGGTCGCAAAATAATTTCTTTTTGTTGTGGCACATATTCTTTTGGAGAACATACATGTTCAGCATTTGACATAAGAACATATTCTTCACCATCAGAATTCTGACAGATTCTTGCAGAAATTGCTTTACGCTTTGCTGAACATCCATAACAAATATATTTACCAGAATGATAAAGATAATAGGTATAACACAATTTTTTATCAATGCCATTAAAAATAATCAGCGTTTTTCTTTCAATTCCACCTTTAATTTTTGTTTGAACTTCAAAATTTGGTGATAACACAAAACTGTTAGTTTTAGAGTATTTTTCAGGATCGTATTTACGAATTTCACAAACATGTTTATTATTCAACAACATAACATACTCCGCTTCAGTAGTTTCATGAAAAATTTCTGCAGGTTATGTTTTTACTTTGTAGTCTGCAACCATAGCATAAAAATTTATTATTTGATGGACACCAAAAATATTCATAGCATTGACTTCGATCATTTGGATTAAATATTATTAATAATTTTTTAAATTTTTTTACAAATTTTTCCAATATTTCATAATCCGGTTTTTTGATCACTTTGGGTTCCAAATAATTGTTGGATTCATATAGCACTGAACGGCAACTATGTTGTCTGTCTTCAATTTTAACACATTCATTTCCATTTTCATTTAGCGCTGGGATAGCTTTAATTCTTTTTCGGCTATTACATGTATGATAAAATATTTGTTCATTTGGATAAAAAGTATATTCATAACAATGAGTTTTGGCAGGAGATGTAAAGATTAATAATTTTCGGTAAAAACCATTTCGACATATAAAATTAACAAATTTAAAGCACTGTTCATCAATAGTTTGTATACACATTTCTGATGCTGCTATCTGTGACTGGCTAGAAGTTCTAAAAAAATTTATTCTAAATTTGAATAAAAAATGATTCTAAACATACTCAGATAAAGCAGCATTGCATTTAGATTGAGCATTGTATTCAATTTCACGAAGTCGTCTTTTTCTATGTCTAAAATGGCTGTTTAGTAATTTACTATAGTTAATTATACAGACAACTTACATTTTGAGTTTACAATCTGTTTCCAGCTTAATTTCCTTGTTATCATCAGTCATTTCATTGCTATATTCTTTTAAAATTTTTAACAAATTCATTTTTTCTTTTCCATTATGCTTTTCAATCCACTGTTCCATTATTTCTTTCAAACTTGAAAAATCAATTTCAGCAACGTTTTTGAAGATTGGTTTCAAAAATCTATTTCGAAGAACATTTTTATGAACATAATCTTTACACTGAAATAAACATTTTTAAACAAAAAATGTTACAAAAAACGAACTCTGTTCTTGAAAATTCCATTATAAGCTTTTCTGCATTTACGAACATCGCTAAAAATCAAAGCAAAATCTTGGAAATTAAATTCACCAAAAATAAATATAATATTCTAAAATGAATGCTGTAATCAAAACATAAAAACCAAGCCCGTATTTAAGGGGTGGGGGGGGGGGGGGGGGGGGGGGCATTAGGGTACCTGTGCCCCTCAAATTAACAAATTTCTTTGATGTTTTGCCGACGCGTGCCAAAGGCGGCAAAAGATCAAAGGCGTGCCTTCCCCGAAAATTTTTTCGGTCTACGTCCTTGATAAAAACTCTGTGCTTACTTTTTGTCGAATAAATTTCCATTTAAATGTGGCACTTAAGCGTGTGACATCCTTTAAATCTGCAAAAATGTAATTAAATTTGTTCATATATTAATTTAAGAATAACATACTTTCATTTACAGGAATAACATGTAAAACTTTGGAAAGTAACTCAATTTGTAATTTACAGTATCCTTGATATTGCGGCTGATGATCTTTATCAAATTTAATTAATTCTATTGATGTTTGTTGAATCTAAAAAGAATTAATTATGTTAAAAAATTATTTTCAAAACATACCGTATCACAATTTGGGTTCACCATAAGATTGAATTAGAGCAACTGCAGCAAAAAATATGAAAAATTGAACTAAAAATTTGTTAGAGGTAGCTGGTAAACTGCAGTTCTCGAGAAAAAAGAATAGATCTATGTCACTTAAAATAAGGTCTTTTTTTGCAAAAAATAATAGAGTTTGTTTTATCAATTTATAGTCTGCAGTTCCAATACACTGAAAAAAATAGCTGTGAACTTTTAGTGACGAAAAAACCCGCGACGATTCTGTAGCGTGATAAAAACGTCATTTCAGTGATAGTGATGCAGTGACCGTGTTGATGCAATAACGCATTCGTCACTGAAATGACAGTGACGGTGAGATAACGCAATCGTCACTCAAACATCACCGGGCCAGTGACGTTTCTGTGACGTGATGGCAAAATTTTTGAAGTGGCGGTGATGCTGCAGTGACGTATTCATCACTAAAAAATCACCGTCACAGTGATTTTTCAGTGACGTGATAGTGATGATTTTAGGACCCCCCCGATAATCACTAAAAAAATTTTTAAAATTTAATATCTGTTAATTTTAATGTGGTTTTCATTACTTATACTGTTTTATATGTTATGTGTAAAAAAGCTGTATTAATTGTAAAAAATGTTTATTTTTAAATACAAAAAAACAATAACATTAGGGGCTGTCTAGCTATCTCGAGATATATGATTCTACCTCCCCTTACATCAAAGGTATTTTACCCCCTCCCCCCATATCTCGAGACATCTGGACAACTCCATATCGGATATTACATACAAAGTAAAAAATTCTATTTTTTAACAATATTAATATGCATCTTTATAGTCGTAAAGTTGGACATCCAGCAAAATTCTTGCACATGGAAAAGTTGTAAAAATGGATCTGAATGGCATTTAAGTATTTCTGAAGTTGAGTCGAAATCATTTGTAGCACGATATTTGAAGCTGAAAAGGGTTTTTATTTAAAAATATTATACGTTCTTTCACCAAAATAGCATTTTTTGACATTAAATCCTTTATTTTAGATCCTATGAGTTCATTTTTTTAAAACATGGGTATTATTGATAGCATTAACTTAATAATATACACCCTGTTCTGTTTTTGCATAATTTACTCAAGTGACAGTGATTCTCCAGTGACGCCTTTCATAATCGATGACAGTATTAAGGTCGTTGATGTCAGATTTTAATTTGGCGGCGCCGTTAGGGGTTATGTTCCAAAAATTTAGGTGCAAAAGATTATCTTATCTGTAATAATCTAACCCCAAAAATACAACCTCATAGATGCAAATCGAAAGGATTTCTCGTCAAAAAAATGAATGCAGTTTTGATTTGAATCATACAATGGCTTACCTTAATTGTTTGAGAAAAAGCGAAAAATGTAATGTCCAAGAATTCTTGGAAGCATTAAATAATTTTGGCAGAAACATGCAGCGGCGATTTCAATTTAAAACTAAAAAGATTACGGTAACTCTGAGAACTCATAAAGGAAAATTACCTCTGCAGCATATTATCAAAAAGAGAACGCGTCATCAGTCGTGACATTTCTGTATCTTGTCTGAATTGTTGCTGGTGGAATTTCAAGTCAATGTAATCTTCTTTGGCCTGAAAGCAATCAATAAAAAGTAAAGTTTAACAAAGATAAAAATGAATTACCATAGAATCGCTGTTTCTTTAATTTTCACTCCATGTAGTTTCCGTTAAGAAAGATTCTTAAGACGGCCCATTTGTCGAAAAATCTGCAGATAAAGTTTCCCATGAAAAAAAGGAAACATTTGAAGCAATATCGTTGTTTTTTGTCGGAGAGAATAATGAAGAAGTTGACGTTGTTGTAGGAGTTGCAGATATGTTTTCGTGGCTGCAGGAATGTTAAACTTGTTGTCTAAAACTTGAGCGTAAAATTTATCGGTGTTTCTATAACTAGCTTACTTCTTGTAACTCATTATCAAAGTTACTGCAGCAGTCGTAATAGTTTCTTTCATTTGAAGCATCTGAAATTACAACAATTTATTATGATAAGTAAACATAGAAATTAGAAAAAGGAGTCAAAATAAGATAACGGTACTGTAGTTTATAGAAATTACAGGCGGGTTAGAAGCGAAGAAAAAAGTCTGCAATCGAAATTTTGATATGAAAAAATAGAAATAAACACAAGCAAGCAGAGCAAGAGAAGGGATCATCGTGTTGCCGCGATTGGAAGCAATGCCTCTTTGGCTACAAAATTGGCGGAAATGATTTTTTGAAAATTTTGGTAAATGATTTTGATATATAGCCGACAGAAGAAGATTTCTGTAAAATTTTATCCATCAAAAGTAGATACAAAAAATTGCTATCAAAAAACCGATCCTAAGTTGCGGTTAAAATCAACCGCGATCCATTTGTCGAAAAAATTGTAAATGATGTTTTCCAATATTAAATTGAACATTTGAAGCAATATCTTTGTTTGTTGTCGGAGTGAGTGATGAAGAAGCTGACGCTGCTGTAAGAATTGTAGACATATTAGAAGAGTTTTGCGGCTGTAGTAATAAGCTAGGGGTTAAAGCCGTTACATAAAATTAGAGCGCAAGATTTATTGGTAATCGTACAATCAACTTACTTCTTCTAACGACATAAATAGTACTCAAAATGATTAATATTTTGGTTGTCGAAAGTGCTGCAGCAGTCGTATTAGTTTCTTCCATTCGAAGCATCTGAAATTACAACAATTAATTATTGAAATAAAAAGTAATATTAAACCCAAGTAATCAGAACAAGACAAAGGTATTGAAGCTTATAGGAATTTCAGGCGGTTTAGGAGCGAAAAAAGCTTGAAATCGAAATTTCGTTGTACGGTAGTTCAGCAAATCTTTGAAGTGGCATGGAGCTTTTCGTGTTGGCAGAATGTTGCTGTTACAAAATTGCACAAAATAGTTCATCAAAAGTGCCGAGTTGGTTTTTTGCGCAGGTGGTGGTGGTGGTGGTGCTGAAGATGGTGTGGATGGCGGTGGTGGTGGTGCTGAAGATGGTCTTGATGGTGGTGGTGGTAGTGCTGGTGGTGGTGTTGATGGTGGTGGTGCTGGTAGTGCTGGTGGTGGTGTTGATGGTGGTGGTGTTGATGGTGGTGGTGTTGGTAGTGCTGGTGGTGGTGTTGATGGTGGTGCTGAAGATGGTGTGGATGGTGGTGGTGTTGATGGTGGGGGTGTTGCTGATAATGCTGGGGGTGCTGGTGTTGATGGTCGGGGGGGGGGGGGATAACGCATTTTTAGACAAGTTTTTATTTTTATTACTTTGTAGTTTCAAAGCCGAGGTTTAATGTGGCACCGTTTGCCCATATGCTTTTTAAGCCAAATTATTGTGGCCAGCAAAACCCAGTGTTCATTTACGAGTTTTCAAAAGTTAAAAAAAAGGCAGCTCAAAAGGGGCCCAGTTTGTCTATGATTAAGAAAATTCCAAAAAAGCTTATTAAAAATGCAAACCTGAGCGTTTCCGTAGACAGATCAAAATGTATCGCACAACATTCACAAGCAGCAGAAGATGTCGGACCATAAAAACACAAAGAGCTGCAGATGCACCTTTAGCTGCATGCAGTACATAGCATAAAACTGGAGGATTGAAAAAAGCCTAATTAAAAAAGCAAACCTGAGCCTATTTGTAGATCACAGATTGAAAAGTGTTAGAAAACATTCACAAGCATTATGATAAGAAGAAAGTCGAAAACACGAAGAGCTGCAGACGAAAGACCACTTTTAGCTAGATGCAGTATATTCCCTAAAACTGTTTTTGGATAAATAAAGCTGATATAGTGATAAACCACAAACCATCAGAAGAAGTTGAATTTCGAATTTCGCTGAAGAGGAAAAGAAGAAGTTAAACCACAATGAAGATATATGTAAATAAATGAAAGGATGCATTTAAATAAATGAAAGGATGCATTTACTTACATATATCTTATAGTCTGAAAAAAATAACGGATTGATAATTATGTACAGGTACATCTATAAACCACAAACCACCCAGAAAAACTGATGTAAGAAGCATTAGTCGTCGAAAAATGCTGCTGTTCAAGGCCTAGAAATTCCGTTATATATCAAAGCATAATAAAATGGCTAAACGCCTTACCACAGTTGTTTTGTTGACAAGATGGAGAACCATACAAAAAATCCTAGTTGTCGGAATGGTGTCATCCATATTTAGCATCGATGATATAAGTCCTAAAAACAAAGCTTTAGTGTAACATAAGAATATAGCAAAGTTCTCACGTAAAAAATTTTGTCCATAAGCTGAAGATTTGAACAGCTGTGATTGTGCTAAAGTACAAAGACATCTCTAAAAAATAAATGTTAAAGCATCGAAAATAAAAAAGAAAAGCAAAAAAACGCGCAGAAAAAACGATGACAATTTTTTTTTGAAAAAGAAAGGAAGGGGACGCTTTCGTGTTAAGATTTCTTAACATGGAACCAACGAATGTTTACGAAAAAGAAAAAAAGAGCAACGTAATTTTTTTTCGACAAAGTTTTCTCTTCTTCGACTTTGCAAACTTTTTTTTCAACTTGTGGTAAAAAAAGGTGCAAAAACTTATTAGCATGGATATTGCTGCATCTATGTTGTTACTTCTACTGCCAATGAGGGACAACAAAAATAATAAAATCAAACAGAGGAGATGGCCGTCATAAAATAGTTGTAAATATATATTTCTGTTTTAGCAGTGCCATTATTCCGCTTTCCACATTGCGCTTACAGTTTGCTAATCTCAAAAATTTTCACATAACAGTTTTCGATTTATTAGCAAAGCAAATTGTCACACAGTACAAAACCTTTTGAATAAATATGCAAAAAATACCTTTGATAAAGAAAAAACAAAGATTTAGACATTTACTGATCGAAATCATACTTTAATAAAAAAAACTGGAAAGGTCTAAAGACAATAGGACGAAAAGAAAATACTTGGAGGAAAAAATTGCAATAAGTCATATGTTTGACGTTACTACTTTAGCAGTATAAGTGGCAACATAGAGGCCTGATAGCTGCAGCCATATCGATGCCAAAAAAGTATTGCGCTTTTTTATCATTGAGAAAGAGTCGAGGGACAGAAAAACTTGATCGAAAAAAAAATTGCTTTGCAAGTTTTTCTCTTTCGTAAGCATTCGTTGCTTCCAGGTTAAAAACTCTTTACACGAAACCACCCTCTTCCTTTCCCTTTCGAAAAAGATTTGTCATCGTTTTTTTTTGCGTGTGTTTTTTTTTGCAGATTGTATTTCTTTTTTTTCTTCCATGTTCTAATATTCATTTTTTTAGATATGTTTTATTTCTTTCAGCAATACAGCACATCGATGTTCAACATATGGATGAAATCTTTACGTAAGTTTTTTATGCTACATTTATCTCCCACACTAAAATTATGTTTTTAAGACTTGGATCTTCGAAGACGAGTATGGATGGCAGCATTCCGATGAAATGATTTTTTTCCGACTTGATTTTCTGTCTTCTGTGCTTTAACAAAACAGTTGTGGTGAGGTGCTTAACCACTTGATGAAACTATTATGTATTCGATTTTGTAGGCGGAGCTTCCTGCACACGTTCTGGTTCCTATGACTAAACAATCGCCCTTCAGCAGAAATTTTGATTTATCTTCAGCTGCAGTTCTTCGTGTTTGAATCGTGCAACATCTCCTGTTGCTTATTATTGCTTAATTGTGCTTTTTGATTTTCATTTTTCGATGATGAAGCTTCTTACACCAGCTTGTTCTCGTGGTATGTGGCTTGTCGTTGTATTTGAATGCATTTTTTAATCCAGCAATATTTTTAGATTAAATAATATACAATCCCCCGCGATACTTTCCTTCCAGCGGGCCCGATTTTTAGGTGCGCGCAACATGCAAAACGACTGAAAAGGGAAGAAGAAAAAAACATGTGTGCAGCCTTTTTTTTTCTCTGTAACTTTTTTTACCAATGTTTTTTTTACAATATATAAATCTTTTATTTTTTAATTAACTTTTTTAGAGAAAAATTAATATATTTAGAGTATTAAATAATTAATGATTTGCAAAAATAAAACCAAAGACTTAACAATTCTTTATAATGCATTATTTTATCTTCCCTGACTCATGCCAACATTATTTTTTCCACTGTTTAATTTATGCAAGATTATTAACTAAATTACCAAAATAGAGAAAGGTTGGTTTACAGTTTTAAAACGATAACAAAACATTTCTTAAACTTTTTTTACCTCAAAACTCTAAAAAAACCTTTTTACTTTTTCTACCGTAAGCCAATTCTTTTTTTAAACATAACAAATTAGTCTTTCATTAATATCTTCTATTTCATTGAATGTGAAGCTAAATTATTACACAAACATCATAAAAATTTATTCTTTGCAAAAAATATATATGTAAAATAAAAGGTAAAACCAAAAAGTTGTAAAATTTATAAATATTGTAAAAAAAACATGATAAAATTCAGCAATATCGACCATTGAATGAATCAATTGCGATAAAGTTCATTGGTTGGCCTTTCTCCTTCATGATTAAGTCCATCTACTGATCGTACAATATTTCTTCTTGCTTGATCAATAACGGTATTGCAAAGTTGAACTGTAAGTTCTTGATGATGAAATTCAAGAATCCCTCTTTTGAGTTCAAGTAAAGTTCGTGGATTGAGTTGTCGAAGATAAGATTTTAAAGCGCGCCAGATCAGTTCTATTCCATTAAAATCTGGACTTTGTGCTGGGAAGAAATGTCGACGGATACCTAATCTTTGAAGAAATTGTGTGGTATAATGTGCTTTATGCATTGGAGCATTATCTTGGACCAAATGGCAATTCATACTATATCGTGTTTTCATAAAGGGGTAAATAATTCGTCCAATCATTTCACAATATGTAATTTTTTCATTTTTATGTTTTCTTTCAAAAATTGAAATTGCAGTTGCACCACGTCTTGAAATTCCACAAAAAATCCATACTCCTGTAGGATGGGCATATCTTGGTCGCTTCTTTGGTCGTTCATCAGCAAATCGCCATTCAAATTTATTTGTATCTTGAATTAAAATCATTGTTTCATCAACAAAAATATGATTGTAAAAATATTCTTGAGTATTGATAACAAATTCTCGAAATCTTAATCTTTTTTGTTGATTTGCTACTGAAATGGTTTGAGCATATTGTACTCTAGAATATCGACGCCCGCTGTGATGGATTCTTCGTGCAATTTGATCTGTTGAACGCCTTAAATATAATTAGTATTAAAGGAACTTTACGTTATCTGTAAAAAAACTAAACTGTTTGTCAATGAACACAATTAATACATTTAAAAAAAGCTTATATTTCGAAATTTTGTTACAGGTATTTTTGCATTTAGTTACAAAGAAAAACCTACTCGTAGCCAGCTGTTCGAAGTTTTGCTTGTATACTTGAAAGGGTGGCATTTCGATTTTCAGTAATAGCTTCATCAATAATTCGATTAACAGCAACATCACGAGCAATTGTTTCTTCATGTGGACGATTATAAATTGAGTTTATTGCATTGGCTCTACGTTCCACATCCAATACACCAGTATGAGATACAGTGCCCACTTCTGCAGCAACTTCTCGAGAACTTAACCCTTGTCCCCTTAATCTCAAAATTCTACTCCTTGTAGTAATATCAATGTTTTTTTGGGCATTTCTCTGCAAACCAGATGTTAGAAATTAATTAATAAAGTAGTTATCAATTACCGTTTAGCAGTCGAATACTGTAAAAAAGTAAATCAATCTTGTAATAAAAAAACAAACTGAAGGAAAAAAAGCGCCAAAAAGTGATATTGTGGTTGCCTTTAATGGCACAAGTTTTTTTACATTTAAAAAACCAATAATTTGGTCGAAATCATTTCTAAAAGAATATGTCAAATTGCCGGAGAGGGATTGATTTTGGTATTTGTTGATGAAAATAATGCTGTTCAAACAATTATTCCGGAAAATGCTAACATGGATCACAGAATAATGCAAATTGTTAATGATCATATGACAGCATTGTCAGCAGGAATTCGAACAGAAACTGCAGATGCCTTGCAAAGATTAACAGTTGTATTTCATCAACGATTGAATAACATGCAAGCAACAATTTTAAAACAATTAGGGCAAGGCAATGTTAATCAAGGTCTACAACCACAGCAACTAAATGATGTCAATCAACCACTGCAACAACAACCGCTGCAACAACAACCACCACAACAGCCACTACCACAACAACCACCACCACAACAGCCACCACCCCAACAGCCACCACAGCAGCCACAACCATTACTTGGAGGTTTGATTGATATAATTTTACATATTTTGAATTCAATCCTTAATTTCAATGGATTAAAATACTTTCAAAACATTTTTTGATTTTTTAAGTTTAAAAATTCAAAATACTTTTTAAAACTTTTATATAATATTAAAATGAAATAATTTAAAAATTTCAGAACCAAGATTTGATCAAGGATTTACTCAACAACAGTACAATGATTTAATCGCACAAAATTTAGAAAGACCTGAATTTCTAAAAAGGTTTATCTCCAGCATTTTCACAAAAGCAGAATTGATGACTCGTCCATTAAATGAAGTCAAGATACAAGAAATTTATGATATTTATGCAAGATTAGCAAATGCAAGAACACAAATTTTGCGGCAAGAAATTAAAAGAACTGTTAATAATGGTATACAAGATCGAATTAAAAGAACAAAAGAGTGGTTAAGAACAAAAGCTGCAATTCATGGTGCTGCAGTTGGAATTGAAAATGGTTCAGCATATTCATTACGACGTGTTGGAGAAGATTGGGAACCCGTAGATTTGAATGATCAGTATTATGTTCATCCTTTAAGTCGAGAAATTACAAAATGGCCTCTTATTAGAGCTCATCCCGATACGCAAGAAGAATACTGCCTCTACTGTGAAAAATTACCACATGGCAATAAATATAAATATTTTAAAATTGATTGTGGATCAGAAGAGGTAACTGGTCTTTCATAAATCAAAAGTTTTCTACTTAATTCATTTAACCAATGTTTCGATTCAATGGTCGATATTGCTGAATTTTATCATGTTTTTTTTACAATATTTATAAATTTTACAACTTTTTGGTTTTACCTTTTATTTTACATATATATTTTTTGCAAAGAATAAATTTTTATGATGTTTGTGTAATAATTTAGCTTCACATTCAATGAAATAGAAGATATTAATGAAAGACTAATTTGTTATGTTTAAAAAAAGAATTGGCTTACGGTAGAAAAAGTAAAAAGGTTTTTTTAGAGTTTTGAGGTAAAAAAAGTTTAAGAAATGTTTTGTTATCGTTTTAAAACTGTAAACCAACCTTTCTCTATTTTGGTAATTTAGTTAATAATCTTGCATAAATTAAACAGTGGAAAAAATAATGTTGGCATGAGTCAGGGAAGATAAAATAATGCATTATAAAGAATTGTTAAGTCTTTGGTTTTATTTTTGCAAATCATTAATTATTTAATACTCTAAATATATTAATTTTTCTCTAAAAAAGTTAATTAAAAAATAAAAGATTTATATATTGTAAAAAAAACATTGGTAAAAAAAGTTACAGAGAAAAAAAAAGGCTGCACACATGTTTTTTTCTTCTTCCCTTTTCAGTCGTTTTGCATGTTGCGCGCACCTAAAAATCGGGCCCGCTGGAAGGAAAGTATCGCGGGGGATTGTATGTAAAAAAGTCTTTTCTTCACCTGCAGTTTCTCTGGTTCGACGTCTTCTCCTCATCTTCGGCATAATCCCGCTATGAGATGTTTAGCTTATGGATGACTTTTTACACGTGGGTTTTTTCTTTGAGTTTTTTATGTTGCCTACTAAACACTATGCATCAAGGACTCGTATCCACGACGAGAAGTATGGATGTCTGGACATCTGCATTTCTCTATGGTGGAGCCTCAGACTTCACCTTTTTGCGACGGCTTGTGGTTTATCAAAATATTAGAACGTATTTATTTGTCCATTAACAGTTTTAGGCCATACACTGGATGTAGCTAAATGTATTTCTTTGTCTGCAGCTCTTTGTGTTTTTGACGGTCCGACGTTTTATGCTGCTTTAGAATGTTTTTAATACTTTTCGATCTGTATTTTAATAATATGCTCAGTTATGACTTTTTAACAATGACTGTTTATATTGCGGCTAGGCTTTGGTGGATGTATGACACAACTCCGACGCGCTGACATGCCTTCTTTCTGTTTTTTCTAACAATTTTCGTATCAGGGGCAATACTGTTAAAGCAGCAAATACGACCCTTATTTGCAAGGTTACTGTAAGACGACAGACATTAGACTCAGTTATGTTAACAGCCTAAATGCGTGCTTTGTTTACCGTAAGCAGCAGCTGTAAAAGGTATTCTAAGGAAAATACGGAGTTCATTTTTGACAAAAAATCGCTCCCTTTTACTTTTCGATGCTCATAATTAAAGGCAAAAGTAATCGCTGGCTGGAGTATCTTTTACACTTTCAATGGCATGTGACGACACATCGAAATTCGAGCATCACCAAATGCTTAGGCTTCGGCTTACTCCGAACTTTTCTTGAACTTGTACAACTTTATAACAGCATCATTGTGGCAAGATAACAGCTGCCATTACAACATGCTCCATCCAATTACATGCCACTTCTAACAATTGCTGAACTACTGTATACCACAGTTTTGTTTCCAAGCTTTCTTCCTTGCTCCTAAATTGCGTATAATTCACATAAGCTACAGTAGCCTTATCTTCTTTAGCATGCTTGTGTTTATTTCTGTTTTTAATCAAATTATTATATTACTGTACTTTCAGATTTTTCAAATGGAAGAAACTGTTACGACTGTTGCAGCAACTTTGATTATTGTTCCTGTCTTAACAAGATGTAAGTTATTTATAAAAACACGGATAAATCTTACGCTCTAATTTTAGGTAACCACTTCAACAAACGGCTTATCTCTGCAGCCACAAAATTCATCACATATTTCAACGACTTCTATCTCAACGTCAACTTCTACATCAGTCTTTCCGTTTAAAAATACGACGATATTGCTCTAAATGTTTCAATTTTAACAGATTTACAGGAAAAGAATAAATGAAAAAGCGTTTAACTGACACGCAGCTGCTTTATTTCGAAGAAAAATGACAGCTTCATACTTCATCATCGTCAACCATCGAATCTTCGAATCTTCAACATCATCTAATACTTTAAAAGAAACTTTTACGACTGCTGCAGCAACTCCGATAACAAATCATTCTTCTTTGGATTTTTTAATTTTACGATGTATAACTGTAAAAATGTGTTTTTTTGTAATTTTCAACGCTGAATAAATATATATCATCAACAACTTTAAAATTGGTTTTAACCTTAAATACCTGTAATAATTTTATTTAAACTTTAATCTTATTGTTTTCATTCACATCAAAATGAAAACATACATTAATGTTTTGTTTGGAACAAAGCAACAACAGCAGTGTAAAAAGGTGATATTCGTATACGGCGATGCTGATAACCCAACCATTTCCGACGTTAAGGCTGTTGCTAGAGCTCAGCTCCATGCAGCTTTGGAAGGCTGCAGTGTTAAAGTTCAAATGCCTAACAACACTACTGCGACATTATCCGACACAGAACAGTTTTCATCTGATGACAATATATGGATCGATGCTACAGGTAAAATATATTTTAGATGCTTAGTTAATAATCAGCCTTTAGATACATCAAAGCGTACAAAAACTTCCACTGCAGCTACAGTATCCGATGAAGTATTTGATTCCACAGAAGACAGTCCTTCAGATGAATCTTTGGCATATACCTTAACCTATCAGGAAACTACAGTGACTTTATTCAGAAGAAACACTTATTTAGAATGGAACACAGTCAATAATGCTTCAATCAAACTTCTTTATCACATGGCCAAGCCTCAAACTGATTTAAAACTTGGAAACGTAAGCGCTTGTGCATAACAAGGTACATAAATTAATTTTTAGACAAGTATTTACGACTATTTTGATGCAACCATGACACGTGGATTAATTGTTTTAGTCTATTATCGCAATGCTGTTCCGAATATTGCTGTATTAGAAGATGCCAAACGACGACTCAGAAATCGTGCTACAGACATGGCCTTCACAGCTTTTAAAACGTGAGTTATCACTTCTTCCTAAATTATGCTCAATATCATTTTCAGAAATGATTATACAACTCAAGCAAAATTAACAACACAACTTCTTAATAGCTGGTTGAAAACAAATTTTATGCCATTTTGGTCTGCAGCTGGTTGTGATAGCCCGATTGCTCAAGCTTTGACATCCAGAGGATATAGAGATAGAAAAACTTCAGGAATTAGAAAATCAAAATCAATGAAGTTTAAAACATCTGAAGCTACACTCAATGCAGAGGCTTTTTCGACTGTTTTGGAAGGAATGATGACAACAACAGATGACATTGCACTGCAACACATGTACAAAACAACTGCGTAAGCTTTTTCTTGATTTAAGCTGCATACACACTAATAGTTACAGTAGTATTCGACGGCCGTGGTTAACGGTGATGCTACATGCTTCCGATTCCTTTGAAGATGCAATTGACACTTTTTTCGATGAACTTCCATTCTTATCTGAAAATTTATCATGGGTATGTGTAGTTTTTTGTTTTTCAACAAATTGAAATAGCTTTTTCAGCTTCATTATGATTTCACAGAATGCATGCAAGAAAAATACGATAAAATTCCAAATTTTGGTACAACTCTTACTGCTGTTGCAACAGCAATTATTTCGACTGCTAAACAACTTAGATTACCAAATCAAATAGATGACGACATTGGTCTTTATGCTGCCAATGCTGTAATCCATCTTATCAATAAGTACTGCAAGGAAATTTGCAAGATGGATTCAATTTTGATGAGAGATACAGTAAGCTCTTTTGTTAAATCGTACTTTTCAACGGGCTGCATTTTAGAATGGAAGAAATGAAAATGATTTATTGCGACTTAAAAATGCCATTACAATAAAACCAATGATTGTTATGACTTCAGACAACGATGGACGAAAATATTATATTGCTTTACAACGCCAAATGCTAAAGGTTTTTGATTCACATAACACCGTATAATTATTTAAAAGCAATTTTTATACATTGCTTTTAAATTGCTTTTGCTTTTTGTAGTTACAAAATTCTGATTTCTCAGCTGTTCTTCAGTTGTACATGGAATTATTTTATATTTTTGATCTCGCTTACGATTCTTCTATTGCTCCGTTTTTTGAATTCTTTAGTCTTATAGAAGGAATTAACAAAACTCCAAAAGCAACGCTTGCAAACTTCATGTCAACTTTACAATTTGTCTACGACAAAATACATTCAACCATTGAAGAAGAAACATCTGCATCAATAACCAAACCACATTCCGATAATGACAATCGAGCTTCACGTAAGCATAGTCTTATCAACATAATTCTAAAATTTTTCTATTCATAAAAATGTTGAGAAAACTAAAGAAAATTTAGTTTACAGTAATGCAAAACTTTTTAGAATCAAACGTCGACAATGGTACAACACAATCGTAATATTCAATGCATGTTTCCAACTTCAAATATTCGATTGTTTTTTTGAATGGAAAAACTTTCAACTCCAGTTCCAACTCAAATAGCACCGCCAGATATTGCTACTACCAGGCAAAGTTCAAGAAGACAAACTACAGCATTTCTCCGATAATAATATATTTTCACAACTGTATAATTTTAATCTATAGCTTACGATCTTGTATATGTTTGTTGAATTTAAAAAAATAAACTTTTTACGCATATTACAGCTATTTTACACATAACAATAAAAGCAATGAAAACAACATTAAAATTAACAGATATTAAATTTTAAAAATTTTTTTAGTGATTATCGGGGGGGTCCTAAAATCATCACTATCACGTCACTGAAAAATCACTGTGACGGTGATTTTTTAGTGATGAATACGTCACTGCAGCATCACCGCCACTTCAAAAATTTTGCCATCACGTCACAGAAACGTCACTGGCCCGGTGATGTTTGAGTGACGATTGCGTTATATCAGCGTTATAGTGACAATGTGCTATGAGGATTTTTTTATCAGGGATTCAGTAGCGATTTCGTCACTTTTCAATGACGATTACGCTACGCCTTTTTCTCAGTGTATCTTTCAAGAGATAAACTTGGAAAAAACCAAAAATTTTGTTATAGAGATAAGAAAGATTATACTTGATATTCTTTTATTTTTGCCGTATTCTCTTGTTTATGTGCTTGAAGAACTCGGCATATTTGCCATCATTTGTTGACACAAATTTTTTTGTGTACATAACAGTCTTACATTTTTGTGCCATTTATTTGCTCTGTAAAAAGCAACGAAAAACTGTTCATTGATTTCTTCACTGTTGAGCATTGTACCTTAAAAAGATGACAGAAAAGGTTAAAATAGCAGTAAAACTTTTCGGCTTGTTTGTAATTTTTTTTGGTTTCAGATACTCGTTTATGAATGAAATTATTTATTTTCTTGCTTGTATTATTTTCGATACGAATTTTTCTGGTCTCTAATCAAAGATGCGTCAAATGGACAGGAAGAATAATTTGTTTCAAAGATAGAGCAGCTCGAATCCCTGTTATGCTCTACAATGCTAATCTCGTTCAAGATGAACTTATGGCGTAATTTTTCCTTCTTCACATCATAAAATATAACAAATATAGTACAATATTTCTAGACAAACATACACGAACGAAAATGGCAGTTTTGAGCTTTATGGTTGTGGAAGTGATTACAATTACTTTTTTGGTTCAAATGATCCTGATCCTTATTTGCATTATGTTCACAGCTGTGATAGCTTTTTTAAAACAAAAGTATCTTCAAAGATATATTATAGATTTGAACCGGAAGTATTTCATTATGGATCAGATCCTCTTGATCCTGATAATCGTCCACCAGCGTCTAATTCATTTACTGAGTTTATACCAAAATAAAGTATATTTGAAGCACCGGAGAAACTATTATTTTGTAAACATTTTTATTAAAAATTTTTTTATTTTTCAAACAAAAATTTTTTCTATGATACAAAAAGTGAAAGCAAATCTCATTTTTTAAGAACATTTTCTCGGGATTTAAAACATGAAAGAAAAAGAACTATATTAATAAATTGTTTCTTTTTTATCGTCGACGTGGACCAATCCATGAGATCAAAACAGATAAAATTAAAAGAATATCAGGAACTTGTATGGAGCATGCAGCAGCACGTAAATCTGGTTCATAAATTAAGACATTATCAATCATATGCATAAAACCATTGATACCAGCTATTTCACCACCTTCTAATATTCGCGCAACTCGATTTCCACGTGGCCAATATAGCTCAAAATCTGTAAAAAAATTAATATGGTAGGGTAATGTTATGCAAATTTTAGTGCCGAAATGTTGATGATTTTTAAACCTTTCTATAATCATTTTTTTTATATAACTTACATCTCCCTCTTCTTCGAATAATAACTTTTTCATCATTCATCATAATATATGTTCGTTCACGTAAATCCGTGTACATTAAAGCTTGACCCTGCAGAATATGTCGTTTATAAACATATTGAAGTGCCTGCCAATGATTTCCATCCAACATTCGATTCCTCAACGATGGTGCTACTTTTTCCCATGCTTCATTTGTCGGAACAAAAAATGTCATATTTTGTTGTGGAGTTAACACTTGCCATGGATCAAGCGTATATCGAAGCTGAAGGTTATCTAGCATCCAATGTGATGTTCTAAAATAGCGAAAGTACAGTAATTTTTATTATCGTGGTAAAGGATATTACTGTAGCCTTGTTTCATTTCTTAAAATTTCCCATAGTGACTGATATGGCACTCCAAGCACTCGATCAATGTAATGAATAATTCCATTTGTTGCAGCAATATTTTCCATTTGAATTGCAGTTCTTATTCCGCCACCAATAACGTAATAGGCTGAAAAAAGTTTTTATTGGATAGGTGTTACAACTCTTTTATGATTTTATACAAATATTTATAGACAGTAAAACCCTAGTATGTTATTCTCATAAACTTACTAATATTATTTTTTGGCCATTCTCCTTTTTGAAAATATAGCATTCTTCGATTATCAACCGTTGAAACGATTGTTTCATTTGTCATTTCATCGGTTGTTAACTCTTTTGCCGGAACAATATGAAGCTTTAAAATTTGTTCTAACCAAATTCGATCTCTTAATAGTCTTCTTTCAACTAAAATTAAACAATTTTTTAAACATTTGTCAAAAATGCAAAAACAAACTTGGCTCTGGAATTCTTTCAAATGCTTCATTCCATGGCGCAAAAAATGTTACCAAGCCTCCAGTAGCAGAAAAATAATTTCTAACCAATTGCCCAATTGTATTGATATATCGCATTAAAGTTGTTGTTCGATAATTATCCATTAGTAACATATCAATGGTATTAGAAACAATTCCAAGGACATTATCAACAATATGTACAACACCATTTTGTACCGGGATATTTGGAACTAAAATTTTTGCCCATACTGCACCGCGACGAAAGAATGAATATCTTTCATAGACTTCAGAAACGGCATAAACTGAAAGAATTTCATTGGGGGTGGAATAGTTTGGGAGCTGTAGTAAGAACTTACGATCCCATCTACCAGTTCGATGATCAGTAATATTTCTGATTGTAAGCTTCAATTTGAAATTATCTTCAATGATATTTGATGAAAATCTAAATAAAAAGAAAATTATTACTACAAAACAAAGTTCGATGAATTTCGTTTTCGAAAATTATTGATTGTTTTTTTGCGTGTTGATGCTAAAGATTTTTCTAGATAATCGAAATTTTGATTTTAAAAATTAAGAATATTTGAAATTTCGATCAATATATTTTTGCCCAAAAACCGAAATTTCGATTTTTCTTTAACTAAACCCACAAACCTTATCGATGGATAATAATGTAGCCCACCATCATACAACCACGGCCAACTAAACAGCACCCGATTCATTCCACTTACATGTGCCAGCAGCACTTCTCGATCAATTCTATTTCGATCAACAACTTTTGCAAATGCAGCATTATTTGGAAGAAAGAATGTATGAAAGCCATTCCATGCTGATGAGCCATAAATAACTAATGCAATATCTGGCACCCTATTCAACACATCCCTCAACTCTGTTAAATCATGATTATCGTATTGTCGATCCGTAAATATCACATTATCATCATCTCGAATAAAGGCTAGTGCAGTGCCGGGGTATGGCCGATGTCCCATTGGAGTACAAGTTTTATACAAATATTGTTCACCGCTAATTATTCCCCATTGATTTGATTCATGATTACATATCCTTCCAGCATTAACAAAATATGACTAGAAAAGGGTACAGTAACTTTAGAGATTGTATAAAAAAGAGACATACAAAATTTCCAGGATTATTTTCAAATTGGGTTATGTATGTGTACCCTGAATTTATGGTTGATCGAATTAATGTTTGCTTTTCCCATTTTTTTCCTTCACTGATTTCAACAACTTGTGTATCAACTAAAAAATATGGGTTAATCGATAATGGCAAAAGTTACTGTAGTAAAGTTGAAAAAAAGTGAAAGATATGTCGAAATCAAAATTCCGATTCTATCTTCACAGAAGTTCAGTGCAAGAAAAATTAGCATACCAATATGACTTAAAGTTTCTTTTTGCGTTAAAGCTCTCAAATCTGGATTATACAAAAATACATCATTCACCGGTGCAAAAACTGTTATCCTTGCATTGCTATCTTCCATATATGCTTGTGCAACTTGATATCGGCCACATAGTGCTCGAAACTAAATTAAACAAGTTAATATGCAAATCAATCTACTGTAATTTACCTGTTGCATATCGCTCATCCTTGCCGTTTCAGACCATAAATTTCCATTGCATATTTTTATAAATAATAAAAATAATATAAAATTAAACCCGTAAATATTTTTTAAATTTAATATAAAATTTGATATCATTATTTTTGCAGTTACTGTAGGAATAAATAAATAAATAATAATAAACTAATATAAGCTTATATATAAGTGATGTACAAGAAAGTAGTTGAAAATGAATTTCAACCTTCACCTGAAGCTTCCAAAGATAACAGCCTAAGCTTTTCCCGCATAGAATTTGGGTTCTACTTTATGGGAATTTCAAAAGAGGCTGAAAAAATAAAGGGATAGTTGGTGATTAATGTTATGATAAAAATGATATAAAATTAAAAAACAAAAACGTCTCAAACAACCGGAAAAATTTTGTAACAAATTTAGAAGGATAAGATTGGGAAAACGGTATTAAAGAAATGGAAAAAGCAAGAAAATTTATCACTTTTAAGGGTCATTCTTCAAAAAAAAAACATCGGAAAACAATTAAAATAATCAAGAGAAAAACCATTTTTAAAGCAAATCGGTCAAAAACTAATTTTTTGTGAGAAAAACTTTTTGCAAAATGGCTGAAAAACAGTGATTAAAGCTTTTGCGCAAATTAGTTTAAGCAAGTTTTCTTAAAAGAGAGGGAGAAAAAATTGTTAAAACCGTTTTACAAAAAAATGAAGACGATGTAAAAAGATTTGTCTCTTCAAACTTTCTTTTTTTTAAACGTCAAAACCTTAAAGATAATAAAGTTTTCTGCGTGCTGCTTGCTTACAAAAACTTTTTTTTTTCACTTTCTTTCCTCTGCCAAACGTATTATTTTTGTGTCATCTTCTTCTTTCTCCCCCTCAAAGTTTTCTTACGCTTTCTTGCTTGCTCCGTCATCTCTCAAAAAAGGTGGACGATGCTTCCTCTTTTTTCAATCTGTATTGCAGCAATCGGTCGTTGTCATCGAAGGGGTTCTTTTTTGAAGCTGATGCTTTTTTTAGTCGCCGAAATTGATCGATTTAAATTTTTCACTGAAGAAGAAGCGGAGGTAAGAAAAAAAAGTGAGGACACGAAAAAGGAAAAAGAAAAAAATTGGAATATGCGTCAGACGAAAAAATACACGTGATTAAAATTATAAATATTAAAAAATATGTTTGTTATATGGTTATCGAAAAAAAACGGAAATGGCTTATTTTTTTATGAATCATGATGGTGGTACTGATCGCTTAAATAAATTCATTTTTAGGGCGGAGTAAAAAATGAAAGCTGAGTACTAATATTCATTTTTAATGAAAGTGATTCTCAAGTTCAATAAATCTTTTCCAAAATATAAAATGAATAAACTCTAGAATATTAATAACAAGTGGATTAAATGAAAGGATAGACAGAATCGCTATTGATGATAATATGCACAGAAGAGTTCGGAAGTAACAAGGAATAAAGACAATTCATTAATGAATAAAAAAATGTTCTAACATAAAAGAGATGAAGATAAAAAAGAACTTCCGCTTAAACACTTCTTCAAAAAAACTGTAAATCCCTCCAATTGAGGTCACTCAACACTCTTCATTTCTCTCTCATCTTTATCTTTCTTCAACTGAAGAAGCTTCATTCTTAGCAATACAGAAAAGGTAGTAGTTGAATTTCAAGTAGAAGCGAAACATCATCTATCTTACCAGTCATTCATAAAATATTATATAGTACAAACAACAAACAATGAATGTAGGAATATACGCAACAACAACATCAACATCCATCACAGCTTTCACCGTCTTTTTCCCATTTTTAGTACTTTTCCCATTTAAAGTCGGCTGTCCGCTAGCCTGCGCGACAACCTTTATAGTGTAGTTTCTTTTGCAGGTTTGTGACACAAGCCAGCCGAATCTTTGAAATCGAAGGCTTTATGCAAATATATATTTGTTTTGTTGTTGCTGCAACTGCACCTTTCAACTATAGCTTTGGTCACTTTTTACATTTTTCTGCTGCTGCGCAACATTATTTGAAGGCAGAGACAGCACTGTCGGTCATTCAGGTGAACGAGAAAAAGAGGAAAGCGGGTTTCCTTCATTCATTTTTGGGTTTTGCTACTGTTTTTGAAAAAATGGGTTTTTACAATGGGAGTAAAAAAGGTGAGAGAAAGACAAAAACGGGAAACCCGTGGCAACAAAGCGGGATAAACATTTTTCATGGATTTTGTTGCTTTTGTTTTTAATGAAAAACAATCAATTGTAATTAGAGGTTTAATTAATTGTTAGTAGCAGAGCTGTCAAAAAAGGAAACAGTACCATTAACTGTCATCTAAATGTCTTAATAAATTAAAATTTCAAAGCATTACGAAAAAGTTTCCAAAACTGAAAAAAACAATACACTAAATTTGATTGAAACATGTCAAAACGCAAATTCAAAAACACAAAATTGCCTTAAAAGCATAATAACATTCCAGAGTCTTCGACCAAGACATTATAGAAAAAAATGTCTGTATAGTTTGTATATAATCAATATTCTATGATATCCTCCTATGCCACTTAAAAATTACCTCTCTATTTTAAGTGGCATAGAAGGGAAAATAGAGAGCTGCAGTGTATCATTAAGTTCCAAAAATATTTTAGTTTAATCTTTCATTTTGCTCATAAAGTTTTGGTTGCAGCTGATTTTGTCAGATAACATGACGGAAACAGAAACTGCTGCAGAATTACAACCCATTACGGTACGTGTTAAGATAGCTATTATTTACCAAAAGTAATTCTTTTTTAGATTAAACAAACATCAACAGAATTAATTAAATATGATAAAGATCATCAACTGCAATATCAAGGATACTGTAAATAAATGTAAAACGAAAATTACTGAAAGCAATCCATTGAACTTGGAAAAAATGACCATATTTGCAAAATTCGTGATTTGAAAGAAAAGGGCCTAATTTTTGATGATTTAAAATTTGAAGAAAATGGAAATCTTTTGGTAACTAAACATGCAGATGATAATAAGCGATTATTAAAATTCAAATTCGATGATAAATTGGGTGCATTTTGCTGTATTGGATGTAAAGAAAAGAAAAAATATATTACTGCTACAATATGCAATGGTAATGATCAAAGAGAATTTATCCTTTTAAATGATGCTCATTGTTGTTTGTCAAAATAATTTTTTGCGTTTTTTTTTGTTTTTGTTTTCAATAAATACTTTGTAAAAAATGGCTGCTCATGACCACTTTTTCTAAATTTTTTATGTTCTGTATGCTTGGAGTAGGTATTGAGTGTGCTAGAAGTAAATCTAACAATAAATTATGCTTATTTCTGTTTTGAACTTTTTGCAACATTTCAAACTTTTTCTGCAAACAATGTTTTAATTTTTAAGCACGTACTTGCATTAAATTAGTCATTTCTTAATTTTTTACATTTATAAAGCATTTGCACTTTTAAGATTTTGAAATTTCTTAAATATGCTCTTTTTTCGAATTTTCTAGGCGTTTTTTTACGATTCTTTTTTGCAAATTTTATTTTTTAAGCAAATGTTATGAGAACGACGCTTCTCTTTTGCCGCCTTTGATTACGGTAGGAATGTCAAAGATCAGAGAAAAAATTCGCTTTTTAGAAAAGAAGGAAAATTGTGTCTTTTTTTCGCACAAATATATTTGCAGCTGCACAAATGGATGAGAATGATGCAACTACACTGTTCTAAATGTCTGCTCGCTGACAGAAAGACAGCGAGTCGCTGTCTTTCTTTCATTTTTAAAGAAGATGAATAACATGTTTGCTTTCTTTTTTGTTGTGCCATTCATTTTTGCATAATGAAAAAGTAACCAAATGTTGAGCTTTTTTCGCAGCGCTTTTTATTACGAAATTTCGTTGTGTGTCTTTGTAAGTGTAGAAACAAAAAAGGGGCGTTACTTTTGGGATTGAAAAATTGCTTCATTGCTTTCTTTGGGATCATTTCGACTTGTTTCATGTTGTTGTTCAGCGTTTTATGAGATGGCTGTCTTCTTCTTTTTCTTCATTTATGGCCAAAAGGGAAATAGATTTTGCCATAAATAAATTAATAAAGGCTTGTTCTTTAAGTCGCTTTTGAGCTTGATTGTTAGCAAATCTAGTGTTAACAGTTTTACTACTGTGAAGATAAAAATTTTGTCTTCCGATGGAGTGTCAATCAGAATTGCAGAAGATCTACTTTTTGAAAGGCCGAAACGTTTCTAGATTTAAGAAATTACTTAAAAAATTAAGACTTTGGATTTCTAAAAGCAGCCTAAATTTGAGATTTTTTTAGAAAACAACAAAAATTAGTTTTTAAAGAATTTAGCTCATTGTGTTTTTTGAAAAGTTCTTTAATGTTTTAGAACTTTCCGAAACTCAAAAGCAAATTAGATCAAACGTAAATTCTAAGCATCAAATAAAGTGTGCTAATATATGATTTTTTTACAGAAAGGTCACAACCTTGATTTTTTTCAAGTCGAGATCAACGTTTTGAAAATCAAGATGCTTTTTTGAAATCTGAGATCGAGATCTTGAATTCGAAAATGAAGTTACCAAGCAAAAATAGCTATATCTCTTAAATCACCCTAAAACCATTGTAGCCATATTTGTGAAAAGATCTTTTTAGGCAGTCTCTAATTAATGAAAACTTTGTATAATTTCCATTTACAAAATCTAACCAGCAATTTTATTGCAAATCTATTTTTAGCACAAAAAACATGACTCCTTTTGCTGCAAAACTATTGCTTCTTTCTGTGCCATTTAGTTTGTAAAAACACAAAATGCGTTTTCTTAGCTGAAAGAAACAAAAAAAATGTTTCGTAATTTCGACAAAAATAGTCTGCTAAAAACATTATACGATTCATATTTGGTTCATTCGACACTAAATGGTTGTACAACCAAAGGTCATTTTGAATATCATTTCTTCGAAGAAGAAGAAACAACACAATTTCGCGCCTTTTTTATTACAGATGTTTATCGCTGTGTTCTTTCTTACGCGCAAAAAAAACGAAAATGTTTTGATCACTTATTCTTTTCATAAATCTTACGGTAGCTGAAATGTCTTGCCTAAAAATGAAAAGATTGAATATGAAAAACTTTTTTCTTTTTGTTTGTATTACTGTAGCCAAGAGTGGTCATAAAGGGGGTTTAAGCAAATATTATCGTTAACATTTAGGGAATTGCTTAAATTCATAGCTTATGCAGTGTGTAATAGCTTTGTAGTAGCACTCAAACAGAAAACTCTTCGAGATTTTAAATTCCATAAAAATTGCCAAAACTATTTTTCCCAAATTTTATAAATTTTTAGCTTTTACGCATAACTTTTCATTTACTGATATTTTGTCCAAATTAGGAAATTAAGGACTCAAAAAACAGCTTTGTGCCAAAAAATTAGCTTTATTAGCCAAATCCTTATTTTTTCTTAAAATTTTCTAATTTTTTTTGGAATATTTGAGATTGAGGGAAACATAAAACTGTCATTTTTGCTTCTGTGAAGTTGTTTATTGCGTTGAGTTTACTTGCTGATGTTCAGGTTAAGCATTACTTTTCAAAGCTAAAAATAATACAAAATGAAAATTTATCAAAGAAACTGAATGAAGATATGATTTTGATTACGTTTCTGAGGCTACAACTTTAAAGAGAAAAATGTTTCTTTTTTTATCTCTGACACATATAGAAATTTATGATCTAATCTGTCATTTTCTGTGTTCGTTTTTATCAAAAAATTTGATTAAACGTTAAAATTAAAACTTATGGTTTTTTTCTCACTCTTTCTGTTAACATTTGTTGTTTGGGGAAAACACTCACTACCAAGGTTTGATTCGATTTGCCTTTGACCCTCTTTTTTCGCGCTTGCAAAAGAATAACACACCAAGTGAGATCTTTTGCAATGTCGCATCTGCAGCCAATGCAAATATTCATCCTTATTGTAACCTCACATGTGCAACAGCAGCCCTTGACTCTTTTCTTGTAATTATTCATGAGTTAGTTATACTTTAATTAACAAAAAGGAAACTTTGAATTACTGTAACTGCATTGATAAATGACCTTTAGTTGTTTGTTGGTTTAATGCTTTTGGCCATTTCCACGTCTCTTTTTTTCACTTTTATGTTTCCCGTTTTAAAATATTGATTCCTTCTTCTTTTCTTTTTGCGTGCCTGCTGCTGCAGCAACTGTGTTCAAAATGAAAATAAAAGAGAAAAAATTTTGTTTTTGTTGTTTAGAATAGAGAATTGTTTAAAATATGTTGCATGTTTGACAGGCACAATGGAAAAAAAGTGAACGTTTCTTTCTTGGCTGTTTACTACAATCAAGATTGTTTTGTTTTTTATCAATCAGAAAAAAAATTGCTGCCAGTGCACTGAGATGGTTTTTTCCACTTTCTTATTGTTCTTTGAAAACACAGAGAAAAAAGTATATTAGTTTTTTAGTACTGTACAAATGAAAGACAAATTTAAAATTGTATAGTTGTCTGTTTCTGCTTTTATTGCTAATGGACTTAAATTCATAGTTGCTATTTTGATAAACGTAACATTTCTTTTGTATATTTTTGACAGTTGTATGTATACTTTACATTAACAACTGCGTGGCGTTAAAAGATGTTTATAACTATACCAAAATTTTCCATAAACTAAAGTTACGATATAATTTTAGCCATGTCATCTCGCCGTTCACCACCTGAAGGCCCGGGTAGTGCCGCTTTGGATCAGCCATCTCGGGCTCCACAAATGGATAATCGTCGTGAACGAACTCGTATTCGAGATCGAATCAAAGAAGTTTTTGTACAAGAAGGGGTAAGTTTTAACCAAATTATTTTACCGTATCCCCCAGTATATCTACTACCATAAAATCATATATATGTATCCTTTTACTACAGTATACAATTATCTGAAATCTTTCTTTTACCGTTTATACACTAATTAAATTCTCCATTACAGTATACTGTATAGCAAAATGATGAATTTTCTTTTTTAGATTGAAGAAGGTTCAACTGCTTTAGAACCTAAAATGCCACCAGGAACTATTTGCAAATCAACATCTGATTTTCAAACTAATGCTTTTGGAATCAAATGTCAAAAACATAATCTCTACAAATATCATGTTGAAATCTCTGGTGTTCGAAGTGCAAATGCACGAGCAAAACCATTCTTTCTTACAAAGCGATCTAATGATGATTGTGTAAGTTTACTTTTACCACATTTCGTTTTCTACAGTTCTTTTTTTGTTTCAACCGTATCTAACTTAAGTATTTTTTTCAGGTTGCTGCAGATCGTAAAACTCGTTGCCGGGATGTTTTTCTTGTAATGAAAACTGTCTGCTATGATATCTTTCTTCAAGGTCCACAATACAAGTATTATTATGATCTTCAAAGCACTTTGGTTACCACTCAACAGCTTCCACGACCATCTATCAAATTTCCATTGCTCCCCCCAGCATTTGAGCAATATCCTTCTTTAAAATCTTTCACACAATTGATCATTGAAATCAAGCAATGTGAAGTTGAAACTGAAACAAATACTGGTGATATGAGTATGGCGGAAATTGATGATTTTGAAAATTTTAATCGAAGCCATCAAGCTTGGATTGAATTAGCTACTTCACAACATGCTCTTTTTAATCCACAAAATATCATTTGTTTATCTGGTAAGTTTAATTTCTATCTTCTTAAAAATGAATGAAAATAAATTCAATTGCTGATTACTGTAGTTTTTACAATCCTTAAAAAGATGTAAGTCTGCGGTAATCAGTTTAATTGCTAAATATAAAAGTAAAAAGCTAAAGAGTTTACTGTATCATACCCTTTTTAGGTGGAAAGATGTATCTTATTCGTCCTGAAGAATTCATTGATCGTGGAATCGTTGAACGCTGCAATAATTTCTCTGATGACAAATTTATCGGCATTGGTGTTAAGAAGAGTGCAAAGTATGTTGAAGGACCAAAAGGTCGTGGTCATCACAATGTTGCATTATTTGTTGATCGTAAGTTTATTTAAAAATGTAGCAACACTAAAATCTCATACCCTCTCTTCTTTTAGCTCTTAAAACTGCATTCTTCCGTGAAATTACTATTGAAGAATTTCTACGTCGAAAAGGAGTTGACGTTAATAATCCACATGAAATTCGACAAAAGCAATGGATGCTTAAAGGACTTTATGTTTACAATCCATTACTTGCTGGTAAACGATCTTTTCAAGTTACTGGTCTTGCTCGAGAAAGTGCACGACAAAAAACTTTTAAACAAAATGATGGAACTGAAATTAGTGTTGAAAATTATTTCTATGAAAAATACAATGTTCAAAATGTTAATGCAAATGCACCATTGGTTATGGGTAAAGGGAAAACTGAATTGCTTCCAATTGATTATGCTAAAATTGATGATAATCAACCAGTTCCAAAGAATAAAATGACACAACGTGAAGATTCTGGTAAGCATTTTATGGATATAAAGATAAGCTACAGAAATATTCTTGTTTTCTAGATATGATTAAAATTGCTGCAACCCCACCAAGTCTTTATGTTCGTGAAGTTGATGGATATATTGGTGCACTTGGTCTTGATACCATGGATCTTGATACTGATGGAATCAAAGTTTTACAAAAGCGTCTTACTGTTAAAGGTCGAATTCTTCAAAATCCAACCATCCAATTTGGTGAAGCAAAAGATTGTTTCCCTAATGAAGAAGGGCTATGGAATCTTCAAGGAAAGAAATTTCTTCGTGGTTCATCATGTGCAAAATGGGGTCTTCTTCGTAATGGTCGTGATCGAGTTAATATTGATGAATACAAGAATGCATTTGTTCAAATGTGTAATCGACAAGGTATTCAAATGGCTCGCGAACCAGTAATGACGGGTGAAGTTCGTGATGATCTTGAAAATTGGTTTAAACGTGCAAAAGATCAAGGAATTGAATTCATTGCTCTTATCACTGATAAACAAATTAAAAATCAAGGTAAACTATTAATCATTGCCTTGAGCTATAACTAACAACATATACAAAACAATTGTAGGTGAAATCAAGACGTTGGAACGAAAATATGAAATTACAACACAAAATGTTACTGCAAAAGTTGCACAAGATGCTGCAGGTCGTGGAACTGCAACCCTTGAAAATATTATTCAAAAAACTAATCCAAAACTTGGTGGAACAAATTATACCATTAAACATAATCAATCATTCATTGATGAAGCATTTGGAAAGAATTTCTTGGTTATTGGTATTGCCCTTTCACATTCTGGTTCAATTGACGATGTTCAACGAGCTCGTGGTGGTACTGCTGCATCAACTCAACTCTCCTCTGTTGGATATGCTGCAAATACTGGTCAAGATACATATGAATTTATTGGGGATATGGTTCCAAATAAGTAAGTTTACAAATTTACTGACTCCGATTACTGTAAAAACTAAAAAATGCAACAATTTTTAGTCCACATCGAATTGAAATCCTTGATTTGATTCCTGATATTATTCGAACTGTTGTCGAAAAATATAAAGCAAATAAGGGCTATTTTCCATCATCAATGATTCTTTATCTTAATGGTTCATCAGAAGGTGAATTTGGAATGGTTAGTTTTATCTTAAAAGCTGTTTATCAACTAATCAGTGTTTTTTTCTATTTCAGTTAAAACGTTTTGAAATTCCATTGGTTTACCGAAAGATGACAGATATTATTGGACAAAAAGTCCCCCTTACTGTTATTGTTCCACAACGATCTCATATGGCTCGTATCAATAAAATGAATCCACAACCAGGAGATAAAGGTCCACGTCAAAATCTTCAACCTGGTGTTGTTGTTGATACTGGATTGGTTCATCCAACATTGAATGGTAAGATTATATACTGTAAATATATCGACAATTAACAATTAAACTATTTTTTTCAGAATTTTTCCTCAATTCTCATGTTGCCATCCAAGGCACTGCGCGCACACCAAAATATACAATTTTACATAATGATAATGAACGTGCTAATATGGATGCCATTCAACATATCACATATTATCTTTGCTATGGTCACCAAATTGTGAATTCTCCTACTTCTCTTCCTGCTCCCGTAAGTTTGCTTACATGTTTATCTCTATTGTATCACTACTAATGCTTGACTTTTCTTTCAGGTTTATTGTGCTATGCAGTATGCTGAACGTGGAACAAAAGTCTTCAAAAATCTTGGTGCAGTTGATCCTGAAGAAATTCTCGATCATTGGAATTATGATTCATCCATGAAATTCCGAAATATTCGAATTAATGCTTAAAAAATCTCACGTGAAACTTGAAAATTTGCATGAAAGTTCTCGTCTTTTACTGCCACTTTATCATTGTTTTTTTCGTTGATTGATTGAAAAGCATCTTATTCGTGTTGTATTTGTATTTTATCTATTTAAATCGTGTTTATCTCATCTTTCCTTCATTTTTTGCCAAAGTTATATCTCTTTTTTTCTGGTTATATTGTTGTAACAATCTTCTGCTGATTATGCATTACACAATATTGTATTCTTCTTATTATTCTTATATTTATGTAAAGTAAAAAATAAAATTTTAGTATAGTAATTTTTCACTGGTGTTAAGATTTTACCAAGTATTTGCAAAGTAATCCTTCAAAAAAGAGGTTTAACAAAGTTAAAAATGGCACAATTTTTTAAAGCTGCAAATAAAACACTTTGAAAAAAATTAAGTCCCACAATATGCCTGCTGTTCGCGTCAGGACTTTTTTGTCGTTAAAGTTTTTTGCTAAACGTTTTTTTCTCCGTGTTTTTTCAAAGCTTTTTTAGAATTGTTTATTACTAATTTTACCGTGGTAATTTTCGATATTTTTGTATTTTAATTTTACGTATTTGTATGTAACTGTCATCTTGTAAGCTTAAAGTAAATTTTTTAGATCTATCAAAAATGAATCGACTTGCTGTTCGTCCACTTGTACAAGCTATTCGCTCTTCACATTCTTCACCACATCAAGGGCTTCAATTAGCTAAATTTCAAGGTCAAACTCCTACTGGATTCGTTCATGATGGCTGGGCTACTTCTGTAAGTATATCTTTTATAGCTTTAAAGCAGTATCTAGCATTTGCTTATTTAATCATACAAAAGTTATTTTGTTTTCTTATTTTCTTAAGCTTATGAATTAGACATTGCTTCTATTATTGTTGTTACGATCTTTCTATATTTATATTATTTTCAGCGACTTCCATTCAATGTTCGCAACAAATGGGCTTTTGCTGTTAAAGCTACACTCTTTCTTGCAGTTGGATTCTGGGCTCCATTCATTGTTGTTGAATATCAACTTCGTAAAGCAAATCAATAGAATTTTTCTCTCTCTATTTTTATAATTAACTTTGTCAATATGATATATTTTTTCAAGGTATTTCATTTATACTTTATTGGAGAATGTTCATATTGGCTTAATGTAGATGTGAAATAAAAAATATGGTATATATTTGTTTCTTGAAATTTAGCTGTCTTGTTATGTTAAATTGTCTATCGATCTGTTACAATGGGTGACAAATTCTTCATCCCACTTTGTTGAAGAAAAGCAGCTTTTTTTAGCTTTTTTTGGCTTTTTTTGGCTTTTTTCCGCTTTTTTTGGTTTTAATGAAGTAAAAGTGGTAAAAGTAACAAAAAAGTAATTGTGGACCAATTTTGACATTGTTTAACATGATTCTGGTTAACTATTACCAGTTAGTAATAAGTAATATGTGGTAAAGTGGTAAAATTACTGGTTTCATCACTTTATTTTATTTCTTTTGCTTTACTTTTACCCTAATATTAAATTAAAAGGCTTAATATGAAAAACTTATTTACCAAATCGACCATGGAAAATCTGATTTTGGGGGTTTTAGAATCCCCCGACTTCAGAATCCGCGGATTCAGAAACCTCATTCTCCTTTTTCTTGGAATTTGATGAACAAAATATGTATTATAGGGTTATTGACTACGGGGATTCCAAAAAAAATGTTTTCAGAATCTTTTGACTTCAGAATCCCGAGATTCAGAAGCCCATAACCTAATTTTTTTGATTTTGACGGTTTACAGTACTTTTCTGTATAGAATCTTACAATCACCTGCTACAAAATTTATTGACGAAACCCTCCAAAGCAGACCTACAACGACAAAAAAACTTGAAATCGGAACAGTACAATTACATGGATCTTCCTCCAATGTTACTTTTATTGCTCACATTGTACCAGACACATATACTCTTCCTCCTCCTCCTCAATGGTCAACCGTATCTTATACAGAAAGTATTAGTGGCCATGTTAATTCCCATTTCTTCGAATATCTTTATGCTACAGCTTTAATTGTTATCCTTTGTCTTTTCTGTTGTCTTCTTACTGTATTGTATAAATCAAATAAGTAATTGCCGGTCTTAACGTGTTCCTCTTTAAATTTCATTCTTTGGCATCTTTTTTTTCATTTTCAAACGTGTTGTTTCATCTCGGTTACGGTATATCACAATAAAAAGAGATTTTTCGAAGACATACTATTTTACCATAAATTACTTATTACTGTAAAAAATTTAAAACACGTCTTTAAAATTTTTGATTCTACTGTAGCAATGTTTTCATTACTTAAATGAAAAAATTTTCAGCTAAAGGCAGTTACATTACTTTGCATAACAAGATTTTACCACTTTACCACAAATTACATATTACTGCCAAAAAAATTCGAACAATGTGTAAAAAAGTAATAATAAATTGTGATATCATCAAAAGTTAAAAAAATAGACAAAAAAAAACTACAGTATGCATGGTAAAATAATTTTACCACTTTACCACAAATTACTTATTACTGTAAAAAAACAAAGCTTAAACAAATTTACAATGTAATATTATATAATTTCTTTTTAATTTGGGACAAACTTTTTATTTCAAAAAAAAATATGGTAAAAACCTTATTTTTTTACCAATTTACCACATATTACTTATTACTAAATAGTAATTTTTTACCAAAAATTCTAAAAGATAGTCCACAATTACTATTTTCTTATTTTTTTCATTTTTATAAACCAGTTAATTAATTTAATTTGATAAAAACCAAAAAAAGCTGAAAAAAGCGGAAAAAAGCTGAAAAAAGCTGAAAAAAGCTGAAAAATGGGATGAAGAATTTGTCACCCATTGTAGATGTCTTAGATGTTTTTTTGCCACACACAAAATGCTTTCATAAAAGAGCTATTTTGGATTTTTGACATGTTGGCGCCAGCTTAGATTTTAATGAGAAATGATGATGAAGATGTTGCTTCTCTTTTTTTGAGCGACGGATGTTGTTTTTTTAGTTGGGGTGAATATAAAATCTGCCCAAATGAAAGAAGAAGCATAAAAATGAACAACAGTAAAGCTTTGCCCTTTTTAGTTTTGACGTTGTTTAACATTTTCTAGGAGACAGTAGAAAACAATGTTTCTTGGCTTTTTTAAAAGTTTTTGAAAATTATCTGCTTTTTGTTTTTCAAGAAGTCAAAAAAAAACTAGAAGAAAGTATATTAGATTACCGATATATAGTTTTTGAGGAGAAAGTAGGGACACGTAAAATAACCTATGTGGGATGAAGAAAATAGAATAGAATCGCCGTTGGTCACTTTTTTCCTTATTCGTTTTTAGTCGGTCTCTTTTTTTCTTCGGCAAATTTTAATAACTTCAAAGTCGTAGAAGCGCAAAAAAAAGAACTTTGCCGAAAAAAAAGTTTCAACAGTAGCCAGAGCTACAGCGGAAGAAAAGGCTAACTGAATTCTCACACATATTTTCACAAAAATAATTTTTTTTCCATTTATATTTTTTGTTGTTCCAAAAAAGGGAATATACTAACTTGAACGGCAAATTCATGCATGCAAGCAAGCTGAAAAAAACATTGCCTCAGGTTCACAGAAGAAATTCTATTAAAAAATATTTTGTGTTCAACAATATTCTTTTTTTCTTTTTGCTATTTTTTAAAAACTTTTTTTACCCGAAAAAATAACTTTCACAAAAGTCAAGCAATAGAGAGAGAAAAAAATATAGTCTAATTTCATTGTTGTTCTTTTTCCTTTTCCGGCATTTTTTTGCATTTAACAATTGTAAGAAAAACGAAAAAAATGCTAAAAAGTGGCTTTCTCTCTACTTTGGCTTTTTTCGGCTGCCCTTTATTGCTTGTCAATTTTTTTTGGGGATAAAGAAGTTATTATTATTCTTGAGTTAAACATTTGAAGGAAAACCACAATTGACGTGGAGACTGGATCTATCTACAATTTGGTCTTTAATGTTTTTTGCACTTAACAAACTTGAAAAAGTTGGGTAATTCTTTTAAAGTATTGCTTTCATTTGATTACGGTATCTTTGATAATTACATAAGCTTTGTTCATTCATATTTAAACAATTTTGTATTGGTTTTTAAAGTACCGTAAATGCTCTATTAGAAGCGCATCTCTAATAGAAGCACACCCTAAAACAAAGGGGTCACAAAAAACAAAATTATTGCTATTTTTGCAGGTTTGTATATTAAGCAATAGATATATTGACTTTTCATATTAAGCAAAAAACCATATTACCTTAATAATTGATCAGTATATCCAATTATTGCTGTATTTGTGCCGATTTTGAATAAAAAAATTTTTTTCACACAGCAACGAAAAAATAAAAGCGCACTCTCCAATAGAAGCGCAGCAAAAAGTTGAATGAAAAATAGAAGCGCAGCGCTTCTATTAGAGCATTTACGGTATGGTAAATCAGAAAAAGTTATTTTTGATTACTGTAAAATTTGCTTTTTGTTTTTATGTTTTATTCAATCGTGAACAGACAACCTGTTTGGTTTTTGTAAAACTTTCATATAACTTTAAAAACAATAAAGTTTTAAATCAACAACTGAAATAATCCTTCCGTTAAAGCCCTATCAAAGATATAGATTATCTCTCAAATATGAGTGTTATCCCAAAATTATCCGATCATCTGAATGTATTATAGAAACATTAACTGTTTTAAATCTGCAAGTTGTAAACTTGAATTTATGCTTCACGTTTCTGAAGACCGCTATTTTTATTGCTTGGAAGTCCCATTGCATCACTTCTTTTTCGGTTTACTTTTTCTCATTTAAAAATTTATTACCATTTTAAGCTCCTTTTTATCTGTTATTTTAGCAACTAAAAAGAGATTCAAAAAGTAATTGTTTTTTAAAAACTTTCAGCACTTCATTAAATTTTTTTTGAGCCATGCTCAAAACTTTGGAATCCATTAAAAAACTTTCTGATTCCTTTCTTTTACATTTTTCATCAGATTTTTAAAGAAGCAATTTCAATTACCAGTGGCGAACCATCAGCATCTAACACATTTTTTACGATCCACTTTCTTTTAAAGCTGGCAATCGGGTGCCTATCTTTCGACGATAGCAAAAAATTCATTCAAAAAAAGGCGGAGCAAAAGGGCACCAACAAAAATTTTATGGAAAGGCAGCGGTTACTTTTGTTTTTCACCCCTTCTGTTTCCCCTCGAAAAAAATGGTTCCTCTTTTTTTGCAAAAAAGAATGCGTGAAATGTTTCTTCCGTAAAAAGTATTTTACAACTTCTTCCACCAACAAAAAAAGGTGGACTTCATTAAAGCCAAAAAGGCTCCACACACATTTTTGCATAAAAGTCAATTATCGCGGCTTTTAATTTTTAAAAATGTATTGTGTCATTTTCATATTTTTCTCGTTAAAGAAAAAGATACATTTCTTATTATAATTTTTAATTTTAGAATCGTATAATTACATCGTCGATCATTATAGAAAAGTGTATAAAAATGTCTTTGTGCAATATTGAATTACACTTGGATCATCGAAAACCTTAATATATTTGAAGTTAAAGAATGTTTAAAAATGTTCAAATTTTAAATACTGCCAAAAGAAAAATATTTTATTATTGTTTATTTAAAAGTTTTTACAACAGTAATAAGATGCTTATTACTTCATTATTTTTATTGATAAGTATTAGTTCAACAGGTTGGTTTTTGATTTTTTGGAGATACTAGATTGAGGTACTGTAGCTTGAATAATTTACTGTATTTTTGAAATTTTAAAAAGTAAAAATGTTTTTCTTACAAAAGCATACTGTAAAATTGCAGATATTAAATGTAGCTTCTTATTTTATTATTTTACCATTTTTTACTATTACCATATTTTAAAGTTTAACTTCTAATTATTTTACCTGGAATCATTTTACAACAATTCCCTGAAGTTCATTCGAATAAGCTGGAAAAATTGTCTCAGTTTTCATTCTGTCGTTCTTGTACTTCTTTCTCCGTTTCTTCAAATTCTTTCTTGATGACCATTATTTGCAGCTTTATAAAATCCCTCAACTTTACTTTTGATACTTTTTTTTTTACTTTTTTTATAAACATCAAAAAGGATGTTTGTTTAGGAATAACAATTTTTACCAAAATTGATATCTTTTTGGGATATATTTTCTTTAACATTGTTGGATATCTTTGGGTTTCATGAGAATTTTTTTGTTTATCTTTTTTTCTGTAAAAAAAAAAGTATTTTGCACTTGACAAAAATATTTTTGTTGTTTTTGGAACCAAAAAGTTAGTTTTTATCCGAGCTTTTGTTGTTCAACTAAAAAAATGTTTTATGAAAAACAAATCCTTTTCAATAAAAATCATGTAGTTATTTAGTTAGGTTATGTGTGACACTTCACTCATTCATTCAACAATTATTACCTCTCTTCTTTTCATTAATGGGGCTAGGAAATCTGATGGCAGAGGTCTTTATTTTTCGCTTCTGTAAAAATAGAAAAATGACCCTCAAATGGCCTCGACTTTTTGCTTTTACATGGTCATTTCAGTCTATGAGAGAGAATGTGTTGCAATTTGATGAATAAATTAGCAGCTTTGTTTTTGAAGCTTTTAGAAACCCTTTTTTTCTAAAAACATGCTTTTAGCCTAATAAGTAAGAAGATAGATTAAAACATTTTTACACATGTATTCGGATATCACAGAAAGAGAGATATGTGCCAGAAAAAGCAGCTGAGCACAGAAAAAGATCTCGAGTCCTTCACTTTTTTTAAGGATGTTTCAGTGACTTTTTTAAAATGGAATCAAGTAATGCACTTTCTTTTCGAGAGGCCACAAGAAGATCTCCCTCCATCTTCTCCCTAATTGGGATGGATGGATCGTTAATGCCATGCTTACTGTTTCTGCTGCGGCGGCTGCTGCTGTTGAACGCCTACGAAAAAAAGAGTCTTAAAAAATGGCATAGAAATAAGAGTCAATTTTCGCGCATACATACACCCCCACTTATTGGATATGTATGTATTTATTAAAAAAAGAACATCTTGACTTTTTAGAAAAAAATGCCAAAAAAAGTTCCTTGTTTCAATTAGTAACAGAAAAACATACTAGCAACAAACAAGTTTAAACTTTAAAAAAAACCAGCAACCTTTTAGTGCTTTGATTTTTGAGATAGTAATCCAAAAAATGAGAGGAATATAAAACTTTGTGTTACTGTCATTTTAAAAAAACATTTTATTTTCACAATTTTTTCAACAGTTAATCTTTCAGAACACTTTTTAGAAGTAAATTTTAAAAACAATCAGACAATTTTGAACAAATTTTATTAGACACTACAAAATTTAAGTTCCTCAAAAACATTTTTATTACCCTGTTTTAAGAATTTTTATAACATAATTTGTACCTTCTTAAAATTTAAATTGTTGATTTTCGTTCTTTCTTATTTTTTCTGTTTTCACATTTTCTCAGACATCTAAAAAACAGGCTTGAAAAAGAAAAACAGCAGGCAATTTTTCTCTGTTTTCCCACACACACGGGAAAAACAATATTCTTTTTTTTGCTGTTATCAAAAATGTAAGTAAAAAAAAGGCTTATACTTATTTTATTTATTTCCCTCAAATATCAAATATGATACAGGGATTCAGTGTTGAGCGAAAAAAGATGTGTTAACTTTGTCAACAACAACATTTATCTGTTTCTTCTTCAAAGGGGGAGATTTCCGTAGAAGGCGATGACTTTTTTAACGCTCGTTAGTAATTCTCGCGGGAAAAAAGAAGGGGCATCTTTAAAGATACATAAAAAGAGCATTGAAAAAATTGAATATTTTTTATGAAAGATGCGTGATTGTTCATAATCGCATTTCCTGGGGATTTCTAAATAGGGGGGATAAACAGTCAACAATCAAAGTCGCATAAATATCCCTTTCTAATCCCATTTTTTCATGGATATTGGTCAAAAAAGAGAAAGCGAACAGTTTATAGTTGTTGAAAAAGATTTGAGATATCCTCTTCCTTTTTTCTATAAAAAAGAGAGATGAGCTTTAACCGATAAAAAAAGAGGGAGAGAAACACAAATTCTATTAGAATAAAAATGATACATACTTGTACTACTACTACTTCTTGACTTTTGCTGCTTTCTCCAAAAACATGCATTCTTCAACGGTCACTACTCATTCCTTTACAAGATGCCGTTGAAAGAATCTTTTTTTTCTTTTTTAAAGATGCTTTTGAAGCTTCTAAAATGAGATAAAAAAGAACCTTTTATATTTTTGGAAATAAAACTAGAGTTGTGTGTTAAAAGAGGGTGTAATCTGGCTATTTTGTGACATTCTTCTTCTTTTTTTTGAGTATTTTTTTTTCTGTTTTTTAAAGATAGATGGCAGAATTGCCTTTATGTTATTTTTAAAAAGTACGTAATGATAGCAAAGATTATTTTTGTTTATTTTTATTATCCTTCAATACTGATTTTTTGAACAAGAGGATAGTAACACCAGTTTTTATATTCCTTTCATTTTTAGTGTTACTGTCACAAAAACTCTTTCCCTTTTTTGCAATACATTCTCGTGTACAATATTAAAAAATGAAAGAATTCTTTCATTTTTTAATATTGTTCAATTCCTCTGTTTTAGCTTATTGTACAACTTTTTTTAAACAAATGATTATTTTATAATGATCTTTGTCACAAATTATGTAACTCTCTTTACACCTTAAAACATTGACAATAGAAAAAATAAATATGGTTGAATCAACATCAATTTTGATGTTTCCATCACTATTGTGTCAACTTTTTAGTGGTAAGCTTTTATATTCCCCTCCTTCTTTATTTCATATTTATAAAATATAGAAATTAGCAATTAAGTGCCAAAAGAGAAAGAGGGAAAATCTTTGTCTTTATCCAATTTTATTCTTTGTTAAATTTTTTACTTAATTTGAGCCCTTCTTCTTCTTTTTACTTTGCTTTTGCTTTGAGGCATTTTTCCAGCTGTTTCACATCTCTTTTTCTTTTTCTTATTTTCTACAAAAAAGCGCTAATCCTTTCTTTTTTCTTTGTTCACAAAAAAAAATGCCGCATAAAGAAAAAGAGGCTTTATGCAAAAAAACGGATTTGAAATCGAATCACAAAAAATAAAGTTGAACTTGAAAAAGTTTTTTTGAGGGAAATAGAAACAGATTCCATTGAAAAAAAACTTTTAAGCATTTGTTTTTTTTCTTATGAGAAGGGCACTTTTTTGTGAAGTAAAAAGCAATAAAATTTGCATATTGAGTTAAAATCTGGGAGTTCTATGAGAAAAAGAAAATCCTGCATTTTCATTAAAGTCTTAAATTAGGCTACCAAATTTTTAAGCCATCTTCCAGCTGTGAATTGGCATGAACATATTTAACCCTAAAACTTTTTAGTATGTGTTAGAAATCCTCCACCTGTATTTGCATCAGATATAATGCACAATGTTACTGCTGTAAAAGGTGATGATATAGAATTTAGATGTCGGGTTATGGAACGAGGAAGACATATGGTATGTCTTTATCTCTTACATGGGGATGTCCTTAATAAAAAACATTGCTTTTTTAGGTAGCATTTATTAGAGCAGAAGAACCACCAAGGCTGATATCATTTGATGATAGAGTAAATATATGCTGCAATGTTATAAATGTACAAATTAAAATATTTTTAGATATTTCGACAAAGAGATAAATATGAAATTTTATCTCGAAAAGGACATGATGAATGGATTTTAAAAGTTAAAAATGTCCAAGAATCTGATATAGGCGGGTATATTTGTCAAATAAACTCTAATCCGGTTCTAACAAAAACGGCATTTTTGGATCTTAAAAGTAAGTTTTTGCATTTAATACAAATTGAAACCAGCTTTGTTGCGTATGATGATGTACAAATAAGAAGTTTTCTTACATTTTATGGTAGGAAAACTTTGTATTTCAAAAACTTATAGCGATGTTTGTATATTGCCTGTTTATCTGAATTACTAATGGTTCCTGCCACAGCTTTAAATTGTGAGCTTGCATTAATTAGTTTGTTACAGTAGAAGCGCTTCATACCCTGGAAAATAACAAGCTTAATATAACTTTAGGCTCACTTTTTTGTCAAAATTTTTTTAAAATATTCAAAAAACGAATGCATAAAAAAGAAAATTAAAAGAACGACATGTTTCTGTAATTTTTTTTAGAACTTTATCATCTTATCAGATCTAAAAATCAGAGAAAAAAGCGAAGTTCTTGTTTTTTCAAACTTTTAGTGACTCAAAAAAGGTAACATTAGTGATAAAAGCGTTCAAGATCATCTCCATGTTTAAACTTTTTTATTTGCTAAGGCAAAAGCATTATATTTCGTGAGCTTTTAAAATGTTATATTTTCTGTGCGAGCTTTGGCTGCAAAATGCCCTGGCTATTTTTAAAAACTCAACTAATTTCATTATATAAAAAGTTTTCTGAAAAATAACAAACTGTTGAAGTTTTTCTGAGTTCCCTTTATACCTTCTTTTGCAAAAAACATATGATTTTCCTTTGTTGCTTGTTTTGAAAAAAGACAAAATCTTAAGAAATTGCTGCTGCTTTTCTTTTATTATTATTTTTGTTGCGCAGTTTTTGCTTTTCTTCTTTTTTTGCTGCTGCTAATAACACATGTTTTAATCGTTTTTCATTCATTTATTTATTTGTCAAGAAGCAGTCAAAAAAAAGGTCTCAAAAACAAACAATCAAACAAAATTTTGTAAATATTTAAGCAATGAAGGAAGTCGAATCGCCAAAAAAGAAGGATAATTACCTTTCTCAACAGGAGGGCAACTTGCTACGTTTCCATCATCAAAAAAGGTTGCCGAGCGACTGTCGGCAAATTTTCTTTAAAATTTTAAGAAAAAAGAAAATTTTTAATTATAAATAAAAATAAGCGGTTATTAAATAACAACCAGCCAGCTAGTCAAGATAAATAAATAAATAAATAAACAAACATTTAAGTAATTATCTTTCATGCTTTCTCTTTTTTGTAGTACCGCCAACAGTTTCAAGAAGTTCTACGCCATCTGCAGTAGAAGTGAGGGAAGGGCATAATGTTACACTCACGTGTCATGCAAATGGTAATCCAAAACCGATGGTTGTTTGGAGGAGAGCTGATCGGCAAATTATAAGGTTTAATGGTGCAACAGGTTATGGTGGTAAGAAATTACTGTAAATTATAAAGTAATAATTAAAAATTACAGTAAGTGTAGTAAATGGTTCAAAGCTACATTTAACAAAAGTTAGTCGGAAGCATATGTCTGAATATGTTTGTGTCGCAAGCAATGGCATTCCACCAGATGAATCATGGACTGTAAAGCTACATGTTACATTTGAGCCGATTGTTATTCCACAAAATACTGTAAGTATTTATTTCAACTGTATTTTAACACCACAAAGCAATAAAAAAAATTTAAAAATTCTTTCAAATCCAACTCCCCCTATTTTCAGATTCTTGAACACCGCCGTGGTTCCCATGTCCGTCTAGTCTGTAATGTAGAAGCATGGCCCAGAGCTTTAGTAAATTGGTATCACAATGACATTGAACTTTTTGATTCAAATAAATATTCTACCGAGCAAGCAGTCGTAGAAAAATATAAATCTGTTCATATTTTGGAGATTAAAGAACTTCAACAAGATCAATTTGGGGTATATAAATGTGTTGCTGGAAATGATTATGGTAGTCATTTTGCTGAAATTCGACTAATTGGTATGTTTTAAAAATCTTGTAAAAATTCTTATTGTAAATTTATCATATTTTGTAAAACTATTATTTATTTCTTACTTTTATGTTTATAGAAACCCCTTGGCGTGAAAGCAATTCTGTTATCCTTACCGAAGGTTAGTTAGTTTTATAGATTAGCTTTTAATGGAATGGTTTAATCATTGTAAGAGGTACGATAGCCGGAGGCACGCACATGAAATCGTACCTTTTGAAATAAACCATTGATTGATTTGACGTGCAACCCTATCCTTTAATGCTCTATCTCTATCCTTAATTTCCAATTCTATCATTTCCCCATTGCCTTTGCACATAAACAAACATCACACCTTCTTTCCTTCCTTCCATCTATTTTTTTGCTGTATTTTTATAGGTTCAGGTTCACCATCTTCTGATACAGAAATTGACACAGATGATGCAACAAATATTGATAATGAAGTATCAACACGTCGAAGATCAAATCTTCATGGAACTACTGCTTACAAAACTTTCAATAGTGCACACGCTCCTTCTTGGCACAATACACCACCTTCACAACCAGGCACCTTTTTTTTCTCTTATTCTTTTCTGTTTTTGTTTTTAAAGGGAGAGGTTACATTTCTGATAAACTTTTTCGAGACAAACTTATCATAAGAATACAATTAACAAAAATGCAAAAGTGTGAAACTTTATGCAAATTTCGTGATTTTGAAGCAAACAAGTTTGTCCTAAATTTTTTTTATCAGAAATGAAACTTTTCCATTTAAAATTTCAACGAAAAGTTTTAATTAATTCTTTTTTTCAGAGCTCCGTCAAGTCTCCTCCGCTGCTGCTGCTTCACCTCTTCCCTTCATTTCAATCAAAAATAATTTTTTATTCTTCTTTTGTGCCTCATCAATTTTTTGGTTATCATCATCTGTTGTACAAAAATTTATATTTCTTTAATTTTTAAAAATTGTTTTTCAATAAAAGTGTTTTTTATTTGTTTTGGTGTTGCTATTTTTCCGTGCAAAAAAAGTTGAATCATAAAAATTTTTTTAAAGTCGAAAAAGCCTTAAAAAGGAGCCCTAAACAAACCCATAAAAAATATATTTTGTTTTTTTACAAGCTGCATTTAGTGTTGGAGAAGAAAAAGAAAAAAGCAACAATGCGTTTTGAGTTTGCTTTTGTTTAAAAAAAGAGATAAAGATGTTTGTAGGCTTATGTTTAATGAAGCGGAATGAACCCTTGAAAGAAAAAGAAGAAGATGCGACATCCATAAATGATGGCACTGCTTTTGCTTGCTTCTTCGCTTGGAGCCATATCTGTTTCCACAAAAAAGTGGTTTTAATTTTTCAAAGCTAAAAAAATATGTTCGAAATAGCTGTAATTTGAGTTCATCTGTCTGTGTGAAAAAGTTTTTGCAGAAGCTTTAGCCTCCTTCATATTTCTCAATTTATCTTGTTTATACTCTAATGAAAAAATTGGTTATTACGTGATTTTTCTCAAAAAGTTTTTTTTTTCTAACAATCAATAACAACAACTAAAATTTTGACCTTTATTTTCTTTCAAATATCTTAAATACCAAAAATGATTCACACTTTTTCGTCCTTTTAAACGCTCCTCTTTCCGACAAAAACAACAAAGATGTTTACGCGATAGAAAAAATTGAAAAAAATATCTGAGAAAACTGCACATTTTTTTGCTGCAAAGGCTGAGAGCTTTCAAAAATGCTTAAACTGTTTCACAATCGTTTCTTTCCTTTTTCCTTTCTCATCTTTTTTTATTAGTCAGCCCAGCTTGCTTTCCATTTCATGTCTGATGGAAATGGGAAAAAAAGCAGCAGCAACAAAAATAGAAGCAGCAAATAAACAAAAACACCATTTTTTATTTTTTTCTTCAATCCGGTGCAAAGAGCAAAGCGTAATTTCGCGTGTCTTTTTAATAAATAAATATATTTTCTCGTGGCTGCAACAGCAGCTTTTTAATAGGTTTTTTGGGTTGAAGGGAAAGACTCGATATTATTGTTCGTTATGAAAAAATTTGATTAATTTTAATGATGAACGCTTACTATAGCCAGTAGATACTGTAGACGTTCCCGATCAAGATTATTGAAAAAAAAGTTTTCAAGATCACATACGTCAAAATTTAAAGCTTACAAAAATAAGGAAACAAATTTTGTACGTACTTTTCTCAGCTTTAACTTTTAACGATTTTTAAAACCGCTTTTTTAAAAAAAAACTTTTTTTGAGGGTGGTTACAAAGTCCTCGTTGACAAAAGACGATTGATGAAAGATAATAAATAAGTAAATAGGGGTGGAGAAAGAGAGAGAAAAAAGGAAGAAAAACTTTTTTTGTTAATAAATACATATACGCGCACGTGCTGGTGGTGGTGGTGGAGACTGTTCGTCATATTTTTTCGCGTCTTTCTTCTTTTTCTTCAATCACTTTTTTGTTAAATTTTGTCCGGTACAAAAACAAGGAAAAATTAGTTTTGTTTTTATAAATGTGACAATTTATTTATTTGAAAAAATTTCATCAAATGTAATAGTAGTGATTAGAAGGATGGATCCAAATACCAAAATTGCTGGGACGTCTTTGTTATTGAAGCCAATGTTGGAATTATTGGAACAGAAGCATCCATATTATCGACGGCTAACAAATTTGGGAAAATCTGTTACTTCTGTAAGTGTTTTTTGAGATAAGCTATGAAAGCGAATATGATTCTGTTTGGCCATTTTTTACTATGCTTTTACACGAGCTGGATAGATTTGTTTTAACTTGATTAAGGAAAAACAGATGTAATGTTTGGTAATGTCTGAAAATCTCGTGTTTAAACATTTCATAAAATTTCCTAGATTCAGATTGTTGCAAAAGTAAAACTTATATATTCACCTATTTTAAAGCACTCTAAGAAATTTGTAGTCGATCAATTTTTTCTATCATTTTTAAAAATTATTTTTGTTACAACTTTTCTAGACTTTTTTAAATAGTCGCAAAAACACCAGCATTAATCCTATTGTCCTCCCGCATAAACGAAACCTTGAAACTTTAACCACCAAAATTTTTTTTTCAGTTTGATGTAATAAATGTCTCAACTGGCTTTGGACATGGTTCAATCGTCTACAAAATTAATCTCCATTTCACATCTCATAATGGCCTTCCACCTGAAACTCTTCCAGTTGCCCTTAAAGTCCCAGGAGCACAAATCTATCTTGCACAAGAGTCAAAATTCCATAAAAGTTTACCCGATAATTTGGAAGAACGAATTTCACATGAAATTTCAAATGTTCATAAAACTGAATGTTATTTTTATCGTGAAATTTCATCATTGCTAAATATTAAAATGCCAAAAATTTATGCAACAAAAGAATGGATTGTTGGAGCTGAACAGGGCTATATTTTAATGGATGACTTGAGTGAAGAGGGAATAGTTCTTTCAAAATATGATTCAGTTTCCCCTGGACAGATTAAAGCAGTTGTAAAAGAGATTGCACATATCCATGCAGAATGTATTAAATCAGCACAAAATGATAGATGGAAAAAAGTGCAAGGAAAGAATCAAGAAGTTTGGGCTGCAATGACAGATGAATTTATACAGCTTATTCCTGCATTTATTGATCTCGTTTCTAATAAAGGTTAGTTGAAAATAAAACTTGTTTTTAATGATGAACTTTTCTTCGTTTTTGCTCTTTTTATTGCTTTTAAAACAGAGAGCAAAAACGTAATTGTCCATTTAAACTATCTTTGAGTTATTTGATTAATTTATTGTGTTACATCTAAAAAACTAAAAATAGCAAAATATGAGTTTCAGAATTATTGTTTTTTTCGACTTCTATGTATGGTATTGAATCCTTTTTGACACTGTAAAGTTTGAGCGCCGTACACCACAAAAAAGTGGTCTCAGAATCACAGCCAGTTGTCAGCAAGGACTTGGTACTAAGATAGGGATAACTATTTGTTCATCAATGACACTAATAATAACGACTTTATTTTTTTTGGAATTGAACCTTTTCATTCCAAAATAGTAAGACAAGCGTCTAAAGTTTTTAGTCTCTAAACCATATTATTGTAATTCAAAAGCTTTTAAAACTGAGAATACTACTGAAAAAATGTTGCATGTTTTAAAACAACTTTCTTTATAAAGAGATAAAATTTATTTTTAACTTTCAATCAATTTTAAAATTTTTAATCCATGATTATCTTTAAATATCTTTTTTTAATATTTATTGCGTGCACCTTTCTGCAACCATTATTTCCAACAATGCACATGCAACTTTTAGAATTGCGTGAAAAGACAATAATGGGTGCATTGATCACTTTAAATAATTCAAAACCTGATTTTTTTGCAACTTTTTAATTTTATGAACCAAAATAAAAATTTCTTTGAGAAAATTATGCAAAAAAAGTTATTTGTACAAAGTAGTCGTTTGAAATTTTAGCACATGCAATGATATTTTTTTAAACTATTTTATCCAAGAACAATCACTGACTTTTTTCAGAAAAAGTTGCAAAAGATTTAAATAAAATTATTGATCTTGCTGGAAATAAAGAATACCATCTTTGGGTTGCAAATGATGCCTACAAAGAACTTGGACTTCCAACTGTTTTGGTACATGGAGATTTATGGAATTCAAATGTCTTCTTTCAAAATGACTCCAATCGTGAAGCTTCAACAGAAGTTTTAGCATTTATTGATTGGCAACTTGTTTGTGAAGGTACATATATTACTTTATTCAATTACAGTAATTCCTATTACAACAACTTTCAGGTTCACCCGCAGCAGATGTAACTCGATATCTTTTGTTAGATGCAGATGGAGTAGTTCGACGTGGAATTGAACCAATTATTTTTGGATTTTATATTAATTGTATTCGTTCTGAAATTCCTTCTATCTCTTTCAGTGAAACTCAACTTCGAAAAGCATATCTTTTATCATTTATTACACAAGTTTTATCACTTCTAATTATTACTGTATTTAATTGTAAATCTCTTCAACATTCTATTACTGCAAATGAAGATGTCGCACTTAATACTGCAAAGAAAGATAAAATAATTCTTCAAGCTATTCATGCCATTGAAGACGCAGCAAGCTTTGTTGAAGATGAACTTGCAGATGTTGCAGAACGATTTAAAATTGTTCAAAAATAGCTGCAGCAAGCAATGAAATAACTATGTTTCACTTTTTGTATATTTTATTATCACTTTTTTGATTGATTTATTGTTATCATTGGGTTGTTTTTATTATGTTTGGAAAATAAAATAGCATTTATTCGTATATTTGAAGAGAGATATCAGTGATATAACAAATAATCATATAACAGTGATATTAGGAATTACAGGATAGAAAAGAGGTACAATATAAAATTTTTGGCATAATTTTGAGTCAAAATTAATAGAGTTTTAAAGGCAAGCGGGAGATTTGATAGTGGATAAGCTAATCTAGTGAAAATCTTTTAATCAGCCTAATAGAACTCAATCAAAGCATAATCTATCAAATCTCCACCACTTTGTTAAACCATAACTTAATAAAAAAACAACAAATATGTAAGATATAAAAATTGGATTAGAGAAATCCCGCTGACTTAAGTAACAAAATTAAAACTACAAAAATAAATCTATATACCCACCAGGAATTAAAACAAAGCATAAAATAACTAAACAAAAACCGGTAACAAATAATATTGCGGGATAAAAAGGATGGATTTTATATATCCATCGTTGCAAATCAACTAACACCGAAAAACTAATTCCATTAAATTTAATTATCTCATCACATTTGATAGACGGAACCCATTAATGTCCCCCATCATCGAGCGGAACCATTCGATGACCTTTGTAAACAAATGAATTCTTATCAGTTTCATGAACTTTAACCTTTAACAATAAATCAGGTTTTTCCATTCTTTCTTTTAATGAATCATATAAAAACATTGCAACATTTTCGGATGTTGATACCATCTTATTTTCACTAAAATCGTTAAAACTATTAAAGCTATTAAATTTGCATAAAGATAGTATATTACCGAAAATAATCAACATCTAAATCCAAATTTTTATGATCAACTAAATCCAGAACAGCAGACATTTCACGCTTAAGATTCTCTAAATTATATACCATTCCAGTTTTTTCATCAACTGGTCCACGAAGGTAAACTTCCCAACGATAATTATGTCCGTGTCCATTTGGATTATTACATTTTCCAAAAATTTCTTTATTTTCTTCTTCACTTAATTGTTCACTGTTAAGACGATGGGAAGCCGAAAATGATTCAATTCTAATTAAGTCAACAATTGGACGAGAAGCTGAATTTAAAGTCATGATTTTTGGGTGAGAATGGACTATTGATGGAAAGAATAAGAGCAACAGCAGTTCTTTTCAGCTTGTTTTAAAAGCAAAAAAGTGTGTGTGTTCGTTTTGGGAACAGAGCAGTAGCAGATGTAAACAAAAATAAAACAACCATCCACCCAAAAAATGAAAGGATGGGAAGAAAGAACGGATGCAATAAAAAGAAAAAAAATGTGGCACAAGCAAAACAGAAAGAGAAAAAAAAGAACAACTATTTTGCAAGTAAATAGTGACGAAAGAATATTGTTGTTTCATGTTCAAAAAATGATAAACCAAAAATCATTTGTTTTTGCAAGAAAAAAGTTGTTTTCTTACAAAAAATTTGTTTAACAAAAAACTGCTCCACCAGTCATTCTACAGTATTTCATATATCAATGCATTGCCGCAGATGATAAAGTAAATCGCATTGGTTTTGAAAAGCTTGACTATTTTCAGATTTATTTAACCATCTGGTCTATCAGAATGGCTTAAGAATTTATTTTAAAAATATCATTTATTCAAAATCAGCACAAAAAATCACTCACAAAGGAGTACAAAAATGAATATCATTCAAAAGGACAAATTCGTTATGATTTTTATCTTTACAAATCGTGGCAGTAATAATTTTCTTTTTTTCTTTACATTTCATACAACAGAATGCATCGAGATCAGGATCATATTTGAATTTGTACTTCTTGCTTTTCAGACCATTTATAATTAAAGCATTTCCATTTTCTTCAAATTTAAAGTTTTCAAAAAATAATTTCTTTTCTTTTAAATTTCTGATAGAACAAAAATGTTCTTCGTTACTAACAAGGGACCGTTTTGGGATGTTACTCCCAGATTTTTTCATTATAGTGGGGAATCAACAGCTCATAGCAAGGTATGAAAAACCCCCAAGGGATTTTTGCTTGTTCGCTATTTTATGATTTTAATGGCATTTTGCTATTACACTATAAGTAGCAGACGATAAACGTCATTATACATAAATTACATTTGCGGTGATTTCGGATGGTTGTGAACGCATGGAATATGATTAATAATTTATGAAAAATTATTGTTTGGCATATTTAATCATCTAAAATCACCGCAAATGTAATTTATGTATTATGACGTTTATCGTCTGCTACTTATAGTGTAATAGCAAAATGCCATTAAAATCATAAAATAGCGAACAAGCAAAAATCCCTTGGGGGTTTTTCATACCTTGCTATGCGCTGTTGATTCCCCACTATAATGAAAAAATCTGGGAGTAACATCTCAAAACGGTCCCTTGTAAGTTCAAGATATTGCCTTCCATCTTTATCAGCCAATAATTTAGCATGAACAGATTTTTTAAGGGTGTAACATCCACAGCAATCAAAAAATTGATTACTTGAATTCCAAAAATATTGATAACCACGACTCATATCATTTTCATCAAAAATTGTTAATCTTGATTTAGGCGCACCAAATTTATTATGATGAACAACAAAGCTATCATATATAATCTTCTTATCCATAAATTTCTTTGGATCATATTTTTTTGATTCACAGATATGTTCAGGTGTTGAAAACTGAAGATATTTTTCGCCATTTTCTTTTTCAAAACACTTTGCAGTTACAGTATGCTTTTATAATGCAGTACAATTAGTACAAACAAATAGATTTTTCTTAGACAGATGGTATTCGTAAATAAATCCATCTTTTTGAGAATCAAAAACTATCAATTTCGAATTTGGTTTTCCCCATTTATTGCAGCAAAGTTTAAATTCAGATTCAGGAACAATTTTTGGTTGATATTCTTCCAAAACAAACTTCTTTGGAGTACAAACATGATTATTTATTGAAAGTTGAATAAATTCTTCGTCAGTAGGATTTTTAAGCAATTTGGCGGATATTATTTTCTTGTTCTTTTTACAACTCCAACAATGAAATGCGTTGGAATGTGATTCAAAAGTATATTTAAAGATAAAAGTGATAAAGAATTTGTACTTTTAAATCATACTCATTCTTGTGCTCCTTTGTCAAAATGATTTAATTTTTTGTTGCTTACTTTTGAATAAAAAAAATTTAACAATCACAGTTGTAAGAATTCATGTTGAAAATTTAGAAAAAAAATACATTGACAGAATTTTCGATTACAATTTGATTGGATTCATTTATTAAAAAATTTTTAGCCTACAGTTTTTGACCATTAGATTTTAAGAATTAAGTTTTTCATAAATTTCAAAGCAGAAATAAAAAAAGGACGACAAGAAGCACTTAATAAAATTGGTCATTCAAAGAAATTTGCACAAAAGCAAGCGTTTAAAAAAAGAGTATCTAAAACAAAAAATTTCATTTACTTTCCTTTTCTTTCTTCTTTGAAGCTTTCTTTTCGAGGATGCCTGTCTTTGGTGCCGAAAAGTTTCAAATAACTATTTCCTTCGAAGCGGCGGCAGTTGCGGTAATACTTTTAAAAGTTTTCTTTTTGTTTGTCATCTTTTTTGATAAATTATTTGTTATCGCTCAAAGTTGAAGAAGTATTTTTGGTAGTTGTGGAAGGCAGCAGCAACATTGGCATGACTCACTTAAAAACTTTTATTCTTTTCTTGAGTATTTTTGTTTTTCAGACTTGCTTGGGATTTATGCCAAAAAACTATTTCTCCCAAGTTTAAAGAGTTATAAATAGTTTTTTTAAGCTACAAGAAAAACATAACCACGGAAGTTTTGTTATTATCTCCCTTGTCCCCGTCAAGCAAACAACTGTTTCGCTCAAACACAAATGTGGCATCAAAAAAAATGGGATATATTTTAACAAAGATTTGATTTAAGCTTTAGGCAGCAGTGGTGGCTAAAATGACACATTTGAAGAGAGAGAAGAAGAAAAGAGAAAATGATGTGTTATGCAACAACAAATTAATTCAATTTAAGATTTTTTTCTTTTTCACCCCTCATGGTCGGCATATTTGTTGCTGCTGTTAAAATTGCCATCTATCGACTGACTGACTACTCCTCATGATATACATTTTTTTGTAATTTATCAATGTCACTAAAATAGAATGGTTTTCTATATAAATAAACATAGATATTTTTAAACGTTCGAGCTTTGTTTCGTTTATTTTTAATGTGATTTAATTTTGATTGTTGATGAAAAAGAAGAGTGACAGTAATTTATTAAATGACGCAAAAAATATTTTAGACTTTTTCCCTCATTCTTTTTCTTTTTGCCTTTCAAAACCAGAAAAAACACATGACATCAAGAAGAAAAAAAAGTGTAAAGAAATATTGAAAAAATATCAACATTGATTAAGCCTTCTCGTCTACCTCTTTTCTTCCGGCTTTTATTTTTTTGTTTAAAATTAATGATGAAAAAGTTTTCAACGGCTACTGTAACGGGTAGTATTGTAGAAGAAAAAATGTAAGTTGCTTTTAACTTTTTGCATCCACAATTGTTTGAACGAAGTCGAAATTTTGGTGAAAAAACTGTTCAAACAGTTACGTAATTTCGATTGAATTCTCAGTGCAAAAAATTAATAACATTATAAAGAAATTTCGAGTTCTAATTTTTTCTGATCAAGATATCATTTTTACAGTACCCCTTTTTACCTAAAATTATTAAAATTAATATTATATTTTTTTTCAGAAAAGATGACTTTGAAAAACTAGATGAACGAACATTTCTATTTAAAAATGAAGCAAAAAATTTGGATATTTATGTGCTAGCTTATTCAAGATTTAGTTTATCCCTTGTTGTTTTGAAGAACCTCAAAGATGCCGGTCAATGGAATGTCATAAAGCATCCATATATTTTTAATTTCCTCAATGAAACTTTGTTAAACTTTACATATATGCATATTGGATATATTTGTTTACATCTGCTAAATTTATATTTAATCTTTTCAACGCTAATTCATGAACCAACTGTTTTTGATTTATTTTTGTCGACGATATTATTTTTTAGTTTTATATTTATTTTGGTAAGTTTTTTTAAAAAAGTGGGAGAAGTTTGATACATTTCGATTAGGTGGGAATGAAGTATTCATTATTATGGGCAAATTTTTCAGTTTATATAATCAGGATTATTACAGTTTTGGCATGAAAGAAAACTTAAGATCTTTTGTTTTGCGCAATCATTGTGTTAACCACAGTAATTTTAATGCCTCTGAATCAGATTCATCCTAAATGCGTCAAACTTTTAGCGTAAAAAAACATAGTACATTTTTTAGCTTGTTCAAGCCGCATTAAAGCATGAAAGAGAACAAACATATGGAAAATTTCTTCGATGTTATTGTTTTTGGATTGCTTACGGTTATTCGCTATTTACATATTTTGTAACATTTTTATATTTTTGGTTTCCAACTATGGCAAAAGTTATACCACAATCCAATACTATGGTATGCTTTACAAGTAAACTTTAGTTTGCCAGTAATAAGCTTTTTAGGACACAATTTATGCCGTTCTTGCGTTGCTAGCTTTAACTTCATCTTTGGCACTTTTGTTAAGAATCTTACGAAATTCACCATTTGGGATTTACATCATTATCATGTCGAAAATGATTAAACATTTTATTAAAGTAAAATTAGAGTACTTTTACTGTATGGTATTAAAAATACAATTTTAGGTAGCAATTATTTGGGTTTTGTTACTTTTATGTTTTGCATTTTGTTTTCAAATTCTCACTGAAGGCAAACATCCATCGATTACGGTAATAGCTTTTTTAACAGTAGTATTTTTTACCAAGTAATTTTCAGCATGGCCCTAATGCAACGTCTGAAGCATTTTTGTCTGAAGCTATCACGAAATTCTTTCATGTTGGAAATCATATCAGTGATTACGAGATTTTTGAAAGAAAATTTTACAAAGCTTTCCAGCTTGTTACAATCATTATTTTGATTACCCTTGCTGTAAGATTACTTTGACCTGTTTTTAATGATAAAACAATTAATTTTTAGATATCAAAAGATTTTCGAAGCAAAGCAGAAAATGAAATTTTACGAATTAAAACCAATTTCTGCATTGAAGCCCTTCATCTATCCCTTAAAATGGATGTTGTAGATGATAAAGTTCCCTTCTATCGTTCACAAGTCAACAACGTTCTTGTCATTGATCGATATAATCAAAAAACATATTCAACATATGTCAATTTATCGAAGCTTAAAGCTCTCAAAGCTATCACCCAAAAAGGTTCAACAAAAAAGAGGGTCCGATTTCCATCAATTGAAGATATCCCACCACCAGATTTTCTAACATCCGCAGATAAAATTGACTTTTCACCTAGTCAAGATGTTCAATTTATTCAAGAGTTGGAGAATATGACTGATAATGAATCAATCCTAACGAAGTTTAAACGATGGTTTAGTTGCTTAGATTGGAAGACACATTTAAATCCAGCAAATCCAAAATATTATATTATTCCACGAAAAATACCCGTTTAATTTGTCTGTAATAGATGTAAATAGCTTTAATAAAATTATTGTAATCTGTATCTTGTCCATTACAAAAAATTCTGCAGTTATTAAAAGTTTATTTCACTTTCGTGAACTTTATATAAAAGTATATTAGACAGCAACAATTATTAATAAAATGAAGCGAAGACAGAAATTCTTTGTAATACAGCATTATTAAAAATATAGCATAAAAGTAATAATAAGGCAATATGGGGTTGTTGTAAATGATGGTAGTAGGAGAATATTGCATATGAATTACAATCTGTCAAACGGCAAGCCTTTTTACTTCTTAGCTTGTCTGCGTTTACGCCTTTAAAATGTTTATCGTTTAGATATTGTCTATCTTTTGCTCTATTATTTTGATACTTACTTTAATTTACGCATTCTCTTTTTACGCCACTTTGCACGCATTGTGTCGGATTTAAGCCACTGACGAATACGAGTCCTACCTATAAAATCATTCAATCATTTTTTTACAAATTGTGATAATAGTTATGAGATATAGGAGAATTTTTTTGTAGTCAAATAGATTAAACTCGATCAATCACGAGAAAAAACTTATTGAGGTGGGCTTTAATAAAGTTTACATTTACATGTAAAAGATAAAAAAAAAGTTAAATGTTTATGTTCAAATTTTGTTAAACTTTTTTAAATATTTTGCGGAGGTTGAAGAAGGAAAAAGAGAATGTTTCTATTATGGAAAGGAAAGAACGTTAATCAACAACGAGTAGAGTATTAATATTGTTAATTTTGTTAATTTGTCTAATCATTTTATCAGTTAAAAAACTGCGAAAAAAAACTTGAAAAACTTTAAAAAAAATCACAAGCTGCAAAAAAAACGCGAGTGACCAACGTCCTGTTCCTGCAACGATTAATTGCCTGCAGGCTACTGTCTCTGTGTTGCTCCTTCCTTTTCTTTTTTTTTCTCTCCTTACTCGTTCAACTTTTCTTTCCCCCTCATTCCTTCAATGTTCAACATAAAATTTTACGTTTCATTGTTTTGCTCTTCTATTTTCTTATTTTTTAAATTTTATTTATTTATTTTTGTCTTTTTCCTGCCATTTTATTATCTTATCTTGCTTATTATGCTTCTTTTAATATATCTGCTATAAACTATCAGTGTTTTTAATCTCTCTCCCATGAAATCTTTGATAAAATGTTACTTATCAAATTTTTATATCCGTGTTGTGATTGATTTACAATAACTTGTTAATTACCTTTTAATAATTGCTTCTTTCTTTTTCAGGTTAAAACTCTACGTACTCGTCAGTGGCCTGAATCGACAATGCGTGCTAAGTGGCGTAAAAAGAGAATGCGTAAATTGAAGTAAGTACATATCTCAATAAACCTTTAACAATATCTAATGATAAACTTTTTTTAGGCGTAAACGCAGACAAGCTAAGAAGTAAAGATGATTAGCTCGGCAGGCAGAAGAAGATTCAATAAAAATACCATCTTATTTTATCATCATCGACGACTTCTCTGTATCTCTTCAATGATGGCCGCCTTTAACATCTCTCGTCTCTTCTTGTCTCCATTGCATTATTTTTATTGTTGTTGTTATATCTATTTTTTACAAAAGTTCACTAAATTGAAATAAATTTAATGATAATAAAACTTGTGTTTGATTTGGAGGGGATATGCAGCTTTGCAGTTGTTTTTCGACTAGGGAATGGTTGGATAGTAGTACAAAACAGGTGGATAAATAAGCAATTTTGGGTGGTTAGAGTGAGATGAATAGTTGCTTTGATTTAGTTTTAATGTGTACAATGAATCAAATTAGCTAAGAAGCTATCATCATTTTCGGAGGTACTTGATTTTGATCGGATTCGAAAACACTTTGGATGAGAGAGATATTCAAGCTTTTTGGAAAGTTGTCAAGTAGACCATCGCTTTTAATGAAAAAGTTATTTTGATAGTTTCGATTAATCTGCTTTTGATGAAAAAAAGCTATGAATTTTTTATGGAATTATCATAAGCCGATTGCTGGTAATGCCCTTTATCTTTTATCTTTGGCATCCCTCAGATGTTGTATTTTTAGGCCCAAATGCCATAAAAAGTGCTTCACAAAGCTGGCGGAATGATAACTTCTTTGACCCATATTTGAGTAAAGTGTTATCTCTCTCCCAACAAAAAGTTAACAACGATGAAAGTGATGATGCCGAAGAAGATGAACCGTTAGTAACAAGCACAAAAATTGGTAGTCAACGACAAATTTGCTTTAATTATGGCACAAAGAAAATCCACATTAGTTTAAAGCAATCAAAAAAGATTTTGGAGAGCTTCGGTAAGTTTAACTTGTTTTTGTTTATCCCCATGATTTCTCTCTCTTTACTTTTTAAATCCTAAAATAATAATAAATATTTTTGTATGAAAGATTAAACGTTTTTTTCTTTCATATATCCGTTGACAAGTTTAATATTTCTCAAAGATATTTATGTATATGCGGTTTTAAAGGTTGTGAGATATTCTTGCTTTGCTGCTGACAGCTGTTGTTAACATTTGCTGCTATTCTATTACCTTTCTTTTTCTCAGTGTCTTTAATCATATTTTTTTCTCATAGTTTTTTTGCATAAACTTTTTTTATTCTATCTCTGTTTTTCGTCGTTGATCCAACTTGGATCATTTAAAAGTGTTTGAGAAATTTATTTTTTGTTTGACAATGGATTTTGCAGTCGAGTTTTGTCGCATTTTTCGTTGTTGCTGTTTTTCTCTTTGGGATACTGTAGTCAAGGATGTGACTAACTATGAATGAAGTTTTTTTAGACACGCGAAAATACAATTTAAAATTATTTATTAAAATTTTAAAAAATTTTGTTTTTTACTGCTAAAATTTCAATTCCCTCATTTCTTTCCATCTTTAATTTTTCCACCTAAACAACAAAAACAGTCCAACTTTTTTCATGTTTACCGAAGCTATATTTACAAAAACGTTTCATGAACTTTCTTCTATCATTAAAATCTTTTTGTTAAATCAAAATAATATCATTCTTACGATTTAAATCGGATTACGGTCATGTCTTTGTTGTTTTTCTTTTTGAATTTGTTTTTAGACGAGAAAGAAAAAATTGTTTGTTTTTCAATGTTACGCTGCCTCAAAAAATGCGCACAATCTCTCAAAAGTGTTAAAAATATTTTTTCCTGCTAGATCTACTTGAAATTTTATAGCTGCTTTAAACTCTTTATCTGAGGATATATGAAATCCAAAAAGATTATTAAACTTGTTAATTATTGGAGAAGGAAAAGTTTTGTAAACAAACATCGAAAAGTTTCAAGCTTTAAAGTTTAAACTAAATTTTTTTTGCAGCAGCAGCAACTTTTGTAAGCAAAGAAAATACATAAAATAATAAAGTGAAGTGTCAAATTTCACAGTAGCAGAAAAAGAAAGAAGTGATTTTTACACGTTTTGGCTTACTTTTCACATCTTTTCACAGTCTCTCGTCATGGTCTTGAACTACAAGAATTCAATCAAAGGGAAGTCAAAAGAAAAGGATAGACTTGTTAAAATTCACGTTAGTTTTAAAAATACTACCATCAAAAATGCTTTAACTTAAAACAAATAATGTAAAACATTGTTGTTTTTTTATGTTGCACATTGCTTAAGTACGTGTTTTTGTAAAAGAAATCAACCATTTTTTAGTAGTAGCCCAAGTGTCGTCGTCAGGATGTAAAAAGAGGATTTGATAGTTTTTTTTACCCCATTCTTTGTTGTTAAACAACTTGTATAAAAAAAAAACTTTGTATTGCGCAAATTCAGGAACCACTAAAGACTACTACTTTTACTACTACTATGACTTAATGCAATACAAAAAGATACATATTTATTTTTTTATTGAAAAGTCAAAGAAGAAGAAAAAAATGTGTGTTTGAATTTATATAAACTTTTTTTAATGGTTTTTTTTTTGTTGTTCTTCTGATTTTTTGAGGTTTCTTAAAAAGGAAGTTTATCGGAAAAAAAAAGAGAGAGAAACAACAAAAGTTTATTTTCGAGTGGTTTTTTGAGACAAAACTTGAAATTTGTCATATGTGTTTTTGAACTTTTAGAGAGGTAGACATTTTTAATTGCCAAGAGGGAAAAAGTTAAAAAAAGAGTTATCTGCGAAAAAGATGACTTAAATGACGATTAAGTAGTAGGAGGAAGAAGCTGTTAAGAATGACACATTTAGAGTAATGTTATAAATATTATAGTAGCTACAGTAGTCTATGCGCATCAACAGTAATGTCGTATATAAGAAGTAAACATTTTTTAAATAAAAGAGTTTTAAAACCCTTAGGTTAAAAAAATTTTTCGCTAAATTCATTTTTTAACTATCGTTAAAGTTACAGTAATTAGTTGTTTTTTGTGTCAAAAGCTTTCCACTTGAGGATATCCGATAACCTGTTTATCCTGGTCATCGATAGCATCCACTTGACCATTTTATTTGCATTTTAAAAAATCCCTTAAGTGCGAAAAGTTCAAAAAACCGCTATATTTTTAAATTATTTATATCACAACTTGGATTAAAAACTAAATCCACAAAAAAACTTTTAGCATTTTCATAAGCTTTGAAGAAATAAATAAATATAAAAGCACCTGCCAAAAAACACATTTAAAAAAAGGACACTAAAGGATTTTTTTGGAGGTGGCATTTTTTAAAATGTTTTCAGATGGGGACGTAGCAGCTTTTAATATTGTGCCATAGTAACCCCTTCTTTTAAAGAAGCCCTTTTTTGAAAAGTAGTTGTCATTGCTTTTTTTCTTTATGCGACAACAAAAAATCTTCATCATCTTCAGCTAGCTTAAAAAGGAGGGCAAGAAAAGGAATTTCCACGCCGACTCACTCATTCACCTGTGCTTTTCATATTTTGTGTTTTAATACAAAAAAAACTAATTTATATATTACGAATTTTGTATAAAAAGTCTTTTACAAAATGCTCCAAAGGCGTTATTATGGTTTTCGAGTTAAGGCTATTTTTGCGTCAAATTACAGTAATATTTTATGGTTTATTGTTTGAGCGTATTTTGAATTCCATTTTCTTTTATGATTTGTTTGTTTTTCTCAGCAAAGCTGTAAAATAAACTTTTTTTACACCTTCTAAAAATATGTATCATTTATGTCACCGCTTTCTTTTCATTCATTCATGTGATTCCATTGAAACTTTGGCAATTTTCCCAAACATTTAAAAAAATAAAACATTTATTTTCACGTATATCCATCTGCCTGCTTGTGATAAGAAGATTAATCCTTGGAATAATCATGTGCCATAAAAAACTTTATAATTTTTTTCGTTTTCGGATGTTTAAACAATTTTTTCTGGCATCCATGCTTTTGGCTTTTTTCGGGAAAATTTTTTTGTAGGAAAAGTGAGAAAAAAAACGTGAGAAAGTTTGTAAAAGTATTTTTTAAAACTTTTTTTAATTTTTAAAATTGGCATCATTCTTTTTTGGTGGTGTTTGCGTGGCTTTTTTTATTTTCGTGGTTTAAAAAAATTAGGATAAAAGGCAAAAATGGATAAAATTTATTGTGGGCAGATAATGTTTACATCTCTATTTTTTTACTCTTACAGTATTCGTGCAACGTTTTATATTTGTCAATCAAGCTAAAAAAAGCAACATTTTAGTTTTCCTCTCAAACATCTCACTTTAACTACAGTATTCACTTTTAATAGTTTTTATATTTATTTTTTCAAATAAATTTTAAAAATTTCTTTCAAAACGGCGAACCATAATTATGATCTCGATGAATGGATGTTTTACGGTAAGTTTTTTAAAGCTTTATTTGATCTGCTTGAAAGATGGTCCATAAACATCTTTTAATTCTATCGCATCTCTGTTGAGGGATACTGTGGGTGAAATGTATTTGATCTTTAACGGGTTTTACAACAGAGTTCCGCCACTATGCCTGAATCAGGAAGTGGAAAAACTAAAATAAAATCACCTTTCTTCTTTGAACTTTAAATTGTTCTCCTTTTTGGTCATGGCCATTATCTACTTACTTTCCCTCACTTGATTTATTCATAACAATAAAAATGAATCAAGTAAAGTTCGTGAGTATTTACTGACGTCAAAAAGTACACGAAAGTACACCAGTTTTGTTAAATGAACCAAAAAAATACAGGGGGATAACACCTCATTTTTTTCTATTGTCAATGAACTCTATTGCCAATCATTTGTTATTTGTTAATGCTTTGATTTTTTTAAAAAAGTTCATAAAAGGTGGTAGACTTTTTACCCTGTTGATTCAGAAAACCACAAAAAATAAATGTGACAAAAGTAAGGGAGGATTATCAGACATCCATTTTTTTCATTTTAAAAAATTTATGTCCAAATTACTCATTTTTTATTTATGATATAATCTTCTTCTGGCAGTAGTCGTAGGAGCTAATATGGGACTTCAAAAAATAAAATGAACATACTATTTATTTATCTACTTCCTCTTACTACATAAATTTTTTTTGTGTTATAAGAGATATTTTTTGTACATGCGTTTTTCTTTGAAGTGGGCAATAAAGTTTATTATTAACAACATTTTTAGCACCTTTTTTTAAATGTGTAATTTTTTTTCATTTTTATCTTCTTTTTTTAATGCCATAGTGTTGTCTATTGATGACTGTTAAATAACATCTTTTTTCTTCAAAAATCCTTCGTCATCTCTTTTTTTCTCACCTGTTGACGTGCCTAAAGTCGCAGCAAAGAAAAAGAAAAGAAGGAAGCAGCAGCAGCAGTGTTTGAAAATTTTATTTTGTCAACAGCAGCTTTTTTAGCTTTCGTCTGCCACTTTTTTTCTTGACATATTGTTTTTGAAATTTTTTCCTTGAGATCTTAAAATTTTAATCAATTCATCATGCCGTGTGCTAATTAGTGTCTTTCGGATCAACTTTGTCACACTCGAAAATCCCTTAATTCTATTATAAAAAAATACTTCTTGGGTAAAGCCTAAATCCCTTGATTAAATCAGATTCAAATCCTTTTATAAAAAACGCTTTTAATCTTCCCCAAAAAACACTGCTACTTTTTTTCTCGTCATTGCTAATTTTTTTCCGTCGAATACAAGTAATGTCCCGTAACTCCCTTTTTTCTATTTAATGACCATAGTGAAAAAATCCAGTATTCCTTAATTTAATTAAATTAAATACAAACTCAAAGAAGTTTTAATTTTTACGTTGCATCTTCTTTTTCTTTTTGATCACATTCTTTTTGATGTTGCTCTTTTAATCTTTTCACTCAAATTTCGATCTTTTTATTTGTTTGTTTCTTTTATGGCTTTACATTTTTTGTATTTATTTAAAAAACTGTAAAAGTATAGAGCATCTTTGATTTCTGCAAGCTTTTAGAGGTCTTAAAGAAAGGTGAAAAGAGAGAAAGCCGAGAAAGGCAAATGATCACTCTTCATTCATTCAAATGAATTTATTCGCACATTTTTTGTTGAAACAAGAGCTGTCATCTTCATCTTCAACATAGATATGAGATTTTTCTTGAATGAAATAAAACATTTGCGTTTTTATAATATTTTTTCTTGAAGCGTGTAAGAGAAAGGCTTTAAATATGCGTAAAAATGTAAATAAAAGGGGTTCTATTCTTGATTAACAATAAATAAACAACCGTTCCATTTCTTCTTTCCTTAAAATAGACATGGACTGGTTTTAAGTATTTGTCTTTTCTTAGGGGAAATCTTATTCAAAAATGCGAAGATAATTAGCACAAATAAAGTAAAGATGAGGTTTAAAAAACACTTGAAGATTTATTCAACCGTGTATTAATAAACCGAAGGTGAGTTGAAAGCACTGTAAATTTTGATTAATTAGTTCTGACCCAAAGATTACAGTAAACTTTGATAACAGCTTTAATTATTGAAATAAATCAGTTATTATCCCAAATTTATGATTTTAAGCCATTTATCTTTTATAACAGTTGTACGAAAAGAATGTACTATCCAGACATAATTTTACTTATACTATTTTCGGGATTACTAAACTTAAATAGTGTCAAATATATTTGCATCTTTCTCGCCGCCACTTCAAAAGAAGAAAAGCTTAAAAAACAACAAAGATGTTTATCAAAGTCTTTCTTTTTTTCTCAAATTTTGTTTTTATCCTCTTTAAAAAAAGGCTAATTATTAACATTTTTGTAGTTCTTTTTCTTCTCCGAAAATTTGATATATGTATTCTCGGATTGTTTTTCCTTCTTCTTCGTTCCTCATTTTACTTAGTTGCATTGCTTTTTCTTGGCTTTTACTCGGCAAAAAAAAGCATTCGATGGTCATTTAAGATGTTACTGCTGATGCTGCTGCACATCTTCTTCTTCAGCAATTCTTTTTTTTGATGCTTGAAACCAGCAGCTTGATGCAAAAATGTGTTGTTTTTGCGTAAGGGCATTGGGGACATTCTTTTTTCTTTCACGGGCAATCAATATGCCTACTTTTTTTCGTTCTATTGCTTGTCCCCTTTTATTTTTTTGCAAAATCTTCTCTCAGCTTTGAACAAAAAAAAACAGACATACTTTTTTCTCTATTTTGAAAGGCCAAGTTAGCGATGGGGCCCATGTAAAAAATAAAAGTTTTAAAAAAACAATGCGTTTTTAAACAAGGACATAAAAGAGAGTTGTTCCATCGCTCTTTTTTTGGTCAAAATGTCAACATTTTTTATTTCTTGTAAAACTTGAGTTTTTGGCATTTCTTAAACTAACGTTTCCACCAAAAAATGGCGAACAATAAACGTTTAAAAAAGATAGAATGCTTGCCATTTCACTCACTCTATTGCTGCTTTTTAAGTTTAAAAATATTTTTTTACGTTTTTTTTCGTGAGTGACCTGCCAATTGAATAAAGTTTTGAGATCATATTTGTTTCAAATTTTAGCTACTTCCATCAAAAATATGACGTAAAAATATTTTTAAGCTTATAATGAAATTTTTGAAGTGAGTGTGAAATAAGATAGCAGCAAAACTTCAAAACTTTTTTTGGAAGCTGAAGTTGCTTTTTGACAGGTGCTTTTCTTTATTTGGAGCTCACTCAATTCCTCATTCAAAGAAATTTTTTGTCAGTGTTTCTTTTTTGTCTTTAAACTTACCGATTTTGACGTGTTTCAACGTTTCTTTTACGATCCTCCAATTTTGTTTTTGGGAGTCTAAGAGGCCAAGTGTGTGTTAAGCCTATCTAGCGGGCGCGTGTCATCGTCTTCCTTTTTCGCGCGCACTTTCTCTTAAATCAAATTCCTTTTTAGTTTTTTTGAACTCTATTTTTAATGCTCAAAAACAGACAAAAAATAAGTAAACCTTAAATTGGCCGCTAAAACCTTTTTGACGACTAATTTTGGGTGTTTTTTTTTTCGATGACAAATAATGAGGAACTTCTTTTTTCAGTTTCTCAAAATTCAAAAACGTGAAAAGTCTTTTTTTCTCTCTTTATTTGCTTCCTTCCGTCTATCTTCTTTTTTTATAAACGGAAATAATAACTACCAGCGTTGATGGAACACCGCTGACTGAAAAAAAATACTTGAAGTCTTTTTGTTGTTCAATGATTTTAAAAACAGGACGACAAACATCGCTGCTGCTGCAAAGCAGAAGTGATTCGCTTTGATGGTGATGATTATCTCTCTCAAAGGGGGTTAAAAATGCTTACACTTACTTACCTACTTCTCTTGTTGTTTTTTCTGCTTTTTGCTTTTTTCCTTACTACTACTTCTATTGTTCAAGCTCATGTTAGGTTATTAGCAGCAGCAGTGTCTGCAAATAAGCTAGCCGTGATTGTAGCTTTTTTTAAACATTTTTTAAAAAACCTATTTCTCTTTTTTCCTTCAAATTTTACGAGAAAAATGAGATCAAACAATTTTTTTTGTTTCAAAAAAGAGAAAACGTTTTTTTTGTTTCTTCTGCGAAAAACTTAAAGTTAATAAGAGTTTTTTTCTGTAAAAAAGTTATTTAGGTTGAAAACTTTTTTTTAGCATTTTTTCTTAATTTTTTTGAGAAAGTTCCGTTTTTGAAGATATTGAATTACTTTTGTTTTTTGATGCATGTCTGCAAATTGAAAACAGCTGTTTCTATTCTTGTTTGCGGTTGATCAGACGATTTTTTTCTTGATTGTTGTCTTCAGTTTTTCACCTGTCATAGGATTTTTCTTTAATATAATATTATATAACTTTAATTACAGCAATTTTTTGATGCTTCTTGTCATTAATTTTTTCTTCAGCAAACTGCACTGATTTTTAGTCACGGTTTTTTCGCTGCTGTTCCTTTCTCATACGTTTTTTTGCGGAATCTTTTTTTGATAACGTTTAATACTGCTGTGATGCTGATTACAGCAGCCATTTTTGGTTTTTATCATTACTTTTAAACACCAAAGATAGTTTTCTTTATTGGTTTTAAAGAAAACTGTTTTACTTGCAAAAAAACTGCTTCCATCAAAAAGTAGTAATAACTACAACCTTTTAGAAAATTTAAGCTTCCTTTGATCACTGCTCTTTGTCCTGTTCTCCCCTTTTTTATTAAAAATGTTTCATCTCCAAAAATTTTTTTAAAGGACCCCAAAAAAGAAAGGTATTGATTGAAACAAAAAAAAGATGCTGCGAGCATTAAACAAAAGTAGTAGTGTTTTCTATGTGTGTGTAAACTTTTAAAGTTGACCCTTATAAAATCTTTTTTTAATGTTTTTATCTACAATTTTTCTCTGCCTAATTTGCATAATCCCCTCTTTAAAAATTTATTTTGAAGGTCAAAAAATGCCGAATTGTGCCCAAAATTAAAGTTTTCTTTGAAATCCAAATTTAAGATTCAAGTGTTTTTTCCACCTGTTTTTTGAGAATTAATGTTTTCTGACAACTAATAAATTATTATTTATTTTAAACGTACTTGCAAAAAATTATTATTGCTACAAAGTTAATAAATCTTTGATATTAATTCAATGTTGTCAGATTTAATAATGCTTTAGTTTTATCATATTTAAAATACAAAAATTCAAAATTTGCTCCCAAAAAAATTGTTTAAAACTTTATTCCAAAAAAGGAGAAGAGGAACACTCAATGCCATTAAAAAAGATTTTTTTGTGCAATTCCCGTCAACCTTCTCCCCCCTTATTTTTAAATCTTTTTTTGATTTATTTTTTGGGAGTTTTTCTTTTATTTTGTTTTGAAACAACAAAAAAAATAATGGTTTTTTGAAGCTTCCGTCTTTATTGTTAATTACAGTAATCTTTTGCTGTTGTATTGAAGAATGAGGATGTCCTTCAAGGATAGATTCCATCGTTAAAGATACTTCAGATTGATAGATTACTTTCAACGGAGCAACAGAGCAATTCTGGATCATTTCCAAGGTTTCTGTTTTGGCTTCGCTTCCTTTTTTCTGAATGATTCATTCAAACATTTTTTTGCTCCCATGTTCCTTTTTCAGAGCATTGATTCGTTCTTATTTTTTTTCTTGAATGTTTAAAAACTTAAATTTAGTTCATTCATTACTTTCGCCTTTTTTAATGAAATATACTTAGGACTCTTCTGATTTAATGACGCAATATTTAATTACTTAAATCGTTTTCAGAAATCAACGCTCGACAACATCATCGTCGGCAGCTGCCGATGATAAGCGGAACAGGTGGAGCGTCTTCGTCTTTTCGAAGCGAAGAATACTCTTCAAATTCTGCACAAACCCCTGATTCTGAAACTTCTAATTCTTCATTCATTCTTCCATTTGCTGCATTTAAAAGTGAAGAAGATGCCAGAAAAATTAATGCTTTAATTGAAGAGGTTTGTTCGTTATAAATTACTGTAACCATTTTTTAAAACATCAGCAAAATTTAAAACTGCGCAAAAAATCTAAGAATAACTCTATGGGTGGTTTTGTTAGCTTTGATCTCGAGGTTTTTGTGTCAAAAAATAACTTTCAAAACTTTGCAAATATTGCAATAGTTTTTGATTGCTACTTAAAAAACAGTAACAACTTTATTGTTTTTTCTTTTTCCAAACAATAATAAATTTTTTAATAAGATTTTAAAAAGAGTACATAAGAAAGTTGAATTGTTTTTATTTCATAAAAAAAACAAAAGTATCATGCGCAAAGAAGTTCATTTTACTGTTCCTTACAAAAAAGATTTAATTCCAAGTTTATTTGTTTTTTTCTGTCGTCTTTGGTATTAAGCAGGTTTTACTAAAAAATCCATTTTTTGTGATCTGAATTATATACCTTTAAATCCCTTTTTAACAAAAACTCCTGTTTTAAACTACGAAATTTTTCAAAATTTAATCATCCGAAAAAATAAATAAATTTGAAACGGCACGTTTGATTCTATTTTTTCCCAAAAACTATATTTTGTTGAAACAAAAAAAATCGAATTCCAACAAGTTTTTCTTCTGTTTTCACGAAAAAAAAAGAATCAAAGGTAAAGGATAAAAACTTTTTTGATACGCAAAAGTAAAGCAGCAGCAAAAAACAGAAGGCGTGTCGCTCAAACTTTTTTATTGTTGATTTTTTTGTTCATCAAAAAAACAGTTCTTATATGTTTTACGCTTTTTGATATAGACTGCTTTTCATTCATTTTTTTGTGTCGTTGTTGCCTTAAACATTTGTATCCTCTTCTTTTCTTGCATTCATATTTATTGATTTGGAAACTGACATCTTCTTTTTTTCCTCTAAAAGCCCATAGCTGCTACTGCTGTTAAAGCAAAAGAAAAGAGTATATTGCGATAAGAGCGTTGTTGTTGTACATGTCTTTGTATATTTTTGGTTGGGATATATTTTTGATCGATATCTGAAAATTAAATAATGGTAAGTTTTAAGGTTGATATTTTTTAAAATTTTATAAAAAGTGGTCTCAGAATCACAGCCAGTTGTAGTCAAAGCCAATTACTATAGGGATAACTATTTGTTCATCAATGACACGATAATAACGACTTTAATTATTTGGAATTGAACATTTTCATTCCAAAATAGTGAGATAGTGAGAGACAAGCAACTACACCACTACACCATTGCCGCACGGGCTCAGAGCAAGAAAAAAGAGCAATGAGAAAAAAGGAAGAGAGCGCTGTTTTGAATTTAAAAAATTTTTTAATAAAAATAAATATTTAATTCAAATGTTGTAATTAATAAAAATTAAAATGAACAATTATTTTTCAGAAAGAAAAAGATCTTGAGCTAGCTGCAAAAATTGGCAAATCTTTGTTGGAACAAAATAAAGAATTGCGAGATAGAAATGATTTTTTGGAAGAATGTTTAAACAATTCAAATGAAACTGTTACACAACTAAAACATCAACTTCAACAACGATCAGATTTATTGAATACTGTATGCAGTTTGGGTGATGATTATTATCAACAGGAAGAAGCAGCCAGGAATGATCAAGTTGTTGAAAAGCTACAAAAACGTGTTCGACAGCTTGAAGATGAAACAAGCAATCTTCGACTTGAAACGAGCTCATTGAAAGAATTTATTTGTGAAGTTGAATCACAGTCACAAGAAAAAATAGAACAATATTTGAAACAACTGGAAACAGCTAATTTAAAGGTACGTTTTTTGGTGATAGAAATTAGTATATTTTATGAAGGAAAAACTACTGTAGCTTATAATTTTTAAGTGTTGATTTTAAAATTGTAGTAATAAGAAGACAATAAGTATATATTATCAGTTATTAAGGCAGGGTAATAATGGGTAGAATATACTTTAATATATTACTCTAACTTGTCAGTAAAAAATACAGTATCCCTTTCTTTTTTAGATTCATAAACTTCATTCACAAATTGTTGATAAAAATGCAGAATGTACATCGCAAGCAACAGATATTCAGAAGCTTGTTCGTGAAATTAATCATCGAAAATCATCTGAAAAAATGGTAATTAACTTTTTACTTCGAAGCTCTGCAAATCAAAATTCGAATAATAAAATATTCAATTTAATTTTTTTTGCAAATTTAATTTCACAAAACTCTGTTTACCTCCCTCTTTTTTTACTCCCGATTAGTGACGTTATTGTCTTATCAGACGACAACGACACTCACACTTTTTATGTTTTTTAAACCTGATCCATCAAAGTGAAATGAAAATGAACGAAAATTGATTGACTCTCGTTTTTTTTTTCGTTTAAAACAGCAGAAAATTTTTGTGTTTAATTTTTGACTGACATTTTAATTTTAATACTTTTTTAGTTGAAAGAAGCTACAAGTGATTTGAATTATCAATTGAATGCAGCTATTTCGGCACATGATCAATTAAAGACTGAAATTCTATCCCTTCAAGAAGTATATACGGATGTTCGAGAAAGGTTGCATGAAGCTGAAGAAGAGCTTGGTTCATATCGTCTAAAATCAGCACCACATCGAATTGGTTCTAGTGATTCTCTCTACGATTCACTAGCATCTGAGCTAGGTGGAAATGATAGTGGATTCTACAGTACTCCAATGATATCAGCAAGAACAAATGATTCAGGACATCAGTCATCTTCATCAGAATTTTGTTCACCTGGTTCTATATTAGCTGAAGAAATTGAGAGACTAAAGAAAGGCGAAATAATTTTGGATGAATACGAAATCCCATCAAAAGCTTTGATTGATTCTGTACGAAGTAATCGAAGGCTGCGAGAAAAGAGTCCATCCTTAGCTGATGAGTTAATGCCTGCTGCAGTTGAAAGTACACTAGCTGCTCCACCTAGGCTTGAAGCAATTACAGAAATTCAAACTCCACAAATTGAACAACAAGAACAACAACTACTACCTGGTTCATTGTTAGCTATAAAAGACCCAGTATCACCTGTAAAACCGTCATTGAAAAATTCAGTGTCATCAGATTCTGATCCAGAAGATCCAGAGCTAAGATTTGTAGAAGATTGTTGTCGAAATCCTTCAACTTCTGCAGAATCCCCTCCACTTCCAACCCCTGCTCCAATTACTGCAAAAACTTATCGAGATTCAAGTTGTTCTCCAATTCCCGCACTACTTTTTGATTGGCAATCCCCTTCTTCATCTTCAACAATAACAATATCCACAAAATCAACTTCTGGATCAACGTCCCCTCCAACAAAGCCCTGTGGAATTGCACAACCTTCTCCACGTCCGCCAAAACAATCAACAACTTCAATGGATTCAGATGAAGAAGTAACTCCACGAGCAGCTATACTTCAGCAACCATCTGCTCCACAATCTGCTCGAAGTTTATCAACATCAGAATCTGCAGAGGATAACGTAGAGCCATCAATATTATCTAAAGCAGAAAGCAATGATTCCCTAAATAAATATACTGGACCAAAACTTGGTGAACCTGGCAAGCCTGGAACAAGGGATCTAGAATTTAGTCTTCGAAAGCTGAAACTCAGAAAACAGGTTTGTAATTTTTCAAATATACTTCCTATAAGTTACTGTAAAACTCCTTTGGTTTCATTTAATTTTTGAATACACATTTTACTTTTATCTCCAATCACGTAGACTACCGTATACTTTTCACATATTATGTTGTTTGCACTCTATCGTTTTGTTCTTTTCCTGTCATATTTGTAGTTAATAGTCGTCACATTTACTGTAATTATCACGTTACTGTAACTACTACTATTGTATATGTCAAGTGAATACGTATATATTTTAGTGCCCTAAATGTTCATCATTTTTGGTCACCGTTGGATTTGAACAACAAAAGCCAATTGATCTTGGAAAGGTTAATGTTTTACGCTTTTTGCTTTATTTCTAAAACTTGCTTTGGCTTTGTTGGATTTACAAGCATGCAGCTTTGGTTACGGTAGTCTACAATTACCAAAATATTTACCTCTAACATAATTGCTTTTTTTCATTACTTTTAAGCTTTATTTAATCACATTAAAAATTTTAGATAGAAAGAGATTATCAGAAATTCCGTGAATCCCGTGGCCTTCCACCTTCAATACATGGATTTTTTACAAATCTTTCAATGGATCAACAGCCAAAACCTCAAAGACTTTGTGGACCACTGAGTTCACAGCTTGAATATCTTTCTTCAACGCCAGATGAAATGCAGAAAGCTCCATCACCACGGCCATTCCATTTTATAAGAAATTTTCCATCTGCTCCAAAAACGCTTGCTTTAGGAGCTGCAAAAACATGGCAAAGGCAATCTTCCGGTTTAACGGCAGCAATTCCAGCAATTACACCATCTACAGAAGGTATCATTCAACGAGCAGAAGTTGTAACATCTCCGGAGGTAAACTTTAAAAACTTCAACAACTTATGCAAATGATTATTTTTAGCTAAATTCAAAATCAGCTGAATCAACTCCAAAACGATTACATTCAAAAACTCAAACAAATCAGTCCCATCATCATCATCGTTCTTCACTTCTGTCTGCCCTTGGCTTGAATACTTTAATAGATTCAGATCCAGAATCTCCTACAAAAAATGCATCAATTTTTCGATCACCATTTTTATTTGGACTTTATCAAGCTGATCGAGAACTTTCACCTCCATTTGGTGGGACACCAATTCCAGCAATTGGTGATAGCCTTGAATTCTTACATCCACCTTCATCACCTCAAGCATCCCCATCTTCGTCAACGGCAATTTAGGTTTTTTTCAAATTTCTAAAAATGTGGCATATTATTATTAGGTTTTCAAAAATATTATTATTTTTCAATTTCAAAAACGGGTATTGATATCTTCCCTCCAGTCATTTTTTTTCTCTATGTTAATACTAATTGGTCCCAATATTACTATTATTATAAAAAAGTATATAGAAAACCGGTCTTAAATCATTTGTTGTATTCTTCTTTTTCTATCTAAATGTTGCCTTGTTAATTAATAGACAAACAAAAATAAAGCAATAAATAATTATATGGTATTGTTTTATACCGGAAAGAAATAATTGCAAAAAATGAACTTTGAAACTGTTAAAAAAAAGTTAATATTATCTAAAATTTATTAAACAACTTTCAAAACAAAATAAACTCAACAATCAAAAAACATATCATATATTCAAGCTGCTACAGTACCCACATTCATTTCTTCTTTTCTTTTTCTTTCATCAGCTTTTCAACAATGCATCCCATTACAGCATTTAAATTTGGTTGTCCCTTCTCTATAATTGTAATAATATAAAAAAAATCCATATATCTGTTACAGCTGAATTTGTGGACTAATAGACCTATATATGCTTCGATGGAAGCTAGTTGATTGAAACTTCACAAAATCTTTAAAAAACATAATTGTTTAGAAATATAAATGTAATCAAATAGTATTGTTCGAAATTTAATTATCGTCGATATAACTTTTCACAAATGAAAAACTGCATAAATTTAGTATATTTAAAGCAAGGTGTAATACTAAAAATAACCTAAATAAAAACTGTACATTCTATAAAATTATCTAACACAATTACATTAATCTCTTGCTATTAGTGCAAAAAACAAGTGTATTAATTAAGGAACTAGTTTCTCTATATAGATTAATTAAAGAGGTTCAAACATAGTTTACGGCATCTCTCTGCCACATTATTTTTTTGAAGCAAAAAAACTTCTGCGCACACACGCACAGTTTTTTGTCTTTTGTTACTGTTTTTTTAGCATAAGAGAAAAAGCGTTTCTTTCGTTGTCTGTCATCCGCTGCGTTTTGTTCTACGACTTTCTTTGCAATATTTAAAAAAGGAAAAATCATTATCACAAAATTGAACTACTTCTGAGAATGAAAACTGGTGGTGAAAAACCACCAGCTGAATTCTTTGAAATTCTGAGGAGAAAGAAATTTTGCGGGTTTTTACATTTTTTTGTAAAAACACATATTCTTAATTTAATAATTTTACCTTTAATGAAGCTAAACTTAAAAAGATAAAGTTTAAATAAATCAGACAACAAGTCAAAAATATATCTCGAGGTAATTGAATCCCTCCAAAAGGAGCTCAACAAAAACTCCTATGCTTTAATGTTTAATAAGCACTACTTCTTTAATTTAATATTTTTAAAATTTCCTAAACAATACATTCATGTTTTTAAAAGATCTGTTAAAGTTTCAATTACCTAGCTTTTCTACGGAAGCACAAATAGACGCATAAGTCCACAAATACGGCTGTAAAATATGCATAATAAAAAATCACTTACTAGTTCGAGATTTAACTGCTTGATCTTTTCTTCGTCTAAAAGACATTGCTTCTAGCTTTTCATTTTCACGTTGTTCATTTTCAATTCGACGTTTCTTTGCTTCTTCACGTCTTTCATATTGAATTTTTTCATATTGCTTCTTAGCTCGTTGAAATGCAGTTAATCCATCTGAAGGAGGTTTTGATTGTCTAAAATAATGTACATTATGAACTGCAACAACTGCATTGAAATTTACTTACTTTCGTTTTCTTGATTTCTTTGTTGCACTTGTTTCTGGTATGCTTTGTTCACCATCTAAAATAATACAGTTGAATTGAATTATTAAAAATGAAAAAGTTTACCTTCTTGAGTTTCATCTAATGAAATTTCATTTTTATTTGGTTTTGGCTAAAATATTGTTTAATAAAAAGAGAAAAAAGCCGTAACAGAAATATACCATGATTACCGTAGAGAAGATATGAAGATTATATTCTTTGTTTATTTAAATTAAATTTAATCAAATTTTGTAAAATAATTTGTTTCGATCGAAAAATTTTGAAGCAAAAATGTTTCAATTTTACAACAATTTTTTGGGTGACAAAATGCCAAAGATCCTTTTTCATAAGAACAAGTAGAACAAGTATTACGGTAAAAAAAACTTTTGGATATGTGTCAACAGAAAGTGTTATTATTTTTAAGTATTTAAAAAATTAATGTTACTGTAGTAATATGATTGTATTCTTATCTTTCTGCTGCACGAAAAGAAAATTTGTTTTTTTAGAATACAAGAAAACTTTATTTAATAAAATCATAAAAGTTTGAAAAAAAATATAAAATAAATTATTGTTTTTCATGATAATATTGTAAATACATATATAAATTATGTAAGTAAAATAAATAAAAGTGTATATAAATAAATTATTGTGAAAGGCTTTCAATCAATTCTTTCATAAATTGAACACCGAATTTTACATTACTACAGTTAATTTCAAGTTCATATTGTTCATCGGATTTTTGAGTAAGTGAAATTAGAACCACATCTTTTTTGGAAACGGTTTGAGCAGCAAAAATTAACTGAAAAAATATTTGTTTATTATTTTATGGAAAGGGTTACGGTAGTTTTTAAAAATGATGTATTTTTTAATGTCATAGCTCCAAAAAATTACTGTAAAAAACAAACTTACATCTGAACAAAGAATTGATTTACAATTTGCTAATTTATAAATTTGATCTGCTTCAATTGGCTCTTTTGGCTTAAATCGTTTTGAATGTTCATGTGCGCCAGATAGTTTTATCTTTTCTTCATCAAATTGTTTCTTAGATAGTTCAATGCCCTCAATCAGCTCACCCCATGTTGGAATAATGGAAATTTGATATGTTTGTTTATTAAAAGATACGGTCCAATTTGAAGCACACTGAGAATCTTCAAAATCAATACCAGCAAAAGACTGCCGAAATTCATGTGGTTTAATTCCTGCAAATCGAAGAGCTCCCGATGTTGGAGGACCATTTGAATCTGGAGTAAGTAGGATTTCAGCTTCAGAAGAAGCCTTATGGGAAACACGAAATTCAATTGAAAGCATTGAATTAGAAAAAAGAGATGGAGCACGAGTGAATCGATATTCAATTGAAAGTCCGTTGGGGGTTTCTGATGGAAGAAGGGAATGGAATTTAGGATTAACATATTGTGAAGAAGTTCGTAGAAAGTTCGAGAAGATTCCAGCAGAGACATCACTGAAATCAAGATCAACAAGGAAATCTTGTTTTGGAGCTGCGGCTGCAGATGCTTTTAATGCTGGTTTTGAAGGGGCTTCTTTTTTAATTGGTTTTTGTGGTTTAACTGGTACGACAACTTCTTCTTCTTCAGATGATTCTTCTTCCTCTGATTCACTTTCCTCTTCATCTTCATCGATATCAGATTCATCTCCAGAATCAACAGCTTCTTCTTCTTCATCATTCTCATCGTCATCCTCATATTCTTCTTCATCTTCCCCTTCTTCATCCTCATCTTCTTCGTCCTCATCCTCTTCATCATCATCACTTTCATCATCAGAATAAAATTTATCCAGTTCTCCTTTCTTGCCCTTCTTCAAAGCATCAGTTCCAATTTCATCAACCGCCAATGGCATAGCACTTCGACGAACAGTTGGATCTGGTGCAACTTCTGGAAAATCTGGTAATTCTGTATATCCATTGCACTTTTGATTTAACAAATGTGATAAAGTTCCAAGTTGAAAATTTTCTCGATCACTATATTGTGAATGTACTGCAGGAGCGGGCTTATCAGTCATAAAAATTTTTAAAGGGAATTTTGAATCGTCTTTAAAAAGTAAATTTCTAAGGAATCGACATCGATCCCGGATATCATATGATCGATCAAATCGTGCAAGTTGAATCACATATTTCACTAGCAGCTCACATTTAGCTCTATCGGTTGCCCATAGTCGAATAGCAAGATTAAGAATTTGTAGTTTAACAATATCGGCTTCATCACAAAATGTTCTTGCCAATATCCGTAGAAGATCAGGTGCCAAAGTTGGAACTTTTTCAATATGTGTTGAAATAAGCCATATAACGCATGCTCGAGCTGGTGGAGCACGAATCGAATGAATTAACTTTATTACTCGCTTGAGCAAGGGAATTGGAGCATCAGCGTGTAGAAGACGTTTAAGAACCACAACAGCTGCACATACAATATTTTCTTTTGGAGATGAAATAAGATTAATTAAACATGTGAGGCATGTATCAGATGATCCAGAAATATGCAGTGCACATCGGCCAATTGCTTCTATTGCAGCTGATGCAAGATCAGACATTTGTAAATATGCCTAAAAAAATGGATTACAATAATTAGAGCAAGTCAGAAAATTATTATTTGTCTTTATTGATTACTGTGATAGTAACTCAAAAAATTATATTCTTTAACAATGTTACTATCCTTTTTGAAAGAAATTTTAAAAGTTACCTGAAGTTCACGAATAACCAATTGCACATTTGTTTCTGTAACTAAAGATGTCAAAACTTGAAGCTTCAAAAGTTTAACATGCATTGAATCAGAACTTCTAACAAAAAAGCTCTTCAAAAATGGCTCAAAAAGATTCTAAAAAAATCACTCAAAATTAGTAAAAACTAAAAATTTAAAATAAAAACTACAATTCACAAAGTAACTACAGTAAACCCCAAAAAGATGTTTTTCAAATCCAAAAGCACAACACCCAAAAATAAATTAGGATACAGTAATACCCGATGCATACTGTAATGGTAAAAAAAACATAAACACACAAAAAAAGAAGTAAGGAAAAAACCACAACATCGAAAAAAACCGAAAAATTTTGAAAGCAGAAATTAAGTTACTTTGCTAATTGCAAAAATATTTTCATCTACCATATTATTTCGGGTTGCACAAATTGTTGCAATATTTACTAGCACAACATATTGAACTTCATTTGGACCACGTAAAAGTCGAACAAGAGCTTTTGGAACCATTGAAAGTTGAGATGGTGGTGCAATGTAATAGAGCAGTTGGGCAACAGCCATTACAACAGAACAATTTCGAGATTGTAACAAGGGTCGAGCAGAGAGAATTAGAAGTGTATGATCTGGATCAAGTTGTTCTTGATCATCACGAGGGGAAGTAAATTGTGTTCGAGAATATCGAGTAAGTAGACCAACCATAATTATTTGTCTAAAATTAATGGTTTGTTGTGTATCTTTGAAAATTGTAATTAATGTACCCCCATTCATCAACATCTGCTAATGCTCGACAAAGTGAACGAAAATGTTTGTGAAGGAGATCTAGGCGATCTGGACATGTTTCTTCAAAAGCATAAACGGCACTGCCAAGAACAAGAGTTCTTTTATCACCTGCAAAAAATTAAATGTTTAACAAAATTATGCAATTTTAATCAAATCATTAAACCAGAGTGAATGATAATTTGTAATTTTTGGTTATTGCAAACAGATCCATATCCTTTGATCCCATCTGGAACCGAGATAACACCCCAAACCCCGAAAAATGCCAAAAAAAATGGAAAAAAGTTTAAAAAATTTGTGTAAAATCGTAGAAAACAGGGAAAATCGTACAAAATCGTGAAAATTGTGCTAAATTTTTTACGATTTTCTACTGTTTTTTACGATTTCCCACGAATTCTTTAAACTTTTTCCATTTTTTTTGGCATTTTTTGGGGCTCCAGTTGGGGTCAAAGTGCATATATGGGTCCCAGGTCCATATTTACTACTCATTATTAAAATTGTTTAATTAAAAAATAGAAAAAATAAGAGAAAAAAGGATAAACATTTTGTCACCTATTTTAACAGTTTTCGATTACTGTGATAGTAACTCATGAATATAAAAAATTAAAACTTTTTGATTACTATCTTTTTTGTTAAAACTCCTTTTTTTCAGTACTTACCTAATAAATAGTCAATGCATTCCAATAACTCCGGTAACAAATCTTGATTTAACGAATATAGCTTTGGAATGGCATGTGCAGCAACTTTTCGAACATATGCACTCATATCTCTCACGGATGCCTTGAGCGCCAGCAACATTACAGTTGTAATCATAGGTACTCGAATACTTGATAGCACTCGTAAAGCTGATGCTCGAATAAGTTGATTTGGATCTTGTAAAGCTTTTTGAAAGGTGCTAACAGAAAGTAGAGCAAGATCTTGCTGTTCTTCGGCATATCGAACAAGATATACATATACAAGCTTTTTTAACTGAAAAATTTAATTATGGATTATTTGAAAGATAAGATGAGTGATAGAAACCTCAAGATTTTTAACAGCAACATTTTTGACGACAGCTGGAAAAAGTTCTGAAACATCTTTTCCTTTAGCGACCATCTGAAATGAATGTAATTAGTTGTGAGAGGTTACGGTAGATTATGGGATAATCTGACTAATGATATTTCAGATTGCTGTAGTAAGCTATTTTAAACAATATTTTACAATTTTGGGTTACTGTAATAGTAATTAACGAATATATAAAAGTAGAGATTTTCGTTACTATCATCTTTTGATTATTTATGCTGGCCTTGGACTACTGTAATTTCCAGATAATTGTTAAAATTTTTAATAATTACAGTATTTCGAAATATGATATTTTAAAATTTATTTACTGATAATTTACTTACACTTATAATTCGTTTCATTGCATCCATTTTTAAATTTTCTTTATTGCTATCGAGCGCTGCTTTCAAATCAGCAAATTTGCTAAAATTTAAACAATTACATTCAATTAATTGATGAGATAAAAAATAAAAAGAAACCTTTTATTATCAAGCATTGCGCCTTCTGCAATTTCAATCTCTGGGGATGTTAAACCTTCCGCATATGCCATCCTCATAATCGTACCACCCTGAAATAGACTCATTGTTGTTTTCAATGTCTTCAATGACGGCAAATTCATTCATAAATATGTTAGAAAATAAAAGTTCAATTTGATAATGATTTTTTTAATATCAGACACGATCGAAATTTTTGTTCTTACAACGCTTTCTTTTTTCTTTCTTCTTTGATAACAAAAAGGGGGACATGTAAACAGGAAGAGATAGTTGATAGTGTGCCAAAAAAGTTTATCTTTCTTTTATTGGCACATAATGAAAGTTCGGGTTAATTATTACTATTTGCAAAAAGGGATAAAACACAAAAAAAGATGAGATAATAAAAATCTGTCAACTCTAGCAAAGGGATAAAATGGCATTATTGATTCTCTATCGAAAAAAGAAAGAAGCAAGCCAAGTCGTCAATGGCTTCCTCACCAAAAACATTTTTCTTTCTGCTTTTGCTTTCCCTTTTATGATGCCGAAGGCAACTTTTCTTCTTCCATTTTTTGGTGCTGACCAAAAGGGAGAATATATAAAAGCCAACAAAGCGGCTGCTACTGCTTTGTTGGCTTTTATTAGAATCTTCGCTTTAAGAATCCTTAGAAGAAAGAAGATTTTATCGTTGTTGGCAGGCGCGAAAAAATTAAAAAATGCAAATTTTTCTCGGACAACTTCTTTTTTTATCGCTGGTTTTGTAATTTGCGTTTTAAACTATTTATAAATTGCTGCTTTAAAGTTACAGATCTAATTAAACCTTGAAGGATTTATTCGAAGTTGCTGTATTTTTACGTGTTTGAATATTAATTATTTTATTTATATATTTTCGTTTTTTTTTACCATTTTTTATCTATTTTCTAGAGCATAAAATAAGATGGCTTCCGCAAGAACAAGTCAAATAGGATATGATACAAATTCAAAAGATGTTGAACGTATGAAGTAAGTTTGTTACAAGGGATAATCACCGCCATTTTTGAGATTAGAAGAAAAATAACGTTTATTAAATTTAAAGTTTGCCTCTTCTTTTTATTTTTTTACAAATATTTTTTGTTTGAATGTTTTATACATTTTTTAAATATATATATTAAATTTTTTAAAATTTTTATTTGGCTTTTTTTAATTTATCTTTCCCTTTTTTATGTTTTAAGCCAGCCATACTTTTTGTTTTATTCCTTTGGTCGAAAATTAAATCCCCCCGTGCAAAAACTTTTTTGATATACGTTACTTTTGTTATTACTGTAGTTATATTAAGCTGAGTTTTATATATATTCACGTTTTAGAGCTCGTGTATTTGTTGCTGGTTTAGGTCAAAATGTTACTCGAGATCAAATTATTGAATTATTCGCTTGCTATGGACATATTACTGGTGCAACACTTTTTAAAGGATATGCCTTTATACAATATTCAAATTCAACTGAAGCAGATTTAGCTACAATGGCATTAAATGGTTATACATGGAATAAATCAATGCTAGGTTTGTTTTCTGTTGTAATCTTTTTTAAAGCTTTAGTTTTAGAAGTCAAATGCGCATTTGATCCTGCAAAAGCTACTGATTTAATGCCAACGTAAGTGCCGGATACTATTGCTTTTCTTAGAAATGCTATTTTTTGATAGACATTTACTGCCTACTGTAACTAATAAAAATGTTTTAGTAAAAGACCAAAAAGAGATAGTGGACCACCAGAAAAGCGTGCAAAAATTGATCGAAATCAACAACAGCCACAACAATCACATGGATCTCCAGCAATTGCAGCAGTAACAAAGAATAATAATCATTCAGCATCTTCATTTGAGATGCCACTACAAAACAAAAACAATAGCAATAATCAAATTCTTCCAGAACAAGCTCTTCTTAAAACTGATGGCGAGCTTTTATTCTCTTAAATACATTACTTTTTAATTATCTATTTTTTTAGTAATTCCTGATATGTTTATTTGTGGTGGATGTCAATATTATACCAATTCATTAGAAGCATTTGTTGATCATCGACAAACACCATGCTCAGCATCTAAAATACAGAAATCTGAAGGTGAACCAGATGTATTTCGATGCTTTACATGTTCAAATGCATTTAATACTTCATGGGAATTACTGTATCATCTTCGTGTATCACATGAAATTACAATGTATAAGAATCTCAAAGATAAAATGGCAGCTTAAGAAACATACATAACAATATTACTATCAACTCAAGTCAAAAACCCTGCCACTTTATAGCATTTTTTTTTACTATTGTTACCAAAAAAAGAATTCAATCTTCTTAATCTCTTTTTCCACTGTTATTTTTATTTATGTTATTTCTTTTTATTATTTTCGATTTATATTGAAACTTTTATGTAGTAGTATTACAATAAACAACAAAAATAACAATTAAGATTTAACATTTAGATGATTTAGATAATTCTTCAAATGTAGGAGGTTCAGGCATTTTATGATATTCAATATAATTGAGAGCAGTCTTAAAAAGATCACCACCACCTTCAATTAACAATGCTTCAGCTGTGGCTTTATCAATACCAAATTGTTCAACAAAATAATTGATATCATCACGTTTAATTTTAATTTGTGGTTTAGCTTGTTCTGCAGCAACCGATAAACCATTGACATCAGCATCTTTTAAATCATCACGTTCTTCTTGAGATGTATCAGTAATCTAGAAAGAATGATAGGGTTAAATTTAAAAGATAAAAATAGGGATGTGGACGCCTGCAGGCGCGCCTGGGCGATTTCGACGGACATCGCTCTGAAAGGATTTAAAATAACAGTCATGACTTAATTTTTCACGTACAATCAAAAAGAAGATCGCTCTTTTACAATTTTGATCTTTATTTTTTTTGTTTTATTACAGTATCTTAGTGATACGGTTGTTAAGCAAAATACAGCTTTTTTGTCCAAAAAAAAAATGAATCGCAAAACCATAAAAACTTAATTTGCTGATGATATTAATAGTATCACAAATGGCTTTCTTTTAGAATAATATTAGTATAAAAAGATTTTCTGGAAAAAATGTTGGACGATGTTTTTGAATTCTGAGCGTTGTGCGCATCCCTAGTTGGATTCATAAAAGTTAAACATACTTGTGTACTTGCTTTTTCCATAGCTTTTGCACTCCATTCTTTACTTGCTTCATTTTCAACCTAAAAAATGTTTTATATTATTACTTTTTATAAAAAATTATAAAATGCACAAACCGTTTCAACTTCATCTTCAAGATCAGCCGGATTTGTACTCATTTTTGAAGAAAGAGAGAGAGATTCCTAAAATAAAGATTGTGAAATTATGTATAAATAATAATTAAATATTTCTTTATATTAAAAAATTGTTTTAAAAACTTTTTCAAAGATGCCTGTTTCTTCTGTTAACTGCTAAAGACACATTTTGCCATTGCTTACAACTTTTGTAATAAAAGAAAAAAATCAAATACACACTTCTCAAAACGAAAAACCACCCATCTCCGACTAACTCTGACGATCGGCGACCGACCACGATTAAGCTGCATCAGTTTTTCCCCTTTCCTTTCCCCTCCAAAATCGGAGAAGAAAAATTGTGAATCATCTCTTTTATATATGTTATATTGAACCAAGGTTTTTTGACTTTAAAGTTTAATACAAGTAAAAAGAGGCAATTTTATTTTTTCCCATTGATCGTTTAAAAACTTGTTCGTGATACTTTAATTTTACTTTTTTAAATTTTGAGTCATTACTGTTTTTACTTAACTTTTTAAATTTGTTTGCTCTTGTAATATCGATGATAATGTTTATGCTTTTTTAGATCGAAATGGATGTACCGCCTTGCGTAATTGATAATGGAACTGGATATACAAAATTAGGATTTGCTGGTAATAATGAACCACAGTTTATTATTCCTACAGGTATGTTTTAAAACGTTTTTTGCTATTAATTTAACCACAAAGCTCTATTTTAGCAATTGCTGTAAAAGAAGATAAAAATCCTGAAGGTGGAATGCAAGGCTTATCAATTCGTGGCGGTGCTGGTGCAACGATTCCTGATCTTGATTTTTATATTGGTGATGATGCTCTTTCACCACAAGCTTCAACATATAGTGTTAAAGTAAATTTATTCTTTTTAATGTTTCAGTTACATTTGTATATTTTAGTATCCTATTCGACATGGTATTGTTGATGATTGGAGTTTAATGGAAAAATATATGGAAAGAAGTATTTTTAAATATTTAAGAGTTGATCCAGAAGATCATCATTTTTTATTGGTAATTTTTACCTTTAACACTTACAGCTAATAGAAAGGAAAGAAAGCTTTGATGCTATTTGCGATTACTGTCGATGATAGCAACTCATGAATATAAGAAATCTAAAAAAACTATCACTCTCATTAATTTCTTTTTAGACTGAACCACCACTAAATACACCAGAAAATCGTGAATTTACTGCTGAAATAATGTTTGAAACATTTAATGTTCCTGGTCTGTATATTGCTGTGCAAGCTGTTCTTGCACTTGCTGCATCATGGCCATCTCGAGAACAATCTGATCGATCTTTAACGGGTGTTGTCATTGATAGTGGGGATGGTGTAACCCATTGCATCCCAGTTGCAGAAGGATATGTTATTGGTTCATGTATTAAACATATCCCTATTGCTGGTCGAGATGTTACATTCTTTATACAAAACTTTTTCCGTGAACGAGGTGAAAAAGTCCCACCTGAAATGTCATATGAAGTTGCAAAAGCTATCAAAGAAAAATATTGTTATGTATGTCCAGATATTTGTAAAGAATTTGGAAAATATCATGAAGATCCTGCCAAATGGTTAAAAGAATATGATGGAATTCATAATATTACAAAAAAGCCTTTCAAATGTGATGTTGGAGCTGAAAGATTTATGGCACCAGAGATATTCTTTCAACCAGAATTTATAAGTGGCGGTGATTTTTCAACTCCTTTATCTGCTGTAGTTGATAATGTATGTCAAATGTGTCCAATTGATACTCGTCGAAATTTATACAAAAATATTGTACTATCTGGTGGATCAACAATGTTCAAAGATTTTGGTCGAAGATTACAAAGAGATATTCGAAAACTTTCTGATTATCGGCTAAATCAAGTTCATGAAGCTAATAGAGGTGCACAAGCTGTAAGTTGTGGACATGTTCATTTTTCGCTCCCCCATTTGAGCCTTTTAATTTCTCGCCTTCTTTTTTTGAAATTTTCATTTTTTTTCTTTGAAATTTGCGGTGTCTATTTTCGAGTAGTTGAATTTGCAGTCTCAAAGATTGCTTTTTTTGTTTTTTTTTGTTTTTTTCGGCTGAATTTCTATGGCTATTACGGTAGAAAAATTACCTGTGGCAAAAATGAAGGCAGAAAATCGCCATAGTCTTTTTTTTTTGTTAAACACTTATTTTTTAGCCAACACCTATTGAAGTCAATGTTCATACACATAAAATGCAACGATATGCTGTATGGTTTGGTGGTAGTATGCTTGCATCTACGGTAATTATTACCGTTAGATAATCTGATTTAAATCCATCTACTTTTTAGCCTGAATTTTACAAAGCTGCTCATACTCGTCAAGAATATCTTGAAAAAGGTCCAAGTATTTGCCGGCATAATGCTGTTTTCGGTGGTATGATTTGAAAACAAAGATAGCGAAAAAAAGAAAGAAAAAACCTTCTCAGTTTTCTCTCATCAATACAAACTTCTTCTTTCTGCCAATATTTTGTCATCTTCTCTTTTTTTTATTTCTACATTTTACAGCCTTAAAATTGTTTTTTCATGTATGCGCAGCTATTAACTTTTATATTGTAATATTTTTTTTGTATCACCATGTCGTTGTTTCTTTTTATTTTATGCATTTTTATGTTATATGGTTTAATTTATTATTATTTTATATTATAAATTATTTGCTATTTAAATGGTTTGAAAGCATGTTTAAAAAAATCGTTTTTTTCGATGGTTTTATTTTTTGATACAGTATATTGTGTGTGTTATAATCAGTTCTCGGTACCTATCCCCTACTACTTTTCATATTTAAAAATAATTTTTTTGGATTTATTTTCTCATGTAATTGAACACAGAAAATTGTCGCCATAAAACTTATTTTGCCGAAGCTTTCTGTTGTTAATAACAATAAATTTTTAGGGTAAAATGGAAGTTCAAGCATTTGAGTATGATCCAAAAGATGTCGTTGAAACCGCTCAAGGGAATAAAATCCACAAACAATGCTCTGCACATGGATCTCAAAATATTATGTTAAATGGGAGTGTAAGTTTTTCTCTTGAATCTTACTATAGTTTATGGCACAATCTGCTAATGCTTTTTGTATTACCGCAATTCAAAGATAACGATAATTATTTTTTTTAGTCAATACTATTAAAAGATGTTATTGTAAGAGGTGATATGGCACAAGTGAGAATGGGAAAGTTTTGTATTGTTGGAGAAAGAGCGATTATTCGGCCATCATATAAGGTATGTTTTTTAAAATACAAATGTAATTATAAAAAAACATACTTGTAGGAATTTCAAAAAGGGGCTACGTATTTTCATTCAAATGTCGGGGATCATGTTATGATAGAAGAAGATTGTGTGATTGAAGCAGTACAGATTGGATCATATGTTCATATTGGAGCTGGTTCTGTAATTGGAAATGGCGTAATTGTAAAAGATTGTTCAATAATTCTACCAAAATCTGTTATTCCACCAAATCAAATTATTCCTCCATTCACGGTTTTTGCTGGTAATCCTGGTGAGTTCTATCACTATTGATATGGGGTTACCGTAGTTAGTTGTTGGGTGATGACTTATAGTAATGGGGATACAGTACTTGGTTGCTGATCTATTAGTAATTTTTTGTTTTTTTTATTACGGTAATTAATTGCTGCTATATTTTAGCCAAACAAATCGCCGATGCACCAGAAACAACACAAATTTTAATGACTCAAGCTACATCAGATTATTATCAACAATATATTGCTGAAACACCAGAGATTCGAAAAAAATATGATGATGAAATCAAACAAGAAATTGAACATCTTAAACAAATTCAAGAAGAACTTTCTATGTCATAATGATTCATTTTTTTTGGCGAGAACAATGCTTTAATTGAATGATAGTGTCTTTATTGTTGTTGTTGGTTGGAAGAACAAATGGCCTGTAGCTTTCTTTTTTGCTAAATAATGTATACTTTTAATTTATTGCAATTTGTTATACTGTTGTTTTTTTAATTAAAAATTACGATTTTTAATAAAAATGTTTATATATAAAGAGATGAAGTCTTGAGATTATCCTCTTAACGGATATACCCTCTCAGAATGTATCCGCGGATGTTAAAAAAGACTGGATGAAGAAGAAGAAAATAGCGGCAGATTTTTTTGAAGTTTTGTGCAAATAAGTCTTCTTCCCCTTTCTCGATGCTTTTTTCTTTAAGCTTGATCGAAAATTGCTTTGTAAGAAAGAAAAGAGATAAGAAATCTCTTTCAATCTTTTTTAAAAAAAAAGATTCTTATTAATTCGAATAAAAAAAGAAATGAGATGTGTTATTTTTTTAATATGTAATATAAATATATCTTTTAAAGCTTTAAGTGTAATTTTAATAAATTTCTGTTTACACTTAAAGCTTTAATTTAAATCGATGAAATGAATTTGTGTAGAATTGATAGCTTTTAAAAAACTTTGTTTTTTACAAAAATGCCAAAAAAAATTTTTACAACATCTTTTGCATTTTTCTTGCCGTTATCACCATATTCACAGGATATACTTTTTTAGCATCTATAATTCATTTTTAATTGGCCAGGGATACAAGGGTGACTCTACCGGGGAGCCGAACTCGAACCCCAGCAGTATGGAAGTGGAAGCTTAGCGCCTCCAACCATTGCACCACCCTGGTCGTTCATTCATGCTTTAAAAAATGCTTATCCCTCTTTAACTTTTTTTCTCTGTTGAAAAAAAATTAGGCTTCCGAAAGTATCGTTTTTGGCTAATGATTTTCAACCAATATGATTATAAAATTAATTTTACAGTTTATTTCACATTAATCATTTCCGCTAAATCAGTTTTTACCGTCGTTTTTTCTCTTTGTTTTCTAGCTCGAATTAAATATTTTTGTTTCTTTATTTTAAAAAAAATATATATATAATTAATCAACAAAAGTCTCACTTTTTTGTTTACAAAATTGAAAGAATTTTTTGATTACTTTGGCTGCTTTGTTTTTTTTCAAGTTGCTTTGTTTTTGCTCTTGTTGAAGCTGAAGTAGCAGTAGCGGTTAAATCTTTTGAAGTTTCGGTTGCTGCAGATGCTTTGGCAGCTTCAGTTAGGTAGATATTTTACCGAAGAAAAAATGTGTCTCAAACAAACAAAAGCTTTTGAACTTTTGAAAACTGTTAATTAAATTTCTTTTTAAAAAAGGGGTATCAAAAGAAAAGCGGGGTGTCAATTGATACAAATAAAAAATTTAATAGAAGTAAAGTGAACTGTGAAGATAAAAGCTTAAAAGTAAATCGATGAATAATGATGATGTCTCTCAATTCAATTCAAGGGGTCTCGGGAGAAAGTTGACGCAATATTGTTTAAAATTTTTGTAATGAAGGAAGAAGGAGCTTCAATGAAACGAAATCAATTGTGACTGGCTGATTGAATGATGGTGCTTTTGATTTTGTAATAATTTATTGTTGATACATCCTTGAGAATAAAATGAATGACGCTTGCGGGGGGTTACAAAAGTGCTTGAATTGGACATCGATGTGAAAAAAGGGAAAAATGACGTATTTTAGCTTGATTTTATTGGTTCTCTTTTATTTTTGATTTCGAAATTACAGGCTTCCCTAATTTTTGGATTTATGGTTTATAAAATTTGTCAAAAGAGAAAACTTTTTATCCCTTTTCAAGCTAAAACTTACAAACATTGGCTTTAGCTAATTTTGGGGAATAATCCGATTTTCTTATTTGCTGTTTGGCACTGTCATGAAAAAATTTAGATAAAACTAAATTTATTGCGGTTTCTCAGAAAATGTTTTTTTCTTCCAATGTCTTTTCCAACTGTAGCTACAATATTTTGATCACCTTTTTAAATTATTATTAAACTACATTTCCGTTACCGTAATCACATTTACATCCTTTTGAAGATCAATCTTTGACATTCTGTCAAAGGTTGTCAAGTTGCTATCTCTTCTTTCTCTTCTAAATGAAAGCGGCATTGATCAAAAGAGCATAATCATAATATGGTTCTATGTCATTTTTTTATATTTATGTGATTCCATCTTTCCAAACATTCTCTCTCTCTCGCTAATTATAAAAAACTGTGCCGCTTTTTATGCTTTTGTTTTTCGCCAAAATAAAAACCACAACCACCTCCAAAAACAAATATTTAGCGATCCTTAAATTTTTCAGCCATGATACATTCTTTTAAATGATGAGTTGTGGCTTTTAAAATGAGTGATCTAAAATATTTTTCAATCACACCTTTTCAGACAAAAAAGCACGTCATTTCTGGTGATTCAATGTTGTCATCGATGGCACTTTTTAGGCTTATTTTGCGACAACTAAAGTTATGTCTTTCTTTTTTTAAATCGAAACAAACATTTTGTGTACATCACAAAAAAGACATCTGTCTCTTTCACAGACATAAAAGCAAAAGCAAAACTTTTTTGTTTTTTCTTTTTAGAATAGGAAAAAGTTTTTAAAGCAGAGAGAGAAAACTGTAATAATTCGTTTCATTTTTTGCATTGTTTCACCTTTGCTTTTGCCGTCGTAGAGATTCGTTTTTGTTGTTTTTGAAAGTGAAAGAAAAAAATGTGATAGCTGTGAATCAGACAATTTTCTTTCAAACATTCATGTCCTGAATTTTTGTGATGTAGATTTCATATCTAATCAGTTTCTGATCGTTTTTTGTACTGATTAGATATGAAAAGAAAATGACTGAAAAGAGATGTTATTTTGTTAACTTGCTTATAACTTTTGAAATTTCTTGCTCGAGAGTTTTAGTGACAATAATAAAAACGAGGCAATTTTAGATACTTTTGTGTTACCATCCTTTGTGACAGTAACTCTGTTTTTGCAATTTTTTGTTGCTCTCATGTTTGCTTTAAAATAACTAAATCGTTTTTTGTCAACTTTTCAATCAAAAAAGACTGATGCGATAGTAACACAAACTTTACAATTTCTAACATTCTGTGTTACTATCATTTGTGACAGTAACCTTGATTTTGCTATTTGATGCACTTTTTGAATTACTCTCATTTTTGCGGCTGCTCTGCTAGAAATTTTTTATAAATGATTTTTGATTGAGAATATGAAATTTTGCGCCCTTTTTTGATGATCTTTCTTTTGTTTATTTTTTTTTGAGTGTAGTAAATTCAGTCCTTTTTTGAAACAAAATCATTTTCTTTTCTTTTGATGAAAGGTTATTTTCTCACACTTTTTGAATGGGGCTATTTCTGATGCTGCAGGTGTTGGTGCTCGCTCGTTTCTCAAAGATTATAAAAAATTTCATATTTCAAAAGAAAATTTGCCGAAAGCGACAGACTGTCTCTGTTGAACGGAAGGATAAGAAAAGAGAGAGAAAGCAGCGATGGAATTATTAGATTTCAATCATCGTCCCAAATTGCCAACAATCGCTATTGGTGCCATTGGCATCTGCTTTTCTTAGCTGCCATTTTGACTGTGGACCAGAAGCCATCTTTTGCTATTCCATTAAAAGTGAAGGGGGGTCAAAGAAGCAGCAGCAGACACATTTTTTGCTTCCTTTCGAAAATGTGTCTGCGCAGAATCGATTGATTGAAAGTAACAAAAGCAGGCCATTTAGAAAAGCAGCAATAAGCAAAAAGGGGAAATGGGAAAGGCGAAAGCAATAAATGAATGGCAAAATAAAACTGTGTTGTCCGCCGCGCAGCGAGCAATAGTGCAGACACACCCAAATTCATTTCATTCATAAAAACCAAATGTTGAAGAAGGAACCCCTTGAAAGCTTTCTTCCACTATGTGGCCAAAACGAAGTTGATGGCCATCGGTTTTGGCCGTCGTCGTTCTATGGTCAAAAACCTGTGTGTTCATTGAATGAAAAGAGTAAAAGCGATTGGTCATTTTTTTATGTGCGCGATTCGCAGTTTATGCCCCCCCCCCCTTTTCCCCACACACATTTATATGTGTATTTTTGTCATCGTTGGCGGTTTTTTGCCATTCAACGATAGTTCTTGAATGAATGTTTCTTTTTCTTTTATTTCCCCGTTCTTTTTTAGCGTTGTGAAAAGCCTATTAGAAAAATTTTTTATGGCACCCCTTCCTCGATGTCTTATTAAACCATGTGAAAGAAAAAGTATACAATAGTCTCAAATTTTTTGTTGTAGTCGTATTGTTTTTCCAATTTTCCACGAAATTAGCTTTCAAGAAAAAAAGAACAGCTTTTATGCCATTTTTGTCTTGTTTTGAACACATGGGGTTTAGTGACAGTAATAAAAATGTTACAATGTTTGATATTTTTGTATACTCTCTTTTTATGACAGTAACACTAATTTAGCTATTTCATGAACTTTTTGAATTTCTTACATTTTGTTTAATTTGTTTAAAAAAGGTTGTTAACAACAAAACCTTTTCAAAACTTAAATTAACCCTTGTTTTTGATCATCAAAAAAATGATTATTTATTTGTTTTTATCGTCGGTGCTTTGTCCTCCTTCTACTTTTATGGCTCTTGAAAGCTTAACAAACATCTTTAAAAGCAAAGAACCGAATCAGATCGCTGAAATTTTTTCCTTTGAACTCTTTATTTGTTTTCTAAGATGGCTTTTAAGCTTTAAAGGGTTTAAGGTTGTTAATTAAGAGTTGGAGCAGAAAAGGATGCTTTACAAAATGTTTTGTATTTAAACTTAAAAAAATAACAACGTCAGATGACTGAAAGTTTATTTAATTAGTTTCAGATGACAAAATATTTAAATTTCTATTGTCGGTTTTGGTTTCAAATGCTATTGTGACATGCCTGATGCAATATCTACAGTAATCAGAATTGGCTCAACTTTTTGGTTTTATGTAGCTGTTACTATCTTTTGCAGACTTTTTATCTTATTGAATGTTTAAACGTTTTTTAATGAACTGTAAATTATTTATATAGCTATAGTAATCATATTTTGTTAAATTTTTAATTTTGAATTTTATTGTCTCAGAACTGTTTTGTTTATCAAAACCTTTTTTCCAACTTTTTGAACACATTTGTTTTAGAGTTGAATTTAAAGTAAACTTTGATAACATCTTTTCAAATGATTGTCCTATGTGTGACCTTTTCTATCATTAATTTTTACCCTTTTTATATTTTTAAACATGCCATTTTCAAATCATCGTGATCAAGATTTTTCTTTCTTTCATGAGCTAACTCCTTCTCCCTCATTTGCATTTTTTTGTCGTCATTCGTCCGTTGCAGAGGTCATCATCATTGAAAATAAGGAATGGCCAACTGTAAAGAGTGGACGCGGGTCAATGCATCACCTTCTTCTTTCAATCAACAAAAAAGGGTCCATATTATTTGCGCACATTTTTTTACTTTCACTTTTTTGGCCCTGATTTTTGCATCAGCTATTTTGCATAAAAGAGCAAAAAATTTTCAATCATCTCTTTTGTTTAATATTATATTTATCGACTTTTTTTAAAATATTATGCATGCTAATAAAAAATAGATTAAAGCTTTTTTCGATCACTCCCTCTCATTGCCTTAGGCGGTCTGCTAGCTGCAGCAACAAGCTTGTTGACTTTTGTCTCTCTCTTCTCTTTTTTGGGAATGGATCAGAATCAAAATATTTGAAATTGAGTCTCTGTTTTAGAAGGGGTCGATGATGACCACTTAAGTAAGCATTACGCAAAAAGCAAAAAATATATAATAAAGCTGAAGATTTTTTAAATTGAATTTTTATAAAAAAACAAAAAAGAAATCAATATTGATAGTAATTGAAACTTCTTGAAATATTGTATAAATTTGTTACTGCCAGTTTTAAAAGAATTACTGTAAATGTGAAAATTCATTGTTTTTGCCCGTGTTTTTTTAAATTGTTACCGTAATTTTACCTCTAAAAATGTTAAAATTTTTAGTTAAGTTATTAGAAAGATATTTGTTGAAAAGAGAAAGTACCAGCTATATCAAAATGCTGGGCGTGCCGTTTTTGGATGACGCAATAACGAAATGGTTTAAACCACAGCAATTTGATGATCCCGTCGATCGATTGAATTATTTTGTTACTTCAAGTTTATTAGCATTTTTTGCTATTATGGTTTCTGCAAAACAGTAAGCTTTTTTGGGATTACTGTAGTTTTATGCTAATAAAAATTGATTTCGTTTTTAGGTATGTTGGTTCACCAATTCAATGTTTTATGCCAATGGAATTCAGGTATGTTCAAAAATGTTAAATTTTTCAATTTAAATAATAATTTTATTTTTTCAGATCGGGTTGGGAACAATATGCTGAAGTATGTCTTTTTTAAAATTGTATTGCTGTAAATGAGAGTAACTTAAATTGTAAAATCGGTTGCTGTTTTTGGATTACTGTCGCACAAAAAAATTTTTTGTTTTAATGTTTTCTTAAAATTTTTTAAACATTCATTTTGTTATTTGCAGGATTATTGTTTTATTCAAAATACATATTATATTCCAATACAAGAACAAGTCCCTGAAGGACATGATGAAAGACAAAAAGCTGAATTTGGTTATTATCAATGGGTTCCAGTTGTTCTTGCCCTTCAAGCTGTACTATTCTATTTACCAAATTGGTTATGGAAAACGTTGCATCAACAATCTGGCCTTGACTTGGATACTGCAATCTCAGATGCCTCAAAACTTCGCTCTCTGCATTCAAATGAAAGACGGACAGAAATTTCAAAACTTTGTACATATATTTCGGAATCCCTTGAAATGAATGAAGCACAACGAATCCCCAGAAGAATTTTATGCTTTCGAATGGGACAACACCTCGGTTCATATGTTACAATGCTATATTTATTCATCAAAATTTGTTATCTTCTAAATATTTTATTGCAATTTACAATTTTAAATAACTTTTTGGAAACAAGTCATACTTTTTGGGGTATTCATACTTTTGTTCAGCTTTGGCAAGGCTCTGATTGGGAAGAAACTGCTATCTTTCCACGGTATATTTTGAGATAGAGAGGTAATGCGTAATTGTAATGTTTTAGTGTAACACTTTGTGACTTCCGTGTAAGAAGATTAGCAAATATTCATAATTATACTGTTCAATGTGTTTTAATGATTAATATGTTCAATGAAAAAATTTATCTTTTCATTTGGTAAGTTATTGTTTTTTTTGGGTTGATGTAGATTTCGCTGTTAGAAATTATTGTTGAGAATTTCATAGTTTATTAATTTCTTTTTAATTTTGATAAATAATTCTCTTCGAAATATTATGAAGGAAAATTGAAATATGAATATCTTAATCTTTGTTGTTGTTTACAGGTTCTGGTTTGCATTTGTTTTAATTTCAACACTTTTGAATTTTATTTATTGCATCTTTACCCTCGTTCCACCATCATCTCGTGAAAGAACCATTCGAAATTTCCTTAAACAAGAAAAGCTTCAACATCTCCATGATAGCCCAGATACAAAAAATATTATTCGAAGATTTACCAATAATGCCCTCTGTCCAGGTATGTTTATTTAATATATTTTACTGATCACTGCAAATTTTCAATTCGAGTACTGATATTACTGATTTACTGATTGAATTTAATCCTTTTCTGTTTTAATTTTTGTTATACTTATGTACCGTAATCTTACTCTCTTAATAATTGTTTAAAATTTTTAGATGGCGTATTACTTCTTCGATTTATTGAAGGACATGCAGGAGCTATTGTTGCTCGAGATGTTACTGCAACCCTATTCGCAGATTATATTCGAACATTAGATTCTGCAATCGGTGCACCATATTCTTCTGGACCACATATGATTCATGATATGGCTGGCACTAAATCTACTACCCCTGGGGGAGATGATTACAATGAATATCCAACAAAGCAACTTTCACCTCCTTATAAAATGGTCGAAACTCAACCTTTGATGGAACCTGATTCTGGGCTACCAAAACATAAAGGTATCTAAGTCGGTCTTTGCATTCTATCAGCCAATCAACCAAAATTATCAATCATGTATCTCTGATCCTCATCTTCTTATATTTGTTGTCTTCTGCTTGATGTAATTTTTTTTGAAAAGATTTTTAATCTTCTCCTTAATTTTTGAAATATATTTTTTGTTGTTCCAGAAACATTTCTTTTTATTGTTCAAAGCACAAACAATATTTGTATGTCTTTATCTTTTTCTATTTTGATATATTTGATTTTGTAAAAAAATTATTAACGAGTCTTCAATTTTGTATCACTTTTTTTATTGTTTAGTTATTTTTTGGTTTATTTTGTTTTTATATTTTTATTATGCTCAATTTTCTTCTCAAAGTTTGTGCCTGTTTTTGTTTCTTTTATTCATTTTTGTGTGTGTCAAATAAATTGTGATAATCAAATTTTTTACCGCTCTATCATACACGTTTAAACATGAAAGTAAAATGTAATTAATCCATCGAACATAAAATAAATATTTGATTTTTGTGTCAAAAATGTATCTTCAAACGTGGTAAAATTATTTTTTGTAAAAATTATTCCAACTTTTTCATTATCGATTTTTTCTTCAGCAGTAACATTGTTAAATCTGAACATCCAAAGATTACTGTAACTGATTAAATAACGTTGAAAAATAAAAATTATTTCTTTTAAATTTATGTAAATTAGCTTTGATAGCGGAAAAATATGAAAGATTGCATAACTTTCAGCATTACAATTGTCGGTAAACAGTAGCTTTGAAATATCAAAAAATAAATTTCGAAGAACCTTAATATTGCTTTTTAATGCTGAAATTTGTGGATTTATGGCAGATAAATTTCTGTAGCTTATGTCTTTTTTGATTTGTTGGAGAGTAAATGTTAAATTTTCGGTTGCTTCATTTTGCCGTTCTGTTGTATGAAAGATTTCTGGTTGTCTTTCTTCTTTGATTTGAGTGTCGGCAATATTTGTTAAGCTTTGGATATGATATATCCCTATATAGATTGAAACTAAGTTGTCTAGTTTTTCACTGATGATAGCTTTTATCGCTACGATCATTACCATGGACTCCAATAAGTATCGGAGTTTTTGTCATTACAATTTCTTTAGTGTTTGTTAGCAAATTTTCAAATTTCCCATAATGATGAATGCTGTAATCGGTTAACATGTCAATACTAAATTTAAAATTGCTGCTATCTGGAATTAATTCAATTAATTGATAAACAAAAGATTTAAATAAATTTCTCTAAAACCTTTGGTAATAAAATATTATTACTCATTAAATTAACCAACTCTATCAAAACATCTTTCGAGATACCTTTGAACTCTTTATTTTAACTATAGTTACAATATCTTTTTATAATTAATAAAGACATACTGTAGCCACATATTTTTGATCATTATTATTCACCATTATTTTAAAATTATGACCGTAGCTTGCGTTAAATTTGGTTTTATTTTTGACGCTTTTGAAACCATTTTCGATATTGATATCCAACAAAATAAAATCCTCAGAAGAACTGTTAAGAAAAAAATTTAACCATATTAGTTCCACGTAATCATGTTTTTCTGTTAAATATTTGAGCTAAAATATACAAACAAATGTTATTGGATTTTAAAAACTGCCACGTTTAGAGAAAATCAACGAAATTTGTTCAATGTCAATTCTTTTTGCATTATTTTTGAATTAGAAATGCCAAATTACAGCTTCCAAAATAAACTAGAACTCAGCATGTATAAACTTACAAATTTTAATTTATCAATTTTTAAAGCATCTAAAATTTCAATATAATCAATCCGATTTAATTTAAACGTTGAAATTGAACATTTTGAAGGCTTTGTTTCGAGATGTGTTGCCTCTGAAAGATTGTACAATTCTTCTGCTTCCAAATTGTAACAAAATTTTAACATTTCAATATTAGCCATTTAAATCATCAGCTTTACAATCACAAAAATATGAAAAACAAAAGCCGTAAAAGTTTTTTGATTTCCATGCTTTAAAAAGGCTTATTTTTTCTATGACAATCTTTTAAAGGTTTTTTTTCTTATAACTAAGGTATTAAGGCACTTTTAAACACTTTTTTTGACAAAAATGAGAAAAATACTGATCCCAATACATCATTTTTCATATACCATGTTCAATGACTTATGGATGGATGATTACTAAAGTAAAAGCTTAATACAATAGCTTTTCAAAAAAACAAGAATGCACAAGGAACTCAAAACAAGAAAAATTACAAAAGCACATTAAACAACACGTAAAATTTCAATAACGCTTCACATCAGAAAAAGACCAATCATTTCATAACATTTCTCAAAATCAAGAACGATAAATAGTATCCAAAGTGTCCAAGTATTTCCTTTTCACACACAAAATAAGTTCAAAATAAATGGATATTAGAAAAGTTTATTATTGATTAAAATGCTTCCAAAAAGCAAAGTCTATTAAAATTTAAATATAAAGAGTTTAACTTCACCTGATTTTCTTCTTTTTCTTTCATCAGTGTTTCGGCCCATTACTCTATAAAGTTCCATACAAAGTTGAAAAGAAATCTCTTGAAAGATAAAATATCAATCTATAAATTTTGGGTCATCCGACTTGTGCATCACTGTAAGCATCGAATCTTGACACGCAAGGTCAACAGAGCTTTACAAACTTTTACGAAACCTATTGCTATTTGCACAAACAAAATCGTTGTTGTCATATTTTTAGCTCAATAACTTTTCTGCTGCTACATTTATTCCGCGTTTCTATCACATTTTATTACTTTAATTCTTCTTTATTTTCAGATATCAGCAACAGTTATATTTTTGCTACCATTGTATTGCATAGAATTACAAAATGTCTTCTACTCCTCAACCTTCAATTCATTTTGATCCAAAAACAATGAAACCTCAAAACTGGTCTATCCCAGAATCTATTGTTTATTACATGGCCAAGAATCCTTCTTCTTTTAAAGTTTATGACAAATTGGTAGATTCATGCAAATATTTTTTCCATATTAATCCAATTATCGTTGTTGCATCTTTAAAATATTGCAAGAAGAGAGAAGAAGATGAGAGTGATGGAGAAGAGATGGATGTTGAAAATGATTCTGGTGCTTCAAATGTTAGTTATGTTTTTGATAGTGATGATGATTCAGATGATGGTATGGTTGAAAGTGATGCTTCTGATGATGAAGAAATGGGTGTACAATCTAATTCAGATGCTGAAGGTCGCGCCTCTGATATTTCTAATGATGAAGATATGGAAGATGGTGAACTTGAAAGTGATACTGATAATGTTAATGGCGGCGTTATTCAAGATATCAATAATGGTGATGTTGTTGCTAAAGCTGATGATGATGGAAAGAAGTTAACTGTTTGCTTGGAATGTGATTGTGAAGAGAATGGCTGCTGTATAGAAATTGATTTGAAAACATTCAAAAGTAAAATTTGGATAACTTCTGATCTCCCTATTGATGGATTTCATGAAATTCGTTCTGATCTTATGCCTAAACTTGCAAGCTTTGAATTTGATCGGCCATCAATCGTTAATAGTCAAATCTTTTTTGACGATTTAGCAGCCATTCAGCCACTGTTGTCATGCTTATGAATGTTAAAGTTACCCATAATGATGGTAAAGTTGTTTTCCTTGTGGAAATTCTTGATTGTATTCCAAAACTTCGTACATTTGTTTGGTAAGTATACATATTTAAATGTTCCATAAGTTCTGTTTTAGTAAATTTCCTGATGATGCTTCTACTATTTCTTCAAATACTGCTGTTTCCTTCTTTAAAAATCCTAAACTCAAGCATGCAAATTTGTCTTCGATTCCTGAAGCTTTTAACATTGAATCATTTTGTGTTAGTATTAATGTAAAGTGTATAAGATATGCTTTTTAAAATTAATTATTGCAATTTTAGAAAAACAAAAAGCGATCTTTTTGGATGTCTTTCTGTGAAAATATTTCTGCTGCTTACAAAAGCAGACTTGACACCTTTGTTGATACTGTAATCAAAGAATACCTACAATTTGGCTTATTTATTACTTATCCTGGACAAGATATGGAAAAACATATGGTTTTAAGAAAACGATTTTTCAGAATGATGTAATTTTTTTTTTGTTTTTGTCGTTGACTGGATTTGTTGTTGATTTTATAAAATATTATAATAATGTGAGTGCTACTGTAGTTACGTATTTGTTGTTTTCTCAATTATTTTACTTTATCATTCTTTTTTTTTAAAAGCAAAGCGAAATTTTTTTTGTAAATCTATTTAGAAATTCATAGCTGGACCGGTCGCTCTTTTCACTGCCTGTCTGCATTCACAGTAGAACAACTTTCTGAACAATTGTAAGATAAAAAAATTTTCAATATAGAGGGTCTTCTAATTATTAGTAGTTAGTAATGTACCAAAATCAGAATCGTTGAAGTAGTCAAAAATGAAAGAAAGCGGGACAATGCTGTTGATTGCGATCAACAGCGTTTTGACGCATCATTCCTTTCCCAAATTCTTGAGACGAAAGCTCGCCAATCCTTTACAATAGTTTGTGAACAATTTGCGCAAGAAATTTACAAATTTTTGGTTGCTATCATATTTTTTTATTTTTTGTTACTCTTTTATTTTGTATTTCTATTGCTTTAATTCTTTATTATTTTTAGATTTCAGCTAATCTTTGCTATTATAATATTCTTATTATCCGTGTACTCCACACAATTACAAAATGTCTTCCTCTCCTCAACCTTCAATTCATTTTGATCCAAAAACAATGAAACCTCAAAACTGGTCTATCCCAGAATCAATTGTATATTACATGGCTACTAATCCTTCTTCTTTTGAAGTTTATGAAAAATTGCGTGAAACATGCAAATATTTCTACTTTACTAATCCAATTATCGTTGTTGCATCTTTAAAATATTGCAAGAAAAGAGAAGAAGATGATAGCGATAGTGATGATGAAGATATGAATGTTGAAGATGATTCTGGTGCTTCAAATGTTAGTGATATTTCTGATAATGACGATGATTCAGATGATAATATGGATGAAAGCGAAGGACATGCTTCTTATATTTCTGATGATGAAGAAATGGAAGATGGTGATGATGCTAATGTTGACGTTATTCAAGATATCAATAATGGTGATGTTGTTGCTAAAGTTGATGATGATGGAAAGAAGTTAACTGTCTGCTTGGAATGTGATTGTGAAGAGAATGGCTGCTGTATGGAAATTGATTTGAAGACATGTAAAAGCAAGATTTGGGTAACTTCTGATCTTGATATTGACGCCTTTCATGAAATTCGTTCTGATATTATGCCTAAACTTGCAAGTTTTGAATTTGATCGACCTGGATTTAATAGCAGTCAAATCTCATTTGATGATCTTGCTGTTTTTTGTCAATCAGCAACCGTTGTATCACTCATTGATGTCAAAGCTACTCATGATGATGGAAAAGTTGTTTTTGTTGAAGAAATTCTTGATTGCATTCCAAAACTTTATACATTTATTTAGTAAGTTCACGTGTTTTTTTAAATATTTTTTATTTTATTTTAACTTTTTTAGTTCTTTTCCTGATGATGCTTCTTCAATTTCTCCAAAAACTGCCGTATCAATGTTTAAAAATCCTAACTTCAAGCATGCAATTTTGACTTCAATTCCTGAAGCTTTTGATGTTGAATCATTTTGTGGTAGTATTAATGTAAGGCATTATCGTATATGAAATATTTCTTAATTATCATTAAAATTTTAGAAGAAGAGAAAGTTTGCATTTATGATGATTTTTCCTAATGACATTTCTGATCCTTACAAGGTTAGACTTGACACCTTTGTTGATACTGTAATCAAAGAATACCTCAAATTTGGTTTATTCATTACTTATCCTGGACAAGATATGGAAAAACATATGATTTTACGAGCACGATATCTTCAAGTAATGTAACTTCTTTGTCCTGCTCTATCATTTTTGTTGTTGTTGATTGGTTTTTGCTTTATGCATTTGTGTTGTTTTTTGAAGTATAAAAATTTTCTGATAATTATAGGGAAGTAACGTTTTTAAAACTAACAGAAACAGTAAAAATAAACTTTATATTGTATTTCGCAACAGTGAGAGTTTCCAGTTAAAAGCAATGTAATTTGGAAGAAAAAACTTTAAAAATTAAAAAAATATCTCATTTCAGGTATTATTTTTAGTTTATAGAGCTCTTTTTAACGTGGTTTCACCTTTTACATTGACGTCAAAGCGAAAGTTTAGGAAACCCCACAGTTTAAAAAAAAAGAGGAGGAAGTATTATGATTCATTCCTGGTTGTTATGAAACAAAAAAAACAATAGGTTACCTTCATATTTGTAAATAAATATATAAGCTCTTAAAAATGACATAAAAAGCATTTTGTAATAACAACAAAAAAAAACAGTTGTTCCGTTTTAATAATGTTGTCTCTTTCGCTTTTATTATGTGTTGTTACATTAAAAAAGATTTTTCCCATAAAAATATTTTTTATTGATCAATTTTTTCTTGTGATTGGCCTTTATAAAAATGATGATGATACGAAACATTTGTTTGAAATGAAAAAAAGAAAGAGCGAAATTCGGCCAAGTAATGATCGCTCGTTTTTCGTTTACTTGTTCTATGCTGCTCTTTTTACACTTCCCCGTTTCCAAGGGTTTCTCTTTTTGTGTTAATACTTAAAAACAGAGAAACACTTTAAATGCTTTTCTTTTTTTAAAAAAATGTTTCATTGGTTTCCACGTGATTTTTTTGTCTGACTACTTCACTTTTTTTTGTCATCCCTATTTTAATCTTCCCTCTTTTTTATTCAGCTGCTTTTTTTGTTTGCTCATAGAATTTTTCTTGTTGTTGATGATTCTTCAACAACCACAATGTTTTTAATCCAATGACGATTCTTAATCACATTACTATTACTTTTACTACTTTCTGTTTCTCATAACTCAGAACATAAAAAAAACGTGAAATTTATAATCCATAAAAATTAGTTTCTTAATTATTTTAATCTCTTATTTTCCGTGTTAAACCACAAAGAAGCTGACTTTTTTTTCTAAAAACATTCATATTTAAAACAACTTCAATTTTTTTAGTTGTTGCTTTTTGATTTTTCTTTTTCACGCTATCACGAGGCTAAAATTGCTGTAATAAATAGCGCAAAAATAATAAGTCTTCACGTGCCCAAAACAGCAGCTGAAAAAATATTATAATATTGTTGTTTTTAAAATTCCATTTTAATATTTTAAATCGCGTTTATTCATATAAATATGCATTATTTTAATAACTACTATACTTTTTAGTGTTCCTAAATTCTTTATAAAAAATGACATTTGATGTAACAATTCTATTATTTGGTCCTGTTCGAGAGATTGCAGGTGTTGACCGAATACGGCTAAATGTTCGATCACAAATGACTTCAGCAGAAATTATTCAACAAATTGTTAAGGTAAGAGTATACTGTAGATTTTAAAGTTTTCACTATTTTTTGGTCATAAGTTCTTCTTATTTAAGTAGACCTTTTCCAAAATACTGTAATACAAGACAATAACTTGACTAAATATTTTCAGAAACATCCTTCATTAAAACAAATTTCAACAAATTGTGTGCTAGCTGTTGGACAACAATATCGACATAATGATGAACATTTATATCTTGATACTTCAACTGAAATTGCTTTAATTCCCCCAATTTCTGGTGGCTAATTTCATTCACCCATTTAAATAACCTCCATGTGCATTTTATTCCAAAAAAAACATAATCTCATTCCAATAATTTACATTTATTATTAAAATTATCATTTATTTAAAAAAATAATTTACATAAAAAACTGACATAATGTAAAGCTCCAGTTATTAAAATTTCAACGCTGGCTTATTTTCAAAAATACAAAAGAAATGCCTATTAAAAGGAGATCAAAAAATACAAATAAAATAAAGCATAATCTCATATGTTAAAGTTAAAAATTACGATAAAGCTTAATATTACTTAAATAATTAATTAATTAGTTCTTAATTGATAATCACCATTTTGAGTGATGTAACGAACCCATGGTAATGCTTGATAACCACTCTTTTCAATAATTTTAAGATATCGAACCTAAATAAATGACTTTAGTATTACCCCGAAAAATTATAAAACAAACTTGAATTCCAGAAGTTGTAAAATACGGTATTTCAAATTTGACACGAATTGGTCGCTTTCCTTCTTGAATTTCACTTGTTACAGATGGAAGATTGAAATGTGCTCGCATAAGATATTCTTTTCCACCAGGAAAGCTTTTAATTTGCCATACAAATGCATTATCTTCAGGAGTATATTTTGCAGAACCAATTGCTTGCTTGAATTTTGGTGAATCAGCATCTGATGGAACAGGAATAATAATTTCAACATTATTTGCTGTTGATCTTCTTTTAAATTGTGATTTTGCCTATAAATATTATTATAAAATAAAGTTGTACAACACAGTAATTATCTTCATACTTTAATCATAAATTCAACTCTTGATCTTGAATATCTTTCTACGACAGCTTCAATCCATATCAGCGGTTTTACAACAGTTGTTAAACGATATGACATTAATTCAAATTCTCCATCTGGTGGAATAAAGCTTATAGTTCTATCATTTTCAAAACGAGATAAGCGAACACATTGATGAAATTTGATATCTTCCAGTTCAACGGATTTATTTGTTTTACCCCCTGGAACGCCTATATAACTCTTTAATATTTTGATCGAATTAATTTTTTGAAAACAGAAGAAAGCAAAAGAAGCTAAGGGTTAAAGTTAGTTTCATCTTTCAGTGTCTGTTAAGTGCAACAAAAAAGTAAGCAAAATATGCATTTCTTAAAATACTTACGACCACTTGCTTCAAATTGTACTTTATCATTCAAGCCTAAACGAAGTTCTGGCATTCCAGAAAGATAAACTCTCATTTTAACAGATCCAACAATTTCACTTTGTAGCACTGTACCATTTGCAGATGCCAAAAGATGCACAGATTCAATAACATCAAGAAAGACTTCATTCTTTCGATATTTGATTCCTTCACCTCTCCATGATACTGCATTTGTTACGGCCATTGGTGGTCGAGGTGCTTCTAATTTATTTCCTTCTTGTGTAATATATTCACGTAAAATTTTTCCATCTGTCTAAAAAATGAAAAATAATTAAATAATTAAGTCATTGTGACATAAAAAGCAGATAAAGTTATTACCGTTTGAGGATAACCAAAATCCATCATTTCATCAAGAAGTTCATAAATAATAACAAAATTATCACGAACAGATTCTTCTTCAACATCTTTAAAATATTCACCAAATACTTCAATAATCTTGAATAAAAATGATTGAACTAGCGCAACATTGACATTCTTTCGTGACACAGATACAACTAAAAAACAATTATAAAAATATCGTAATCTCAAAACAGCAACTTTAAAATGTGTTTTTAAAAGTTTGTCTCAATACAAATATTTTTTAAAAATTTCATAAACTATTTGCCAAAAAACTTAATGAAAATTTCAAAAAAGGTGTGCTTTTGCAAATCTATACAAGCAAAACGCTAATCCTTTGCGCCCATGTAAACTTGCTACACACCTCATTTCTATGGTTCAAGTCTGAAATTTATCAACTTCACGTCCTTTTTAATCATCTTATAAAGTTTGCATTATCCGTATTTTCTTTATTCATCTTTTACACTTGAAAAAGAAATATATTTAAAGTTTACTCTCCCATAAAAAAAGTTGCCACTCCTTATCACAAAGTTCTTTATTCTTAACCACGACCACTATCATTAAAAATGACTTCCTTTTCTTGTTTATTACTTGATTTTATGGGTTCAAAGGTTTTAATCGTGATCAATTATTTGGCATTTAGAAAGGATTTTATACTAAATGTTATCACAAAAACGGTCATTTTTCAACATGTTTTATGCGTTATTAAAACAAGGTCAAGCGATCTTCATCTACGTGAAAAAGGATTAGCAGCTTTAGTTCTTATCAGATATTGGCATGAAACTATCCTGAATCCTTTTTTATTACTTCTCTTATCAATGTCAATAAAACAAAGAAAGTTTTAAGCATTTTTCTTCATTTTCTACTACTCACCATCATCAAAGCAATTACCTCCTCTATAGCATAAGAATTGTTTCTTATCGTGTGGTTTTCGTTTTTTTTTATTAGAATAAATTGTTTTAGAGAAAAAGCAGTAATTATTTTTTACTTTTCCTACCGTTTATGTCGCCTTAAAAATATACATGCTTTTACTTTTCTTTTGCATATCTGATCGTGAAAAATCTAATCCTTTTTTAAAAAATTTTTCTAAACAATATTATTTGCAGGTAATATTTATCATAACTTTTGATAAAGGCAGTTAAAATGGTAGCGACATCATTTGAAACTCATCAGCATCACCAACATCATCACTATCATGTAAGTGAGCCAAAAATGAACGATATTTTTGAACAAACTGTAATCGTCGACAAACCTCTTTCATCTCATTTTTATGATCATCTAAAAGAGGTAACAATTGATGCCGAAATTGTTGTTGGTCGTAAAGGTATTGTCGAAGAAATTGTTCCATTAGAACAATGGGCTACTGTTATCAGTGAAACATATACTGAAATACCAGAGGAAGATGAAGATTGGGTTATCGAACCAGAAGAAGTTGTTTACACAGTCGTAAAATGGGAAGGAGTTGAGGGAGGCGAAAAGCATATCATTGAAAATAGAAAATGGACTGAAGTTGCTCATACTCCACCAATTCATACAAAACATCATATTTCACCTTTAACTGGCTTAGAAACTGAAAAACATGTCTCACACTTTACATATTCAAATGAAGACATTCGTCACAACAAAAACGATCACCATCACCACGGCCATCATACCCATCATCATGAAAGCAACAATTCTGAAAGCAGCAATAAAATAGCCTTTGAAAAGCCACATGTTTCAGAAGAAACTGAAACAACATGGCAAACAAGCAATCATCATAATACTACTGCATCTCATCAATCATCTGAATTTTCAAATGGTAGTATGAATGGATATGGTCATACGGTAGCACAAAATGATGAACCTCTTGGAGCATGGCACAAAGTCCAAAGTCCTGTAGAAAACAATGCAAACAATTCATCGTCATCACACTCTTATCAAATTGAAGAGCATAGATCTACATTGCATAAAACTCATAATGATACACCACGACCATATAATCTTCAAAAGGATGATTACTCATTTACACCAACACCTCCATCTCGAATTCCAAAACCACGAACTTCTCCAGGTACTTACACAAAATCTCCAGAATCCCCAAAAAGCGTAACAAGCAATGGAGAAACAACAACTACTACAACAAGAGAAACAAGAACAACAACACAAAAAGTAATTCTTAAAAGTAATGGTACTACAGTATTCAGTGGTGGATATTCTCCTCAACCATCACCTCCAGCAGTTCACCATCAATTTATTGCTGCAAAACCTGCATGCCATAGTACTTTTATGACTTCATATACAAGCAATTCATCTGTTTCAAGCCCCGAACAAATGAAATCACCACCTCGAACACCTGGAACTCCAGAAAAGTTTACATGGCGTCGAACACATGGAAATCAATACGTTCGTGAACCTGTTTCAAATTCAAAATAAATTCTAACAAAAAAGTATCTATGTTTTTACCCTGCCAAAATAATGTTATCGCATTTATAATTTTTATTACTACTTTAAATCCTCATTTAGAAAAATAAATGTTTATCCAAGCTTTCCCAACGCTCACAAAACAAAAACTTAATCTGAAAATTAATTGCTTTTTTTCTGTCATTTTCTTTTTTCAGTTTTAAATGCCGTATCGAAGAAAGATCAGCAACGTCTTTATTTTCTGCCAAGTTTTTTTTAAATGTTGCTACTGTTGCTGCTCAAATGATGTTATGCAACGACGAGGACTTGACCTCAGCTTCCGGACGAATGACACTCAAATGACCTGTTGCGAAGGAGAAGAAAAATGACCACCTATTGTGAAAAAAATGAGTTATGAAGGCTTTTCTTACTGTCCTTAAAAATGTATAAAGATTCAATTGCATTCATAACATTTCTCAAATTGGCTTCTCTCACTTATAAAGAAAATGGAACCTCAAGTGTTTATGTTTAAAACTATAACCGAAAAATTTTGCATTTTTAACTACTGTAATTTTTTCAACAATGCACAAAATCTCCTTTAAACTTACTGTAGATATTGTTGTATTTGACAAAAATAAATGTAGCATCAGGATGATCAATTATTGGAGCAATTTGGCCTTCTTCTTCCATATCACCCAATAGTGAAACAAACTTATCAATCACTGACATGTCAATATCTCCACGATAATTTCTTGATATTATCGGCTTAAAAAAGAGAATGTATACAAAAAAAACAACCGTAAAATTAAATCTAATCTTTTATTATTCGAGTTTTTGTTTCAAAATTAAAGATAAACGATTGGCACAAAGACAGACACAGAAAGTAAAACACAGACAAAAACAAAACATAAAAACAGCAAATCTAAATTCACAAATTAAAAGTAAAAAATTTTAGAAAGAAAATGACAAGTTAAGGCTAATGTAAACTACAGTAGTAATTTAAATAAAAAAACTTAATCGCAAAACAAAATTACAAAAAGAAAGTTTTACCATCCCTAGAATTACAGTGATAAACATTTTGATTATTAATAACTTCCTTATCAGCTAATGCTTGTCTCAATTCTTCAATCACAGATTCCAACTTTTTCTTTTCTGCTTGTAACTTCTCAACTTGCTGCTTCAATTCTTCTTCACGTTGACGACGCTTTTGTCGGCTTACTTGTGCAGCTCTATTATTACGTTCCCGCCGAGCTTTACTCTTCTTTTCTTCTTCAGGTGATTTAAAAGTTTTCGAAGGCTTTGGGGGAATTACAGGCTTGGCAGGAATAAACTGGGATACGGTAGGATGTTCATCAAGTTTTGAATAACCAAATGAGGGATACTGTTGTGGAATGGCATATGAATAATAAAGTGATGGAGTATTTTCAATTTGATTAAATACATCATTTGAAAATTGAAATGGTTGTCCAGCAGCGGATGGAATAAAATGCCCCGAAGGTAATGGAGTTTGATGAAGCATTATAAATTAATGTAATCCAGCTGTGAATAAATGTACCTTCAGGGAAAATATGGGCAAAAGAATACAATAAGGATTTTAACACCTTTTTCTTCTTCAACTAACAAGCTTAGCTTATATTACGCAAGAAATCCACAAAACAACAACAATCGTAAGTCTAAGAAACAAAAGTGGCAGGTGCTCTGACTGCCATGGCACGCCTCTTAGAGGTCATCCCCCCGATCTTCCAAAGATAAACAGAAGCAAGTGACCGCCTACTGAGCGCGAAGAACGAAGGGAAAATGTAAGGGGTCAAACAGTGTGTTTGGTAAGAAAGAAGAAGACAGAAAAACACCTGGATATTGTGATTTTTTACGATTATTTCAGATCTTAAAAAACAAAGTCGTAAAAATTTTAAAGAATAATTTGAAACAAAAACTCGAATAATAGAAAGATTACTATATATTTTTAATGGTAAAAATAGAAATAACCAACCTTTCCTTTCATATCAAGAATAAAAAGTGCCGAGCAAGCCATGATTGATAAATATAAAGTAAAGATTTAATACCCTGAAAAATTTTGTTTTTAAGTAATAGTAAGATTGGTAAAATTTAAAAATAGATGGATATATGAAATACACGTAAACAAACAATAGAGAAACACGATGTTGAAAAAGCGGATTTTTACAAAGCTGTTGCTTCAATCAATATGGAAAAAAATAAACGAAATCCAGCTGACAAAGAGTAGCTAATTATTAGCTTGAAAGATAGTAGCATAAATAAGCTCACTTTTACTATTAACACTTTTTAAAGATAAGGAAAAAAGAAAATCAAAGGAAACCGATAAGAAAAAAAAGTTTAAAAAAAGCAACAAAAAAATTCTTTCAGCCAAAATTTTTAAGTTCATTAAATTTTTCGTTATAAGAATTTCTCCATTTCCAAGAAAACCATTTTTTGCAAAAGAAAATTTTTTTTTATTTGTACGTAAAACCGATGTAAAAAGCATTCTATTTTTAAAACTTTATGCATAAATTTTAATGCTGCTCGCAAGTATTATATGTACTGCAAACATCATCTAACAAAATTGCCGCTGAACAATTTGTTTGAGTAATGGTAAAAGCTAAACATGTTTAAAAAACTACAGTATGAAAAAAACAACATTTATAGAAGAATTCCTCTTATAAAAATAAATAGACAAAAATCAAAAAACAATCAAAAAAGTAAATATATTTATTTCATAGTAGTTCGATCAGAATGTGCTACACTCATCAATGTAGCATCAGCATCATTTTCAACATCAGGAATATAATAACCACTTTCAAGAGGATGTGTACCAGCACGATAATGATGATTTGAAAAAGATGACATTGGTCGAGAAGACGGCAGAGAATAATTTCCAGATGGCCCAATTCGATCATCACCAATCAAAAGTGTTAAAACACGTGTTTGAGTTTTTAATAATTCCATGTCTTGAAATGATACAGCATAATCATCCAGAGCATTTATTTCACGACTATTCATGCAGAAAGAAGTTCTTGTTAATGATAATCCATGAAAGGTTTCATGTTTGTGAATGTCATCACAGTATCTAAAAGAAAGAATATGTTAGAAAAATTACTGTATAAAAATATATAGCTTACTTTTTAGCACGTTGACGAAGACGTTCAACACCAAAATAAACTTTTAATGAAAAGATAGTATTCTTTGTATGTGCTGTTGAAGCAGTGGTTCTTACGGAATCAATACTCATTCGAGTCATCTGTTGTAAATAGTCCTCTGGTACCTTTACGGTAATACGCTAAAAAGGATTACATATATAATATTGTTTTACAGTAACAAAAAACTCTTACAATTTTAGATGTTGTTGAATCATTAGGTACCAAGCCAAAAGTATTCGGTTCTACAGTAATATTTCGAGCAATATTTCCATTGACATCATAGGGTACAATTTGAACAAATGCTGATCGTTCACCATTATTTTCTATATCAAATCCAAAGGCATATATATTTGTTGGAGAAAAGCGATAAACTCCAGATCGTGGAAAATAGGCAAGGGATCGCTTTTCAACGATTTTTACATCAGATGTTCCTCCATAACCAAACAAAGCATGTGAATAAGTTTTTCCAGAACTTGCGACTTGAAATTTAATGTTACGATGATATAGTTTACATTCAGTTGGAGAAAAAATAACAATAAATTCATGCGAACAATTTGGCTGAATTTGTACGGCAGAAGGTGAAGCAATCTAAAAGAATGGTTTGAATAATACGTGGAGTACAGTAAGTGCAAACAAAACTCTTACCTTGAAAGCATTTATTCGATTACTCAATTTCGGCATAACTTCTAAGATATGTGTTGTTATATTCTTCACATATATTTTAGATTGAACTTCTTCACCAAGTGCAACGCAGCCCCAATGTGATAAAGGTTCCGGCTTAATTGCAATTTCAACTCCATCATTTGCTGAAGTAGACGGACGACTTGCAAGTGAATCACGTTCTACAATTTGAGGAAGAGAAGATGGCGGAGGAAGAAATGATGACTTTGGCTTATCTTGTGGAGCATTTATTTTGGAGCTTGTTCGAATGGAGCTTTCACGTTTCAAGTTATCAAGAAGGATTGAAGTTTTTGGTACCGGTCGAGCAGGTGGAGCTTTTTGAACAAAATTTCTTGCATTTCTTAATGAAGAATCTGCCATTGCAACCTAAAGCAATAAACATTAAAGTACTGTAATGAACATAAAACAGAAGTACATACATCTTTAATTAAGCAATTTATTCGTGTCGTTGAAAGTGTAGAAGCTTCTGTTTGTGGTTGATAACTCATTTGTGACATATTTTGAATTTCAGAAACTCCAGCATCAAATTTACCAGGAAAGCGTCCAGCTAAAAAATTATTACAGATTAACTACAGTTAGTTACGGGTTACTGTAAAACATACATTTTGGTGTAGATGTATATGGTTTTGAAAAAGATGTTTGTGGAAGTGAAATTTTTGAAATATTTAAGCTTGCAGGTGTAGGTTCCCAAGAATGAATTTTTGATTCATGTGTTACATCTGGACGCGGTCGTAAACGATTTCTTTCATGGCAATCATCTTCTTCTTGTTTGAGCACTTTATCAAGATCTTCTAAAATAAACCTAGAATAAATACTCGGCTGAAAATAAAAGATACATACCAAGTTTTCCAAATGATTCTGATCCAAAACTAATTGAACGTTTACTTGTTTCACGTGCAGCTGCAGCAGCAGGAGTAGGAGCTTGAGTTCTTTCTAAAAAAGAATTCTTTAAAGCTGCAATACAATTAAAAAACTTACGTGTCATTTCATCAGAATCTTTATCATCAGTATGTTGTTGTGAAACTAAAAAATCACCATTACAATAAATAAATAAATCAAGTATAATAAACTTACAGCGAGAATAATGAACACTACGAGATTCTTCTGTAATTGGAGCTAAATTTGGTTGCCGAAGATTAGATTCTTTATTGCTTACATATGATGATGGAGGTGGACAATTCTCTTGATCATTCTCTTCTTCTTCATCACTCCAATCACTACCATTGCTAAATTGATCTTCTTGAAGTGTCACATCTATAAAAATAGCAAACATTTAAGGCTCAACAAATTATTACGGATTAAACATACCAACATTAGTTTCATTATTATCACCCATCTTTATGTGATAGTTTTTAGAAGTAATAATAAGATGTAAAAATAATAGTGGTGAAGAAAGTATAAAAAAATTTGAATGTATATCTTTTAATATAGATTTGAATATTATGAACTTCAACAAATTTGAAGGACAACAATTTAGTTTGAAAAATTTGTCAACCGCTTGAATTACGTCGCTGCAAGAAAAATACTTTAAACAAAGAAGCGCGAAAAAAAGAAGACAAATAGGTTTTCAACAATTTTTCAAATATTTTTATTTTACAAATATAAAAATTTAATTGGATTGAATTAAAACTTTATTGACATCTCAGAGAATACAGGTCACAACTTTAAGATGCAATAAATGTTTGCAAGAATGAAAACTGATAAAGTATTCCTCACATCGATACTGTAACACCTTTTGTTTTTAAACACATGAATACACTATAATCTGATTTTATATTTATCACAATTTCAGTAAAAAGTATATAACAACATTTTTAAGTTTTAATGTTCTTGCTATCTGTGTTTTCTTAAGTCCTACAAAATGTTTTTAAAGTTTTCATACCGAATATTCATCCGGATGTGCAAAAAAATTTGACCGTTTTTGCTCAGTTCAGTTTTAGCCATGAAATCAATAAATTCTGAATAGACGGTTCCTGAAAAACCCCTAATAGCCTTTTTGAGAGGGTCTTCAGTCTATTAAAAGCCAACAGTGCACCAAGTCATAAACACATATTTGTAGTTTACCACAACTCAGTTTTAGCTCATTGTAGAATGAGAGTGATAAACGCCTCCTTTCATAAAGCAGCAAAAATCAACCGAAAGAGGGTTTCTTTGCTTTCAAAACACCTAATTTATCAAATCAAATTCTTGCTGAAATTAACACTGATAACGATTTCTTTGAAATTTCTGCTCCACATAATGGTACTATTGTAGAAGATGACTATGTTCTATTTCAAAAAATGCTAAACAGAAGGTTACTCTTGCCGTTTATCATCCAAGGGATAAATGTCTTTGCTATGTTTATCAAAATTATGACAAATATTTTCGATGTTCTGCATGTCAAAAGAAAAGTTCTTGTATTACGGCAAAACTTCTCCAAGATTGTGATGGAAATGAATACATTGTATTGAATCAAAAGAAGCATGTGTGTCAACCTATCAAAATTTCGACAATCATAAAATCAGATACTGTAATTCTTGAAAAAAGTGGTGTATTTTTTGAGAAAGAAAAGCAAGAAATTGATGAAAGTAGAGTTGTCCGTTTACCAAATTTTGAACTTGAAAGAAACAGAGTTGGTGTTCCCGATAGAAAATTAATTGTCTTCAAAGAGGATGATAAAACATTATGCTACGAATATGATTATAAAAATGGTTTAAAATGTAAGAAATGTGAAAACAGAGCAAAGTTACAAATTGATTCTGAAAACGGTGAAAAATATGTTATTTTGAGCGAAAATGGACATACTTGTGAAGCTGTAAAATATGAACAAGGAAAGAAAACTTTTGAACCTTCTAATTTGATTTTTAATAATGAAACCAAGCCAATGAAACTTGTTATATTTACTTCACCGACAAACGAATTATACTATGGATTTACTTTTATCAAAAAATACAAATCTTTTAGATGTACGGCTTGTTTCGGTTCAAAAGTTACTGTTACTGCAAAATTGTTGAAAGATTCAAATGGAGAGAAATGTATCCAACTTTCAAAAAATGAACATATTTGTCAAGGACGTAGACAGAAAAAAGTTTCGGGGAAGGCACGCCTTTGGCACGCGTCGGCATTAATTTCAGGGGGGCACAGGTACTCTAATGCCCCCCCCCCCCCCCCCCCCCCTTAAATACGGGCTTGATATTTGTACTCCAAAGAAATTTGTATTGGAAGAATTTCAACCAAAAATTGTTCTTGAAACTCAGTTTATAATTTGTTCAAACAAATATGGAAAACAAAATTCAAAGTTAATAATATTTGATCCTGAAAAAGACGGTTTTTGCTATGGATATTGCTTGGATAATAGTTTATTTGTCTGCAATAGCTGTATACTGAATAAAAAGCGAGTAACTGCAAAATTGTGTGAAAAAGAAAATGGTGAAAAATATCTTGAATTGGCAGCTGTAGGACATGTTTGCAAATCAATAAAGTATGATCCAACAAATTACAGAGAAAACGAAAAGCTAATGGGTAATTTTGTCGTTCAACGCAATTCTGCTGGTGATCCTGATTCACGATTAATTGTATTTGATGAAAATGATAAAACTCTTGGATATCAATATTCTTTCCAAAAATCGCAAAATGCGTTTATTTGCTGTGAGTGTAATAAGAAAAGGAAATTAACTCGAGCTCGATTAAAGGCTGATGTAGAAGGAACTCAATATGTTGAATATAGTAAAACAAAACACATTTGTTCAATCAGAAATTTGAAAAAAAAGAATCTGATTTTCAATGATTTTAAATTTGAAGAAAATGGAAATGTTTTAATTACAAATGTCCCAGTTAAAAAGACAAAATATTACAAATTCAAATTTGATAATGAATTGAGTTCATTCTGTTGTATTGGATGCAAAGAAAAGAAGAAAATTATTACTGCTACAGTGTGCAACTGCAATGATCGAAAAGAATTTATTCTTTTAAATGATATTCATTATTGTGCTTCTTTATCAAAGTAAACTTTACTTATATTTTTGTTTTTTAATGTTCTTTTAATGAATAAAATTTATTTAATTAGAAGCAGCTTTACACAGTATTTCTTAAGATATAAACAATTCGGTTTTACTACAGTACTCCTTTTGTTTCATTACACATTGTGAATGTAAGCTATACAACTTTTTTCCATCAGATAACTGCTTTTGTCACATTTTTCGATTTAAAAAATATCAAAAAACAAATATAAAAACTTTTGAAAACATTTTTTAAAAAACTAAAAAATGACATAAATGTGGCCATTTTTGGACATTCAAAAAAAGTCCCTCTCTGTTTATTTGTGGATTTTTATTCAAAAAAATACAAAAAAACCGAAAATGGCCACACATAGTTTTTTTTACAAAAAAACGTCAAACAAAAATTTCATCTTTTGATTTTCTTTTTTCCTTTTTTTCGAATCGAGGCAACTGGTGCCAGTCGACTGTCACTAATGGTTGTTGTCACTCATTGTTCACTTTTTATTTTTTCATGTGTCCACATCTCACTTACTGATTCACTTTTTCCTCAATTTTTAGTATCATCTGTTTTTTGAGTCAATTCTTTGGATACTGTGCCAAAAAGTTTTATAAGAATTTTATTATTTGTCTTTTTTATTTCAATTCCATCGTTTTCTTTCCAATTTTGTTTCTTTTTTTGTTTTTGCCTTCATTTTTAACCCCATTAAAATAAAATCAAAAGCAGTAGCAACTTTTAAATTTTCTTTTTTTAAAAATAAAAACATGAAGGCCAAGGTCAATTCTAGTATTCTTCTTTTTTTCACCTATATTTTCTCTCGTCTCCCCTTTTTTTCCCGCGGTATTGCGCCAATATCGTCGGCAGCGGCGGCTACCACTTTTATTTCAAATAAAAAAAGTTTCACTACTACCCAAATAAAATTTTATCCGCTGTGTTCAAATTTTCGATTTTTAAATTATAATAATAAAAAAAACTTTTGCCTTTCTTCCCTCTCACTTACTTGCTCGTCCGATTCCATTTCATTCTTTTTTGATGCCTACTGCTGATGCTGCTGATGTTGATGACCGTGTTTTGCTGGCAATCGGGTGGAAATAAAGAAAGAAAAGCGAGAAAAGAAAAAGAAAAATGGGATTCCGTCCTCGCCCCTGACCTCCATTTTATGTTTTTGCGCAAAAGACAACAACAAAGTATCCGTGAGCCGAGAATCGGCTGCTACTACTGCCACCGTAAAAAGCCTTTTTTAAATTTTCAAAAAAAAGGGAAGAAAGAAAAATGAGAGTCAATCACTTTTCTCTCTCTTTTTTTCCGAGACTTTCACGGAGCTACAGCAGCAGTGGCGGCGGCATTTGCGTAAAACTTCAAAAATCGTTGATTTTGTTTTTACCTTCTTTTTTAATGAATCAAGACGTCCGACTGCCTGACTTTGCTGACTGGAGATTGAAGAAAAGTGTGCCAAATTTATTTATTTTGTTTACACCTTTTTCCATTTTTTGATTATTTTTCGCGTATTTTTACGCATCTTTCCTTTTTGATTGTTGTTAAAAATGGAAAATTATTGCTCCGATTTTTTGCCCTTGAATTTCTTTTTATTTTTCGAAAATGGTACTCATAATTTTTTATTATTTGTTGCATCGAAATCGGCGTCGGCTGCGGTGGTGGTGGTTTGCCAAAAACAAACGAAAAATAAAACTAATAATAATAATTGTGTTTTTCACAAATAATAAAAAAACTTTTTTTTATTTAAATTTTATTATTGCGCATGGAGATTTTTGTTTTGATCCACACTTTTCACTTATTTGGCTTTGGCGAAATTTAAAAGATGTTTTCAATTTTTATGAATTTGTTTGCTTGGCGGAAGTTGAATAGAGATGAAAAGCGAGCGGTATTGTTTTGACTTTTGGCTGTAAGATTTTAGCTTTAAGATTTGCTTGTTTTGGATAGTTTCATATTGAAAAACAACGTATTTTTATTGCTTATTGGGTTACTGTAGCTGCTTCTTTTGTTGACCAAAGAACTGAAAACATTTGTTCAAACATTTTTATTTGAAGTTTTCATTAGTACTCCTGCTGACAAATCTGGCTAAAACTGTGTAAGACTTTTGAATTTCGTAATAAAGCACCAAAGATCAAAATTTCGATTTTTCAACATTCCGTGTTTGTGTGTTTGGTGCACTTTTGAATCTCATTATCTCATGATACCGTAATTTTTCAACTCTATCATAAAAGTTTTTTTTGTGCATTTTTCATCTCACTTTCCTTCTTCTTCAACCTTGTCCCATATAAAACATACTTTCGCTACCGTACTTTGTCTTGTAAAGTTTTTTTGTGAATCTATCACTTTTTTTCGATACATTTTCCATTGCTTTATGTGAAATTTTATTAACCTTGAAAGAAAATTCTATGAAATCAACGCTTCCAAATCATTCATTTTTTTCGACTTCAGATGACATCCTTCTTCTTCTTTTTTCATTTCATTTCTTCTTCTTTCTTTCGTTGCGCAACTTTCACACCACAAACATAGAAAAGAAGAAAGAAGGAAAGAGAGATATTTGAAATCTTCTTCTCTTATTATTTGTTCTTTTCGTGTTTTTTTCTAGATGTTTTGAATGAAAATGAGTCATGATGAAATCGGAAATCATCAATGTCACATGTGTATCTGTGTATGTTAGAAGAATCTGTAATGTAATGGGTTTGATGTGGTGATGTTTATGTGACCATTGCATAATTACATGTTTATTAAAAAAAAAGCCAGTGTGTGTTGTTGTTGTCCTGAAACAAGTTGATCATGTTTCTATGCGTGTTTTTTTGAAATAAATAAATTAATTTCAGGTTGGTTTTGTTTTTTTGTTTTGCTTGAATTGGCACGTTTTAATATAGCTTTTATCCAATCGCGTGTTTGTTTTTAGTTTGCTTTTTTTATGTTTGTATGAAAATCTGACGTAATCATGGCTCTGCAAAATCGAAATTTTGTTGTTTCAACAAGTTTTGTTTTCGAATTTGTATTTTTTGTATCGACACGCTAATTTGGTATTAATTACTACAAGATTTCGGTTACTGTAACTCTTTTTTTTGCCATCTAAAATGTTCTTTTTACATAACTTGTTGATTAAAAAAAGTTTTTATACAAATTTGTTTCTTCCCAGATTTCTCAAATTCACTTTATTTTTTTTGTTTATCTCTAAAACTCCTTTTTATTACTTTTTTTTAATCTTTATTTTACTTTTTCTTCTTTGCAACTCAATATCCTCCAAGAAAAATATTGCCATTAATCGCTTTCGATATTTATGGGAAAAAAGTATCGAAAGCGATTAAAAGCCACAAAAGTAAGCATTAAAAGAAAGTTGAGCTTTTATGTTTTTAGCTTTCTTCTTTCTTTATTGCTTCTAATTTGTTTGTTCAAAGACTTTGTGGTAATTGATCCATCCATGAATACACACAAAAGAATGAAAATTTTATACATTTTTTGTAACATTTTTTAAACGAACACTTTTTACTGTATTACTGTAGCATTGTGTTTTGTACGTTTTTAAAAACACAAATTTTAATTTTTTTCAAAGATCTAGACTTTACACTTTATTTACCACTTAATCCTAAAAAATCTAGTCTGCTACTTTAAAACTGCAAAGTCCTTTTTTTGTATGACAATATTGAGGTCAGTGTGGTAGTAGTGTTCTTCGAAAAATACAATGTTTTTTCAAGTTCAAGAAAAAATATAATTGTGTAATTTTAATGGATTTTCTTCGTTTTTTTCTTCCTTCCTTGATTCTTTCTTTCATTTTTTGAGGACAATATATACTTACTTTTGTTACTATTTTAAGATTTTAGAAAAAAAACTAGGTTGAGTTTTTGGATTTTTTAAAAAGCCTCCAGATTTAAAATTAAATCAACAATGACAGAAAAATGCATTAAATTGTTTTTCTTTTTCTGAGCAGAATCGCAATACCGAAAGTTTAGCTTGAAATTTTAAAAGCTAGGAAATATCGAAAACGAAATTAAGAAATTTGATCAAAATCTAAATTAAAGTTTTAATGTCAGAAATCAAAATATTGAATTTGCGAGTTAGAAAAATAAATTTTTGATTTCATTTTTGCAACTTCAGTTTTCAGTTATTTAATTATCGTTACACCTTAAAAGCTACCGTAATTTATATATCACATGCACTTTTCTTTCAGCATCAGCTATGAGCTTCGACGTCACAATGGCCAATTCCCTTTTTTCTCTGATAAATAAAGCCCAAGATGATTGATAATAATACTTTAAAAAACCTAATTAATTTTTTTTCAATACATTTTTACCAAATTTTTTTGAACCAGTTTTTTTTGGATATGGACATCCATAGATTAAGAAAATCTCCCCAATATCCGCTTATTACTGGTACTCTTTTTTTACCTTTATTTCTTTTTTTAAATCTCACTTATCCATATCCATTTTTTCAAAAACATGTGTAACTTTATTTTCTTGAACTTGTTTTTTCTTAAATGCAATTCTGGATAAATTAAAATTGAAACTTGATGTATCACTTTTTTTTATTATTCTATTTTTTGCAAATTGAAACACTTCTTTTTTGGAAAAGTTTTTTTAAATCGCAATTTCCGTTGCTTGTTAACAAAAAAAATGATTGTCTGATCTCTCTTTTTGCATTCTCTCCGGACATCAGACGACGACATCTGTGACGAAGTAGCATGTTTCTCTTTCTGATGATGACGATCATCATTGCCGATAAGTATGAGCAGTAACGAGACATGTCTATAAATGGATATAAATATCCATCTATATCCCTTTCTTTCGCTTCTGCCTGCTTTCTACTCCTACTACTGGTTGACCATTGTCCATTTTTTCTTTCCCTTCATTTTTTATGTTTTTTTTGTTGCTGCTGCTGTTGCACTGGCTCCTGGGTGCTTCTACTTCTTCTTCTGATGACGATTTTTCGATCATCAAAAAAATCATATTTTCTCTCTTTCTATTTTTCTATGATTCTGGATCAAATCTTTTTCGTTTTTTTTCGTTCACTCTCTCATTTAAATGGCAAAAAAACCATGTTTTCTCTTTTCTCCTTCTCCAACATCCAGTAGCCCTCTGGCTGCCTCCATGAGCCAATCCCCTGCTGCAAAGAACAAAAAAATGAAAACCTGTTTAATACCTCGTTTTTTTGACCACATCAAAAAAAGATTTTTGTGTCCGAATAAAAATGGACTTGGCTCCAGTAGAAGGAGTAGTAACAACATGGAAAATAATAAAATCATAATAATAGCGAATCCATTTTTAATATCAATCAGAGAGAGAAAAAAAAGCGAAAAAAAAGAAGTTAAACAAGTATAAAACTTTTTTTTCTTTTCCATGTTTGACCATATAGTTGTTGAAGTGGTGGGTAGAAGAGGGGGTAGTAGTTTTAAATAAGTATTATCATATTTTTTGGCTAATCCGAGCATGTCATGTTTTTTTGGAGGAGGTAAACTAGTGTGCGGTTATAACCGCGGTTATTTGTTGGTCAAAATTTTTTTGTGTTTGTTTTTTGTAAATTATAATTTTATGTGTTGTATATTTGTACTCGGAAATTTATTTTTTTTACGTAAATATACATTTACAGTAAGTCTTTTTTTGTTGGTATTTGTTTTTATTCTTCACCATTTTCTTTCACATATGTAAGCTAATTTTTCTGGTGCTACAGTAACCTCTTTATATATCAAAGTATATTTTAACTGTTTTTATTTTTGTTTTTTAAAAGTTCCTCAAATTAAATATTTCTATTATATTGTTTTATGTTGTTTTACAGTTTAAACTTAAATAGCTTTCTGTTGTTCTACTTATCAATCCTTTAACAAATTATTTTACTTGCTTCACTTTTTCTTCTTCTAATATCTATTAACAAAAAACGAAAAAGTGAAGATAAATTTTTTCCATTAAAAGCATATTCTTTCTCCAAAAATGGACACATAAATATGAAGAAGAAGAAGATTCGCCTTCATTGTTGTCACATCCAAAAAAAACGAAACAAGCGTTTATCGCACCGTTGTTGAAAATGAAAAAAAACAAGCTTTCTCCTCTCTCTTTTTTTCCCTTCCAAAAAATGTTCTGACCATTACGCGCTTTAGCCATCATCTATCTATGCAAAGAAAAACCGGCTTTTGTTGGATAAAAGTTTTTTTTATGATTCGCGCAATCTTTCCCTCCGGCAATATCCCATATCCCCTCTCTCTTTCTCTTTTTCACTTTGGCTTATATTTGAACATAAAAAAAATCTTCTTCAAAAAATCTGAATCTGCCGACCTTGAAAAAAGCGAAGAGGAAACAACGTGGATTTTTTTACGAGAAAAAAGGGAAAAAAAGTTTGTTGAAAGAAAGAGAGTGGACAATGTACGTTAAAAAATTTTAATGGAAGAAAGAATGGAATCAGAAGAAGAAGAAGATTGCCGACGTCTAAATAAAAAAAGCAAAAGCGAAGGAAAAAAGAAAAAGAGAGGAACCCTCTCTTTTGTGAAGAAACAGGACTTTCATACGTCTACTAACAATAATGCTTCTGGTGATGTTGATGCTATTAAGAAAAGAAAAAAAGAAGATGTTTGAGGGATATAAAAAAATCATTAAAAAACAGGCATTTTTGTTCCAGTCTAAAAATTCATTTGGCCATTTGAGAAGATGTTTGATGGTTTTGATGCATTTGGTCTAGTTGAGATAGACATTGAATCTGATCAGGGAGATAAGAATTTCAAGATCTTGTGAGGATGTTTTAGCTATTCTTAATTAACGGAATGGGAAATTCTCGAGGAGCAAAATTTTATAATTCCTACTAGAAACATCAGTGTCTCGCACTTTTACCTTGAATGTCCCTGACTCATGCTTGACCGAATTTTAATTGTTCCATCACCCCTTCATTTTAAAACTGCAATCTTTTTTTTGTAATAAAAAAACCATAAGTTGTTTTTTAATGTTTGAAATACTTTCCTTCCTTCCTCCTTCAATTTTCAAAGACATTTTTTCCCCTTTCTTTTTTTCCATGTCCATGACCTCGATTACGCGATCCCTTTTGGCCGAGATTTTCAAATTTTTCGTGTTTTATATATATTTTTTCGTTTTTTTTTCAAATTTTGAAGGTCAACAATTTTGCTTTCATTTCAATCTTCTTTTTTTTCAGGAACCTTTTGTTTGAGCGAGCGAGCCCCTAACAACAACAACCGGAGGAGCCCCCCTTTGACCTTGCTCTCCTTTCTCTCTTTTTCCTTCGAAAAGATTTTTTATTGCCAAAGGTTTTTTTTATATATTCAAAATAGCCGCTGTAAGCAATTGTATGTAGTCGTTTTTTGTATTTATTCCTGGCCTTATTTCATCATCAACAACATTTGAAGCTGTAAATACCTCATATCATTTTATTATTGTTGTTGGACAGCTTTAAAAATTTTGCTTTTAAATATTTCAACATTGAAAATTTAAATATTTTATTTTTGCAATAGATAACCAACCATTACGGTAGATTGCTTTTTGATGGTCGAAGACCGCGCGTCGTCAATTAACGACGAGCGGTCATCGTCATTGACATCGTCTTCAACTTCTTCATCAACGACCCTTACCCCAATTGGTTCCACTGCAACCCATCACAGCCATGGCACCTCGTTACATCATCGAATAGGTGCTGGTGAAGATGATGATGACATGGATATGGATGTTGATGTTGGAGGAGTGAATGATTTATGGTCCAGGGGTATTGGTAGTACTGTAACCTCATCATCATCTTCTACATCACACTCATCAACCCTTACATCAACAAATTCATTAAATAATAGCAGTAATATTTTAAGCAGAAGTGGACCGTTAGAAACTGGTTAGTTTTTATTTTCGTTTTTGATAGGAATTTTTTTGAGAGAGAAGGTGATAATAACGGGTTTTTCTTTTTTTCTTGCATAAGCAATTATTTTTGATATATGGGATTTACGTAAGCATATCTCTGTCTTTGCAAGATTTTGCAAAAAAAATTAGCTAAACAAACTTAAACTAAATAATTCTCTATTACAGTAACTCGGACCTTCCTTTCCATGTTTTTAAAACAAGAATTTTTCTTTCTGCTTTTTTCAACAAAAATTTTTTAATAAACTTTTTGCTGTTTTTAAACCAAACACCTTTCATTTATTTTTTCATTCGCTTAATTTTCCAAAACTAAAATAACTGACTACAGAAAAAACATAGAAGCAAGAGAGAGGGAAGAAGAAGTGAATCAATCTTCATTGTAAATGTCATTTATTGGCACGCAAACGAATACAACACGAATACAATTACAAAATTTTATCATTAGCACTTTCCTTTCTCTCTTCTCCCAATTGCTTCAAATAAGAGAAGTGCTCCTGCTTCTATCAACAAAAAAACAGTCACTCTTTTTTTCATTATAACCTTTTTAAAATTTAGTTTTTTAAAATAAACTGCTTTCTATCACAAAAAATTGAAAGCAAAAATAAATGTTTCATTTCTTTTTGAAAAATGCCAAATTTTAACAAAAGTTTATTACAGTGTACCAATTTTGATAAAAATGTTTTTATAGGAATTACGTCATCATCATCATCAGCTGCAGCCGTTGGTTCTACGGCAAATGTTTTACCACAAAGTAGTAGCAGCAATATCTCATCTGTCTCAAATACAATTGGAGGAGATTTTAGTTGGATTGATTTCGCAGATCGTGATTTAGCTTCTCTAGCTGTTTATAATGTTTTGGATAAAGAAGCACAAGGTGAAAATCGTTCAATATCTTCGCTGCCGATTAATGTAACATTTCGAGCATCACCAGATGATGGGGTTAGTTTTTTTAAAGTATTGCTAATTGTCGTTTTTTTGAATTTTGACCGTAATCCACTCGCTTCAGCTTGAAATTTGCTTTAACTTTTTGCTTTAATTCTTGCTTCAATTTTTAACCCAAAGGTTTAGAGCAATACTCTTCTTCAACAGATGATGAAATAAAAAGTATTAAAAGCTTTAATAACACGCCATAAATTTTTGTTTTAACATATTGGCTTTTCTTTGACTAGTAACGGAATTAATTTAGACTAACAACATTTTTTAAACCCTTTGAAATTGAAGTGTTAGCCAATACAAACAATGCACTCAAATTACCGATCTGATATTTAAAAATCTTATTTTTTAAAGATTGAAAAACATAAATTTTGTTTAAAATTTGCTCTTTTAAAAACTTTTCAATTTATGCCAATTTAAAGCATACTGTAGGATGAGTTGAAGCATATTTATATTACTTGAGCAAGAAATACTTTAGCCATCATAAAACTTTTCAATGCTTTCTTATTTTTTCAAAAGTTTGTTAATCATTTTTTGCGTTTAAAAAAAAGAAGCTATTTTCAGTTTTTAATTGAAACATTTGTTTTTTTAAAACATTACTTTTATTTTTATTCTTATAAAAATATAAAAGTGAAAACCTTGCTGCTTTTGTTTTAGAAAAAATGTGAAAAAGAAAACATTTCGATGGATGGCGACATATTTTTTTGTTATCGTTTTTTTCTTGCTTTCTTTTTTTTTGATTAACCTTTGAAGACATTGGGCTCACCTTTCACTTTTTATTTTAACTTTGTTGTTGCTGCCTGTTAGACCTAATTTATCAGCCTTTTTATTTTAGACCCGCACCCTTAAAAATAATTTTTGCTTTTTTTTGCACAATAAAAAAAGGAGTGCAATTTTTGGCCTTTGAAATTTAACAAAAAAAAGAAAATCAAAAAAGTAAATAAAACTTTACTATTTTATTTTTTTTCAGAAGCACGGAATCTGGAGTGTTGATTACATTCCACGAGGTGTACGATTTGGTCCACTTTGTGGAGAGCTTAAAACTCCAAATCCTCATGAAGCGACTGTAATGCCAGCAGAAGCAGCAGCAGCTGGTGGAAGCCTTAATGGAAATGGGGCGTGGTCTTCACAAGAACTCAAGGAAATTTCTTCTTGTTCATCTTCCTCGGGAGGAGGAAAAAAATTATCAACACCATTACAATGGAAAATTTTGTCAGAATCTGGTGGAAGAGTGATAAAAATTATTAATACAACAAATTCAACAAAATCGAATTGGCTTAAATCTGTTAGAATGGCAAAAACTCGAGCGGAACAAAATTTAATTGCATGCCAAATTGAGAATGATATCTTCTTTTATACGATTAAATCTATCGTTCCAAATAGTGAGCTGCTATTTTGGTATTCAAAAGAATATGCACAAAAAGTACAAATGCCAACAAGCTGCGAATTCTGGAAAAATAGTAAGTTTTTTTGAATTACATCAGGGAATTGTAATGGAAGACACTGTAGTTGTTAGAAACTCTTAAAGTTGTTTTTAAAAGAGGGGAAAAGAGAAATACCGTAGTCTTTTAAGATTCTGAAAATTGTAAATCTTATTTAGTTTTAATTTTCATAAACTACACTATCCCATTTTGAAAATTTAATTTGTACTCTTTAATACTACAGTATACTAAATGTCGAATATTTTTTTCAGTTTTAACATTACCAAGTCGACCACGAGTTTCTGAACCATCAATGCCAAATGCATCATACGCTCCAACAGCAAAGCATTCCCAAGCTGCCCTTCCTGATGAAGCAATTGATTACAGTATGAAAACAAGCGCTTTAAAAATTTCTACAACGTCATCAACCACTTCATCGACAAAAAGTTCAACAACAAAAACAAAAGATAAACAAAAGGAAAAAGAAAAAGAAGCTGAACATGAATGTGAAGAAGAAGCAGATGATGAAGAAGAAGAGCACCAACTTGTTGTCGATGATACAACCGATGATGATGAAAGAAAAAGTAAAGCTACAACAGTATCTCCAAAAGGTGACAGCGATACAATTGTTTCACCAAATATTATTTCTTCAAATGCATCTGCAACATCTGAGATAACTTTATTTTCATCAGATGAATGTGCAAATTCATCAACCAGTCATTCACCAACTTCACAAACTTCATCTATCAATGAACAGCCATCACAAGCTGCAGCAACAGCAACAACAATTCAGCGACCAAATGTTATTCAAAACCCTGTGCATCGTCCGATTCCGTTGAAATCTGCCCAATCTGCATTTTCTCTATGTCCTCCCGCAACACTCCCTACAGTACCACCTCAACATCAACATCAACAACAACAACAACCATCTCTTCCTGTAAACACTGATACAATTGGGCCATTTCTTCGACATGCTTCACAACTAAATTTAAATAATTTGTTAGATTACTGGCGAAGAGCTGTCTTCCCTGAACCACATCCATCAGGTCTATCAAGAGGGCCCCCAGGTAGTGGACATCATCCATCAACAGCAAATCCAGCAGGAGGGCTATGGATGCAACCAGGAATGCCACAACTTGGTTCAACACCTGGAAATTCTCGGCAACCTCAACCTCCTTCCATTTATGGTGGTCGAGCTCCACTCGATGAATCCCCTCTGTCAGCATTTGCAGCAACAGCTGGATCACATGGTTTTCCACCTCCTGGATATACACAACTTTATGCTGCTGCAGCAGCCGTTGCAAAACATCAACAACAACAGCAAAAATCGGCGTCTATCACAGATTTATCTTCACAAACACAAAATGCATTCTTTGGTGCTGCTGCCGTTGCAAATCCTGGACATTATCCATACCCACCACCACATCACCCTCATCATCTTCATCCAACAATTCCATCTACACAACCATCACTAGCTTCTGTAACTGCAGCAGCCGTTGCAGCAGCTTCAACAACTCAACGGTCATCAAATGAATCAATGGATTCAATCCCTGCAAGTCTTAGCTCAAAAGTAACTTTTTTTAATTTATAGTAATTTATGCTAACTTATCAACTTTCAGTTTTTACAATCAAATGAAAATGGCCGAACTCGATATGCTTGTAAAGAATGCTCAAAAACATTTGGGCAACTTTCAAATTTAAAAGTTCATTTGAGAACACATACAGGTAAATATTTTTAAGCTAAAATAAACTAAAATTTAGGCAAATTTTTTTTCAGGTGAAAGACCATATCGATGTTCCAGATGCAACAAAGGTTTTACACAACTTGCACATTTACAAAAGCACGATCTTGTTCATACTGGTAAGCATTAATAGAATTACAGTAGATCGAAATTTCAATTTTTGTTGATATCCATTTTGACAATAGTATTTTAATTACCACTATTTTTCTTTGCAGGTGAAAAACCACATAAATGTGATTTCTGTGATAAAAGATTTTCATCAACCTCCAATTTAAAGACACATCTCCGTCTTCACAATGGTCAACGACCATTCAGCTGTGAACATTGTAATCAAAAATTCACACAATTTGTTCATTTAAAACTTCATAAACGTCTACATACAAATGAGCGACCATTTGATTGCAAGCAATGTCATCGAACATATATTTCACCAAGTGGACTACGAACACATTGGAAAAATACATCCTGTAAGCCACAAGAAGGACAACTACAAAGACTTGAAGCTGCAATTGCTGCAATGCCATTTGGAATGGGTGAAATGTTATTGAATGGTGGGGGAGAATCTGATGAAACTGAAGGACCACAACAACCATTTCATCATTCACAATCTCAACAACAACAACAAATAGGAACATCTTCTTAAATCTTTTTTAGTATTTAACAATTAATTACAAAAATTGGGTTTAAACTTTTCCTGTATAAATTTTTTTAAGTAAAACCCATAAAATCCAGGAACCTCTTTTTATTAACTTTATTTCTGTTTTTAAAATTTATTGGAAGTCAGTAATAACTTAGATAATGTAGATGTTGAAAATGCATACACATCTACCGTATCCCATACAAATATTTTTTACATTTTTGGCTTCCTTTCAATTTTAAAAAGCACTTAACACTTCTAAAAATTCATTTGCATTTTTTTAAACTGTTTTGTATTACTGTAATATTCTCTTTCTTACAAATCACAAATTTCTTTAATGATATTTTTGGTCACATTTCTTCTGCACATTTTCACACTTCTTTTCTCTCATGGCCGGACATTTTGTGCAAGCAGCAGTAAACAGGTTACAATTCCAAATAAATAAATAAAAATGTTGTAATTTAAGCATTACCGTAATCTATCTTTATTATTTTCTATATAGTGTCTTTTATCACATCCCAGGTTTTTATTCTTATTTTTGTAACTGTTTTCTTTCTTTTAAAGGTCGGACTTTATTTTTGCAATTCTTTTTTTTTTCAAAAAAGTTTATGTTATTTTGTAGAATTTAATTTATTTTGTTAGAATTTATTTAAAACATATTTTTGTACTTAATTCATAACAGAAGAATTGTCATTATACTTATGCGTGCAAGTACAGGCTTTATTCACCCGGCGTGAGAATTTTATCTGATATATTTACTTTAATCTTATTCTTTTGTAACAAAAACTAAATAAAGTTATGGCTAATAAAAACCTCTCTATTGCAATAGCTATTGCATAAACATAAAACATGACATAATTATTTACAATTTATTTCGCATATTAAATATACATACCTACATTAAACAATAAAACTCTTTTATACTAAACATATCTTCTATGCAATTGGCCAACGCCATTGATTCTGCGCTGGTGCTTCAATCAAAGGTTCCCAAGCTTTGCTTTCAATAATAGCACGAGTTGTTTCAAGTTCTGCTTGAGCTTGTTCAATAACTTCTTCAATTTGACCCATACCAATTTTTTCTTCCAGCTTTTGAATATCAGATTCATTTTCGACTAAAGATAAACGATGCATAATTGTTTCTTCTGTATAACGATGATATGCAGATGTTGTAGGAATATCTTGTAGAGAACGAAGCAAGCGACCATAAATAAGTTTTAACATATGATGTGGACGTTCTTCAACCATAAGACCAGTTAATCCAGTGGACTGTTTATGAAAATCTGGTGAAACTTTAAATTTCTTAAATCGAGCATAATATGGATTTTGATAGAATGTACGAAATGATTGATTTTGAAGTAGAATTGGAACCTGCTTACCAACACGCGTAACAGCAGACATGCTTTGCTAAAAATTGATTGTAAAATAAATAATTACTAAATTACAGTAATAGCAATTGTTTACTACGTTAAAAGCTTGTAATAATTTTGCAAACAAATTGAAGAAAAAAGTTTGTCAGCAGTATACATTTCGCCAACCTCCATTGTCTTCCCCCTTTCATTTCCCTGCGTATGACTGCGTGTTAGCCTTTTTTAACGCTGCCTCTTTTTTCCCTTTTTTCCGCGATTGCTTTTTTTACTGAATTCCATCGTTTTTAACGTTAAATTTATCTATTTTTTTACCAAATTTTTTATTTACCAATTATTACTGTTTAACTAAACCCTTTAAAGCATCTTTATACCCCTTTTGCGCTTTTTCACGTGTTTTTTAACCTTTCCTTTTGCCATTTTTTGTTCATTTATCTGTCATTTTCTTTACAATCGTTCGTAAAATTTATCTTCTTTTGTTTCAGAGACATCAAAACTTGAATCTCCAAACGGTAACAAAAACGTAGAATCTTGTTGCAATCATGGTAAGCTATTTTACACTTTTTTCCAACTCAAGCAATCACAATTAGTATTGCTTTTTATCGTTGGAATGTTTTATATCCTTAATAGCATTTTATATTATTTTATAGGCTGCTCCTTTCAAAGCTGATAAACCCGCTGATGAAGCTGAACATCGTATTCGTATTACATTGACTTCTCAAAATGTTCGTTCTCTAGAAAAGGGTATGTTGCATTTTATATAGCTTTTAACATTCCATTTTTATCCTTTAACTGTTTTTTAGTCTGTGAACAACTTATTCGTGGTGCAAAAGAAGAACATCTTGAAGTAAAAGGTCCTATTCGTATGCCAACCAAGACTCTTCGTATTACTACTCGTAAAACTCCATGCGGTGAAGGTTCCAAAACTTGGGATAGATATCAAATGCGTATTCATAAACGTCTTATCAACATGAACAGTCCAAGTGATGTCCTCAAAAAGATCACCAGCATTTCAATTGAACCTGGAGTAGATGTTGAAGTTACTATTGCTGATTCTGCTTAAATTGAAGATGATGACGTGATGGTATTGTAATTGTTACGTAAATAACATCTATTATTATTGTTATATGTGATGTTTTTTTCCTTGATTGTTTTTGTTCAATAAAAGTTATTATTAACTATAATGGCAATGCTTTGGATGAATTTATTTGTAGAAAATCACAAGCGAATGTTTTTATTATTTATTAGAACGATTTTAGTTGTTATTAAATTGGAAAAAGTTATTCTTGGACTTTTGATTCAGGTGTTAGTGGATGATGGATAAGGGAAGGATCATCTTTGATTTTACGGAGTTTTTCTTGCTTACGGTATTTAGCTCTTCGATTTTGGAACCATACTTGTACTCGAGCTTCTGTTAAATCAATTCTCATAGCAATATCTTCTCGAGTATAAATATCCGGATAATGACTTTCCATGAATGAACGTTCAAGTTCACGAAGCTGGGAAGATGTAAAAGTTGTTCGAATTCTTCGTTGCTTTCGCCTTTCTGCAGGATTTAGCCCAGCTGTTCCACTACAAAGTGCTCCAACAAGTGATGAACTTGGAAGACCTGCCATTAAATTTGCTGCTGATTGATGATGCGAAGAAGAGCTTGAGGAATTTGGAAGCAGGGCTGTTGAATTTTGATAAATTTTGTACTGAAGTCCAGAATTAAAAAATGCATGCAAGGAATCATTACGGTAGCTGGGGGAAGATGTTGCGGCTGTTGTTGTGGCAGAAGTTAGCTGCATTGTTTGTGGATTACTGTAATAGAATGCAATTATATAGAGAAAAAATGTTAAACAACAGTAACAAAAAGCTACATTATAATTGTTATAGTTAAAGTGATAAACTACAGTATACACCTACCGGGTTGTAGCTGCTGCAGCTGCATTTAAATGTGAATATGGATTATACTGTGCATATAAATTTGGATGTGAATATGCTGATCCAACTCCTCCTGCTCCATTAGAAGAAGACGATCCAGTTGGATTTGATACAGCAGCAGCTGTAGCCGCAAATCCCAAATTAAAAGTATTCATTGGATTTGTATTATCCGAAACAGAAACAATTGGAGATTGTTGAGAAAAATATCCTGTATAATCCATCATCTTTCCTGCTTTTTCAAGAGAGGATAACAACTTTAAAAAAATAAATTATTTATAAAAATTTAATAAGCTTTTAACCTTTTTAAGTCTCTGTCTTCTTGAAGGGTTAATGGCAAAAGTAATAAGCTTGATTCTCTTGAAAAGAAATCAAAAAGAAATTTATTTTTGAAAATAAGATTCAAAAATGGAACAACAGAAAGAAAATTGCTTAAAAGTAAAAGACAAAAGAGAAATTTAGTTTTATTTTTATAAAATAAAAACTTATTTATATTTGATTGTCGAGGCTTGGAATCCATTTTTAGGCGTGTCTTTTTCAGCATCATGGATAAAACAACAGAGAATTTATATGTATACCATTTTACTAATTGGAAAAACAACAGCATCAGCAGAAAAAAGCTTTACCTAATTTTGTTTCTTCTTGGTCTCCTTGTTCTTCTACAAATGATGACGATGATGCCAACGAAAGAGAAAAAAGCGACGATGAAGAAATGAAAGATTTTATTTTGATTGAATTAGGATCGAATCTTTTGGTGGCTTTGCTTCTTCTACTGTTTTTGCTGAGACTTTTGATATTTCATGTTTTCCCTTATTGTGTGCCAAAAGCAGAAAAGAATAATGACAAATTAGAAATGGCAGCAGCATTATTGGAAGATCGAAGAAGAAAGAAGGATTGTTACCACACTTGACTTGAAAAACATTTTTTTTCGCGCATAATCGACAGAAGCAGCAACGATGACGATTGCGATAGAAAAACACTTACACTTAATCTTTTTTTATGCCATTAAAAATTGGATGTAATTAGTACAAATAAAAATATTATAAAATAAATTTTGGGTGTTTAAAAATGTGATTGCGTTTTGAATAAAATTACATTAACAGATTTTTTAAAAGACACTGTGAAGAACTTGTTACAGTAACTATTTACTTATAAACTTTTTAGCGTAAACTGTGCAATGCAATAAAAAATACATTTCAATTTTTTGTGTTCGACCGAACAATTTGCTAATCTACATATAACGAAATTTGCTTTGCTTTGGGCATTACAGTACCCTTTTTTAGTTTGAAACACAGTATAATTGTTTTTGAAAAAACCTTTGTTGGAAGGGAAATATTCGATGTTAAATACATTATAAAATTTATGCTATAATGATGGTAACTAATATTACTAATAGCGGTGACATGATTAATTTTTTTAGTTGAAAATCATGACAAAGCTAAATATGTTCTTTGTCATTTTTTCAATTATTAAAATTTCAGATCCCCAGTTTTGATTTTTTTTCTAACCGTATATTTTAGATTTTCCATAACTTTTTTTTGTCCTTTGTCTTCGGTGTTAATGAACAATGTGTGAGACAGTAAATGCAATGTTAATCATATAAATTGTTCCCACTATGTCAAGCAACGCCTTGAACAATTTTGTCATACACCGTCTTCAACTGACCTTTTGCTTTAAAGGGTTAATTTGTTTTTGCAAAAGATTTTTTTTAAAATAGTTCGTTCACATCCCAACTGCAAAAACTGAATAGTCTTTTTCTTGTTTTTGCTGGTATAAAACTTGAATTTCCTCGTATTTTTCATTTTTATAAAAGTTGTTTAAAATGAATCAACTCTGTAAAAATTTTGATAAACTTCCATTTGAATATCAAGAAGAAACAAAGAAACTCTATGTCAGTCTTGAAGCTGCTACTTCGTTAGATGAAAAAAGAAATTTATTTGAAAATTTTAGTCAAAAATATACAATGCTTCCAACATTATGGCGAAGTTGGCTGGGGTAAAAATATTTTTACAAAAATGAAACATACAGTTAAATAAACAATTCAGACTCGAACGGGCAGAAGCTGGAACCAGTTTTTCCATTGCTTTGATAAATCATTTATTTGCGATGGAACAAAGAGCTTTAAGTGATTTTTATTATTACAAATTTATGAAAAGACGAAGTGAGAGTTATTTTCATACACAAGTAAGGAAATGTCAGCATTAACTTTTTACATTCCAAAATCTTGTTTTAGGATTTTTGGTTTTCTAAAATCCTTGATACTTATCAACAAAATTGTTATGGAATAGTGTATAAAGAGGCCATATATAATCCAAAAATATCACGAAAATATGCTAAAATGTATTTAGAATTTCCCCATCGAGATATTGAAAGCACATTTAATATCTACAGACAAGTATTAGGCAATATTACCGTACTTTAATGATAATATAAGAGTCAAATTTTTAGTTGAACCAGTTTCGAAAAATATAATAGAAAAATACAACTTTAATAAAAATTTATATGACAAGATTGTGGCTGCCGATAATAATGATGAAGAATGGCTTAAACTTGTAACTTCTGTAAATGAATATGATTTTATTCAACAAAATGTTGAAGCTAGAATTGCTGAAGACCCCACAAATAAAGAATTATGGAAATCTTATATTAAATATTTCCAAAACTATCCTGAAAAAATTCAGGTAAGTTATATAAATATTGTAGTTACATTATATTAATATTTCGATAGACTCTGCTTTCGGCTTATTATCGTTATTGTCGCCTTTTCATTGATGATGATGAAATGAAATATGAATTTGAAAAACTTCAACTAAAGGTAAAAAGAGAAGAGCCTCAAATTTTAAAGAGCAGTTTGTATCTTGAATCGCCAAATGTACCAACAGAATGTGGTAAAAGATATTATGATAATTCTGCGCCATTACATACAGTATATCTTCAAAATTGCTCAAATCAGTGTTTCTCATTCCCAAAGACTATAATGACTTATGTGATGGATAACGGTTTAGCTGAAACATGGCAGAAACTTTATCAAACTTGTAAATACTTTTTTTACAAAAATCAAACTCCAATAATTCATCAACTGCGAATTATTTCTGGGGAAAGATTTGATTCTTCTAATAACACTTCTATAACAGAAGTTTATACAGAATTTGAAAAGCAATCACTTTTAATGACCGCGCATAATTCAAATGTTGCAAAATGTAAAAATGCAATTGTATCAAACTACTTGAACATTATGAGTTTTCAAAATTCAAATCAAAATTCAAATTTTCTTTCTAATCTTATTTCAAGCCTACATGCATCCCAAATTTTGATTATTGTTGCATCTCAAAAAATTACAATTGATGAATTGGATTTTTTGGTTGGACATGGAAAAGTGGAAGTTGCGCTATTACTATGTCAGATTAAAGATATCAATGAAGAATATATTCCTATTGAAGATTTGGTTGCAAAATTTCCATATGGCCGAGAATTAAAGTACTACTTTTACTACTAATTTAAGCTTATTTAAAATTGATTTTAAGGTTTTCTTTTGCAAAATATAATCAAAATTCTGCAGCACAATTAGCTGAACTTGAAAGATATGCAAAACTGGAACAGTTTAGAATTTTAAAAGTCACTGCAGTTTTTAATGTCTTTGATTATATCAACTTTGCTGCGGTAAATTATAAGTTAAAAAAGATTTATTAATAATAAATTTTAGAAAAATACATTTCCTGATGGCCTTTTTGATGTGACATTTAATTCAACAGTTCCAGAAGACACTGTTGCAGTATTTAGAAATAGAGTAGAACAATCATTTGCAGGTTCAGAAGTACAACCGTGGTTTACAATTACAAAAGCTTAATCCAATTTATGTCTTTATTCACATTAACAGTATTCCTTTTTGCATGTTTTCACAAGTCAACAAAAAATTTTCAAAAGTTTAATTTTTTGTAACAAGTGCTTCATTTTGATATTCAAGGCAAAAAAGCTTGTTTGTTATTTTTTAAGACATTTTTATTTTAATTTAGAAATCTATTTTACCCAGTTGCAACACAAACACAAAAAATTATTTACCACTTAAAAATCACAGCAAAAATTAATTCAATTTCTTTTAATATCTTTTACATGCCGAATACTAAAAATCACTTTGTGTCGGATATCGTAGAAGGCACAACTGTGATAAATGATTGAAAGAAAAACATCAATGTATTCTGTTATTGCAAATATATCATACACTAGAAAGGTATACATGTTTACTACCATAATATTATGTTTAAAAGAGACTCACTAAATGTAATGCATTTTCTCCAATATAAAACAAATGCACCAAATAAAATTGGAATTGAAACAAAATATAAAATTGTTACAATTATTTTAATTTTATATGAAAGTCTTCCCTAAAAAATATGAAGCAATAAAGAGAAAGATATTTTTTGAGGACTCACGTAGGGGTTTAGGTAGTAGAGGGAATTGGCATGGCACACAACATTTGCAACAAAGAATCCGGTTGCAAACAAGCCAAATAAATAAAAGAATATTACATGGTATTCTAAAAATAAGAAACATTGAAAAATTAAAAAATGGCTAAAAGTTTTTTTAGAGCGATGTCGAAACTTGGAAGTCGAGATCATAATTTCGATCAAATTTTTATGATTAAAACTGACTAATAAATTATGGAAATAAACACAAGAAAAAACAATACAAAAGCTTTTTAACTCCCTGAAAACAACTTACGTATGAATTCTCTTTCACCAACAACCGAAAGAGCAATCATAAAAATGAGTTCCAAAATACCCAAAATAACATACATGTAACGAGAGAATTCATAAAATCGAGGAGATTTACAATCAACAGATCGTAAACGTTGATATCGAAAAACTAAAATTGCATTTTTAGCATCTTTAAGGAACATGTGTTACAACACTTACATCCAACACCGAGCTCAACACATCTCAATGGAATATGAAATAAAAATGTAAATTGCCAAAAAATCCTTTCCATTGGTAAATTTATTATCCTCGATAAAGAAGGAAGCCTGGCACGCTAAAAAAATGCAAAAATTAAAGTTTAGCAAATCTTACGGTAATAATTGCGATGTTGGGGGTATTGATGAAAAAAGATTAGATGATTTAAATTAGACATTTATCACTTTTTTTGAATTTAAATTTAAAAATAAAAAGAACAAAAATACTTTAATTTACCTAAAAATGCAAAAACCAATGTTAAGCCACTTTTACGGTAAAAATTAATTATGTTGGAGATGTTGATGAAAAAAAGATTCTCCCCGGCCGGGAATTGAACCCGGGTCTCGCACGTGACAGGCGCGGATACTTACCACTATACTACCGAGGATGTGATGTTGGACACACATTTTGTGGCCATGTTCAAGAGCAGCAAAAAGGAAGCAAAGGAAAGAGAACGTTGCTGCACTTTTTTTAGTGCATTTTTTTGAGAAAGCAAAAAAGACGTCTTTTTATAATGCTTGCTACTTTTTTGTTGTTTTTTTTAATAAATAAAAATAACACATTTACAACAAAAAAAAGTTGACCACCTTTTGAAAAAATTTTTTTCCAAAAAAGTGACTTACCCCACACTGCCAATTATAATTACTTATTTCATTATTATGAAACGTTAAAGCAACAAGAATCGATCCCACTGCCCCGATCATTGGTGGAATAAATCCCGTAAAAAAGAATGCCATAGGATCAAGTCTCATAAGCTCTTGTACTTTGAACTTTGGTGGACCTCTTATGGGATGGATGGGTTCTGTTCTAGTTGGAAATGGATATTCTTCTTCTGGTTGAACTTCTTCATATTTTGGAATATGTTTTAGCGGAATTGGAATATCATCATATGGAGCAATTTTATTTCTTACATCCATCTGGTAAGATCTTCGAAGGCCACTTGTTGAATGCCGTCGTAGATTTGGGGAATTTCCAAGTGAGCGAGGGGGGCTTTGATCGAGGTGATTGTTTCTCATAGTCCTGCTAAAAATTTGAATACGAACATGGAAAAATATCAAGAGAAAAGTATCGATTGAAATAGAGAGCTCGCGATTAATGAAACAACTAGGATAAATACCGTAACCTTAATTGACGATTAAAATAAAAATAAAACTTTTCAAATTCTATTAACAAAAAAATTTTCGAAGAAAGTGAAAATGTTTTTTAAACAAATTTTAAAAATATTGACTGCTTTTTTCAAATCTCTAGAAAAAAAATGAGATTGAGTCATGATGGCGCAAACATCTTCCAACACAGAAAAACGGTTACAAAAGACTTTCTCCTTCTTTCTTCAAAACTTTTTTTCGCTTCCATAAAAAAAGTTTTTTTTACGTCAAAATCAATTTTTCTTTAAATTTCAGGAATGAACCAAAAAGAAGGGATAGGTATTATCCGACGCAACGGCAGTTGATGTGTGATCGACAGAAGAAAAAAATGGAAGGAAGGAGAAAGAAAAGATGTATGCAAAAAATTAACCCCCTTTAAGGCTGTGGTTGTAGTAATATTAACAAGACTTTGACGGAAAAAAAGAGAAGTTTTAAAACGTAATCGGAAGAAAAGAAAAATTGCGACGGTTTATAATAGAATCTTTGTTTGGTCAGGTTTTTGAACAAAAAAAAGATAAATTAAAGTCTGCTGGATTATAAAATGAAAAAAAAAATTTATCTTATCAAATTTTGATTAAAAAAAAGGATTTCACATATAGCTTTCTTGAAAGCTTGTTTTGTGGATTAATGTAATGCCAGGATCCGATTTTTGCAAAAGCTTGGATATAAACTGTTGTCTAAACCGCTAATCATGTTACCCATACTCTTATGAAAATAATCATTCTTCAGATAATCATCACCAATTTTGATTAGTGAAGAAATTTGGAACAAAAAACTTTTAGGATTCAACTGATGAAAGAAAACTTTGTAATTGCGACTATTTAAAATAACTAAAATTGCACCGAAATGTCAGTTCAAAGCACTCAAAATTTTTTGAGTTTTTTTTTAACTTTCATCCTCTCAACTCTAAGTTTACTATTATTATAATATATATATTAGCATTATCTTTAATGTTTGCAGAGCGAAGAATCACATGAAACATATATCAAGCCCACAATGGAACAAAATAAGCAGAATGGGAAGGACAAAAAGATTAAATATGCTATTGCGGATGTTGACGATTTGGCCGATAAAATTGGTGGCGAAGAAAAATTTGATATTATTCTTGCTCCAGAGCTTGTTTTAACAAATTCTAAATATTTTAAAAGAATTCATCAACTTCTTGATTCTGCTTTAGCTGATAATGGTATCATATAAGTTATATTGGGATTACTGTAACAATATAATGCATATGCATTTTTTTCTAGTATTCTCTCTGGTCGAACACATTATCACTGCTTGAAATGATTAAAGCTAAAAATTCTTTTGTTATCATTGATCGTACTCCACTCTCTCTCTCATACATGACACTGCTTCAAGAAAAATTGTTCAGTTGATGAGAATGTTTTAATTTCTTTTGAATAACTAAAAATCTCGGATTATATTTTTTTGTAATGTATCAACGGGTTTTAAATATAGCTTATTACCAAATTTGATGTAATAAATGTTGTGTTACTTAAATGATAAATAGATATTTTATGATTTAAAGATTGTTATAAACAAGTTTTAACAGTTTTACAATTTTGGATTTATCAAATTGCACATTCACTGGTTGGCAATGATTTGTTCACACGTGCAATGCACTTTAAAAGTTTAATGAGACATACATAAATTTGTAGTTGATGTTGATCTTATTAGACATGGACACAAAACGTCTTGCTAGATTAGATATATGATGTTAGCATCATCGTACCACAAACATAGATCTTTTATGTTGAATCAAATTTTTCTATATGGATAAAAAAGTTTAAACGAAGAATTTTCAACACAGGTAAAGGAACATGATTATCCTGCATACGTTTCTTTAAATATAAAAAAGTAATAAGCAATAGCTGTAGGTGTGTATGTTTCTTTTTAAAAAATAAAAAAGAATTTAACACAACTTTAATCATAGTTTAAACAAAATTCCAAAAAAAAGTTATTTAAAATAAATAATGCAAAGAGAGAAAAAATTTAACGAAAAGAAATGACCGCAAAACTTTTTTGTGAACTTTTTGTGAGAAAATAATTCTCTTTGTAAAGGCGACATGTTTCACATAACATTGACAACGACACCCTGACAATCAGGGAAACGAGTGCATGCATGCCATTTTGACACGGCGTGGTCATTTGGTCTCATGTGGAAAATGCTTTTAACATTTTTTCTCTTTATCAACAATCAAAAAAATTACAGATTTTACCAATAATTACTGTAAAAATTAATTTTATATTATTTTTTAATATCGTCTTGACCTAGACCTATCTCTTCCCCACATGCTGATATATCGCTTTCAAAAAATAAGGTATGTTGTGCTGAGATCTTGGAGTTACAAAATCATGCATGAAAGTTTGTGCTTCACAAAATCTGTATCTCCTAAAATACCTTTTCCGCTAAACTCAAATCTATGTTTGAATAATGTTTATATATGTATTTGGAAGGTTTTGGCTAAAAAATCTCGAAGGCCATATTCTTGTATCTCATTTTTTTGTCGATCAAAGGTATGTATGCAGTATGTTACTGTTTTTGATATTTATATTTGTACTTTTCAGGTAGCAATGATCAATATTCAGCTGAAATATCTTTAACAACATTCAACTCAATCAGTACAACAACTAGAACAAGCTTTTAAACTCATGGGAAAAGAATTTTCATGTTCAAATACATGTTGGTCGACAACGATCATACGGTAAGTCAGTTTTAGAGAAAGTTTAGTTTTTGTGAGGTATAGTTATATATTCTTGTTTAATTATGTATTAAGGAAGTGGGCATTGTTTCCCGTAAAGTATTTTGCAGTTTTTAGAACATTTCGTTGATATTCAATTTCTCCCTGTATATCTGCAACACTGGCTGATTATATCTACAGTTAAAAATACATTTGATATTATTTTTCTGGACACTACTATCAATTTTTAAAGCTTATCACTACATAATTTAACAAGAATATATTATAAATAACTATCCATCACCAAAATTACACTTTTTGTAAAACTGACTTACCGTATGATTGTTGTTGACCAACATGTATTCGAAGATGAATAATTTTCTTCCAATGAGTTTATATGCTTGTTCTTATTGTTATATTGATTGAGTTGAATGTTGTAAGAGATATTTCAGATGAATATTGAGTACGAGTACCTAAAAATAACGAATATAAATACGAATAGCAGTAACATACTGAAGACATACCTTTGATGAGCAAAAAAACGAGATACAAAACTATGGCCTTTGAGATTTTTTAGCCAAAACCTTCCAAATACATCTATAAACATTTTTCAGATATGAATTTGAGTTTAGCGGAAAAGGTATTTTAGGAGATAGAGATTTTCTGTAAGCATTGGATTCATGCACAATTTTGTAACTCCAAGAACTCAGCTGAATAAACACAATTTTTTAAAAGCCATATATCAGCATGTGGGGAAGAGATAGGTCTAGGTCAAGACGATATTAAAAAATAATATAAAATTAATTTTTACAGTAATTATTGGTAAAATCTGTAATTTTTTTAATTGTTAAAAAACAAAAAATGCATTAAAAGCATTTTCCACACGAGAGTTTATTTTGCACTTTGACCACGCCGTGTTTTGAGGAACAAGCAACATAAAAATTTCATTTTCAACATTTTTGGCGTTTTTGAACAACACACTTTTTTTTGCTCTCCGATTTGGCGCGTATTTTTTCTTTCTTAATTAAAAAAATATATCTTTAATACTTTTATTTTTTTAGCTCTATTATTGCTTACATCTTTTGTTAATTATGGTTAACGGTAACGGTGTCGTTAACAATGGTTCCGCTCATCGAGCTGTTCCATCAACAAGCCAAGGAGCACCTGTAAGTTTTTTTAGTTTTTTTTACAAAAGCATTCTCGTTTTATATTAGCTAGTTTCTTATGGACTTGCCTCATAGTTTTATAACATTCCTTCTTATCCAGGTTGAGGAGATAAGCATGAATAAGGAATACTGCTGTTAACTTTTTGTGAGATTCTCTATCTTTTTGCCCTTACAACAGCACCAAAAACTAGGTGGTCAGCTGATTTTGGCAGCAACAGATTAAATAGTTATCCCTTTCTTTGCTTTATACTCTCTTTTGCCTCTCTTTGTACTTTGTTTATCATATGCTAATATGACTACATTTTTTAGGCTGCTCATGTTTTCAATCCACCTGACGGCGATCCAATTGAACGTTGTGTTAAGACTTTGGAACGTCTTCATCTACAACAAGGTGATCCTGTTCTCTTTGGAAAAGATAATGTCGTAAAAGGTACATTGATGGCTGGTGAAGCAGAAGTTCCTCTTTATGCTAATGCTTTTGGTCTTAAGACAACCGTTAGTTTTATGATTTCTACTTTTGGATCTTTATACAAGTATCTCTCTTTTAGAATCTTCTCTTCTATCAATATCATGTTGATTTGAATAAAGTTCTTATTCGTGGACAACGAGCTGGTGTTCCTCTTCTTATGAATCCTGAAGACAATAATGGTCGTAGAGAAACTGACTTCAGCAAATATCAAAAACGTCAAACCAATCGTAAATTGCTTGATGCCTTTATGCTCAAATATCCTGCTGTCTTTGTTAATGGTCCTAGTCACTTTTGCTATGATCAAGCTGCAACTCTCTTCTCTCTTACCGAGCTTTCTGGTCTTGATGCTGAAATGGAGCTTACTGAAGAAGAAACTCATAAACTAATTGATCGTCCTTTTAAAGTTGTTCTCGTTTTAAAGAAGCCTGAAGATCATGCATTAAATGTTCGTGATTGGAAGAAGAATATGAGCAATGATCTCTCTGATGAAACTTCCAACAATATCATTCGTTTCCTTGAGCTTGCAACCTCTCATCTTGCTTTACAGCATCCGTAAGTTTTTATTCTTTCTTTTATCCAACATGTATTTACCTCAAGATATTTTAGTGAAGATCATGTAATGTACGAATCGAAGACAACTTACTTCATGGAACCTGAAAAGGTAAGTTGTTTATGGATATCATTGGCATTAATTTATTCTAATTCTTTTTTAGTATGGCTTTTCTTCACCTGATTTGGGAAATGGTAAATATCTTTCTGCGGGTGCTTCCAAAGCTGTTGTTCGTATTGAAGGTCCTGCTAATAAAGGTAGCACCGCTGTTGTTGTTGATTGTAAGTTTGTTGTTTAGCCTAAAGAGATTGTATGCATATCTGTTGTTTTTTAGCCAAGAAAACTCCTTTCTACCAATCTATGAATCTCCTTGAAATGATTTGTACTGTATTTCAAATTGGTCCTAATGCTAGTTTACATGGTCAACAACGTCTTACTGTTGGAAAATATATTAAAGGTATGGTTATTCGTTTTTTGGGTTTTTACAAAGCTATTTTTTAGGTCTTGAATGTCTTCCAACATATGGTAATCGCCAAACGACTCCTGTTCTCTTGTTTTCTTTGTCCGAACATGATGCTCGTTCTACAAAGATGGAACAAGGTGGTGTTGAAGTTTCTATTGCTCAATATTTTCTTCAAAAATATGGCATCACTTTAAAGTATCCTCATTTGCCATTAGCTGTTAGTTTCTGCCCTGTCTTTGATCTACAATTGTAATACTGGTATTTTAGGTTGGTGCAAAAAGAGTCCAGAAAGAACGACCATTTTATCCATTGGAACTCTTGCATGTTGCTGACTATCAAAGAGTTGGAAATAACAATATTACTTCTGCTGATATTGCAACTATTGTCAAGGTAACATTTGATTTTGTATTTTGCTATTATTAACTTGTTGTTTTTTTAATTTACAGGCTTGCGCTGTCCCTCCTGCTATTAAAACTGGTGAAGTTATTCAGTGCCATCAAGCATATGCTTTTGATGCTGATAATTTTTTGAAGAATGCAAGTTTAACTGTTTTGGATAAGCCTATGGAAATTAAAAGTCGTGTCATTACTGCTCCACAAGTCCTTTATGCAAATGGTTCACTTAATCCTGAAGGAAATGGTAAATGGCGGTTACCTCGTCCAGCTGTTTATATTCGTTGCGTTCAACTTGGTATTTGGTGTGCTGTTTACTTGAAGGTTCCTAATGAACGGATGTCATTTGGTGAATTTAAGTATGTTTTTAACTTGTTTTTTCTGTAAGCTCGTTTTTAACATTTATCTTTTTTAGGCAATTTGTTGAAAGATTTTTTGATGAATGTCTCAAACGTGGTATTGATATTAAGCCTCCTGCTGAAATCTTTGAAATCCCATGTGATCAAGGTTCAATTGAAGATGCATTCAAGTATGTACATGGACATAAATGTGAATATCTTCTCTTTGGCCATTCTGATCGTGATACTTCAATGCATTGTAAGTTTATTATTGGTTTTTTGTAACATGATTAACATTGTGTTTTTTCTTTTCAGCTGTCATTAAAGGAATGGAAAGAAAATATCAAGTCATCAGTCAATGTGTTAAAACCAAAACTATCTTTAATGTTTTGAAGAAGAGTCCTCTTTCTCTTGAAAATATCGTCGCCAAAACTAATGTTAAGCTTGGAGGTATCACTTTTTCATTTTTGTTGATCTGTTTTTTATTGACCACTTTATAGGCCTTAATTACAACATTGCTTTAAATAATTATCCAATTGATGGAAATGTCCTCTTCATTGGTCTTGCTATGAATCATCCTGCTGGTGGAATGGGTTCTGCTGAACAAGCTGGTGGAAATGCTAATGCTACTCCTGTAACTGTCAAGCGTGGTAATGGTGTTCGTGATAGTTTTAATCCAGCTAATGTTTCTATTTTGGGGTTTGTGGATGTTCTGTTTTTTGGTTTATTTTATCGTTTTGTTTTTTAGTTTTGCTGCTAATGATGGAGTTAATCCTAATGAATTCATCGGTAATTTTTATTTCCAACCGATGCATCGTGATGAAAACGTTTGTTTATTCTTTTGATCTATTTTGATTAATATTTCTTCGGTTTTTTAGATTGGCGTTCTTGATAAATTGCTTGAAGAAATTTTGCAACGTTTCCAAAAGAATCGCAAATGTCCACCATCTCGTGTTATTTTTTACCGTAGTGGTATGTTTTATGCTATATTGAAAGAATTGCTTTTTCACCTATTTACTTTTTTTAGGCTGTGCAGATGGCCAATTTGGCTATGTTCTTCGTTATGAAGTCCCGTATGTTTTTGTGCGTGTTACCTGTTTTTTGATTTTCCTTTTTTATAGAATCATTAATGCTGTTATTAAAAAGTATGCACCTGGAGCTCCTATTTCTGTTATTGTTCCATCAAAAATGCATTCATTCCGCTTTTTCAGTAAGCAAGTAAGTCCTTTTTACATGTATGTTTGTTCTCATCTTTTATCACCAAAATCTTTTAGATTAATGATCGTGCTCGTTCTGATGAACAAAATATTCGTCCTGGAACTGTTATTGATGGCGCTGTTGTTAGCAATGCTTGTTGTGAATTTTTCCTTAATTCTCATTTGGCTATTCAAGTTAGTTTTTATTATTGCGTTTTATGTTTTTTTTCAGTTGCTAATTATAAATTGTTTTAGGGTTCTGCTAAAACTCCTAAGTATGCCATTATCCATCATACTGAAAAGGATGTTCAACTTGACATGTTCCAACGTTGGACAAATGCTCTCTGTTATGATTTCCAAATCGTAACCTCCCCAACAAGCCTTCCTGCTCCAGTCTATGTTGCAACTCGTTATGCTGAACGTGGACGTCAAATTTACAACACTTTCGAGTAATTTTTTTTAATAATTACTGCTTTCACATTTGCTTTTTACAGATCTTCTATTGATGCCAATCTTCCTGTCGATAAAAATGGTCAACGCGGCAATGGTCAAGCTGGACAACATGGTGCTGGTGGAGTTCAAACTGGTTCTGGTGGTAATAATGGTACAGGTGGTCGTGATGGCAAGAATGGCGATCCTGCCGAAAATGATTATTATAAGAAATCCGTCGAATTTAATTTTACCAAACAAGATTATCTTCGTGATAAGCGCATTAATGCTTAAAAATCTCTTTTTTTATGTTATGCGTTTATGTTTTTCTTTTTTGTTGACACCTCATAAAGGTTATTGTTTTTATGTTCTTTTTGCATTGTGTTGGTCGGGAGAAGTAGTTGCAGATTTACTGAGAGTTTTGAGTCGGTGTTGTAACTAAATTAGGAGTTCGTAATTAAGAAGTCTTTTAAGTATTTCACGTTAAGAAAACATCAACAAGTTTTGTATTTTGTAATGATGGAAAGAAAAGATTGCTGGCTTCTTTTATTGCCAGCAAATGGTTGAAAAACGCGATTTTCGGATGTTTTTCCTTATTTTTGACTGATTCACGACATCAGGGTTTTTTATGACCGAGGAAAACACTTTTATTCTTACAGTATGCTTACAATATTTTTTAGAAAATGGGTTTCCGGATTGAAATTTTACATTTCTAACGTTTTTAAAACTTTGGTGTGGAAAACATTCGTTGGATTTGAAGAAAAATGAAAGTAGTGGGATGTAGTCAAATTATCGAGATCCTCTGAATTTTTTTCGAAAGTGGCATTTTATAAAAAAAACGTTTTGAACTTGAATAACAAAAATAATAAAAATTATTTAAAATCCGTAAAAATCGAATCCGTTTTTGCACAAACTATAGCTTATTATCTTACTAACAGTTTCAAATATTCACCCAAAAATATAAGAGTAATAAAAAACTTTTTATCCATATTTAACAAAAAAAGTAACAATTAAAACATCAAAAAATGAGAATAAAAAACTTAAGAATCAGCCAAAAATTCTGCAGCATGTTCTTTACTCTTCATAACTTCATCACGTTGACCATAAACCATTTGAAGGGATTGAGCCATTTGTACTTTTTGAGAAGTATTAAAATCAGAAATAATCTCAATTCGACTACTGTAAGAAATTCTTTGCTTTATTCCATGATAATTGCTGCTTCGAAAATTTGTACGTTTCTGTTGTTCACTTGTTTCAGCAAGTCTACTTTTCTTTGTAGGCATTTCCATATCACTTTCATCATCAGATGACCACGAAGCAATTTCACCTTCTTCAAGTAAAGTTTGTCTTTTTCTTTTATTTGTTACTGGTGCTGTATTCGCTGAGGTAGTATTTTGATCAAGATAAAGTGATTTCAGATTTGGAAAAGATGGTGGAGGTTGAATCTTTAAAATATTTGGTGTTGGATTGATCCTAAAAAAAGCATAAAGTGTTAAAATGTGTAAGTAAAGTGAGCCAACTTGCTTGCTTCTAAATCGACGTTTATTCTTGCAAGTGACAACACTGTCATTAGAACCAGAAAATTTACTCCATGAATCAAACGTTAGCTCTTCTCCATCAATTTGATATTGATATGTTCCATCTGCTGCTGATTCAACAACTTCATGTTCACCATCTTCCAAAGTTATAACAGAACGAGCATGTTTCAGTAAAGCACTTACACCCATCAAAGATTGAGCAACATCTTTTGAAAGTAATTTTTTCTTTTTATTCTAAAAAATGTACGTAAGTTACTTACAAGTAATAGGAGACAAATGTAGTCCCCAGCACTATTAAAGCTTACCTTGAGAGCAAGAAAAGGATGAAGTAAGTTGGAATCAGTTTTATTGGAAAGATTTGAAACATTTACAAGTTTTTCTACTTCCTAAAAATTCATTTATTAGTTATTTATAAAAAAAATACAGTATACACAACCATTTTTAAAACATATAAAGAAAAACGTTATTAAGGTCAGAGAAAAAATTCAGAGCAACTTTTTTTAACTTTGAAATTTCGCAATTGCAAAAAATTTTTTTGTTTCTTTTTCTATGCAGCTGCTCTGGCAAAATGTTCTATTGACAACAAGAACAAAGAAAATAAAATTTTCTTAAAATTTTTTAGTTTTGCCGACATCACCGGCAGCATCGGCGGAGATTTTTCCATAAAATTCAAAGGACGTTGCCGCAGATCAAAGAATGCTGCTATCGTTACTGGTGACAGGATCTGGGGGTTTTTGGCCGGCATTGTTAGTAAAAACGAGCTTGTTGTAAGTACACTAGCTAGTGGCACCAGTTTTTCATTAATTTGTTTTGTGAACGAAATATTACTGTAAATTACTTATAAAACTTTTATTAACAAATTAAAAATTATATTTTTTTAAAAGAAATTTAAAACCTTGGAATGGCAATAAAAAGAAATAATACCAAAACAAATATGGAAAAGACTGAAAAATAGTCATGAGATATGAAATGCAAGAAGAAAAATAATATGTTTGAAATGTTGAAAATTTACTTTTACCAAATAAAATGAAAGTTTAATTAAACCAAAAACAATACAAAAAAAAGAGTAAGAATTGCTGAGTATCAAGGGACTCCGTTGAAAAATAAATGTGTGTTTTTTCCGTTTTTGAAATGTATACTGTAGGTGTTAAAGAAGAAGATATTAAAATTCAATTTTTCCTTTACATGTTTCAACAAAGATTGAACAGCAAAGTGTTGTAACATTTTGAACGGCAGATAGCAGAGTGCAAGCCTAAATAATATTTTTTTGTTAAATTTAGTTTTAAAATTGCGGTATCTTTGAAATTGAAATTTCGATTCCCTCAAAAATCTCTTACCTTTCCATATTGATCTTCCATGCGTTCATGATTTTCATCAGCCCAAATTTGAACTCTTGCAAGATAATTTTTGAAATAAGTTGTACACTGTGAATAATCTTCATGCCCTTCTCCACATCCTTCTTTTGGATTTCCAACAGCTTCTTTTCCAAGTTCATCAATTAACTGCTGCTTATGATGATCAAATGGTCCTGGGATTGGCGTTGTTGCAGCTGCTGCATCTGGTGACGATGTTGGCGAAGAAGCTTCACCAGAACCTTCTATTTCAGAAGTAGTTTCAGATGATTCGCCTGAAGATGCTGCTTGTGTTGTGGCTTCAAGTGAGGTAGGCGATGTAACTTTATTTGTGGCTGCTAAAGAAGATAAGGAATCTGTGACAGCAGAATCACGCAATCCATTTCCTGCACGGGTTACTGTAGTAGATAAAATTTCTAAAAGGTTTTCAGTTGTATCCCCTGCTTCATTTGAATCTCCACCAATTACAACTTTAAGGGGTGTAACACCAGGTAGAGTAGTTTTTGTTTCATCAGTGCTGCTAATTTCAGGCAAGGTTCCAATTGCAACAGTTGAACCATTTGCATCACTATCAATTCTTGTTGTTCCTTGACTTTCTGAAGATTCAGTAGTTTCAGAAGATGGAGTTGTTGATTCTCCAGCAATGCTAGAAGCATTATTTTCATTTGTAGTAACTGCAGCGTCAGAAGTTGCTGTTAGATCGCTGTCATCAGTGGCAGCTGTCATTGCTTCAGAATTGTCTTCCCCAGAAGCTGTCGTAACATCTGAGCTTACTTTAACATCATCAGTTTCACTTTTATTTGGAGCTGATGTCGGATCTTTCAAAATTTCATCACTTTTGCCTTTGCCATTATTTTTTCCATTATTTCCTTTTTTGCCATCTCCACTGCTGATTGTTGTTGCTTCTTCCCCGCTTGTGCTATCAGATGATACAGTAGTTGCAGTATCCAGTCCATTATTTAAAGCAGATTCAACTTCTAGAGTTGTTCCTTCAGCATCGTTTGTTTCTGGAAGAATTTCAACGTCTCCTGGAGTTGTTATTTTTCCTTCACCAACATTTCCACGTCCATTTCCAACATTTGTCTCACCAGTTTCAGAAGCTGCAGTTGTTACTTCGACTTCAATTTCAGTATTGTTTAAAGAGTTCGCTAAATCTGTTAACTCTTTACCAGCTTCTGCAACATTATTTGTGATTTCTGAAGGTACTGTGACTGTCTCAATTTGATTTTTTCCAACTGATAATCCGTCTTCTGTTGTTGTTTCTTTATCAGATTCCAATTCTTCTAATGATACAAGTTTTGTTGAAACTGTGGGTTTGAAATTATTATTAAGTGGTAAGGTAACTGGTAAAATATTTCGAAGTCCTGTACTTTCACCAAAGCCTTCAGAAGTTGATGTAGCATCTGTAACAGAATTTTCAACTTCTGTATTTTCTTCACCAGCACGTCTTGGAGCACCTGTTACATCAGCATTAGAAATGCCAGATTCACCACTTGAAATTGTTGTTGGCCTATCTGCAAAAGTACTTTGAATTCCAAATCCAGGTTCTAATGTTGTAGTTGTAGGGGTGGCTGCATCGGTGTCATTTCCTTGAGCTAATGTTTCATTTCCATCGAGAGTTCTATTAACTTCAATAACCCCTCCAAGTGAGCTTTCTCCAAAATCTGGGTCATCCATTCCTGGAATAAGCATTGTTGAATTTAACTCTCCGCCAACGATGGGCATAATGTGGACAGGCATTTGTGTAACATTTGCAGCAAAAGTTGTTGTTTCAATCGTTGTAGCACTAGCGGTCGTGGCTTCAGGTGAGAGGGTTGTTGTTTCTCCTGTAAGTTTTCGAAGTATTATTTTGATAGTGAAAACTTGAATATCTACCTTCATTGCTAGCTCCTTCAGATGATGACGAATTATTTTCTGCTATGGCATTTGGAATTTCCGTTACAGTGTTTGCTTGAAGGCCTTCAGCTGTTTCACCAGAAATAGTTGTAGGTCCTTGATTTAATTCATTGCCTTCTGACGCAGTTCTGAGATCTTGGTTTGTTTCACCTGATAGTGTTGTTGGTCCTGCGCTTGCTTCTGCATCTTCAGCTGCAGTTCTAAGATTTTGGCCTACTTCAAAAGATGCTGTTGTAGGTCCTTGTTCTTCAACTTTTTCACCGGATTCTGATTTACCTTGAGCATCAGCTGCTTCAATCGATGATGGTGTTGTAACTGCTTGTTCACCACTTTCATTAGATGCGGCTGTTACTCCTTCAGCTGATCCAGCTTCAGTAGTACCTAAAACATTGCTATTAATTATATTCAAATTTTCTGTTCTCCTCTACCTTCAGCATTTTCTGATGGCACTGAAGTACTAAATGTTGCACCAGGTAGCTGAATTACAACATTTGTGGTTGAAGTTCCATCTTCATTTTCAATTTGTGAACTGTCAAGTTGCCGACGACTTTCTTGCTTTGCCTTTGTTCTTTTTTTCACTAAAACCACTTCACCGCTTTCATCATCTGCTTCATCAATAACATCATCATCATTTGATTCACTGATTTCTTCTTCACCACCTTCTTTAGATTCATTAGATTCAGTCTCTTTTTTAATACAATGTTTTTTGATATCACATGCTTTATAAAGATCTGGCCATTCTTCATGCTTTCGAACAGCAAATCCACTACCGTAATGTCCTGCATTTGCAGCAAACTGGAATAAAACACAACCATCCAAAGTTCGATCCTAAAGTATTATGGTTTTGCATTTTTAAAGATGAAAAGAATGAATTTACTTTATCGCTATCATCAGTTTCAAGCTTTCGTGAAAATCCAAGTTCAATCATTTCATCGACAGATTTTGTTCGATGCCGACTTAAAACCCAATCTTGCTTTTCATCTTCTTCTGGAACGGTGTAACTCTTTGAAAAATAATCTCGAATTCTTTTTGGTCTTCCACTTGAAATAAACATTATTGCAATATCCATATCCTGTAAAAGGGGAAATTGGGATTAATCCTTAAGGATGTACATTTACTCGAAGTTGGAATTTTAACTTTAATTTTGACCAGTTTTTGGGCTCTTTTTTGTTAATTTTAAAAATTTTTAATGTTGATATTTCATTCGAAATCTATCTTCGGAATTTCGATACACAAAATTTTAACTATATTTTACATTTTGACCACTCTATGCAAATTTTGATATTTCAAATGTTTAAACTTTTTATAGGGCTGGCGAAAGTGTTTACAAAAATTAAATTTTAAATTTTTGGTTTCTTAAAACTTACAGCCATAGTATCCCCAATTCCAACAGCAGACCACCATTTTCCCATTCGAATTGGATGTTTCATACTAAAATCAACCATTCCCGTTTCAGGTGAATATGTCCAATTAACAGTATATCCAACACCGGCAAAGCTACATGGATCTCCTGTTCCTGAGATATCAACAGATTCAGCGAATTCTGGTTTTGTAATTTTTTTTGTTCCAGATGAAAGGTCTAAAGATGGGGAATATAAAACCCAATACATCACCATTGAAGCCAAACCGTCTTCACTATCATTATCAATATTCTTTGGATCAGAAAATAGCTTTGCATCGGATTTTGATGTGGCTTCAGGAGATGGAGATTCAGAAGGCTTAAGATGTTGCCGAATATCAACAATACAATTTTTATCAATATCACAAATTCGTTTTTCTGCAATTTCATCAAAATCTGGTACAATTCCTGAACGAGAAATTGAGCCACCATTGATTGCAAAATTAAATGTCTAAAAAATTTGTCCAGTTACAGTAACCCTTTTATTACCATAATGTAAACCTGGCAATTATCTAAATCTTGATCAAATTTGTCATCGGGTGATTTCAAAGCACGTGCAAATTTGGCTGTTACAGATTTATTGTGATAATCAAATGCAATGGATTGAACATTTGTCGAAGAATCTGGTGTTAAGGTGCCATCATCAGGAATGATATGAGTATCAGCGATTCCGATTTGACCATTTTTAACAAAAACTCCAATAAAATCAATTATTCCCTGAAATTGTTGCTTCATCAACAAATTGATAAAAAAGATAAAAGAAAGTGATCTTTGTGTTAACTTGATCTAATTTAAATTGTTCCGTTTTCTTTTGAAAAAACAATTTGAAAAAGATTTTTCAAATCCGATTTAAGAAAGAATTTTAATCAATCATATCCTTAAAAAGTGAAAAAATAAGCGTTCTAGTTTTCTTTAGAATTTGTTTTTGATTTGATTTTTTTTAAATTAAAAAAATGTGATTATTTGATTGAAAAAATTTTTAGCTAGAAAACGGCTGTAAATAAGTAAAATATTTTAGGATTTTTGTAAGTTTTTTTAAAAAAGCTTATTAAAAATGTTTTTAAGTGAGGTTATTTCAACACAAAAGTTACAGTAGTCTATGTACTTGCATTTACAGAATTTCAAAAACTTAAAATTAAAAATTTGCAAACCTTTTTTCGATCCCCAAATCCAACACCTGTCCAAAAATTATTTAACTCTGATTTCTGCTTCAAAACAAAGACAACATTTTTTGATTGTGGTTCATATGCCCATTGTAAAGAATAATCCCCAGCTTTAAAGGAACATAACTTTTGATTTAAATGCACAGATACCGGTGCACAGGAAATATATGAAATTGATAATAGAAGAAAGATGAGATATTTTAATGATAACCCAAAATTTTTGAATGAGATCATTGCTGTTCTAAAAAATTATAAAAAATATTACGTTTTAAAAATTCTCCGGTTTTCAAAAAACAAAAAATCACGGATTACAAATTTCGAACGCGTTCGGTTTTTGTTTTAAAACAACTTTCCCTTTCTCTTTTCTCTCTCATTGTATTTCTTTTTATTGCTTTACATTAACCTCGTAATAAAAAAAGTTTATAAAAATATAATGATTCTGTGGGAGATACTTTTTTTTGCAGAAGGAAACAGGCAAAAAAAAGAAGTCGGAAGTCTGTTTATGAACGGGAAGAGGAAGAGAAAGAAGTTGGTAAAGGAAGAAACTGGATTTCAAAAACAGAGATAGGAAAAATGACCGAAGCTGTTGTATCCTGTAGTTCCACAACTCCTCGTGGTTCCACAACTCTTCCTTCTGTGGTCTCTTCTCGTATTATTGTCTTAACACGAATAACCACTACGTAGTTATTCGTTGTCTCTCTTCTACTCTCTTCTCGAATGTTCCAGCCTATTTGCGATAGAGCTGCTGTTCCTCCTCTCTCATTCGAGTTGTATTCAATATGTGCTGAGCAGACGATCCTCCTTCTTCTATGTTTTTGTATATATTTATTATGTTTAATAAATATTCTTCTTTGTAATATATTTCGGATATTACAATTGGTGACGAGAGTGGTTCCACCTGCTGCTCCATATTTCTCACCTGCTGCTTCGTTTACCGAATTGTTTAGCTATTACAATTGGTAACGAGAGTTAATCCTGGTCCATTGCTGCTGTTCTCCAACGATTCTTGCTCCATATTGCTCCTCTACTGCTCCTGCTTATTAATCCACCAAGTTGTATGGATATTACAATTGGCTGCGAGAGATATTCCTGGATCTACTGCTGCTGATCCCTCTCTCCGATACTTCAATTCCGTGAATGAGTATAAAGGTACTCGCTTCAAGTTCTTCAGTTTTTTTCTCAATTTTTTCACCCTGCAAGAAAATTGTATGTTATTTTTTCTCAATTTTTTCGGCTGCAAAGAAATTGTATGCTTTTTTCTCAATTTATTCGCTGCAAAGAAATTGTATATCTTCGACATGAATCAAGCTGCTGATTCTTGTGCTATTACTCCTGCTCCTACTGCTGCTGAATCTGATACTGCTAATTCGAATTCTTCTTCTGCTGCTGAACCCGATGCTGCTGGTTCAAATAGTGTTTCTGGTGAATCTTGTTCTGATTCAATATTTCCTGCTCCTGGTGAATCTCGTCCTGATTCAATATTTCCTGTTACTCCTGGTGAATCTCGTTCTGATTCAATATTTTGTGCTCCAACTACAACCGATCCTATATTTTGTGCTCCAACTACAACCGATATTTATTCCGTCGTGGTATTCCAAGTAAAGCTGCTGCTAGATGTACCGATGCTACTTTAAGTTCAAACCAACCATTCTGTAAGTTCCTTTTCTGGTTTTTGTATCAAAACAGGGGGGAAAGGTATATATGCTCGTCGAAATGTTGTTACACATGTTCGTCATCATATGATACTACTACGATTCTATGGTATTGGTATTGCTGCCTTATCACGTGCCGATTCGAATACTGCATATGCTTCAAGTCGTTGTTACGATTCTTCTGCATCTATTGGTTGTGTTCCAAGTGCTCTTGTGTCCGATGCTGCTGACACGTATACTTCGTCCATTCGTGCTTCTTCAAGTTCTGCAACTTCTACTGCTGCTTCAAGTGCTACTACTTCGTCTTCTTCTGCTTCATCTTCTGTTCGTGCTTCATCTGCTACTCCTGCATTTACGGGTCGTGATTCAAGTGCTTGTGTTAATGCTACTGCTGATCTTGGTATTCGTGATAGTATTCCTGCTACTAACGATGCTGCTATTGCTCTTGATGCTCGTGATCCTGTTCTTCGTGGATGTCCACCTGCTTCTTCTCCTTCCACTGCTGCTTAAAGTAAAACTAAATATTCTATTAGCTTTATTGTTTTATTGTAATAGTTTTATTGTTGAGAGTTTTACCGATTCTGCAACTTCTTTTGTAAGTGGGGAGGGATGTTGTATCCTGTAGTTCCACAACTCCTCGTGGTTCCACAACTCTTCCTTCTGTGGTCTCTTCTCGTATTATTGTCTTAACACGAATAACCACTACGTAGTTATTCGTTGTCTCTCTTCTACTCTCTTCTCGAATGTTCCAGCCTATTTGCGATAGAGCTGCTGTTCCTCCTCTCTCATTCGAGTTGTATTCAATATGTGCTGAGCAGACGATCCTCCTTCTTCTATGTTTTTGTATATATTTATTATGTTTAATAAATATTCTTCTTTGTAATATATTTCGGATATTACAGAAGCGCATTTTACAAAAGATATGCAATCCAGATGGAAGAAAGTAAGAGAGAGAAGTTAGTTTTGATGATCGATATAGCAGTATTAAATGGAACTGAATTAAATAAATGTAGATAATGGGATTAGTTTGATTTTTTTTATGTATTTGGTTTTGGTGTGTTTGTTTGTTTGAGAGGAACAAAAAACATCTCACAATGGTATTAGTAAAGGTTTATTTGTCTGATTTTGTTGGTCTTGAAAAAACGAGAATTAGGGACACTTGTTTCTGAGCTTAATGTCTCTGAATCAATTGATCTAACAAAATTTTATTAAGCCTACTGATAACTCACTCATTGAGCTTAATGTGCCATTTCAGCAGAAGCCCATCTAAATATTTGTTGTTTTGAAACATATAAAACTTACTTTTCCAGCTTTTTTCTGTAAAATTTATTTACTTAAAAATTTCAAACTCATTAAAAACCAGCAACCATTACAATCTTATGAATATGTTTTAAAATTAAAATAAGAAAAAAACTAAATTTTCTAGACAGCTGCAATGCATGTAAGCACCTATTAAGTTTTACGTCGACAAAGAAAGTATTTATTAAAAATAGTGTATTATTAAAAAAACATATTCGGTATATTAGAAAATTGGTGGGCCACAACGATAACATAAGTGTTGATGCAAAAAGGAAAAAGAAAAGCGAATAAAATAACACCACAGAAAAAAAGAAAGAGGTGGGAATAAGCCAAAAAGATTAAAGGAAAAATAGGTTAATCAAATTAAACCCTGACGAAACATGTTTGCCTTTTTTCTGTACCTTTTTTTATTAGGCAAATCCAAAAAAGACAATGAAAAAATTAATTTTTTGTTATTTTAGGGACACCAAAAAAACGTGTTTGTTTTTTTGGATTTCTTTCAAGGATTTTTAGTAGTTGTTGTAAACACATTTTTTTATTAATGGAGCTAAAAAGGTTGAACTGGTTTAGGAAGATTTGGACACGGAAAGAGGATACGATAATTGAGGTTAATTTATTTAATGGTATGGTTTCAGATGGTCGTGTTTTGGTGTTTTCAAAATATTTTCCAACGGCAAAGAAGTGAAGAGTTTGATAGAAGCTTAAAACCCTTTTAAGAATGAATTACAGTATTTCTTGTCTTAATAAAAAGCTGAACATTTTATAACGTCACACCTCAATTACCGTATCCCTCAAGGCAAAAGTGTTCTATCACTATAAAAAGTCCAAATAAACGTCCAACTGAATCATCAATAAAAGCTTTTTATGAATCTCAAAAAAACTGGAAAGCTGTTATAAATGTATCCCTTAAAAAAGAGGAAACAATAAGTTACGAAAATAAAAGAATCAACAATTGCCTTAAATAAAAGAAATAAGGATTACATGATTTTTTGACAACAAAAAAGAGTCTTTTAAATTGACCACAAAAACACATCCACATCTCTTTTTTAAAGTGAAGAGTGACCACTCATGTTTTTTATCTCTTAATTCACAAACGTTTTTTAAAAAAAAAGTTCCTTTTATAAAATTTTTTCGACGCAATAATTTAAAGAGAGAGAATCATCTTCACCATCATCAACATCACTATTACCATTTTCATCGCTTCTTCTTCTTCCTTGATTCAATTCAATTCAGTTTTACAGTTATTGCCTCCCATTTTTTAATTTTTTCCATTCGAAAAAAATTGAATCAAGCAAGCCGTTACTGCTCTATGTTGCTCGTTGCTGCCATTCTCCCCCTTGATCTTCCTCTTTTTGGTGCTTCGTGAATCTCCGCCTTCTTTCTCTAACGAAAAAAGATGAAAGAAGATGGCTCTCAAACAATCAACTTCTTCTTCTTCCTTCATTTCTTGTTAAATCTCTCAGATAAAAAAAACAGTCATATTTCCTTACTATTATTTTTTTTCACGGATCGCATCACACAAATCGAGTAGCCAGTCTGCCAAGGCTGACCGCTTCCTATTATTTTTTTTTAAAAAATCAAATTCAATTTTTTTGGTGTTGTCCTTCAGAAGAAAAAATGAGATGAAGGAAATAAAGAAGTTGATTGGTATAGATGAAGAAAATGTCTTTTTGCCTTTCTTTCATGTTATGTTGACCATGTTAGCCTTGGCATTTGGCAGTTTTGCACCAAGAAACCAATGAGACACATGTATGATACAAAAACTGTTCAACTTGAATGAACACTTTTAATCACCCCTCGAATGGTTAACCTTGATTGGTGTTACAAATACGTACGCAAAAATTAAATTTTTCAACAACAAATAAAGGTGTCAAAAATTCAATTAAAAAAACAAAGTCATTTTTTGTAGTGGTCAAAAGGAACGGAAAAAATATAAATTAATATTATTTTTTTGAAATGAAATATGACAATAGGGTCAGGGTTAAAAACAATATTTATTGCAAAATTTGCAAATCAAAAAAATAATTTTAAAAGAAGCAAAACGTTAGTAAAAAACAGAAAAAAAAGTAATACAAATTTGTATTTAAAAAACGTGTAAATTGAAGTTTGAAGAGGTACAGTGGTGGTATTATTTTTGATAACAGGTGTTTACCAGAAGCAAATTACTAAGAAATGGAAGAATGTCAAAATTTTTTTTAATGAGACACTTGCCAAAAAAAATTATTACTTGCAAAAAAGGGCAAATTAATATTGCTAATGATAGCGCTTATAAAAGTAAACGGGGGTCAACCTGATTCAGGGATGCTAAGGTACTTTTAATCCACGAACCAAAATCTCGTGTTCCAGATCAAGTTCATTCAAAAAAAAGGTTTGAAATTAAAAAATTTGAACTTCTTTAAATATTTAGGTAAAGTGTCGGTATTTTTGTAGGTTGCCTGCCAAGTTCAAGTTTTTCAACAACTATTTTCAAGAACCACACCCAATCCTCAAAGAACCATAATTCAGAAAAAAAAGAACTGAGTCAAAATGAATCACTAAAAATTAGTTATTACAAAAGTTTTAAGAATGACGACAGAATCCAAATATAAATACAAGTGTTCTACATTTTTGAACAACATTTTTAACAATAAAAACCTTGTATATATTTGCAGAAAAAAATTATTAAAGAATCAAGAATGATGAACTCTGAATAATAATATTTACTACAGCAAAATTTGTGGAATAAAATTACGATAAATAAAAAAGTGAAATTTAAAAAAAAACAAAACTAAAAATATACCTGTAACTTTTTAGCAGCTACCACCTATTTACCTCCCTTTCTCATAAAAATGTAATTATTATTATTACTTTTTTATATTCGTAAAAGTCAAAATAGCAGCATTTTTGCTGCGCATTATATTTTTTTGTATCCGCCTTAGAAACGGCACAAATGACTTATTTTTTCATTGTTAAAGTTGTTTTTATTATTTTTATTCTTCAAAAAAATAATACTACAAAAACATATAAAGAATTAAATATCAAAACAGCAAAAAACTTTTTTTTAATGATGTTAAAAATTGGCAATAATAACGCTTTTAGCCAATTAAGGTAATCACTGTATTGTAATATTTTTATTAAAAAGAAAAATATTACTGTAATTTAAAAAATATGTGTTTTAGATGTGACGTTGTGCATTATAAAAATTTGTTGAAACTGCACATTTTTGTTTGTAAATTTTAAAATATGAAAATTAAATTACTTTAAAATTAAAAACTGCATTTCTAAACCTTCAAAAAATGTTAAAATATTTTTATAAAAATAAATAATATTACTGTAATAAAATAAAGCTTTTTTAACTGCGAATTTTAAGAAATTACAGTAACCATTATTGTCATCAGCAAAACAATTTGTTGTAACATGTCATTGCTAATTTTATTTCGAAATCTTTTATCAGTGTCCTAAAATAATTCTTTTTTTGCTTGACCCATTGGGCCCCATTAAACTTTAACACACACAAACTCTAAAAAACGTCAATTTTTTTGAAATGTGCCTCTTTTGTGCTCAAAAAATTCCTTTAAATCTTTTTTTTCAGCACACTTTTATTTCAAAGCACAAAAGAAAGACAACTTTTTTTCGCGTTTAAATATAAAAAAAACTTTTGTCATCCTGCATTCATCCATCCAGGAACGCAAAGCCTTATTATGTTTGTTTCTCATACACTCGGGATGCGGCTTTGTTTTTTTAGTTTTGTCGTTTTTTGCATCTTCAAAAAATGGTTTGATTTTGAAGCTTTAGTTTAGGATTCTGTTTTATGAACCGTTTAATCAATTCTTAACACAAGAGAAGGCATTTGTCGAACCATAAATTTATTATTCATCACCGTCGATTAAAGTCCATATTATCGCTCCAAAAAATGTAGTTTGAACGGATCATGTTTTTATCTCTGTTGCATTTTTTGCTTATAAAACAGACATGTCTGCATCGAACAAAATGGAGAAAAGTCTAATCATCAAATTGTTTCTTCCGTGTTTTAATAAATGTATCAATTATTTTAATGAGTTTTAAATTTTGTTTACTTATTTTTATAAAAACAAAAAACTACTGTTCTGTTTTTAAGTACTTTCGAATTCAGTTTTATTCCAAACATTTTAAAATTCAGTCCATCTCAGTCAGTTGTGCATCGAAGAACAAAAAAAATTCCTCTTTCATCAACATTTTTTTTGTTGACTTGTTTTTTCTTTCAGTGTGATGCAGGCTGTTTGATATTTCGCAAACACAATATTTCATTCAATTTTTTTAAACCTAAAGGATAGATACATTGTGGCAGAAATATTTTTTATTTCGCTATCTAAAATGGTTTGAGTAATTATTATACCAATTCTTTGAAGCTTCTTTACTTCCTTTTTTTAAACTTTGACCGTTCCATTTTTTGGCTGCTCTCAATACCGCTTCAAAAGAAATCAAGCCATAAAAACACATTTTCACAGAAAATTGCTAAACCCGAAAATTTTACTTTTTTTGACCAAAACAAATTTCCTTTAACCTTTTACAACTTAATTTTTACAACATTTTTTTCAATACAAAAAAATACCGCCAAACTTCTTTCTTTTTTCTTCCATCTTTTTAATTTTAATTTTTTGGTCATGGTTTGTTTGATTTCTTTTTTGATTGCGCAAATATTTATTTGTAATTGTATGTATCGGGTTTTTTTGCCTTGGTTTTCTTGAGGTTTTTTTCCTTTTGACCTTTTTGCCGCCACCGCTGCTGTTCAATGTTTTTTGACTACTTTTTATGGAAAAGGGGAAACAAAACTTTTTCAAAAAATGAAATGGTCAAGCTTTGACTGGGGAAATGAATGAAATTGCAAGAAAATAAAATTAGGCAAATAATTTTGAGATACTGTAGTTGTCATAACAGCCAGTTTTAGATGTAATAAGCAAAGCAATCTTAGATTACTGTTCATAGTTAAAAGATTTCAGATTAATAACCCACATTTATTTAAAAAACAAATACCATCCAAGTCTTTCAATGTTATATTGACAGACCAACGTAACAAAGAAATGAGGTTTTCTGTTCATTAAAAATGCAACAGTGTTTTAAAAATGTTTATACTTATCTAAAAATTTTTTATATAAAACTTAGTAATAATGTTGCATCAATTTTTTCTAGAACCGATAGCTTGAAGGAAAAACAAAACTAGAAAATTCAATATAAAAAAAATATAAACAACACCTCTCCGGGATAAGTGCATTTACTCGCTTATCCCGGAGGAATCCCCAGCCTTTTTTTCTTCACGAACATAAACCTTTTTATACGGCCAGGGATACTAAGGGTTACTCTGCCAGGGAGTCGAACCCCAGCAGTATGGAACTAGTAGTAGCTACTAACCACTGAACCACCCTGGCCGTTCATTCTTGCTTCAAAAAAAGGTTATCCCCGATTGACTTTTTTCTCTGTGGAAAAAAACTTTTGAGTCAAGCTTTTTTTTCACGCAAAAAAATTAACATTGAACTTTCTGTCGTGTTTTTAGTTTTTGCTTTTTTTGACCGATTCTTTGCTAATCTTTCTATCTTTTTTAGAGAAGCTTCTGTAAGTCAAAAAACAACAGCTCAAACAACAGAAGAAAGAAGATGGCTACAACATTTTCTTCTTCAACAGTGTCAGAACCAAGTGATATTCCAACAGCTCAATCACCTTCCACTGATGGCTCATCTGCTACATTCACACCACCATCAGATCCAGAATTACGAATGGCAATTGAAGATCAAGTTCAACATGAAATTGCGTTACAAGAAGCAGGATCTGGTTCAAGATGGTTGTAAGTTTATCTTGCATTGTGAATATAAGCTATATATAAATAACCTTCATTTTAGAAGTTTAATTGGATGGGATAGATTTGATTGTAAGAAGTTAATCAAAGCCGAACAAACGCTACTTGGTCGAGTTGGATCTGCAGTGTTATCTCGGCTAATTCCAGTCAAATTATTTAATTCAAATATTTATACTGTAACAACCAAAGCAGAATCAATCCCAGAAACAAAGACACCATTTGTATTATTGCATGGATTTGGAGCTGGAATTGGAATTTGGGCAGCAAATTTGGATTCACTTGCATCTCAACGACCTGTACATGCAATAGATTTACTTGGATTTGGACGTTCATCTCGACCTCCGTTTAATGATGATGCAACACTAGCAGAACTCGAATATGTACAATCAATTGAAGATTGGAGAAAAGCAATGAATATAGAAAAGATGGTACTTGTAGGACATTCATTTGGTGGTTATTTAGCTTCATCATATGCTCTTGAACATCCTTCTCGTGTACGACATTTAGTACTTGTTGATCCATGGGGTTTTCCTGATCGTCCACCAAATGCTGAAACACAAGTAAGAGGTTTTTTGGAATTAAACAAATGTATAAATATATTTTTATAGATGAAAATGCCGATATGGGTTCGAGCAGTCGGTAAACTAGCTGCATATTTTAATCCATTAAGTTCTTTAAGAATGGCTGGTCCATATGGTTAGTTCTCTTACTGCAGCATATCAATAATTACATATATGCTATTTTTAGGTATTGCTGTAATTCGTCGTATGCGTCCAGATCTTGGTATTCGATATAATATTGCAGAAGATCCAAATGCAATTTATGAATATATTTATCAAATTAATTCTCGAAAGCCAACTGGTGAATTAGCTTTTAAATCAATGACAAAAGGATTTGCATGGGCTAGAAGACCTATGCTTCATCGGTATGCTTATCATTACTGTACTTTACAAAACATGTTTAACTTTACAATTATAGGTTTGGAAATCTTGATTCACGTGTCCCTGTTACATTTGTATACGGTAGCCGATCATGGATTGATGCGGGTTCTGGTTTTGAAGTACAAGCACAACGACCTAATTGTTATGTTGATGTTCGAACGGTATATTTTAATTCCTTTACAGCATATAATATACTCAATGCTTTTAGATTCCAGCAGCTGGACATCATGTATATGCAGATAATCATGAAGCATTTAATCTTGCAATGAAAGAAATTTCACAAATTGTTGATGAAGATCGTGATATTATTCCTTCAACTTCAACAACAACAATGCCATCATCAAAACATCATCATCAACATCATCATGGAGCTTCTGGTGATACTGCCGATGAAAATCAAAATCATACTGTAACTGAATGAATGAAATAAGAGCTTTGAAAATAAACTGATTGTATATAATATATGTATATTTTTGTAGATGAATAATGTAGTGATTTGTGTGTATTTCTTTGAAAAAGTTTTTATAATAAAAAAAGAGTTATGGTTTTAAAAATTGGATTTTAAGCAACAAATAATTTTAATATCAACAGTAATTAAGATCTACAGTTGTTGAAAAAGCAATCCAAATTTCACAAAAAAATTATTTTATGCGTTATGTCATGGTCAAATATCTTTTCCACTTTTAGATTATAGCTCTTGAGGAAAAGGCTGTTTAACTTAAACTCAAAATAGTGAAACAGTTTGTTTGCATAATTTTTTAAAATTTCTATCTCTTCATCTCTCACAAACATTGTTAAAATATCGTTATTCATCGTACCTCATTTTCATTTGTTCATTCTTTAATTCTTATGATTTACCGTAGTTTTATCTTAAATTGACAATAACTATGAAGCATTTAATTTTGCAATAACAAAAATTTCACAAATTGTTGCACTGTAATGCTTGATGAACTAGCTCATAATCTCTATTCACATTATCGCGGAAACAAATACATGAAATAAGTGTTGAATTCATCTACAACTTGTTAAGTATATTTACACTAAAAATAGCTTAAATGGATAAACAGATTTGTTGGGGAATAATTTTGGTAAAGGAATATGTACCACTGGAAAAATTTATCTTCTATTTTTTGTAAAATGTTTTTTATAACTTATTTTTGAAAATTGATTGTTAAAATCTTTTTATGGTGTTGGTTTAAAGATTTTGTGATGTAACATTTATTATTACGAACATTTGCCCTCGCATGAAAAAAATAGTATTGATTCATCGTATATTTTTATGATCCAAAAATGCGCTTTCAGGATTATACAATTTTTATGACACACAAACAACCGTATCTATGATTTAAAATTTACGTTAATTAAATGGCTGTTACAAATCTACCAGTAAAACATTGAAATCGTTTAAAACATTTTTTTAAAATGTTATAAAAAAGCTGTGTGCAACAAAGGAAAAAAAGTCAATCGGGGATAACCTTTTTTTGAAGCAAGAATGAACGGCCAGGATGGTTCAGTGGTTAGTGGCTTCGGTTCTCGCGCCACTAGTTCCATACTGCTGGGGTTCGGGTTCGACTCACCGGCAGAGTAACCCTTGTATCCCTGACCAAATAAAACGGTTTATTTACATGAAAAATAGAAGGGAAAAATTAAGATGGGAGAAAAAAAGCTGGAATTCCTCTTCTCAATGAGGAATACCTGACTCCGAAAGTTTTTTTTGTCATTTTTATGAAAAAAATGCAAACCAAGTAGTATTTTTAACCCTAGTACTCCAGGCCAAATAAAAATGTTTATGCACATGAAAAAATATGCTTAGTTTGTTTTGCAAAACAAAAAGTTCATATTCTATAAAGTACACACCTAATTTACAATTACGAGTTTATTATTTTTTCACCCTGTAAAAAATCTCGAACCGTTTAATTTTCTCCAGTAAAGCATTATAATTTGTCATCAGTTTTTATGCATGTAAAAAATATAGGTTTGTGCACTTTTTGGGTTAAGGCGTTTGAAAGGACTTGGTCCAAATGTTTGATGTCATTTTTACGAAAAATTATTTAATCAATCTGTATTGTTAAGATGAAACGATACATTTCCATTTGTAAATCCAACATATCTGTGATCAAACGTTTACTTTAATTCTATTGTGTCATAAATTTACTAGTAAAACATTGATAATCTGAAGCGTTGCGTAAAACATCACTTTAAAATGTTATATAACTGCCTTGGCAATTGATATGATTGCCGATTTGAATTTGCAATTTGGTTAATTTCAAAAATCTAAAAATTTTTTTATGTCTCTGTTTCGATTTGATTTGAATTTTGTCTTTGTAAAGTTCCTTTTTTACTTAATGTTGTTTTTTTTTTAAATTGCTTTTTGTATTACTCATTTTTAGTTATGAATATAACACAAAATTACATTATATATGTAGTAATAATATTTTGTAATACACATTTAATCCTTTTCAATTATCCATATTAGTCATCATATAACAGACAACGGCAGCACTACATTATGACATGAGATTAACCTCATCTTAAACCCTCTCTTTTTAATAATCTGCGCAACAAAAGCTTCTTGACTGACGTATTTTCATTCCATTTCCTTTTTCTTTTTACCTGATGACCTTTTTTTTCGAAAAGCTGGTGCAGTTACAGTTGCTGTAGAAAGTCGTACAAGGAAGTTCCCCTTTTTTCATGTTAACCTGGTATCTTCTTTTTCAAAAAAGTAGGGCTCCTTCTTTTCCGTGCCTTCTTGCTCCGCATTCCTTTTAACAATTTCAAGGCCATTTTATAGCCCCCAAAAAATAAAAATTAAAATGTCGAGAAGGAGATGAAGAAAATGACCATTACTAAAAAATTTCTTTCATCGCATTTTTTTGGTTCGGAGCCAATTTTTTTTAAAAAAGCAAGCATGTCTGACGGCGGCAAATAGAAAAAAACATAAAGTAGTAGCCGAATGTGAAACAAGAAGAAGAAGGAGGACTACAATTCTATTTTTTTGGATGTTCCATGATGAAGCAAAAAAATATAAAGCAATGCTAGCTTCAACCCAAAAAAGAAGTGTTCAAAATCCATTCTTCTTTTGTGAAAGAAGAAAAACTGCTGTTTCAAAGTACTTTCACACTATGTCCTTTTTTCTGTTTTTGCTTCCTCTTGACGCGTGTATTTCAACCACCCACAAAAAATGAGGACAACTACGTATGACAAAAAAAACATATAGGCAGGCAAATAGACAGATGGAAAAGACCCTAGTAAAAGCAGGAGGGGGATTACGAATAGCTCTAGACAGACAACATAAAAAAAGAAAGAAAGACACAGCAACAAAAAATTTTTCTGAGTGAATTTTTTTCTAATGAAAACACAAAAATAAAGAGACAATCAAAAAAATTCATTTGGTGGAAGGTAGTGGTGGAAGTGATGATGGTTCGCATTTGCTGCATTGGTATTGGTAGTAGTGTGAGTGGACAGTGGTCAATGAACATTTCCCATCCCTTTCTTTCTCTCTGTGTTTTTCTTCTCGCAGTGGTGTCCAAGCGGCAACGTTAAAAAAATTTGATTGCGAAAGGAGAAAGAAAAAAGACAGAAGAAGAATTTCAAACATGTGACTAACATTGAAAAAAAAAATAAAATATAAATGCATACAAAAATTTTAAACACCAAGCAAGCAAAAACAAAGCAAGAACAAAAAAGGAAAACTTTGATTATGTTTTTGGAAACAGAAAAGCGTTAATGACAAATTGCAATAAAGAATAGAGAAAGAAACAACAACAATAACATATGATAGTTAAAAGGTAGAAGGTAAAAAGGGTTGTTAGTTGAACATTCAGTAATCAAAAAGGGTTAATTTTGTATTGTTAAAGAGATAAAACGGATTGTTAAAATTTTTGAAAGGATTTCCTTAAAGTGGATAAATGCCCTCTTATAAGCTATAAAGGGTTAAAAATATAAAATTATATTGCACAATATTGCTGTACCTCTTTATTTGAGAAGAGAGGAACAGTCATAGTTTTGTATTGGTCATAAAATTTTTAAAAAATGTCTGTAGTGTTTTATCGTTGATTGTTACGAAACATCGGTAGAACTGTTTTAAAATGACAAATGATTCGGTACAAAGATTTATGTGATTATATTTTTGATTTTAAGCGCTTGAAGTTCCTCTATGTACTTTGAAAGTGCAATAAACAGTACTTTTAAAGTGGTATATGTGTAGTGTGAATACATGATCTTGAATTTTACAAAAATTTGGTATCAATCAAAACTGAAACTAACATGAGCATTTAAGATGAAAGAGGCATTCGTCCTTGTGTCTATCAGGAATTCCTAAGTTCCTTTGATCCTTGCCGATGATGAAAAAATATCAACGGCGTGTCCCCTTTAAAACTGCTCATCTCAAAAATCAATCCTTGAAACAAATCCATAAAATGTTTAAAAGTACAAAAACATATTTTTGTAAACCCCCATAAACTAACTTACAAATGTTTTATCACAATTTAATGTACACCAATGTCCCCCTTTTTTGTTCCTTATAGTACACATGTTTCTTCCCCCTTCCTTTTCATGAGAGGTACTTTCATTCATAATCTTTAATCTCTTATTTATTAATAATATTGTTTTTTTTTTCTATCATATTTGCATTTTGCTTGTTTCTTTTTTTCAGCTGTTTCAAACACCACAAAAACTTTTTTCTTTCCTTTTTTCCATGAACCATTCCCCCCCTCAAGCAATGATTCTCCTTTCTTTTTTCCCCTCTTTTTTTTGATCCATTTCAAACTCGCCAACGCTTATCCGATCATCGAACTTCTCCTTTCTGCCTTTTTTCTTTCCCCCTTCAAAAATATGTGTTAGTTTTTTTTCGTGTTCGTTCGACCTAACCAGCTTTTTTGTTGAAAAGAGAAGAAGGCAAAAAAGAAAAGAAGACTTTGAAAGACATATACAATTGTATGTACGCCGCCTTTTTTCGAATGTTCATCTTCTTTTTTATACATAACGTGAAAAAAATAAGTAGATGGGACAAACTTTATAGTTTTTAATTTAAAAAATTTTTCCCGACAAACTTATAGTCAAAGAAAAAAGTTTGTCCCCGCCAGCAATGTCAGGAGCTTTATGTTCAGCGCGCTGAAAGAAGGCAGACCAGCTGTGAACCGGCTGACTTTTTTTTGGGAAGTAAAAAACGACGATGACTTTGGGCTTCTTTTCAAAATATTTTCGTTTCGTTGGGAGAGACACACACACCTCTTTTTAACATGCGCCTCTTTTTCCTATAAGCTACCGAACACTGCACGAGCACATACACACAAACGCACATAGGAGCATAAAAAAAAAGTATATGTATAAAATAGCATTTAACAGTCGGTCCATCATCTTTCTCAATTCCATCTATTTATATATTGATTTTGGAGGAGTCTCCCTGCATTTCTTAGTGTAGTTTGTCCGAAGCAAAAAAGAGAATAAGAAGAAAAAAAATGTATACTTTTTTTCGCGTCATGCGTTAGTCGTTTTTCTTGCTCGAAGTACTCCTCGATGTTTGAAGCTCTCTTTTTTGTGTCTCTTTCTTTTCTTTCTTTATTTTATCCCTCTCTTTATAATACGCTATATAAAAATCAGCTGATTTATAATTGTAATATCAAAATGTCTCAAAAGTAGTTACTTATGATGCTTAATGAGATCTATAATAGTTAATGTAAAAACATTTCCAGCAAATTTCAGTGTCTCTTTTATTTTTCTTGTTTGAGTTTAGAAAAAAAAAGTGTAACTCGTGAGCAAAAAGAGAAGAAGAAAAAAAGTGGCAGTTCGTGAACTCTGATCGTTCAAAAAAAGGGGTTTTTAACCGCGCAAAATATGTTTAAATATTTTTAACTTGATTAAAGTATTCCTCAAATATGGGATAACAGTTTTTTGAGATTCATGTTTTCACTTGCTGCTGCTAATTGCCACTGTGATAGTTGATAACACGAACATCTCTCTTTCTTCTAAATAAAGGAGCTGATCGATCGATTTCGACGGTAGTAGCCGTAGTATTACGTCGTAGTCCGTTTTGTGAATATCTATCTATCGGGTGGGTGGCGCAAAGGAATACGCGCTTTTGAGTCTTCCTTCCCTTTCATTCTTTTTTTGATTTCTATCAAAAGAGGGAGATATCAAAAGGGGGTAGTAAATGGGGTTATTTCTCTCTCTCCTCTTATGTCATAATCTCACATTGCCTTCTTTTGATCTGTCAAGAGGAGCTTGAAACATGAAATTTCCGGGAGAGGGGCTTTGTTTTTGGTTATTAAGGAAAGGGAGCTAAGGTTAACAAAAGGTAAAGAGAAAACTGGATTCTTCCCGCTAAAGCGAGAGACGGAAAAAGTTTTTCGGGAAAATTGATTGATTCTTTGCAACAGCAATAATCAGTATACAGGAATTTGAAAAAAAAAATAAATTGACCTTATTAAAGTTATGCAAAAAAAGGTATTTAATCGGAGGAAGAAACAGACACTAATTAGTACTTGAGACGCATAAAAAAATTGGCACCTTGCCAAAATATTTTCTTTATGGGAGGATTATTGCGATAATTGACTTGATTTATGGGGATTTGAAAAAAGATGCTTGTGTGAAACACAAGAATGGAATATGGTTTTGGCATTGTATTGGAAAGTATTGTACTGATCAAGTGTTACATTTTGTAATTTTTTAAACACTTAGTTTAAAAATGTTCTCTGTCATTGTATGCCTCTTGAAATATCTGTTGTTTTAAAAATTTGCATAATCTTATAATAGCCAAAACAATGTTCCAAGAAATAACCTACGATATTATTTACCTATTTTTTTGATCTTTTTACGTTTTCAATTATTCCGAGTACAATCATTATTATTCAATTCTACGATATTCTTTTCAATTTTCTAAAATGCAATCAAAAAAATACAACACTGGCTTCTTTTATTGTTTCATGTCTTTGATTCTTTTCTCCATGTTTTTTATCGATTATTTTCCTTTCACCTTCTTTTTTCTATTTTTATCATTGACTAAAATTGTTTTAGCTTAAAACACACAATGTCCGATGATCCGGACACTACTAGCACAGCTAGCATAGCTACAACTACAGCATCATCATCACTGAGAAGATCAAAAAGAAATAAATTTCATCTTGATGTTGCTGCAATACATCATGGTCGATCTCGTTCACCTGCAATTTTGCATCATAATTTTACTGTCCTTCAACCCATGCAGCCACAACCAGGTCCATCAACAACAGTTACAATGCCAATATTAGCTAAAGCATCACCTAGAAATTCACCCATTACAGCAGCAACAACATTACCGAAACAACCACAGCAGTTACTATTAGAAGAAAAAGTAGAAGAGATTATTCCAAAAGAAGAGGAGCCAGAAGTGATAGCAGCGCCATCAAATGGACCCAAAAAAGCTGCATTCAAAAAATCTTCAGCTGCAGCAACAGCGAGCAATTCTCGTGAAGAAACCGCAACCCCAGAAAGTCTTGGAAAAAGAAAGCGAAAAGCAGCCGTCTTTGATGATTTCAGTTATTCCATTGATTCAGAAGATGATGCAGAATCACATATTATTATTAAAAATTCACATGTCGGAATCAATAAATACAATAATATCAATAATGAAATTACTACTACTTCTTCTACAGTATCTGATAATAATATTTTAACAACAATTAAGGTTTGTTTTAAAAAGAGGGATACTTCAATATGGTTAAAATTTATAGAGTGATAATGAATATCCATGCCCAAGATGTCCTGCAAATTTTGAAACTCGTGTTGGGCTAACAAATCATTTAAAGCTACATGGCGCGAATAAAACATTTCCTTGTCATTCATGTGATTTCTCATGTACAAATCGAAAAACTATGCGTCAACATAAACGTGTTCATGGACAATCTGCACCTGCAAAAAAGCGAAAATCTGTTGATGTTAAGGTAAGGGTTTAAATTCGTTGACCTTTAAAAGTAGGTCATAGAGAGATACTTCAAGGAGTTATGATAAAGTAGCAGCCGACACTAGTTATTAAAATTTTATGTTTTAATTAATTGAGGCTATTATAAATGATGGATTTCGATTAATTTTGAAATTCAAATTTTTCAGAAACCTTCACCATTTAATGTTGATAAAATTCTTGGAAATGATGGAAAAAAGCCTAAACGAACTTTTCCATGCCCATGGTGTTGCTATGTAAGTTTAACCTTATCACAAATAACAAATTCAAACAATTTTAATTTCAGAAAACTCATACATTTGCTCGTTTGATTCCGCATAAACTTGGACATTTTCGTGCACATGGTTATCAATGCCCAAATTGTACATTTCGGTAAGCTTTGTTTTTCCACATAAATCAAAATTTTAATTGAAAGCTCTCATTGAATGCGGAAAAAGAATATTTTTTGAACAGCCAAAAAAGAGATTTATCACATTTTTCGTTAAAAAATTTTTTTTAAACAAAAAACAGCTTTGACATTTGTTTTCCGGTTTCTTTTCTTTCTTCTTCTCTCTCTGTGTCGTTTCATTTTTTTGCGGGAAAAATAGTTGTTGGAAGATGGAAGCGTTCCATCATCTTCCTTTTCTCTGATAAAAAAAAGCAATAAAAAAAATGAAAGAAAAAAAATCAAATCAGAGAAAATTGACAGGTTTCAATATTATATTTAATTCTTGTTTGATGAGAATTATTGAAACAATGAATGTGTTTTGTTAAGCAAAAAAGGAGTGCTTTAAAAAACAATTTATACCTAAAAAAGTGTTACTTTCAATGTTAAAAGCTGTTACATGTTTTTTATGTAATTATACTAGCAGAAGTAGTTTATGTTGTTTTTTGATTGGTAAATTATGAGTCACTTGAAAAACAAAAAATTGAGACAACTCAATTCTTTTTAATGGGGTAAAGAAAAAAAGAGAAAGAGAGAAGGAAGAAATTTTTTAGATGGATGTTTTATGAATTATTATTTTATATTATAAAAAGCTGCTACTCATTTCCTTATTTTTTTAATTCTATGAAAGAAAAAACATTTAATCGGTTTATAAGAAAAGAAAGTAATAGAAGTGAGGGAGTTAAAAAGAAGATAAAAAAACATATGTGTTTAATAAGCACTTTTGGAATTGTTGTATTAGTTCAAAGATTTGAGAAAGAAAGCAAAAAGTAATTATTATTGAGCAAAAAGTTTGTTGAAAAAAGCTAAAGAAAAAAATGTTTAATTTAAATGCGATTTTAACAGTTGCTTGTACTGTGACCTCAGTAGGCTTAAAGTTGTACAAAAGTTTTGTTAATTTATACCTTTTGTTGCCGGGTTACTGTATTTACGCCATATCATCCTGTAACTTTGCAATAATTTATTTTCAAAATTTTTTAGTGCTGAATCACAATCATATCTTCGAAGCCATCTTGCCCTTCACGGTAAACAAGCCCTAGAACTTTGGCCACCAGTATACATGACATCTGAATCCCCTGATCTTCCGTTGATACCTGTAAAAATTATTCGAAAATCTTTTCATCCTGAACGTCCTCTGCTATCATGTAATGACTGTGATTTTGAGACACGTCTTCGACTAAGATTTGAACGACATTGTCGAAAAAAGCATCATTTAAAAACAAAAAGTCAAAAAAAGAAAGCTCGTCGAATAAAAGTTAGTTTTTGTGTCTTTCACACTTTTTTTGTTCTCGCTCTTTTGAGTCTGGAAGAATTTTTTATGTATAGAAAAATTTGAACGAAAAAAACGTGTTTCTAAAAATAACTTACACGGTCTTTTTTTAGCAAAGCTCAAAACTGCTTGAATTGCTACCAAAAACGCTACAGCTAAATTGTATTATACATCGAACATGTCCATATTGTGGTAAAAGGTGCCTATCAGAAGGTCATTATCGTGTACATTATGCTCTAAGGCATTTCTCAAATCAACGAATGTTTCGTCCAAGCTGTCAAGCAATGGTTGATGAAAGATTTGGAAAATCTGAATAGTAAGTTATATTTGTTCTCTGGCCATAGTTGTTTTTTGGTTTTGCTGCTGCTGCAAAATTGGAACAAAAAATGTTCTACTCTTTTTTATTTACTGCTGCATTTTTAAAAATGCCGTTAAAATTGAGGGTGGTTTTGGTAGCCACATTTTCATTCAAAGAGTTCCATTTTGCTCCTAAAAAATTGCTTTTTGTTTAGCTCTGAAAAGTAGAAAAAAATATGTAAAATTTATGTGTTTTAATATGTTCAAAAACTTTTTTGCATTTTTATCTTTTAATTTTAGCTTTGAAAATGCCGATTCTATAAAAAAACAAGTTCAAAACTGCTGCTCTTTTTGCTAATTCTTTTTTTAATGATTGTTTAAATAGCTAAATTTTTGATCTAAAAATAATACTTTTGAGTTTTAGAAATGTTACTCTAAATTATCAAGGCTACGGCTTCAATTTTTCATACACAATCATAATTTTTTGTTTTTCCCTTTTTAGTTTGGATTCAATTCATGCAGATAATAAAAATCCATCAGAATTTATTGGTCATGTCGCTGTAAGTTTATTACTCAAAAATTTCACGTATAACATGTTGTGACAAAATTTTAGGCCTTGGGTCCACAAAGTATGATAGGTGAATTAATTGCAGGGCTTGCAATTTTTACCTGCCCTGAATGCCCATATAAAACAAATAATAAAGAAAAGATGAATGCACATGCCCAAAGGCATATTGAAAAATCTGATTATCAGGTATGTATCTTATAAAAATGGAATTTAAAAATTATAAGATAAGGAATTTTGACGTGAAATAAAATTAAATTATAAAAACTACAGTAATCTCAAAATAATAAAATTTTTAATAGTGTTGTTGCTATCATTTTCATTGCAAGACAGTTAAGAACTTTTTATTCATAAAAAATAGTTTAGCCCAAATGGCGCTACATGAATCACGTATCACCTCAATTTGGTCAAACACTTCTTTTTCCCTCTGTTTATTTAACTGATCTTATTTTTCAAAGTCCACTTATTTGTATCACTTTTTTTATTACTCATCAAAAAAATTTTTACAAAAACCAATCTCGGCCTTTTTTTAGTGTCAAATTTGCACGTATTCCTGTAAATCAATGGAAAGCTTTAACAAGCATAAACAACTTCATTCAACAACTTTACTTTCATCCCTTCCAATTAAAGCTGAAGAGAAACCAGCATTGTCTGTGCAAGCACCAGTACCAGCTACAGTGCCCCCACCACCAATAACAACAACACCAGGACCAGTAGCTTCAGGGCAATCAGCAACACCTTCTACAACACCAATACAACAACAACAATCACAATCATCAAAGAAACCTGTAAGTTTCTTTCTTTTTTAAAAAAACGAGGCAATCTCTTTTTTTCCTATATAAAAGAATTTGTGCGTTAAAAAAACTGCGAAAAAAATATGTGCTGCGTGTTTTTGCTTCTTTCTTCTTTTAAGTTGAGCAGCGGCAACAACGCAGGGCGTTTCACTTCTCTCTTCACCTTCCACATTCTATCCATCTATCTCTCCCTTTCAACTTTTTCTACCACCAAAAAAATGAATTTTTTTCTGTGTTTGAATGTATGTGTTAAAAAAGACTGCTGCTACAAATCAACCAATATAAAAAACTTTTATGCTATCTTTAATAAATTAGAAATTGATTATTCTTTATTAGGTTAAAAATTAATAAATTGTTTAATTCATTTGAAAAAAAACACAAAAAATTAAATTCTTTGGAAGTGCAAAAAGAAAACGGAAACAATTGTTTGATTTTGTTTCTTTTTTTTATATTGTGTGTATTGATTTGATAAATTTTTTTTCTGAAAGTTTCCCTCTCCTTCTTCTTTTGATGACATTTTGATGCTACTTCTTTTGTGTTTTTTCTATTAAACACTATATTACTTTCACTCAATATTTTTACACGTATGTATTTTACAGGAGCTATCATTACGGTGTCCATCTTGCCCATATCGTTCGAAACACGGATGTGATATGAAAGCACATCAAAAAATGCATTCTGATCGTGGAACATTTCGTTGTATGTATTGTTCATATTCAACAATGCGGCTCAATGCTCTTAAATCACATATTGCGTTACATGATGAAGATAGCGGGTCAATTACAAATGAGCAGGCTTCTACTCCTACCCCAAATCAACCAATGGTTCAAAAGCTTCCAGAAAAAGATAAAGAATCAGAATTTTTGCCTAAAGAAATCACAACTGCCAAGTTATGGGATGATACGCATCAGCAAGTAATGGGTCGAAAAATGCTTAAAAATAATGGTTCACCTTTTTATCGATGCTCACAGTGCCCTTTTGAAGCAAAGTATCCATCTACACTGAATCAGCATTTTAGGTAAGAGTTTGTTTAAAAGTATACTCAAAAAATGGAGCTATAGTAAAAAAAAGACATTGTTAAATGTTTTTGCTTGAAAGGTGTTATTACTTTTTAATTCATGAAAGATTAAAAAATGTTTTTTTAACATTTTAACACTTTTTTTTCTCAACTTTTTTTCGATTGATTTTTGTTCTCTTTTTTTTATTTGTGACGTCGACTAAACTCATCTCTCTCTCTGGTCGAATTGGGTGGAAAGTGGACGTTAAAAGAGAACAATTTATTTCTTTGTTTTGTTTGTTGTTTGATAAACACTTGCCACACACAAACAAAGTTAATAATAAAACAAAAAAAAACAGATGTACCTAAAATGTGTTTATTTAAAATTTGCAATATCCATTTTTGGGTTACTGTACTTTTCACTTTTTTAAACACTTTAAAACTAAAAACTTTTTGAATTTACAATATCTTTTCTAAAGCTACAAAAAAACTTCTTTTAAATTTGTTGAAAATTAACATTATTTATTCTGTTGAAATTACAGTGTTTTCCATTTTTAGATATCATAATCGAAATGCAAAATATAAATGTCCAAAGTGTTCATTTGCAACAGATCGAGATGACATTCTACCAAAGCATATTGATTCACATCAAAATGAACCTCCACCTGGGGGATATAAATGTACGGCATGTCCATATATGGCAGATAGTTATGGAAAACAATGGCATCATGTACAAAAGCATAAAAAAGTTGGAAGATTTAATTGTGAAATTTGTAAATTTGGTGTTGGCTCTATTCAATCATACAATGATCATATGATGTTACATGGAATTGTTGTTGGGGCAAATGGTTCTCCACCAATTGAACAGCCGCAACCTATTGTTACATCATCTGTTATTACAATATTACCTTCCACAACTTTAAAACAGACAAGTGTAGAATCTGCAACAACAACAGACATTTCATCAATGGGAACTGAGCGTCGTACACCTGATGCTACATCACTGGCATCAACATCATCTGAAAAAGATAAATCTGAAGAACGTTCAACAACAAATAGTCTACCAGGAATTGCAATAGCACAAGATTTTGAGCTAGATATGGATTGGTCAGGTGCTTCACCAAATCCCCCTCCACCAGTGCTAACATCACAGGCAACAACTGCAGTTGCAACTCGAAATAATACTGAATCCCCGCTATCATTAAATGGTAATGGTGGACCAACAACTCGTGGAAAATATAATAAATCTCCATCAAAGAGAACTCCTTTGAAACAACAATTTCCCCCAATGCCACAACTGAATGGTCCATATAAAAATAATATTCAAATTGAGCTACCACCTATTCCTGCAGCAATTCGACCGAAGCATAAGCGACAACTCTCTGATTCTTCTCTTCAGCAGTCATCTTCACGAGGAGAAGAAGAAGACGATGAAAAAGTTCATGAATGTAAAGAATGTCCTTTTACATGTTTAGATTCAAAAATGCTTAAATTTCATATGCGAATGCATGATGGTGAAAGACCACAAAAATGTGCAATGTGTACATTTAGTTGTTTCAATATTGATGCCCTATATTCACATATGAATGTTCATGCTCCACAGCTACCTGAAACAATGTTAAATGTACTGAAGAAAAAAGTTGCACAACGTCGCCGAAATGGTTCATTAATGGAACGGGAAACAATTTCCCCCAATGCAACAAATGTCTTTCAATGTCAACAATGCTCATTCAAAACAACTTTTCAAGATCGATTTTTACAGCATCGAATGGAACATGTTCAAGTAAACTTTTCAGAATTGCTTGTCAGATGAGAATGAATAATAATAATTTTTAGCTTTTGCAACAACGTTTAATGACCCAAATGAAACGGGCAGCAAATGATGATCGAGATGGAAGAAAATCAAAAATTGTTAATCGAAAAAAAGTTGAAAGAAAATGGGTAAGTTTTGAAGCATTTTGATACGATGGGTGAAAAAAATGTTTTTCCATTTGTTTTTATTTTTTAATTAAACGATTTCTACAAATCAAAATTGAATGAAGCTTTTAGAAAATGTACATGGAAAACAGATCTACATCGCTTTTGAACACCTATGTACCCTATGACCCCATCTGGAACCCATACACCACGCAAAAAGACAAAAAAAGTTTTAAAAATTCGTCGAAAGTCATGGAAAACCGTACAAAATAGTAGAAAATGGTGAAAAACCGTGGAAAATCGTGAAAAGTCGTGGAAAATCTTGCTAAATTTTCCACGATTTTCTACAGTTTTCCACGAATTTTTTTCACTTTTTTTCATTCTTTTGTCATTTTACAGGATTTGGGGTTTGGGTTCCAAATGGGGTCAATGCGTATATTGGAGTCCAAAAGAGATCTGTTCCTCCAGGTCCATATGTACATTTTCTAAAAGTCACAAGTAAATTTGTTTTTTTAAAAATCGCTTAATTAAAAAATGTAGAAAAATGGAAAAACGGGAGGAACATCTTGTCACCTATTGTAATTGAAACTAAGCCTTTATCTACCTTGTTTCATGCGAATTACTATCACTTAGCCTTGCACATTATTAACCTAATCCTTTTTTAGAATTACTGTACACAATGCTCATTTCGATGTGATACATTAGTGGCATTAATGAATCATCAAGAATATCATGGCTCACGGAATAATTTATTCAAATGTCGATATTGTGATTACTCCGCTAATAATCATGATGTTGTAACATATCATGAAAATACCCATCACATGGATCTACCTGCAACAAATCAATCATTAAATTTTATTGCTGTTAATGGAATCATTGATACTGTAAGTTTTAAAACTTCGATTTAAAATGTGCAGTAATTCAATTGTCCTTTTTTGCAGGATGAAGTATCGGAAAAACGACAAAAATATAAATGTACTCGATGCTTGTATGTTTGTCATGAGCTTGCAGATTATATAAGCCATTTTGAAAAGAATCATATCGGGGAACCAGAATTTGAAGAAATTATTCAAAAACTTAAAATGGGATTACTTCCAACTTTTCCTTTACGTTCTACTCTTCCACAACAATCCTGCCATGCTTCAATTGCTCAAGAACAACAGCAAGGCTCTTCTGGTGTTGGTTCAACACCTGTTGTCTTATCGGCTGCTGAAGCAACTCTATGATAAAATGTATAGAGGTGCTTTTAAAACTCTTTAAAAATATATAGTTTTTATAAAACTCTAAGTCTTTCTAACGTTATTATTATTATTATTATTTGTATCAAATTGAGATTTCGTATATCTGTTTTCAGTGTCTTTCAGCCTGCTTTTTTTTAATGCTTTCAAAAAGTTTTTGCCTGATTCTTGCAAAAAAAATTTTCTTTTATTTTTTAAGTATTTTTAAAACATTTAATTAAATGTGCCCATATAAATTTCTAAATATTATTTGTATTATTACTCTTGTTAATTAAGATTTTGTCCCAAAATATTGCAAATTCTTCATTCATTTTTGGCTCTAAAAAATTCGGCCTTAAAACTTTTATTTTTTTCTAAAGAAATTCTTTCATTGCAAATATAAAATATTTTTCCAGGGTTTTGAATTCTAAAAAGAAAAGTCCCGATTATTGTTTTTTTAATCAAAATTTCTGCCTTTTTTCTTTTTGTTCAAAAAAAGCTTTGTTTAAAATGTTATTATTATTTTTATTAATGTCCATGTCACTTTTTTTTGATATTCATATACTCAAATATATTTTTTTGATTTCTCTCACTTTCTCTTCCTTCTTGCTTCCAAAAATTATTATTTTTTGCAAGTCTTTCAAAACCCAAATTTTATACAAATATATATTTTTTTCGCATACATATAGTATATACTATTCGTTTTTTGTAATTTTTTTTAATTTAAAATAAAATTTTAATACTTTAATTGTTGAGTGAAAAACAAATGATAAATTATTGAAGCTACAGTAACCATCTCAAATTTCAACATTTTTTAAAAAGAAGCAACGTCTCTACATTATTGTAATTCAATTACCGTATACAAAAACTTTTTGAGCCATCGTATTTATTCAATCATTTTTCATAATAAAACAAATGCTACTATAAAAATACTACAGTATACTGTAAAAAAAATATATTATGCATAAACATAAATTCTCTCTCAAAAACCGTAAAACAATTTTTCCTATAGCAAAAAAGCTATTATTCATTTCTTTAAACTTCAAATCGAGTATAAACTTCATTGGTTTGTCGAGCAACACAGATGAAAGTTGTCCGTTTTGGAAGTTCTTTTAATTTCGCTGAACCCGTATAAGTGCAAGCAGAACGAAGTCCACCAAGGATATCCAAAATTGTATTATTTACATCACCACGATATGGAATTTGAATAGTTTTTCCTTCTGATGCCCGGTATTCGGCAACAGAGCCATGATGTTTCTTCATTGCAGTATCAGATGACATTCCATAAAAAAGTTTATATTTTTTACCTAAAATAAATTTTGTGGTAATTTTTTGATTCACTTCAAAAGATTTGCAAATCATGATTCAGGGACTGTTGAAGAAATGACTGATCTCAGAAAGCTTAAAAAATTGTTCTATACATTTCCCCTGCTTCTTAATTTAGATAACTCAAGTCAATTTTTAACTTACCACCTGTTTCAATAATTTCTCCGCCGCTTTGATCATGCCCAGCAAGCATTCCACCGAGCATTACAAAATCTGCTCCAGCACCAAATGCCTTTGCAACATCCCCAGGAGTTGTGCATCCTCCATCAGACATAACATGTCCTTTAAGGCCATGTGCAGCATCAGCACATTCAAGAACAGCCGAAAGTTGAGGATATCCAACACCAGCCTTTTTACGGGTAGTACAAACAGAGCCTGGACCAATTCCGACCTAAAAACATAATGGGGAAATGTTGTATGTTAAAAGCGTTCAAGTAATATCGACTACAATATGCTTAGAATGTTAATCATTAATTTTGGGATATCAACGATAAGTCATATTCTTTACAGTAAGGCTTAAGACACTAATAAACTTTTACACTTTTTGTTTTTAATAAAAAAACAAACTTTAACGATATCAGCACCAGAGAGGATTAACTCTTCCACCATTTCACCAGTAACAACATTACCAGCAAAAATTGTATGCTTATTAAATTGTTCACGAACTTTTCGAATAAAATGAACAAAATGTTCACTGTAACCATTTGCAACATCTAAGCAAATAAATTTAAGCTCAGGAATTTTATCAATAATTTGTGTGAGCTTTGTAAAATCCGATTCTGATGTACCTGCTGATACGGCAATGTGATCAAGGATCTGTAAATAAACTGGAGTATAAGGATTTCAAGAATGTGTACCTTTGGATCTCGATTAATGCTATTTGCAAAGGCTTCCCATTCATCAATTGAATAATGTTTATGGATAGTTGTAAAAAGGGTATGACCAGCTAAAGTTTTTGCCATATCAAACTAAAATTATATCATGAATATAAAATGTTTCTGTATGCCAAGTGAGACAACAGTCAAAAAGTATGTAGCGTTTTTGAACTTGTTATAACTTTTGACTGACTTGACCGATTCTTTTCAAATTTTTCATACATGTTCAAAATTAATTCCAGAAACTGTACAAAAAATATCTAATAGATTGGTCAAGTAGATCAAATGATGTTACGATTTTAAAAACGGATATTTAATCGTCTAATCGCTACTGTCTTCGCTTTGTTGATTGAAGTCAAACTTTTTAAAAAAAGGCTTACAGTTCCAACGGTATCCATATTTGATGCGACGATTGGAATCCCCTCATAATGATGCTTAGAATGACGAAAATCATAACTAAAAAACAATGAGGATTTTATATATCTCTTTTTATCCAAAATTTATTACTCTCGAGTTAAAACAACTTCTGAACGGCTGTTAAGGGTTGAACGCTTGGGCCGAAGCATTACATCAGCAAAATCCAACTTTGGATCAGTCTCAATTCGGGGCATTTTTGGTTTTTTTCCTAAAAATATAAAATATTTATTAAAAATGTTACGGAACAAGCAGTGTCTCTCTCTCTCTCTGATAGTCATCACTTTTTGGCTGCATTAGTAAAGACAAAAATCAAGGAAAACAAAAATAGCTGGGAAAAAATCAGTAAGGTTGCTTTTCCTTCGCGTTAAGAAAAGATTAATGCTGCTTTATTTTTTGTTTAGATGAGGAGGAGGAGCAACAGCAGTGGTTGGAGATAACATCGATCCAAAAAGAGCCAGACAAGAAAATGACCAAGTCATAAAAAATCCGAATATCCCAAGAGACAAAAAAAGAAAAAGGTAAGAAACACATAAAGAAAATGTTGGTTATTTTATAAAAAATTATGTTTTAAAATAGAAACGGCATTAAAAATTTATAGATTCAAGCTTTTACCTTCGTTAGACAACAGGTACAGAGAATATTTCAAATTTTTTTTCAATGCAAATTACAAAAATAGCTGGGAAAAATCAGTAAGGTTGCTTTTCCTTCGCGTTCTTCTCTTAAAACGACTATTACCGTAATCATGAAATTCAAAAGCAGACCAATTATTCAATTAAACTATTTACGCACAAAAGATATCCTAACAGAATTATTTTTTCCACCCAAAACTTTCTCGTCCAACATTACAAAAAAACGTTTTCAAAAATTTACATAATTTATTGCATTCATCTTTGCCAAAAAAACACAAAGATTTTTTCAAAGTCTTCATTCATACTCGCATATCACATTTTTTGACATCGTCTCATCAAAGAAAAGAAAAAAGCTGTCTTTATACGGGACAAAAAATCGACCACCAATGGAAAAACAAATTGAACATGAGCCATATTATCATGGTTTACTTCCACGTGAAGATATGAAAGCAATGTTAAAATCAAATGGTGATTTCTTGCTTCGAATGTCTGAACCACATGCTAAAGGTGAACGGTAAGCTTTTTTTAAAAAGAAGATGACACAAATAAGTTGTCTCCAATTTTCTAGTGCAATCATTTTATCTATGATGGTCCGTGAAGATAAAGAAGAAGCAGGAGTAAGTTTTGTGGCATTGTAATTGGCACATAAAAAGTATGTATTATTACTTTCTTTAGATGAAACATTATGTTATCCGTCAAACAAATAATAAAGTTTCGATTGAACGATTCGCATTTACAAATATTCCTGAAATGATTAATTTTCATCTTTCAAAGAATGAACCTATCTCTGATAAAGATAAAGAAACTGTTATCAAGAATCCTGTAGGTCGACAACAATGGGAACTTCTTCATGATGATATTGAAGCAACAAAGAAATTGGGTGAAGGTGCTTATGGTATGTCTCTTTGCTTGTACTTTCAACACGTGAATGTAAATAAATTGTTGATATTTTTAGGTGAAGTACATGCTGGTAAACTTCGTCTTAAAAATGGTACAAAAGTTAATGTTGCAATTAAAATGGCTAAAATGGAATCATTAACAAAAGAACAAATAAAAGAAGTTATGCGTGAAGCTCGTTTAATGCGGGGTTTTGATCATCCTAGTATGTTTCATAGATGTCATACATGTATACTGTATTATGTTTTTAGATATTGTAAAATTTTATGGTGTTGCAGCAGGAACTGAACCATTGATGGTTTTAATGGAGCTGGTTGATTGTGGTGCATTAGATTCATATATCTCTAAAAATCCACATTTACCTGCACAAAAGAAGATGGAAATGTGTACACAAGCTGCATGGGGAATTGAATATCTACATTTTAAATGTGTTATTCATTGTGATATTGCAGCTCGAAATTGTCTTTATGGGGATGGAAAGGTAATGCTTTAATCAGGATATGTTCATTAAACCATTTATACTGTATCTTTTGTTTTAGGTTAAAATTAGTGATTTTGGTTTAACACGTGAAGGTGAAACGTATAAGATGGATCCACATTGTCGTGTTCCTATTCGTTGGTTGGCTCCTGAAGTTCTCCGTACAGCAGCTTATTCACAGAAAACAGATGTCTGGGCATATGGTTTGTTATCACTTTTTGTTATCAGGTTTAATGCTTTCCCCTTTCAGGTATTATGTGTTGGGAAATTTTTGCTGGTCAAGAACCATATCCCGGAATGACAGTTGCAGAAGTAAATGGACAAGTTAAACAAGGCTATCGAATGTCATTCCCTGAAGGTACTCCAATGGATATGTCAACTATAATTGTTCGAATGTGTTGGACTGAAGATCCTGCTGAACGTGGAAGTATGGCAGAAGTTTCACATTCACTTGAAAAATTAACTAATCTTCCTCGTCCACCTTTGGTTACAAATACTGTATGTCCTGTAAGTTTTTTTGTTTACAGTATATTTTAACCCGTTTGATGGTTGTTTTTTTAGAGTGATCCACTAACTAATGTTCGATCAAAGAAAGGCGGAAAGTCAAAAAAGAAGTGAGGAAATTAAACGATCGTATAATAAAAAATACTTAATTTTATTCTATTTTTGTATCTCATCTTTGATTCAATAAATAATTTCATGATAAATATTATTATTTCTTGTTGAAATTTTAGCAAAAGATTTTGCTTGGGTTGCTGGTGTATTAATTATTTTGGTTTTAGCAGTTAGAGTTCTATTATTTGTGACACCCTTGTCATATACACCGTTAAAAAAACGAATTGTTTTTTTTCTTTGGTTGTTGGCGGTGCTCCTACGCTCGTTTACACAAAACTATGATTGAACATTGCTATGTTAATTTTTTGAACACACCAAATCATTCTTTTTATCACACAGAGTGCGTCAGTGTAAAAACGTTTGACCAGCTAATAGTATCCTTTAGCCTAAATTCTTTAAATCTGCAACACTCTATTTTTTTACACTTTTTTGTGCTTTAAATATGTTATCACATTTTTGTCATTAATGTTCATCCATTTTGTCATGCGAATTTTCTCCGAAGGTTTTTTCACACAAAAAAACGTTGCGTGTTTTTTATAAAAAAGGCGCCATATTTAACATTCGTTTTTTTCCGTTCACACTTTCGTTATTTTGTCATTTAATCAAAAAGTTCTTTCAGCAAATCTGAAACATTTGTATACGTTCTATTACTATCAAAAATGTCATGCAATAAGAATATTGATAAATCACGTGATTCCAAGACAGTACTTGGTAACTGTACTTCAAAGAAAGTTGAACATACTCCAAAGATTGCACCAGAACGAAAAAAAATCAAATTTTTTAAACCAAGAAAAACTATTTTGGTTAGAGAATTAAAATTATATCATGTATTTAAGTCTCAAAATCTTGAAAGAGGTGCTTTTGATACAGCATTTGAACTTGAAGGAAAGGCAAGAATGCTTCTTTGTGTGGTGGTTGTGTTTTAATTTATTTTAATTTAGGTGCTTCATGCTCATAAACTAATTTTAACACATGCTTCTGAAGTTATGGGTGTAATGCTTTCTTCACGCTGGACAAGCAAAGGTGAAATTATTGAAATTGGAAGTTATTCATACAATGTATTTTATCAATTTCTTTGCTTTCTTTATTCTGGAAAATGTGAAATAACTCGACATAATATTCATCAATTAACTGACCTTGCAGAATGCTATAATGTTGTTTGCCTCAAGAATTTTTGTGATAAATTTTTGGCTAAAATGAAGAATAATGTAAAAACTGTTGAAGAAATGGTTGAATTTGGTGTACGGTATTCATTGAAGAAATTTAAAACTTCACTTCGTGCTTTTATTCGAAAAAGATTTGATGACCTTATTGTTGATGATAGTTTTATTGCTCGTGAAAAGACTTTTGTTGAATTTTCATCAAATGCATATCCATTTAAATATCGAGAAGATTACTGTAGAGCTGTAGGCAACTTTTTAATTTCTAGAATATACTTATATAAAAATTCTTTCAGGTATATAACTGGGCTGAACAAAAGACATTGATGCAACCAAATGATTTAATCACTGAAAATGATTTACATGAAGCTATTGTAACTGAATTAAAGGCAATCCTTCCAAATATTGATTTCTCCTCAATGAGTTATGACTTTTTGATGTCTTTTGTCGGTATGTTTGAAAAAATGTTATAGTAAACATTTTATGTTACACATCTCGTTATTTCATATCCATTTTAGTTGAAAAAGGATTCTGTTTAACTCCAGTACAATTACGTGATTACTTTTTAAGACATCATAGACATTTAAATAAACATTATCAAGAATATGTTTTGGAACTTGTAAGTTTTTTTTCATCATTTATTTTACATTGAATGATATACTTTTTTAGGTTTACTATTTGGCAAGAAGACAAGCTTCAATGAAACAAACAATGTATCCACATCATAATTTTAATCTTGTTGATTCTATCAGAAAGGATTTAGCATTAGTTATTCCAGAAGTCAAGTTTTTTGAAATGAATAAGAAATTTTTGAATAATATTGTTGGTATGCAATTTTTATTAAGCTTGAATGTTTTTTTTTATCAAAGATATTTTAAGTTGGAAATGGAATTCTTACAGAAGAAGAAGCAAGTCATGTTTGCGATACACGTGGTAAGTTTGGGTTTTTAAACAAAAAACATTACCTATCATGTTTATAGTCATGTAAAATGAGTTTTTGAGGAAAACCTTTTTCTTCCCTCTTTTTTTCCGCTTGATTGTTGAATTATGTATTTGAGCTACAGTAATATTTTTTTCTTTTTTTAGTTACTATTGTTAGTGATGGCAAAACAATTACTGGTTCAATTCAAGACAATCGTAAAAATTATAATATTATTCACAAACTTAATAATAAAGAATATTACGCTAAGGCTCAAAACAATAAGAAAGTACGTTTTACTTATTTTAAGTACTCTCTCAAAGCACTTCCTCAAACTATTACAAAAATGAAAGGAGTTGATTGGTATTTATGCGTAGAAAAAGATGGAATCTTAACGTTCAAACATCATACACTTGTTGGTCGAAGAGATATATTACTTGCTGAAATGAAAAGCAATAGTGAATTTGAAATCGATCCTCGAAATTTCTGTTGTTTGACTGCTAAATATAATAATGTTTAACTTATTTTTCTTTTTGTTTTTTTTGTATTGTTGGATTTATGTATGTGAAAATCCGTTTGTTTTTCTTAATTAATTTATACTTTTTTTTGTTATTTACTTCGTAATAAATTTTTATTATTGAATCATAGATGGCAATCGTAAAAAGAAGAGGGCACTATTTTAATGTACAAGTATTTTCTAAGTTGTTTTTTTGAAGAACATAGAGACGAAAAAGAAAGAAATAGAAAAGAAACAAACAAGAGTAAGAGATAAATACCCAAATGGGAGGAAAAAAATATTTAATAAACATACATTTCATAAAAAGCAAAACATTTGAAGATTCTTTTTTGGAATATTGTTGAAATGAATGTTGATTACGGTAGTTGGTAATGCGAAAAAAAATTTTAACAAACTAAAAATTAGTTTGGCGTTGAAGGGACAAACAAACACTGCTGTTCAAAAAGAGAGATCCTTGAATATTTTTTGAATAGCTAAAAAGTAATATTTCAAAATAATTAATTTTCATTTAAAGCCTTGTATTACTGTATTCTGTAATTAATTTATTAAATATGTCTAAACAAACTAGATTTGCTCCGGAAGATGAAGTTATTGGATGTATTCCATTACAATTAGATGAAAATCATGCAAAAGAGATTATGGCGCTAGCAGAAGGTGTTGAAAGCTTTGAAGATATTGATAATCTTGGAACTAATGTATGTACTTTTTGAGAGTTACAAGTCATTTTCAATAATAAATCCCTGTTGTTTTAGTTAAGCCGCTTTACACTTCTTGTTGAACTTTATCATTTTGAGCCATCACTACTTGATTCAATACTTGTTAAACTACTTAATACAATTGTTGATAAAATATATTTTCCTGATAAACCTGATACTGGATTTTCACATAAATCTTTGCTTGCTATCATTTTGCTTAAACGACTTACGACGGTTCGAGGATATAAAACTGTTATTCAATTTTTACCTCATGAAGTTTGTTTATCTTTTTTGAAATCCGTTTCTATGGTTATTAAACACATGCCAACATTTTTCAGGTATTTGTTTTACCAAAACTTTTATCTATTCTTGAATTCTATGTTTCAAAAGAAAATTTAAATGGTCTTGAAAATGAAGCGATTAATATGTTACTTGTATGGTTTATTATTGTATGCCGGAATCCATTTGATTTTCACAGTTTTGCTGGAAAAGGTGAAAAAAGTTATCCAGATCGAATTCGAGATTGCCTCAATGCTTTAAGATATACATTTGGGGTATTTTTTTATTGTTGTTCAATGACATATAATATTCAACGAATTGCTCTGTTTTAGAAATTTGCTTGTTTAACCTTAGCTGAAACTTTAACCCGTCATGCAGATAATACAGAAATACTAAAACCAGAAATTGAACAATGTCTTGCCGAATTAAAAGATGCAAAATTAGACTTTCAACGACAAATTTCTGATCTTCAGCTGCTATCTATGATATTTAAAAAGGTTTGTAACTTTTGATGTTATGACTACAGTATATCTAAGTACTAAATCTGTTTGCAATTCTTATCCTTATTGTAAAAATTATTAGCTGTATTACCGTAACTTTTAAGGGAAAACGACCCGAGCTACAAAAATATGGTACTTATGTTTTTGAGGAACTCAAAATTTCAATGTTACTTTCATCTGAGAATGCTGGAGCAAGACAGCATACTGTAAAACTTATTCAACGAATTGCTCTTATTTATTTAAAGCCAAAACCTGCTGCATGGAGATATAAATGTGGTGTACGATCATTGGAAGAAAATCTCAAAGCCACAACAACGGCAACAAATAAAGACAATACAGTATCTATAAAAGTTGCTGCTGTTGATGATGATGAAGAAGATATATCAGATATGGAACCAGAGCTTGAAAGATTTGTATGTGCTACTTATATATACACAAGCTACAGTACTACTGTTTTTTAGATAAATAAAATTCTTGCTGCACTTTTACAAGGAATTTCTGATAATGATAATTTTGTTCGGGCATCATCTGCAAAAGGGATTGGCCGAATTGCAGCAAGAATTCCTCAGGCATTTGCAGATTGTCTTGTTGAAAAAGTTTTTGCAACAAATTTTACTCCAATGTCTTCAGCTGGAGATTGGCATGGTGGATGTATGGCTGTAGCAGAATTTTCACAACGTGGTTGCATCCTTCCAAAACGGCTTCCATTTGTTATGGAACTTGTTTGTAAAGCACTAGAATTTGATGATTCTGCAAAAGCTACCGCTGTAAATGTTCGAGATGCAGCATGCTATATTTCTTGGGCATTTGCACGTGGATTTGGAAAAGATACACTCAATTATGAAATTTTAAAAACATTAGCTTTTAAACTTGTTTCAACTGCGCTATTTGATCGATCTGTTAATGTTCGAAGAGCTGCAGGTGCTGCTTTTCAAGTATGTTGGATAATGTTATATCATTGCAAATACAATATACTTATTTTTATAGGAAAATGTTGGCCGAAATATATTTTCAAAAGAAACAAATAAATTTCCCGAAGGAATTATTTTATCTACAATGATTGATTATCAAGCTGTTGCTCGAATTGAAACTTGCTATACTTCTCTGTGCTTGGAAGTAGCAAATTTCGGAAAATATGTTCATCCAATGATGCAATCTTTGTTAAATGTATTTTCAGGACATTGGGATGAAAAAATTCGGTTACTTGCTGCAGAAGCCATTCAAGGACTAGTCAAATTTGATGCTCTATATTCTGTGAATGTTTTAATTCCAAGCTTCTATCACAAATTAACTACTTCAACGGATATCGATGTTAAACAAGGCTCTCTTCTATGTTTGGGTTCAATTTTAAAAGGACTTTATGAATCAAGAGTTTTTAAAGTGACAGAAATTGATTTATCGAAAATTAAAGAGCTAATTCCAACTTTAACAAAAACATATAAATCTGCACTTGTACATGGCTCGTTGCTAATGCTAAAAGCAATTGGATCATTTGTTGAAGCATTTGCTGCTACAAAGTTACCGTTGAATGATGAAGAACTAGCAGAATGGCATCGAATTGCTGATCGAATTATTGGTGATTTAAATCCACAAGTTCGTGTAATTGGTAAAAAAGCAATCAAAAATATTATGGAATATTATGTGCTTGATATTGATAGAAGTCGAAAATTTATGAATGTTGTAAAAGAATATTTTCCTAAGGTTTGTTTTGTTTTGAATGGGATGTTTTGGTGATTTTGGTTTTTGAATTAAAATCTGAAATTGAAAAAAGTAATAAAAGTTTTGTTTATTAAAATATTTTTTTAGCTTGAAGCACAAGAGCATGAATTTATTCGAGTTGGAGCAGCTATAGCACTTGGTGGAATTCCTGCAAAACTTTTAAAAGAAAATATTGTTGAAAATAAAGTTCTTGCGATTGAAATTGTTGAGAGACTTCTTATTGTTATTGAAGAGTAAGCCTTATCACAACTACAGTAATCCATCGCATTGTTTTAGCGAAAAATTTCTTCAATGGGTTGATGCTCGAGTTGCAGCACTAAATTCGATTGAAAGAATTGTTTCAAAAGTTGGAATTGTACATTTTGATATTTCTACAATCTTTGCTTGCCTAAAACGATCAATCCGTGATAATACTAAAACAATTCAAGGTCTTGTTGGACAATATGTTCGATGCGCATCTATTTCTGCATACATTGAATTTCTTCCGCTACTTGAAGATGCAAAACTGCTGAAGCAAGAAACTCTCGATCAAATCATTTCATTAATCTTAGAACAATGCTGTGAAAGAATTGATAAACTTCGAGAAGTATGTGCATTTTTTTCAAACACTATTATGATATGTTTATAAAAACTACAGTATACTTTTGCTGCTGTAAAACTACACTTTGATTTTGTTTGTTTTGTACTATAGTATACATCTTTTTTAGTTTTCTGCCTTTCAACTACGTGATCTTTTACAACGACATGTATTATCAAATATTACAGAAAGAGAAAAGCTATATTCAATTTTTGTCAATCAAAAAGATATCAAATGGATGGTTGATGCATTTGAGCCGTTAGCGCCTTTGCTAGATTGTGAATTTTACCATGAATCAATTCTTCGAGGTTTTATTAATTCTATTGGTGAGCTATAATGCTAATATTAAATAAAAAAATAGCTTGCTAAACGTTTTAGGTGGTGCAACAGGATCATGGACACAAGAGAAAGGATTGGTTAAACTTGAACAATTTTATCGTAATAATCCTGAGGTATATTTTTTAGTATTACTCTTTTTTAATTCTATCAACCACATTTTTTTCAGAAAGCAAATCAATTATTTCAAGTATTTTTAAATATTTTTGATGAGCATCAAGAAAAGCTAATTCAACTTATTATTCCTGTAACGGCATTTGGGCGCCTATTTTCGGAAGGCTGCTTTCCACAAACTGAAGAAGCACCAGATAAATTTTCAAATTTTGTTGAAGTTGTAAAACGAATTTCTAAGGTTTGCTCACTGTAACTTATTGCTTTTTTACTCCTACATTTTTTAGATAGCCTACGGTGGACCAATATCAGTTCGAAATGCAGCCCTTTCATCACTTGCAACAGTATTTCAAACAAATTTAAATTCAGATACTTTTAAACTTGCTTCAACAACGCTTATCGCACTATTATCATCAAAGATTCCAGTAATTCGATCAGAAGCAGCCAAATGTTTTGCACAAGCTGTTAATGTTTTGGATGTAACAAATGATATTCCAATGGAAGAACTGAAAGAAATTTATTCATTACTGAAAGAAACTCAATGGCGTGATAATGAATCCAATTTTAAAGATGCAGCAGCAACAATTCGAAAAGAATTTACGAAAGTTGTTGAAAATCATCAAAAGAAATGAAAAAAAATTTCGGTTTGAATTGATCTCTCTTTTTTGTAATAATACTTTGGCTTTGTTTTTGGGTAATTTTTCGCTTAATTTTTTTGCTTGAATTTTTAATTTTGTATTTATTTAAAACTTTTTTTATAAACCGTTGATAAAGAAAATAAAATAACAACCTTAAATTAAACCCTTTTCTCTTTTTTTTAAATTTAATTAATTGACCCAAATTGTTTTTTTTCTCTTCCTCTCGAAATTTTCACGGATTTTCTCTCCAGGTAAATTGGATTGAACACTTTCATTTTATGCGTGTGTTTTTTTTCGATCCAAAAAAAATTAGAGGCGTTTTTAAAAATAGAAAAATTTGAAAAAAACCTGGTAACCTAATTTTAAATCAAAAACGGTTGATAATAAAAGGGAGAGTTTAAATCTCATTTATTGTTATTTTCACTTTAATTCTTCTCTTACCTATCAAGAAAAGTGAACAGATGCCGAAATACGAATTTTATTATAATGTTGCCCTTGGCACTTGTATTATTAGTGCGGCTACAGTAGTCTCCTTGTTGATTATGGTACCAATGTTATACACAAAAATTTCAATGGATAAAATTGAAATTTCAGCTCGAAGTGAAATGTTTAAAGTAAGCATTTGATTAGAGAGTGAGGGGTAACTGTATGCGATAAATTTTAAAGGAAAGATCAAATGGAATTTGGGAAATTATGCAAAGTATTTTACGCGGAGATTTCGATGGTAATATTAATGTCCAATATTTCTCTCGAAAGCCTCGATCTTCGGCTTCTTCTTGGGCCAAAGGTGTTTGTTCGGGCTGCTCCCCACTTGCATGTCCCACTGGCCCACTTGGACTTCCAGGTGCATCGGGTGATGATGGCATTCCTGGAATGCCAGGTAATACTGGACCTGCGGGAGAAGATGGCCTAGATATTGAAATTGATGATGGTGGAATTGAATATCCATGTGTCATTTGTCCATCTGGTCCACCTGGCTTACGTGGAAATCAAGGTGAACGTGGAGAATCTGGTTTTGCTGGCCATCCGGGAATGGGTGGTGATCCGGGCAAATCTGGACCTGAAGGCCCTCCTGGTGATCTTGGCACGCCAGGTCGTCCGGGATTAAAAGGTGCACTTGGACCTATGGGAAATCCAGGAGGTAACTATCCCTTTTATAAAAATAGGTAAATATTTTACGTCAAATAATTTTTAGGAACTGTATTTGCTGGTGTTGGACTGAAAGGTCCTAAAGGGCCGCCTGGACCTTCAGGACCAAAGGGACGACCTGGAGTACAAGGCAAATCATCAAAAGATTCTGGAATGCCGGGTAAACCTGGTGCACATGGACCTGAAGGCCCGCCTGGATATCCCGGTGGACATGGAGATGCTGGTGGATGGGGACCACCAGGAGAACCAGGAATCCCTGAAGGCATGTGCCCATCTGATTGTGGTGTCTCACATATCTATGTCCCAGCAATGCCTTCCATGATTGCCGCAGCTGAAGTTGAAGTTGCACCATCTGAAGGCACAAACGAAAATGGTAATTATAAATATTAATAATTAATTTTGTGTTTAAAACGTTTTTGATAATAAAAATTGTTCAAAACTATAATAAATAAATTTCATTCACCTACTTGCAGTGTCTCCATCGTTCCGTTCCCGTTCCGGAACGGGAACGTATACCCGTTCCAAAATCTGGGAACGGAACGGACGGAACGTGTAAGATTTCAGAAAGAACGGAACGGAACGCGTTCTTTTTACATTCTTAGACGCAGTCATATGAGGCCCCCGCCCTTTCCCCGCCCCGGGGGCCCCTTTTTCCCCCGCCCCGGGGGATTGGGGAAGGGGAAGGGCGAGAATTTAAAAACTGGAGGGGAAAGGGGATGCTTCTTGTTTGTCGAGGGGATTTTGAGGGGATTAAAAATTTTTTGTAAATTTATCAACAAAACTTTGTAATTTGTTAGTTAATTTTGATTATTTGCTGCCTATAAAACACTTATAATTCTTTCTTTTGTTCGTTGTTAGCCTTTATTGTACAATTTAAGTCGAAATTTTCGGTTTTTAGCTCTTTTTAAAAAAATTTTTCTCAAAAATCACTTGTTAAAAAAAATTTGAAGGGGAAAAAAGGGGGAAATGGAGGGGAAAAGGGCAGGAAAAGGGGAACTTTTTTAAACCCGAAGGGGAAAGGGCGGGGATTGGGGAGATTTTTTGGTACAAGCGGGGAAAGGGGAAGGGGACAAAAATGCCCATTTCACATGACTGCTTAGACGTTCCGTTCCTCTTCATTTTCTGGGCTATTATTTTTAAAAAAAGTTGGTCAAAATGACTTTTTGGTGTTAAAAATTTGCTCCAAATTGAAATTTCCAACTTATTAAAATCAATTTTCTTTTTCCTTTATTACTTAATTTTTTCTTTCATGACAAAAATGTAATTTTAAAGCTTTTTTTAAACAAAAGAAATCCGAGAAATCAGTGCTTTTTAATGATTTTTAAAAAATTTGGCTGGAACGGGTACGGAACGGATTGGAACGTGTCGAGCTAAAATCAGGAACGGAATGGACGGAACGGATATCGCCCAAAGAGGAACGGAACGCGTTCCGAAAAAAAGTGGAACTTTGGAGACACTGCCTACTTGTGATATTTACAACGCAACTAAATACTGTAAAGCAATTTGAACATCATCAAAATTATCAATGAAAGAGCAAATCCATTTGCCCATTAAAAAAGTCAGGAGTAATGATATCAAATGATTAAAAATAATCTGTATATTTTTCTCGTATAGTGTTAAAAAAACATATATTCACATTTTTTTGAAACAAACAATATAAGACAAATGTACTATAATAAACAAAACAAAATGAAGAGAAGCAAAGTTTAAAGATTTTTCTTCTAGGTTTTAAAAAAATATTGAAAAAATGTTATTCTTGAAGTTGAACAAAAAGTTTGATATGCATGTAAAAAATTATCTGAGAGAAAACAAAGAACTTTAATTCGGATATGCACGTGAAAGTAACTTTTTTTCTAATTCAGCATTCATTCCAGGATAATAAATATTGGGAATCTTGAAAGAAGGCAATTCCGTTTTAAGAATTTCATCAACAATTGTTTCAAGACGATTTTTGTAGGCTAAATATAACTTTCCATTTTTCGTTTCAAGGCGCTATTTTTTCTGCGAAAGTAGACCATAAAGAAAAAAGTCATAGTTTTTGCGTAATTTAAATATTTTCATATTTTAAGTAGCTTTTTTTGCAAACAGGTATATCTATAGAATAAATAAATGATATTCACTAGAAGAAAATAAGTAGGCATCTCAAATCATAAATAGTTTTCAACATACAAAACATCAAATGTATGTTGAATAGCCTTATTGAGCTTCAACTTGATGATAAAGTTTAAGGGTAAATTAGTTTCCATTATAAAGTTTCGTTGCAATGAATATATTTACAAATACCACGGTCTAAAAGCGAGATTTGACGCAAAAGCGGGGACGAAAACTTGCAAAAAATGTATTTATAGCATCAAAGATATAGTATCACGTTACATTAAAATTAAAATACAGATATAAAAAAATCACATCATTTATTTTCCACCCTTCTTTTTTGTTTTGCTCTTCTTTGATCGACTTTGAATAAGAGTTTGTTGATCAACAGGCTGAAAAAAGTAACATAAACTTTAATGTAAAACCGAAAAGAAGCTTACTGTAGTTGCGACCAATGGAGGACGAGGAAGATTAGTTAATTTTTCAAGTGAATGAGACACTTCTCCCATGCTTGCACGTTCAGCAGGATCTTCAGTCCAACACATTCGAACAATTATAGTTGACATATCCATTGGAGTACCTTCAGGGAATGACATTCGATAACCTTGTTTAACTTGTCCATTTACTTCTGCAACTGTCATTCCGGGATATGGTTCTTGACCAGCAAAAATTTCCCAACACATAATACCTGAAAGGGGAAAGCATTAAACCTGTTAACAAAAAGTGATAACAAACCATATGCCCAGACATCTGTTTTCTGTGAATAAGCTGCTGTACGGAGAACTTCAGGAGCCAACCAACGAATAGGAACACGACAATGTGGATCCATTTTATATGTTTCACCTTCACGAGTTAAACCAAAATCACTAATCTTGACCTGAAAAGTGAAAGTGTATCAAGTGGAATACAGTAATCAATTATATACCTTTCCATCTCCATAAAGACAATTTCGAGCTGCAATATCACAATGAATAACACATTTAAAATGTAGATATTCAATTCCCCATGCAGCTTGTGTACACATTTCCATCTTCTTTTGTGCAGGTAAATGTGGATTTTTAGAGATATATGAATCCAATGCACCACAATCAACCAGCTCCATTAAAACCATCAATGGTTCAGTTCCTGCTGCAACACCATAAAATTTTACAATATCTAAAAAGTATATGATAGATTCATATCTATGAAAGAAAGACATACTAGGATGATCAAAACCCCGCATTAAACGAGCTTCACGCATAACTTCTTTTATTTGTTCTTTTGTTAATGACTCCATTTTAGCCATTTTAATTGCAACATTAACCTTTGTACCATTTTTAAGACGAAGTTTACCAGCATGTACTTCACCTAAAAATATCAACAATTTATTTACATTCACGTGTTGAAAGTACAAGCAAAGAGACATACCATAAGCACCTTCACCCAATTTCTTTGTTGCTTCAATATCATCATGAAGAAGTTCCCATTGTTGTCGACCTACAGGATTCTTGATAACAGTTTCTTTATCTTTATCAGAGATAGGTTCATTCTTTGAAAGATGAAAATTAATCATTTCAGGAATATTTGTAAATGCGAATCGTTCAATCGAAACTTTATTATTTGTTTGACGGATAACATAATGTTTCATCTAAAAAAGAATTATTTTATGGAGTAAGCATCAGGTGAGGAGAATGTTTGTTATTGTTCGATTGATGAGGTAGCTAGATAAAAATAACTAAATAACCGACTGCTTCAAATTGCTGCAGTGATCAAAGCAAAAATGAGCAGAATGATCGAAGTCAGTAATTTTAAAATTGTAAAAACCCATTGCTTTATTTTTGGATAGTCACCGACAAATCAAATAAACTTACTCCTCCTTCACCGCTTTCTTCACGGACCATCATAGATAAAATGATTGCACTAAAGTGTTACTTAGTTAATAGTGCTGTTTAACAACGTGATAACATACCGTTCACCTTTAGCATGAGGTTCAGACATTCGAAGCAAGAAATCACCATTTGATTTTAACATTGTTTTCATATCTTCACGTGGAAGTAAGCCATGATAATATGGCTCATTTTCAACTTGCTTTTCCATTGGTCGTTTCTTTTTAGCCCCGTATGAAGAAGACAGCTTTCCGTTTCTATCCTTTGATGAGACGACGTCAAAAAATGTGAAATGCGACTTTGAATGAAGAGGATGAATGGTATTTGTGAGCAATGTAATGGAAATGAAAATATTATGCTCATGTAAATTAGAATGTAAATTTAAGAAAAACAAGGATTAAAAGTTTGTACCTCTTTTTACTGCTTTGCCGGTTGATTGAATACGTGCCAGCGCCAAATATGTACTTTAGAGAGAATTGTAATTAGGGACATAAAAAATGTTTTTCAAGATTACTGTTACTTTTTTAACTTTTTGTATTCTGATATTGACTATTCCTAGGGTTGTTTTCCATCCAGAAAAGAAAAGTAACAAATAATGTTCTTTCTAAATTTACATAAAAAATGGTAGCATAATTAATTATTCATTCATACTCCATTTTGATCTCTTACCGCTATCCCAAACAAAAGAAAATCTTCTTGTATCAAAAAGCTAATGGAGAAACAAGTTGAACGTGAGCCATATTATCATGGCTTACTTCCACGAGAAGATATAAAAACAATGCTTAAACGAAATGGTGATTTTCTGCTTCGAATGTCAGAACCACATGGAAAGGGTGAACGGTAAGCATTGTTTCTAATTATTTACAAGCAGTCATAATTTTAAATATTTTTAGTGCTATTATTTTATCTCTGATGGTGCATGAAGAAAAGGGTGAAGAAGGAGTACGTGTCTCCGCAATGTGTGTTAACAGGACATTAAAATAGTGTTACTTTTTCAGATGAAACATTTTATTATTTGTCAAGTAAACAATAAATTTGTAATTAAAGCTCATGAATTTCCAACAATAAAAGAATTGGTTAACTTTCATCTTACAAAGCGTGAAACGGTTTCAGACAAAGATAATGATGCTATAATCAAGAATCCAATTGGACGAAAAAAGTGGGAACTTTTACACGACGACATTGAAATAACGAAAAAATTGGGAGAAGGTGCTTACGGTAAGTTGCATTAATGCTTAAAAATGGTAAGCATGGTTAATCACATATGGTTTTAGGTGAAGTACATGCTGGTAAACTTCGTCTTAAAAATGGTACAAAGGTTAATGTTGCAATTAAAATGGCTAAAATGGAGTCATTAACAAAAGAACAAATAAAAGAAGTTATGCGTGAAGCTCGTTTAATGCGGGGTTTTGATCATCCTAGTATGTCTTTCTTTCATAGATATGAATCTATCATATACTTTTTAGATATTGTAAAATTTTATGGTGTTGCAGCAGGAACTGAACCATTGATGGTTTTAATGGAGCTGGTTGATTGTGGTGCATTGGATTCATATATCTCTAAAAATCCACATTTACCTGCACAAAAGAAGATGGAAATGTGTACACAAGCTGCATGGGGAATTGAATATCTACATTTTAAATGTGTTATTCATTGTGATATTGCAGCTCGAAATTGTCTTTATGGTGATGGAAAGGTATAATAAATTACTGTATTCCACTTGATGAACTTGTCTTTTTAAGGTTAAAATTAGTGATTTTGGTTTAACACGTGAAGGTGAAACGTATAAGATGGATCCACATTGTCGTGTTCCTATTCGTTGGTTGGCTCCTGAAGTTCTCCGTACAGCAGCTTATTCACAGAAAACAGATGTCTGGGCATACGGTAACTCATCTTAAACTCAACTCTCTCTTAACTCTTTTGACTGTATTATTAAGGTATTATGTGTTGGGAAATTTTTACGGGTAAAGAGCCTTATCCTGGAATGACAAATGCTGAAGTTAATGGACAAGTAAAACAAGGATATCGTATGTCTTTTCCTGAAAATACTCCACCAAAAATGTCAAATTTAATTTTTGACATGTGTTGGAAAGAAGATCCTAATGAACGTGCAAATATGACTGATGTATCTCGTGCAATTCAAAATTTGACAAATCTGCCTCGTCCATCTTTGATTTCAACTACAGTATGCTATTTAACAATGTGTTATGATAAATAATGTTCTTCGTTTTTTAGAGCACTGATCAACAACATACAGAAAGGCGAACAAAGAGAGGAAAAAAGAAATCTCCTTCTAAAAGGCAAAAGGGTGGAAGATGAATGATCTTGTTTGTACAAAATAATCTATTTTTGTTTAATTTTGTATTTTAATTTGAAAATCTTATCGTTGATGTATTAAATATGGTTTTTTGACATTTGATCAACATTTTTGTTCTGGAATACCATTTGAATGTTTATAGTTTCATTTCCTAGAGGTAACCATAAAAGCGTGGAAATATCGCTGATTGATGAGTGGATGGGTTTTTCAATTTTGTAGTTATGCTGATGGCAGCATCTGGGTTTTATCTTAGACTTATTTAATATTTTTTTTCTTTTTTTCCCACAAAATATTTTTTTTGTAAAAATAAGTCTTTATTCTACCATAAATGATATTACATTACATTAAAATTAAATTAAACATTTCAAAAAAATTACAACAAACATTTTCCTCTTTTTTTTCTTCCTTTATCCTTCTTTGATCGACTGGTAATAGAAGCTGGTTGATCAGAATGCTGAAAAAAATAAATAAATAATGAATTGTTGTGGTAATTAATATGAAGAAATAACTTACTGTAGATGTAGCTGCTACTAATGGAGGACGAATAAGCTTTGTCATTTTTTCAAGTGAATGAGTTACATCTGTCATACTTGCACGTTCATTTGGATCTTCAGTCCAGCACATTCGAAGAACAAAAGACGAAATATCTGCTGGGGTACCTTCAGGAAATGTCATACGATAACCTTGTTTCATTTGTTCTCGAACTTCAGCATTTGTCATACCAGGGTACGGTTCATGACCAGAAAAAATTTCCCAACACATAATACCTGAAAACACGTATATTAACAAACGCTACAGAAATAATAAATATACCATATGCCCAAACATCTGTCTTTTGTGAATAACACGCAGTACGAAGAATTTCAGGAGCTAACCAACGAATAGGAACCCGACAATGTGCATCCATCTTATACGTTTCACCTTCACGTGTTAAACCAAAATCACTAATTTTAACCTTAAAAAGACAAGTTCATCAAGTGGAATACAGTAATTTATTATACCTTTCCATCACCATAAAGACAATTTCGAGCTGCAATATCACAATGAATAACACATTTAAAATGTAGATATTCAATTCCCCATGCAGCTTGTGTACACATTTCCATCTTCTTTTGTGCAGGTAAATGTGGATTTTTAGAGATATATGAATCCAATGCACCACAATCAACCAGCTCCATTAAAACCATCAATGGTTCAGTTCCTGCTGCAACACCATAAAATTTTACAATATCTAAAAAGTATATGATAGATTCATATCTATGAAAGAAAGACATACTAGGATGATCAAAACCCCGCATTAAACGAGCTTCACGCATAACTTCTTTTATTTGTTCTTTTGTTAATGACTCCATTTTAGCCATTTTAATTGCAACATTAACCTTTGTACCATTTTTAAGACGAAGTTTACCAGCATGTACTTCACCTAAAAATAAAGAGTTAAATTTTTTGTTCCAAAAAGAGTAGAGAAACATACCATATGCACCTTCACCTAGTTTCTTTGTTGCTTCAATATCGTCGTGTAAAAGTTCCCATTGTTGTCGATGTATAGGTCTTTTAATAATAGTATCGAAATCTTTATCAGAAATGGGTTCATTTTTTGTAAGATGAAAGTTAACCAATTCAATAATACTTGAGAATTCAAATCTTTCAGTTGCAACTTTATTATTTATTTCACGTAGGACAAAATGCTTTATCTGCAAAAGGAGTACTATATTAATGTGAATATGGAATACAGGTATTCCTAGTTATTCATGGGCAACGTAAAAGTTTGTAATAATTTTGCAATAGTCTTAAATCATTTCTTTATCACCATTATCAAAAACTTACTCCATGTTCACCTTTTTCTTCTCGGCCCATCATTGATAATATAATGCAACTAAAATATGTAGTTCATCTTATCTTAGTTGCGGACAGAACGAAACTTACCGTCCACCTTTAGCATGTGGTTCAGACATTCGAAGTAAAAAGTCACCATTTCGTTTGAGCATTGTTTTCATATCTTCTCTTGGAAGTAAGCCATGATAATATGGTTCATTTTCAACTTGTTTTTCCATTGAACTTCTTTTTCTTCTTTCAAACGACGATGGAAAATTGAAGAATGAAAGAGACGTGTTTCATTGACAGAACGCATTGTTTTTGTAGAGTAATGTAAAAATGAAAAAAGTTGATATGTTAATTTTAGTGTAAATTTGGGGAGGATAGCAACCATGTCTTCTGAAACATTCTGTCCCACAAAATGGAGACACAAATGCAGTTTGTTTGTCAATTTTTTTGTCTTGATTTCGACGGATACGCTCAAAAGGTTTAAAATGAATTAAGCGACAAAAAAGCTTATTTATTATTTAAGCTGCAGAAGATAAGCTCTATCTTTTTTATTGTAATCTCCAAGAAGTTAAATTGATGTAATTGGAAATATGTGTTTTTACAAAAAATGTAAAAACTCCAAAAAATTTTTCCTCGTCCAGCAGTAATAATATCGCTAGACAAATAACCAGCGATATTTTCTGTGATACACAAATTGTGATTCACAATAGTTCTACTTTTTGACTAAAAATGTTTTCCCTTTTAAAAAATTCCAAAGAAACTCGCAAAACAAAACGCAGCGGATGACAGACAACAAAGGAAACGCTCTTTTTCTTTTTTCTTGGCTGCGCAAGAGTTTTTTTTATTACTCCAAAAACGAGGATTGTCGTGTTATAGTGCCGTAAATCAAATTAGAATCATATTTTCCAGAAGTTATCTATAAAAAGTGAAAAATAGTTGTTTTAATTAATACAATTGTTTGGTCCAGAATGCATCATCTGACAACAAAAAATTACTGTAATTGTGTGAACTAATTTTCGAAAAATAAAAGTTTTTGATTCTCATTAATCAATACTGCACTTTGTTTTAAATATACTTAATTCAGAGATTAAATTGAAGCCATAAAAATTATACTTCGAATGTTTCTATGTATCGTAATCCACAACAGATGTTAAAAGAAGCTCTCAAAAATTCATGCCAACGCATTTTATGTTTTCACCGTAAAATTTATAAAAAGTATTCAATACAAAAAAGAACAATCAAACAAGATAAATAATAAATAAAGTAATTATAAAAAAATGAGTTATTAAACTTCAATTCGAGATCTTTTTGATGGTAATTCAATATTTTCATCGGTTTTGCCAGCAGACCGTTTACGATTTTTCATAGATGTTTCTTCGTCATCAATTTCCATAGATTCTTTTACAAGGCCACTTTCTTTTTGTGATGTTTCTTTGCCTTCTACTTCTTCTTTCATAGGTTCATCTTCACGAAGTTCAAATTGTACCGCATCAAGTGAAGGATCATGTTGAACTTGAATTTTAACACTGAAGTCTTGCTTGAAGTCATCACAATCAAGTCGAGTACCATTTCTTACACCAACAGCATGCAAAGTTTTTGTACCATCTGTATCACCATCACTTGAAATAATAACATTGTTTGTTCCAAGATCAATAATATCCGGTTCAACAACTGATAAACCTTTCTTTAAAACTTGTTCTTCAAAAGTTGAAACTTTCATTGCTTCAAGATTAACAGCAATTTTCAATTCACGGTTTCCACCACCACATACAAAACATTTTGGATTTGGTGCATTTGCAGCCGAAGAAGAAACAAGTCGAGAGGCAATTGGTGTTGGATTTGTATATGCTGCACGAAGATCATTTGCTGCACCACCACGTATCATTCGAATTGCTTCTACAACGATCATACCAGCTACTATTGCATTAGTTGTTGCAATTGCAGGAATAATATTACCTGCCATAGCTAAAAAATATTAAAGATAAAACAAGGCAAAGAATAGAAAAAGCATACATTTAATATCAAAAGTAGATTTCATAGGAATATGGAAAATATGTGCTCGAATATTCGCAGCAGCAGAAACAAAATTCATCGCAACATCATCATCCTAAAAGTAACACAATAAATAAAACTTCACAAAGATTCAAAGCACTTACCTTATCCCAAACTAATACATTTCCCTCTGATTCAGCTTCTTTAAAATTTTTGCCCAATTTTTCAACAGCTTCAGTGAAAATGCCTTCCCAAGTTTGAACAGGCCAAATTCTATTTGTAATTGTTGAAGTTCCAGCAGCAGAACTTCCTTCCCATGAAAGCGGGGTTGGTGGTCGTCGATCTTTCCATAAATCATCCATTGTTAAAAGATAATTAATATCTTTTTCATATAACTAAAAAAGGATACTGTAGAAATGATGCACTGTAACAACAAAATTACCTTATTAAAAACTTCTTTAGGATCATAATTAGCTTGTGATGCAATTGTTCTTAAAGATGGTCCAATTGGTTCCTTCTTATCTTCTTGTCCATTTTCAGTGGAATTTCCATTGCTGTGACCATTTTCACTTTCACGTTCAAAATTTGGCGATACAGCATCATCAGGATCTTCTTCCCCAAAAAGTTGATTAAAAACAGATTTAGCCCAAACAACACAATGAATAAGCTCTGATGGAGTATTTCTGATAGTACAACCAGGAAAAGTCTTTTGAACAGGTTTACCAAGACATTCAAAGCATTCAGTTTTTCCTTTAATAATAACAAAAACATTTCCTTTATATCCAGCTGAACCAGATTCAAATAGCGGAACATCTGCAGCAAGACAAAGTCGATTAACATGTGCTCGAGCAGCTATAAATTATATAAAGGGTTTATAAAGTTTACAAGATTTTTAGAGTAACCTTTATTATCAAGAGCATTAAAGACAAAAGTAAAACCTTTAAAAAAATCAACATCATATTTTTCGCTAAAAAGATATACGTACATTAAATAGGTAGGTAATTTAATACTACACATACGCTGTAATAGATCCATGATCAAATGTAATATCAATTCCAGGCATCATTGTTTTTACAGCTGCTGTTGCAACTTCAGATTTTGATTTACCAACATGTTCTTTACGAAATAAAAATTGTCGATTAAGATTACTAATATCAATTGTATCTAAATCTACCTAAAATAGTACTGTTAGTGTTTCAATAACAAAGTAGTAGTAATAACTTACAACATGAATTTTAGTAAAGCCGGTTAAAGCAAGATTTTTTAATAATTCACATCCAATTCCACCTGCACCAACAACAAGAACAGGCTTTTTTAAGCTTTCAACAAATGTTGAGGTTTTCCAAGTCATAATTGTTATTGTTAGAAATTTTAATGATAGTAAAAAAAGTGGTAAAAAAATTTCTGAAGAAATTGTATGAAGAAAGATCCTTGTGTTGAAAAAAGGAAAGAGATAGAAATTTTTGAATTTACCGCCATGAAAGTGACAAAATTCTTACAAAGAAAATTGCCTCTTTGTTATTTGGCGGGGTTTTGCAAAAGCGAAAGCCGCAGTTGCTCTTGTTGTTTTTTTTGTTGCTGATTGTTGTTGATGATTGCTGATAATTACTTTTTATTAATACTAATATTATTGTTACTTAATTTACTTACTAGCTTAATGCGTGTTGTTCAATTGTAATTAATATTTGCCTAGCTACTTCTATCCATTCATGTTGTTGATAATAACTATTACTTCTTTCCACCTTGTCCATCTTCTCGTGGATGATATATTTCTTTACTTTTTGTGTATTGATTACTTTTGTATCTTTTTATTTTCCCAAGTTTTTTTAATTTCACAATTTAACTTTTGCTTTTTTTTAAATCGGTGTCTTTTTTCCCGCGTCTTTTCTCTTGTTCTTTCAAAAAAAATATATCGAAAGAGTTCTTTTCAGTTTTTTTCAACGTATTAACGTACTAAACATGAGTCAAGACGATTTTTATTATTCTAACAAATATGAGGATGATGTTTATGAATACAGGTAAGCAGCTATAACTCTTATTTTTGCAGCTAATAATAATGAACAATTTTATAGACATGTTCATGTTCCAAAAAGTGTTGCAAAGCTTGTTCCAAAGAATAAATTGATGACTGAAACTGAATGGCGTAATCTTGGTATTCAACAGTCACCTGGTTGGCAGCATTATATGGTACATGGACCTGAAAAGTAAGAGATATTCTTTTTTATTACAGTGCCATAACTTCTCCACAATCGAGAATAATTGCGTATAGCTCGTTATTAGCTTTAACGTTTTGTGGTTCGATCTTAGTGGAGGTAGTCCACGTAGTTGTGGCACTGCTTTTTAAAGCTATATCACAGTTTAATCATTTTATTTTCAGGCATATTATTCTCTTTAGACGTCCTCTGCCTGGTAAAAATCCAAATGCCGTTCATTCTGGAGCATCATCCTCTAATGAAGTTGGTGTACGCGGTTAAACTTTCACATGTATATTGAATTACTACCAAGAAGAAGATCTCTCTCGAGCTGAAGTTTAACCTCTTTTTTAACTTACTTTATTTACTTGCCTTGTTTTATTGTTCTTTTTTGTATCAAATATGTTTTTATAAATTTTTATACGGTGAATTTTTTATAAAAATTTTAATTAATCGTTTCTGTACGGTAATCATATATTTGTAAATTCTTATGTTACATTATAAAACAATTTGTGATCTGAAAATTGCAGTGTATAACTTCATCTATTCTTTGTTCAAATCATAAGATGGCTAGCGGCAAAGGTAAATCTGGCAAAGATTCTGGAAAAGCCAAATCGACAAAACAAATCTCTCGATCTGCACGTGCTGGTCTTCAGTTCCCTGTTGGCCGTATTCATCGTTTTTTGAAGCAACGTACTACCTCACATGGTCGAGTTGGTGGTGCAGCTGCTGTATATTCTGCTGCAATTCTTGAATACTTAACTGCAGAAGTTCTTGAATTAGCTGGTAATGCATCAAAAGATTTGAAGGTTAAACGTATAACTCCACGTCATTTACATCTTGCTATTCGTGGTGATGAAGAATTGGATACTTTAATTAAAGCTACAATTGCTGGTGGTGGTGTTATTCCACATATTCATCGTTATCTTATGGGTAAAAAGAATGCTAGTGGTGCTGCTGGATCTGGTACTCCTTCTACTCAACAAAAATAAACTCTTCTGAATTCAACTCTTTCATTTTGAATACATACCTTTCATTATTTATTTTTATCTCCTACTTTTTTTTATTGTTATTGTCCCTTTTTATGAATTTTGGATCTCTTTTTGTTGTTTTTTCACTTTTTAAAAAGTAAAATTTTATTTATTGGTTTTTCTCTTGTTGTAATACAGTATCGGGGACATCTTATTGAGAAATACTGGATTTGCATTTTTCATAGAATATTGAGGTGTGACCGTAATTAACCAAAGATAAAAAATCATCGCTTGTATTAATGCCATTCATGAAGCACTACATATTATTAAACATTAATTAAAAATACAGTAAACTTTTACAGGAGATTTACAGCTTCTTTTTGCAGACATAAAAATTTTATTGTAAAACAATTTTTTTAAATCTATTTTCTTGCGCGCCACTTCTTGGCAAAAAGCCACCCAAATTATTTGCCGGGAAAGTGCCAAAGATCCCTTCTTTTTTTGAGGGTAAAAACAAAAAATTGATAATGCTTTTTTAAAATATTTTTTTGAATTAAAAAGCAATGCTTAAAACTAAATTTAAATTTAATTACTTCTTTTTTTATCTATCGTATCGTGTTTTTGCGCAAAATATTTTTCAATAAAAAAGCTCCTTGTTGCTGAACTGCAATAATCAGAGCTTTTTGTCGTTCACAAATCTATATTTATGTAGTAAACGTTTAATTTTTTTATTATTTTATATAAAATTTCGATATATAATAATTACGTGCTCTATCTTTTAGTCATCTCAATATGTCACTCAAAAAGAGTCAGCAAAAAAGTACTTTGCCTTCAAATCAAAAGTTTGCTAAAGTTCTTTTAAAGAATTTTGATACTGTTAAAAAGCATTTACTTGAATGTCCACAAATTAGTGAACTTTTTAATAATGATGATGAAGCAGAAGATGATGCAGAAGATATGTTTGAAGATGAAGATGGTGAACTTATTATGATAGGGGGAGATAGTGATGAAGACGAAGAGGAACAAGCTCCTAGTGAAGATGAAAATATTGAAGATGATAGTGATGAAGATATTCCTGCTGTTAAATCTGCTAAGGTTTGTTTTGGCTTTTTAAAAGCGCATTTAAGTTTCTTCTTTTAGAAGACTGAAGAAAAGAAACCAGCTGCTGCAAATGGAAAACCTGTTACACCTAAAGCCGCTGCTGCTACAACTCCAAAAGCTGCTTTGAAAGCACCTGCTATCTCAAGCTTTTTTGATGATGAAGCAGAAGATGACGAAGAAGAGGATGAATATGAAGATGATAGTGATATGGAAATTGATCTTCCTACTCCACCAGCCAACAAAAAGCCAGCTTTAAAGCCTCAATCAACTCCTGCAACACTTGGTAAAAAGAAGCAACAAGCTATTGCAGAATCTAAAGCCACACCTGCAAATGCTGTAGCTAAGAAACAACAACCAAAGTCAGAAGTTAAAGCTACTGCTGCTGTTACTACACCGGCAAATGCTGGCAAAAAACGTCCCCAACCATCTTCTGAATCATCAGCTCTTATTAAAAAAGTTAATTTAAAAGATGAAAAGTCATTGACAGCAGCAACTCCACCAGCAAAGAAAGCAAAAATTGATGATTCTGCTAAAGGAAAGAAGCCTGCAACATCAAGCAAATTTTTCGTTGAACATGAATCTGAAGAAGAATCTAATGACGACGATGATAATGATGATGCTGCAAGTGATGACGATGACGAAAGTGGAGATTCTGATGATGAAAAGAAAACTTTCCCAAGTAAAAAGAAGCCTGATGGTCAAACAAAAGGTTTTTGGAAAGGAAAAGTTGGTGGTGATATGAAAGAACAACATGGAGGTGAAAAGCGTGGTGGCATGCAAAGAGGTGGTGGACATCGAGGTGGAAGTGATCGAGGTTATTATTTCTTTTTTTAAAAGATTTTTATATTTAAATACTGTATTTTTAGGTGGATTTAATCGTGGACGAGGTGGTTTTGGAAATGATCGCGGTAATATATTTATAAGTTATTTTTTCATAACGATCTGAAATATTTTTTGTAGGTGGAAGATTCAGCTCAAGTCCAGGTGAACGAGGAAGAGGTTTTGGTGGTCGGGGATCCCCTGGGGGACGCGGTGGATTCCGAGGAGGAGATCGAGGCCGTGGTAACTTTGGTGGTTCTGGAGGATTCCGTGGACGTGGAGGAAGTCCTGGTGGCGGATTCCGTGGACGTGGTGGAAGTCCTGGTGGTGGATTCCGTGGAGGACGTGGAAATGATCGAGGTTTGTTTATTTTGTATTTTATTTTTTACTGCGAATATACTGTATCTTTACCTTTTTTAGGCGGATTCAGAGGCCGCGGCGGTTTTGGAGATCGTGGACGTGGAGATTCAAGAGGTCGTGGACGCGGAGATGGTAATATTCATCCAAGCTGGCAAGCAAAACAGCAACAACGTCATTCAGGAACTCCACAAGGAAAGCGGACAGTCTTCAATGATTCATAAGAAATGCTTTCATTCATTATTATTTACTATCTGTTGATTATTATTTGATAATGTCTAGATATGTTTTTGCTTGAACATCTTTTGTTGAGTTTTTTTAGTTAAAAATTTTATTTTAACTCTGTTTTGTTTTGAAATTTTATTAATAAAATTCTGTTAAAAAAGATATTTTTTTTATTGCAATTTGGTTGTACTCATTGAAACACAACATTTATAAATAGTGCGGAATTACCCATTTTTTTCTTCAGCTTGTTAGTTATACGGTGTCTTTAAAATATCCAATGTTATATCAATATCAGAGAAATCTAAGCCAAAAAATGAGTTAAAATAAAACTTATTTTCAACAGTAAATACTTATATTTATTAAAAATAATTTTAGTGGTTTCATTAATACTAATTGTATAAGTTAAAAGTTGTGAAGAATCAAAAAAAAAACTGCGTGCAACAAAGAGAAAACTAGAGTCAATGGGGGATAACCTTTTTTTGAAACATGAATGAACGGCCAGAGTGGTGCAGGTTGGAGGCGTTAAGCTTCCAGTTCCATACTGCTGGGGTTCGAGTTCGAATCCCCAGTAGAGTCACCCTTGTATCCCTGGCCTATTAAAATGTTAAATTACGCCAGAAAATAGAAAAAAAAAGGAAATGAGGGAGGCTACCACTGCACTGAAGGATCATGTAGTGGTAGCCGAAGGGTACAATATTTTGTAATTTTAACAAAAAAAATTGAACCTGTGTTGTTTAATACTTTTTTGTATTCTAAGCTGAATATCCGAGCTATTAGTTTATCTTCAATCAAATATTGTATTATTATTTTTCATCAATTTTTGTTTAATCTAAGTAAAAATTTAAATAATATTCTTTACATACAATTAAAAAAATTCAACAAACAATAAAACAGTGTTAATTGAAATTAATAATTATCCGATAATGCGCAATTCAAGCAAAGACTTGTGCTTTTTCATGTTTAACTATATTTACGGTTTGCAAAAAAATAGTTACAATTAAAAGATACCTTTTGTGTTTATGCAAACCTTGGACACCATAAACTACATATTTTGCGCATTGTATTGTTTTTTATTGCTCAACTTTTCGAATCTTTTCTGCGGTGAAATTTGAAGTTTTCCTGTGATTTTGTGAGCCCGTAATTGTTTCAGAAATATTTTTTTCCGGCAATTTCAAAAATGCTTGTTCACAAATCTCTGGATTCTCTGAACAGATCTATAAGTAGGAAATCCTTTTATAATGCGTATGTTTATGAAAGCTAAATCTTATGTTTTAGCAACTGTATCAGTTAATATTCAAGAAAATGGTATTGCAATTATTAAACTCGATATTCCAAATGCAAAAGTAATAATTTTTTGGTTTTACACATAAACAGATCAGCATACTGTAGCTTTTTAGGAAAATTCTTTTACTCAAGAAGTTTCAGCAGATTTTGAAAAAATAACAAATTTTATTTCCCAAAATAATTCAATAAAAGCAGTTATAATAATGTCAGGAAAATTTAATAGTTTCATTGCTGGAGCAGATATTAAGCTTCTTGATACTTTTAAAGACGAAGAAGAAGCAGAAAAATATGTTGGAAAGGGACAATTGTTTTTGCAACAATTGGAAGCATCTGAAAAACCAATTATTGCGGCAATTATGGGCACATGCATGGGTTGCCGCAATAATGCTTTAGCATGCAAATATCGTATTGCTGTTAATGATAAAAAGACTGTATTTGCACTTCCAGAAGTTATGTTAGGGCAATACCTGGTGCTGGTGGGACTCAAAGACTTCCACAGCTGATAAGTGTTACAAATGCGCTAGAAATGGTTTTAACAGGTAATAATTTATGTAAATGTGGGTACTGTAAATCGAAATCTTGAAAACATTGAATTTCAACTTTTTATTGTTGATCAAAAGTAATTGAAATTTAAAATGTATTTTTTGGAACAAAAATTGAATTTTTTGTGTGTTAATCAAAACTTTGTTAATGCTACAGTATTTATTTCAGGCAAAACAATTAAACCCGAAAAAGCACTATCCATTGGTTTAATTGATGATTTACTTGAACCGTTGGAATCTGATGCTGCAAGCCATCAAAACCTTGAAACAACTGCAATTGAAAGAGCAAAACAAATTCTCGACGGCAGCTTTATCATTCAACGTTCAAGATCTTTTACAGAACGAATAACAAATTTTTTTCTTTCTCGTCGACCTTTGTTGGATACGGTAGTTCTTCGAACAGCAAAAAATAAAATTATGGAAGAAACACGAGGCAATTATCCGGCTCCGTTAAAAATTTTAGAATCTATTCGAATTGGTTTAATTGAAGGAAATGAAAAGGGTTATGAATTTGAAGCAAAAGCTTTTGCACAACTTTGTAAATCACCTGAAGCTGCAGCATTAATTGGAATTTTTAATGCTTTAACGGAATGTAAGAAAGATAAATATGGAAATGTCAAAAAGATTGAGTAAGTTTTTAATAGTATAAATGATAACATTACAGTAGATTGTAAACAATTTTTGAAAAAAGCTAACAACTTTGTTTAAAATTTATTACCAGGTCTTTGGGTTACTGGAGTTTATAACTTTTAAATTTCAACTTGCATTACAGTATTTTCAATAATTTTGATTACAATTACAGGAATACAGTAAATGTTATATAAAAAGCATACTGTGAAATTTTAATTTCAGAAAAATTGGAATCGTTGGAGCTGGAGTAACAGGAATTGGAATTGCAAAAATTTCAATCGATAAAGGAATTAAAGCTATCCTTGTTGACATTTCAAATGAATCACTTGAAAATGCCCAAAAAGAAATCACTGCTTATCTCGATCTTGGACTTCAACGAAAACGATATACAAAATCAGAAAGAGAAGAATATCTTTTTGCTTTAACTTTAACAACTTCATACACTCAACTACAAGATGTTGATTTAGTTTTTGAAGCAGTCGGTAAACATTTATCTTCCACAATCATTCAAGAAATTGAAGGAAATGTTTCCGAAAATTGTATCATTGCTTCCACAACTTCTCAATTTCCACTTGAAAAAGTTGCTTCCAGATCTCCAAAACGTTCTCAAATAATCGGAATGCATTATTCAATTCCAATCGAAAAAACGCAAATTCTTGAAATTATTTCTTCTGGCTCAACTTCAAAAGAAACATTTGAAACAGCAGCAAAGCTAGGACTTGTTCAAAAAAAATTAATTATTTCCTTAAAAAATGTTTCATTTTTAATTAGATGCTTGCTTCTGCTTGTATCTGAAGTTGTAAGGCTACTACGAGAAGAGCATTCACCAGAGGAAGTTGATGATTTAACAAAATCTGCAGGATTTCATGTTGGCTGTGTTACGCTAATTGATGGAATTGGAATTGATGAGATTACTGTAGCAGCTAATAATTTGGCAGATGATATGGATGAAAGAGGAATGAATGAGTCGATTCGAATTTTGGAAGAATTAGTTAAAGCTGGATTTTATGGAAGAAAAAATAATTTGGGTATGCTTCTTTTTTTGAAACCACAGCTGAATAAATATACTTCTATCTGGTTTGGAGGATTACGTTTTGTCTGCAAATTTGCTTACTTTTTTGACCACTAAAATTGATCAATACTACAGTAGTTTTTTTAACAATATGCAAAAACATTTTAGGTTTTTATAACTACAGTAATCCACAATCCCCACAAATTAACAGTGATGCATTAGCAATTCTTAAAGCACATCCACTTAAACCCAAACAAACATGTTCATCACCAGAAGATTACAAAATGCGAATTCTTTCAAGATTTGTAAATGAAGCATGTTTTTGTTTGGATGAAGGAATTATTGCTTCGCCGGTAGTTAATCATTATATTTGCTACAACTTTTATCACATAAATTTATATTAATTTTAGGCAAATGGTGATATTGCAAGTGTATTCGGACTTGGATTCCCTCCCTTTAAAGGCGGACCTTTTAGATTTATTGATAGCTATGGTGCTGAAAATTTGATAAAAGATATGAAACGGTTCGGTAACGCATATTCAATAGAAGAATTTGCACCAGCAAAAATTTTACAAGATCACGCAAAAAGTGGCAAATTGTTTTATGAAAAGCAGAACCGTATTATTAATAATAAATTATAAAACTATATTATAATATTGCATTGTTTTAGTAAATAAATATTTTAAAAAATACTGTAGTTTTAAGCAAAATTATAAAACAAATAAAAAATTTAAAACGTGCAAAAAATCTTGCAACGAATTTTTGATGATATCTTTTGTTGAAGACGTTGCACTACTACGTATGTGTCGAATTTTTTTTACTTTACTTTTACTTTTTTTACCAACCTCTTTTTTGAAAACAAGTAATTTTATTAAAAGTAATAACATCTGCAACGTGTTTTCCAATACTTTTTATCTAATCAATTAAATGTTTCAGGCTTGTGTGTAGTTTCAACTTATTCAATCTTTTACACATATTAATTTCACTCAAATCCATTAAAAAACAAATCAAAAGAATCTATATTATCAAGAATGGGTGGTGTAATGAGTTATTTTCGTGGATTATTTGGTCAAAGAGAAATGAGAATTTTAATTCTTGGCTTAGATGGTTGTGGTAAAACAACAATATTATATCGACTACAAGTTGGTGAAATTGGTATGGCATTTTTTGGAGTTAATTTAGTTTTATTTTTTTATTGTTTCAGTTACAACAATTCCAACAATTGGTTTCAATGTTGAACAAGTAACATATAAAAATCTTAAATTTCAAGTATGGGATTTAGGTGGTCAAACTTCGATACGACCATATTGGCGTTGCTATTATTCTAATACTGATGCAATTATATATGTTGTTGATTCAGCGGATAAAGATCGAATTGGAATTTCTAAACAGGTTTGTGTACTGTTATTGTTTGATATGTTTTAACTATTTCTATTATAGGAGCTTGTATCAATGTTAGAAGAAGAAGAGCTAAAAAATGCTGTTTTGGTTGTGCTAGCAAATAAGCAAGATATTCCTGGTTGTTTATCTCCAACTGATGTATATCGTTCTCTTGGTCTTGATGCACTAAGAAATCGTGAATTTCAAATTTTTAAAGCTTCTGCTTTAAAGGGTGAAGGATTGGATGAAGCAATGGAATGGTTGGCTGGTAAACTTAAAGATACAAAATAGGTTTGCATATTTCTTACATCACAATTTAACGCACAAAATAACTTTTTAGATTAATGTTTTATTACAACTACAACAATCTTATTTTCTGTGATAATCTTATTATTAAATGTTTTCGTGCCCTATTTTTATTATTATCTTCTTCATCTGATTACTACTATTTTCAAAATTCATCAACTGACACTAACAACTATTGCCTCGGGGTTTCAAGAATTTCTAGGTGTTTTTTTATCTTTTTCTAATCTGATTTATTTTTGGTATTAATGCTTGTTTTCTCTCTCTTCACTTTACTCTTTTGCAAAGAATTATATTATGGTTTAAAGAATATATATTTTATTAATATTGTATGTTTATATAATTTATTTTTTGGTCTTTCTTTTTTAACGAAAATCTTTTTTCTTCTTTTCTAACTAACTGCATCACATCAAAGCGGTTCTCCTATTCATTGCCTTTTCTTCTTTTTCTTTGTTTTTTATTGCTAATTTTATTATTAAAATTTTTATTAATATATTTATTTGTAATTAACTATGGGAAGAATTTCTTTTATAAAAAAATATTGCTCATTTCAAAGTCGATGTAATTTTTAGGGCATGCATAAAAGTGCAATTTGAAGAGCGCTTGGTGGAGTGTAAAAAAGAATACGATAGAATAGCTATTAAACTTGAATTTTGTTTTCACAATATGATATCTTTTGTTGCTTAAAAGCCAGTTAATAAAAAAATGCGTCATTTATAATATCAGAAATTACAGTATACCAGAAGCGGGCGGATATAACATTTACGTAGAAACATCTGTAATCTGAATAATTATATTTAAAAGCAGTACAATTGTTAGAATAAATTAAAAACACATTTTTTAAGAAATAACAAAGATGTCAGTAATACAATAAAGCATGTAAAAAGATATTTTTTAAAACTACAGTAATCTTATGAAAGATTTGTGGCATTGTCAAAAAAGTGAATTAACTTAATCTCAATAGTTGTATATGTGCCTGATTCGTTTATTTATCTTATATTTACAAAAATATTCTTTTTTTTGTTATCTAATTGAATAATTATTTTTTTTGTTAATTGTTTGTACCCTGTATAAAGAATATTTTTTTTTAATACTGATAGTATTAATTTCTTGTTTGGCTCAATTCCATTTCACTGATATTCTTTACATTTTTCATACTGTCTTGCAAAATTACAGTAATCCGTCATTAATAAAACTTGGAGTTGAATTTTGGTAAAATGTCACTCCTCCTTAAATATTGCATCACTTGGCAATTTTTATATTATCATACATTTTTTGCCGGCAACAATCATTTTTAATCTTAATTTTTTGATAATTTATTTATTTTAATCACATTTTATTATTGCATCATTTTATAACTAAAACAATTTTCAGGATGACGGTGTTTACAGAGTTTCAAGCGATCGTGTTTGCTGGTGGTTATGGATCACGTATGACTGATTTAACAAATAGCATTCCAAAGCCTTTACTTCCTGTTGCAAATGTTCCACTTTTTTGGTATGCTTTGAATACATTACATCGGAATTATATTTATGGTAAGATTTATTATTTTCTATATTTCAAAAATTCATACTTTATTATTTGCAGATGTAATTGTTATAACAAATGATAAATGTGATGAAAAGATTCGTGAATTGCTTAAAAGTGATGATCTTCCGCCACTTCCTGGGCTTAATATTGATATTGTAAATCCTGGGGCAGAAAATGATGACATGGGTACGGTAGAAGCACTTCGATTCGTTGCTGATAAAATTAAGCATGATTTTATTGTTATTTCTGGCGATATTGTTTCGGATATTAATTTACATGAAATGCTACAACAACATCGTGCTGAAAATGCTACAATGACTGTATGCCTTACAGAAAATGTTGTTACAGGTCCTGCACCTGGTACATCTGTTAAAAAACCACCAAAGTGTTTGTTGTTATTTCTAACTAATAATAATTACAGTACTGTTTATTTTAGATTGTGATTTTTCAATTCTTCCTGCAGATTCAAATCGTTTATTATTCTTAGCACCAGAAGAAGATTTTGAAGAAATGAAACCAAAGCATCAACTATTTTTTCAGTTTCAAAATGTTCATTTAACTGCACGCTACAGTAATTGTCATATTTATATTATGAAGCTTGGATTATTAAATGTTATTAAAACTTTAGATGAGTATGTGTTTTTCTAGTTTTATGGATTTATTAATAACAACATTTTTTAGCAATTTTTCATCAATTACTGCAGAATTTATTCCACATATTTTGGAGCTACAATATAATAAAAAAGATAAAGCAATTATGAGAATGATATTTGGTGAAAGTGAATTACTTGATGATGAGCTACATGATTATGACCATAAAAATGATAGTAGCAAAAATGATCCAGAAGTTCAATGTTTTGCATATAAAGCTACCCTTGGAGCTGTAACAACTATGGCACGATGTAATACAATTGGAACATGGTTTGAAGCAAATAAATGTGTGTTATTAACACCAAAGAATTTCTTTACTGATGAAGGGATTAATATTGCTGGTCTTGGTCCTGATCGTAGACTTCCGGGTATAGATGGTCGTTCTGCAGTTGATGAAGAAGCTCAAATTGGAACAAATGTTAAAATAATTGGAAGTGTTATTATGAAAGGTGCAAAAATTGGAAACGGTGCAAAAATTATTAATTCTGTTATTTGTTCTGGTGTTATTATTGGAGAGAAAGCTGATATTAGTTCATGCATTATTGGAAATGATCAAGCCGTCGGAAATGGAACTGTCTTAAAAGATACTGTTATACAAAATGAAGGTGAAATGGATATGGATGATTAATTAAGCTTCTCTTTTTCTGCTTGGTGCTTTCGATCGATCTCTGTCTCTCTTTTTGGTATTTGAATCTGCTTGTTAAATTATTATGTAAAGCTTGTTGTAAAGTTTCGGCATATAATAAATTATTTGAATCTTGTTTTGGGGGATACTAGAATCAATATTTTCTATTGGTACAATAAAAATGCTGTAACATAGTTTCTAAGAATTACAGTAAAATATTTTTGAACAAAAATTAAACGAAAAAAGTTATGGTGGCTTACAGATGGTGAACTTTGTGACGCGCGGAATTGAACCACCAACTTGGGATTGAAAATTCAATCCGCAAACAACTGCGCCACGCCACCACTAGAATAGGTTGTTGTTATAAAGAGTTGTCAAAAAAAGCTTTTTTTGTTTTCTCTCTCTTTTTGCGTCGTTTCCGCAAAGGAGAACAACCCCCATTTCTGTCATTCTACTCATTCAAGCATAATGAATTAATAACTTGTTAATTAAAACTAAACAATTAATCATAAGATTTTCCACACCACATAGTAGAAAGCAGCATGAGAATATTTTTTTTTAAAAAAGTGTAGCTATAAAAATATTTTTTTTGTAAAACTTGAGAAAAATTAAGCTACAATTTTTACATGTAACCTTTTTGTATGGTCACAAAATTTATATAAAACTTAAATAATTTTTTTTTCAACTCATTTTTTAAAATTTAATATTACTAGTAAGTATACTATAAAAATGGATTCCGTTGATTTAATTCCAATTTTTCTTGGATCTGCTTTAACAATTGTTGCATTTCTATCATTTTTTATCAATTTATTTGTATCTTTTATTTTTATAAAAGGAAAGTTAATTGGATCTTCTACAAGCAGCTTTTACTTGTTATCATTTACAAACATTTTGGCAAAAGCTGTTTTTGCGGCTTGTTATCTCTTTTATCTTGGTCCAAGCTCTATTGCACAGGTTGGTCTTGAAACTGGTAAATTTGCGTAACTAATAGTTCTTTTAGGATTTTTTATTTCCTGGAGGAAAGGATAATGTATTTTATAAATTTTTGGGATTTTTATGTCATACTTTATGGGGACAAGATATGATTATGCAAGCTTTAATTGCACTTAATAGGTTTGTAGCATACTGTAGTATTATAAGAATCTTGATTTTGAAACAAAAAATTGAAATCAAAATTTATATTTTAGAAAGATATTTTATATGAACTTACAGTAATATTTTAGGTTGTTGATAATTGTATATCCAAAAACACAAAACATCTTTACTTACCATAAAACTATTGGAATGGCATTAAGCACTTATCTCATAGGAGGCTTATGTGCTGTTGTTGGAGATTTGCTACTTCCATGCTGTCCGTAAGTTTGTTTATCATGCTTTTGAAATAGAAAAAAGCAATTCGTTTTAAAACTATCCATGTTTTCTAAAGCAGGTGAATCACCACAATTTTTGTGGCAAAACTTTTGACTCAAGTTTTTTTTCTAAAATTATGTTTTTACAGAATATACATGAATTACAAAGCCTACTCACAAGCATTCTATGTTACATCATTTAACTACAGTAGTTTTTATATTTATTTACCGCTGAACATTATTTGTTCTTTAGTAGCTGCAATTTCATATATTTGGGTTTATTTCTTTTTTATCTATTTTCAAAAAACTTTTAACCAATTTTTAGTTATATATTCATGTTCGAAGAACTCATAAAAACACGTCATCATTTATGCCGAAATCGATGCAAGAAAAACGAAAATCTCAAGAAATTAAATACGCAATACAATTTTCATTTTGTACTGTATGGGGAATCAGTAAGTAATCGTCAAAAAAGTAATTTCAAAATCAAAGTCAAATTTAAATTTGCAAAGTTTTGATTTTGATAAATTAAAAAAATTCAAATTTTGATTTAAAAACTCAATAATTTTTAGTAACCTGGTGTGCAATAAGAATTTGTGGATTTGTAATTCCAAAATCTGAACATCCCCTTTCTTCAATTGTTTCATTTCTTGTTTTAATTCATATTACTGCTAATGCTACAGTACTCCTTTTGATGAATAGTGACGTACGTGAAGTTGTAAATAAATTTTGTTTTTGAACTATTTATACTTACAATCCCCCGCGATACTTTCCTTCCAGCAGGGCCCGATTTTCATGCGCGCGCAACATGCAGAACGACTGAAAAGAGAAGAAGAAAAAAATTTTGTGCATCTTTTTTTTCTCTTTTCAGTCGTTCTGCATGTTGCGCGCGCATGAAAATCGGGCCCTGCTGGAAGGAAAGTATCGCGGGGGATTGTAAATGATAAATATATTTTTAGGTAAAAACTCGATTCAATAATATTTTTTGTAAGCATCAATCAACATCCGTTCATCCCACAGTTACAGTTACAACTGTTGTTCAAACTCAATAGCTATCATATTGAAAGTATTGTAATTAAAGTTTCAAGATATCTTTTTTAATAAAACATTTGTGATAAAATTTTGTATTTTATTTTAAATTATTTGTATTTTGCTCTTTCAAATTCATGCCTATGATAATTGAAACCAAAAGCTACCAATTTCAACTGAAACATTAAACTACTTTTTTTTGTTATCATGTCTTACTTCCTCCTTGGGGTTTCATTTTTCCAAGCAAAAAATTCTAATTAGTTTTTGCACTTTTCAAAACCAGAATTTTGTTTTTTGTCATGAAATCTCAGAAAAATAGCCTTCGACTAAAAAAGGAGCTTTTAAGCTTCTTAAAAGCAGCCTTTGCAATCCTCCTCTCTTCTAGAAAAAACATTTTAAAAAATTTAAAGTAATTGCACTTTCAAAGAATTAGAAGAAGAAAAAAGAAGAGTGAATACATTTAGTTTAAAAGTCTTTAAATTTCTAAAAAACAGCAAAAAAACGCCTCTCTTTTTTGCTTTGAAATTCATTAATTCTAAAAAAGTTAAAACAATTTTTGGCAGAAAATAAAGTTTTTTCATGAATGGTTGATAAACTTGTTGTTCTTTAAAGTTCAAACATGTCAGAAAAAACGTTACATCAATTTGTCAGAAAACTTTTTTTGTTTTATGTTTTTTTCAAAGAACAAAGTTTTTTTTGGCTTTGAACAAAGCTGCCTACGTTTGAACTTTTGCTTCTTTGTCTTTTTTGTCGGTTATGCTTTTATCTTTTTGTTTTTGAAAAAATCAATTTTTATCTGTTTTTATTTTGGAATTCGTTTTTAAGTTTTAAATTGTGATCAATAAATACGTAAAATATTACAGCGTGCTTTAAAAAACACATTTTTATAGTTTTCACCAACTATGGTTCCTACAGTAATTCTCTCTCTTTAAAACAAATTTCAAACGTTTGCTGTTAACTTTTTTATAATATTTCATAAAATGACAGCAACTTCAATTTCAATTATTCTTGGAACAATTCTTATAATTTCATCGTTTACAGTATTTTTACTAAATATTACTGTATTATTTGTGCTATTTCAAAGCAGGTTGATTACATCATTTTCCGGATGTTTTTATATTTTAGCATTTGCAAATATTTTTGGGAATGCAGCTTTTATGTTTTTATATTCATTTTATCTTGGACCTAGTTCTATTTTACAAGTAAACATTTTTTTGTCGAAAATCGAAATTTTGATTTTAGAAGGGAACCTTTATGTTTTGATTTTGATCATTTTTTGGCCAAGAAATTTTTTCTTTCTAATTTTTTTTAAATGTCGAAATTTAGCAGTTTTCTTAAATTTTTAGCAACTATCTGAAATTTTGATTTTCGGTTGTTTTAGCTCTTTAGTCTTCCGAAACAAATCACTGATCTTTAAGGATTACCTATTCCAAGATGGAAAAGATAGTACATATTTTAAACTGCTGGGATATTTGATACATGGTTTATGGGGCCAAGATTTGTGCATTCAAGCTGTTGTTGCTGTTAATCGGTAAATATTTCAATGAAAACAGTATTTGTAAAAAGCAAGAAATTTAGAGCTTTAATGATTATTTATCCAAATACAAGCAAATATTTTACATTTCAGTCAACAATAATTTTTGCATTATTTACATATTTTCTTGGATTTCTTGCTGCATTTATTGGAGATTTTGTACTTGATTGCTGCCCGTAAGTACAAAACGATATTTTGAAACTTTGCTTTTGCAGTCCCTGCACCATGTTACTCTGTGTTTCTGTTACAGTCTCTTTAAATATAATTTTTTAACATTTAAATGTCAAAAATGGAAACTTCAAAAACTTAAAAACGATAAATTTGGCTAATTTCATGCCCTTTAATAACGTCACTCATTTTCTTAAAGTGCTGAGAGAAAATTTGTGTGTTTTAGTTTGTTTTTTCTGTTTTAATTTCAGACATTTTTAAATGGCGTGAGAAAACTCTGCTTTTTCAGCGTCATCAAATTACAAAGATACAGTACAATGTAATCAATTTTCAGAGTATATTTATATTACAAAGCTTACACACATACATTTCTTGGAAATAAATTTAATGTTGCGGGCTCATATCTTTATATTCCATTCAATTCAACGTGCGCAATAATTGCATCGTTTTGTTATATTTGTGTAAGCACTTTCTATTATTACAGAAGTTATTGAGTTATACATTATTACGGTATACGGTAAATTAAAATTCTATATTACAGATATTATTTCATGTAAAAACTACGCGGAAAAAAACTGAAAAATTTATTACAAAATCATCACAAGAAAAACGAAAAATTCAAGAACTTAAATATGCATTCCAGTTTGCGCTATGTACTTGTGGATGTATTTGTAAGTTTTCTTTGGATGTGGGAATCAACTTTTAAGCTCACAAGAAAATTTATTTAAAAACAGTAAAAAAGACAAAGTAAAAACGAACAGTTATAAAGCATCTCAAAAAACTACAGTATCCCTAAAGATAAGCAATATCAGTATGAAAAATCGATGACTTATAAATATCTTGAACAATGTGAGCATTGAGATCCAAAGCTCCATCATAGGGCGTACCATCAGCAAGACAATTATCAGGTTGTTCGATAAGTTCGTGCGCCGATATTTGATGTTGTATTTTTAATAATTGAAGAGCAATCAAAATGAGGTCTTTTGTAATTAGTAGGCCCATATCTTAGGTATCTAACGATAACATAATATTGAGGTCACCGTGGATACTGTAGGTGTACGGTAGAATTTTCTCGAACGTGTTCGGATTTTTTGAAAAAATGAGCTGTAATTAAACGGGAAAAAGCTGGAAATGACTGGATATGATGTTTGAGGACAGTCTACATCATATCCAACAACTTTCAGATGGAATATTGCCTCAGGGCATTATGCAAATTTTCGAGGTCAAAAAATTTGCATATTTTCAAAAATTAAAAAAAATGGCAGGAAGATGTTGGAAATTGTCTAGTAAGTCCCCCACAATCAATGTTGGTTGAAATTATGGCTCTGAAACGTTTTTTTATAGCAATTTAAACCATCGCCTGCTACTCAATGTTATTCCTTGCCATAAAAAAACGTTTCAGAGCCTTAATTTTGACCAAAATTGATTGTGGGGGACTTACTAGACAATTTCCAACATCTTCCTGCCATTTTTTTTAATTTTTGAAAATATGCAAATTTTTTGACCTCGAAAATTTGCATAATGCCCTGAGGCAATATTCCATCTGAAAGTTGTTGGATATGATGTAGACTGTCCTCAAACATCATATCCAGTCATTTCCAGCTTTTTCCCGTTTAATTACAGCTCATTTTTTCAAAAAATCCGAACACGTTCGAGAAAATTCTACCGTACACCTACAGTATCCACGGTGACCTCAATATTATGTTATCGTTAGATACCTAAGATATGGGCCTACTAATTACAAAAGACCTCATTTTGATTGCTCTTCAATTATTAAAAATACAACATCAAATATCGGCGCACGAACTTATCGAACAACCTGATACAAATGAAATTGATGCAGAAACCTTTTAGAGCAGGACAATTCAATTCGATAGATTTGTTAGCTAATTCACAAACATTTTTTGCATTAATTTTATCACTTAATTCATTTGCAATTCGATCCTAAAAAAGAATAAGTATATATATATGCACCTGGCTATAGAAAAACCAAAGCATACTTTAACAATAGGCATATCATAGGCATGTGCAAATTTAAGATCTTCAAGCAAACCAGCAATTATTCGAAAACCGTCCGGTAATCCATAACAGAAATGAATAATATTTTGAACAGTATTATAATGAAAATCTTTGATTTCAATTTGATTAACATTTGATTCGAATATTTTAGTGAAAACAGATGAATATTGACGTAGAACGAATTTATGGACCTAAAATCAAAGACACGTCTATATGAGCACAAAAAAAGATAAAAAATTACATACTTTAATTTCATGATTTGTAGCAATAATTGTAAAATCTTTATCCTTTGAATCAAACCAAAGAGTTTCACCTAAGCTTTGAATATGTGGCTTTGCAGTACGTTCAAGGATTCCTCGAAATTCCAATGTAAGAATATCTTTAACAAAAAAATTCTTATCAGGATTAAGCATTTCTTCTCGCTTAATAACAACACCATAAGGATCATTAAAATTGCTATCTTTTGGAGAAGGAGTTGATAAATCACCTTCATAGCCAGCAGAAGCAATTGTAAGTTTTAATTCTTTAACATTTGTATCTGATGTATCTTCCTCATCATTAAAATAAATTCCCATTTCACCATTATCTTCTCTCATTCCAAAATAATATTGATATCCATTGATATTTGTTTTAATAAAGGTCATTGCATAATCATTGTCAGTAATTCTCATAAAAGTATCTCTTTTGATTGTCCAAATTGTAGCAACTTTAAATTTAAATGCCATATTGAGTTCTTACAGCCTAAAACAATTAAATATATAGAAAAATAAGAATGTTTTAAAGAATTAAAACCACGTTAAAAGAAAAAGCAAAATATAAGTATATCAGATCAACTAAAAAAACACACGACATTATTTGTGTGCGCGAAAAAAAAAACAACAGAAAAAAACAACTTAAATTACAATCTAGAGTAGCGCCATTTGACTCAAATCGGTAAATTCTTTTTTGTTCCTTTTTTATAATTTTTCTTTCTAGAACTTTTTAACACTTCTAGAAGATTCAAACAAATGTTAGAAGTTCGACATAGAAAAAAGTAGTTTTCAACTTGAAAATTTTGCAAAAAATTTTGAATCTTCTGAAGCAAAAAAAGTAAAAAGAACATATTTTCTGTTAGATTTTTATGCAGGGGATTATTTAAAATGCTTTTTAAAATAAGTTTAATCTCGAACAATTTTTAGTTACATGGATAAGTTTAAGAATCCTTATGATTCTTGTCCCAAATGCAGATAGCCCAATATATATTATTATTTCATTCTTTCAAATTATACATTCATCATCCAATTCCCTAGTGTTTTTATGCTTCAACAATGATGTATGTTTGTATTATAAAATCATTTTTAACACTAAAGGTATATCTATTTCAGGTCAAGCACCATTTTAACAAAATATTTTTTAAACAACATTCTATATCAAAATCACCTTCCATATCAACAGCAGCAAAAAGTCAATCACAAATTTTAAACAGTGATTAAAATATTTTTCAGTTTACGGGTGTTTTTGTAATTAATAAAATTAATTTTATTTTAGCGTATTATTTGTTATTGATGTACAATATTAAAGTGACCAGATGGTATACTGTAATTTTTTTAAATGAAAAGTTAAAAATTACAGTATACCTGTAAAATTTATTTTTTTCTAAATAGCTATGAGTAATTTAGTTCAAAAAATATTGATATTAAAAAAAAGATTCATTTTTGACGAAAAAATTTTCGTAAACATCTTACAAAAAATTTGCATTACACATACAAGAGCCGCAAAGACAGATTCATAAAAAACGAATATAATCTCATTTTTCCCAAGCAAAAGATTGTTTATATAAAAAATATCCTTTGCAATTTTCGCTTTTTCATCGATGAAAAAAGCTGCTGTGTTTTATTTTTGTTTCAAAAAACTGATCCAATCGACGCGCTTTTTTTCTTCGTGGTTGCTTATTTCTCCTTCCCTTTAAAACAAAATCGTTTGCTAAAAAATTGCTTTAATTATTTTTCAACGTTTTTTTTTAGAACAAATTGTTTCAACGTCTTACGGATTATTGAAGGGGCTGTCCAGATATCAGGGGATACGTAAAGGCGTGATATTAATTTGTTAACAGAAGACGGATTAACAAATTGTTAAATCATTTTGATACGAACTGGATATTAGTCGCCAGATAGCTATAGCTATGTAACAGTTTTTTAAAAATCTTTTATATCTTTTAATTTAATGAATCCAAGAAATTTTTTGATACAAGTTCAAAATTTTTGCTAGAAACCATATAAAAACTTTTATAGACATCAATTAAGTAAAACAAGAGTTACTAGAGCTTTAAAAAATAGCCTACATATCTATTTTTCATCGATATGCGACAAATACATCCCACGAGAGTATCCCCCAATATATTGGCCAATAGGACATGAAAATGTATAATTTTTTGTATTACATGATATCTGAACAGCTCACTTATTATATACCAATAAAGCATGACATCTACAAATAAGCGTCTAATTTGCTTCTTCGATATCCTTGTTGATGGTAAAGCAAAAGGTCGAATTCAATGTCAGTTATTTAATGATATTGTTCCAAAAACATGTGAAAATTTTATGAAATTGTGCCAAGGCACCAATGAATTAGGTCCAACAACTGGCAAAGTAATGACCTATAAAGGATGTACCGTACATAGAATTAAATATAATAAATTGATTGAAGTATGTACATAAAAAATAATTACCTATTTAGCAACAATATATTTTTTTAGACAGGTGATTTTTCACATAATGATGGAAGTGGCGGTGAATCAATTTTTGGTGGATTATTTGAAGATGAAAATTTTGATGTTAAACATAATGAAAAATATATGCTTACAATGGTCAATAATGGTCCAAATACAAATGGTTCACAATTCGCTTTCACGCGATATCCAGAATATGAACTGGATGGAAAAAACGTCGCCTTTGGAAAAGTATGATTTGATATTTTTTGGCTTTGTTTTTTAGGGGATATTAAAAGCGCGACTTTTATTGTTTTTGGACATAAAGATTGTTATTGTTTAATTTTCAAAAGCATCTGATGCGTTTTGATTCCGTTTCCCATCAAATTTCGTTCGAACTCCAAAAAAGGGAACCTTCATTTCAGCGATAACGAGAAGAAAAAAGGAATATCATTATCAAATGATATTTTTGGGATTGTTTCTGTCATTTGATAATGATAAAAAGATTGATATAAGCTTAAAGGAGGGAAAGCAAGAAGAAAAGTTTTCGAAAGCTGATTGCTAGCAATAAAAAAACATTGTGTTGTTGTTGAAGCTGATAGAGAACTGTATAAAATTCAAAATATCTTTTTTATTGTATTTAGCAATTGAACCTTATCGTGATTTTTTAATTTAAAAAAAAATTAAGTATTGAATTTTTAAAAGTACCGCCAAAAAGATGTAACCAATCTTTGTTACCAATTTCGTTGCAAGATCTTTTTATCACTTTTACTAATTTTTTTTTTCAGATCGTAAAAGGAAGATTTATAATTGATTCAATTTGTGAAATCCCGGTTGAAAAAACTTTTAAACCGATAGCCGACATTGTAATATCAAGGTGTGGTATCATGGTATCAGAGTAAGTGGTTTTCAACTCTTTAAAAAATTTAAAATTGAATCATTTTCAGAGAAGGTGAAGTAAGTGATCTTACATCGTCAAATGAATGTGTAATAATAACACCTGACAAAAAAGAAGGTGCGAAAAGAAAAAAAAGAGGTGATTCAGTTGAATTTGTTGAAGAAGTAATAAATAGACCAGTAATAAAGAGACCAAGAGGAATGAGAAGATTGCCAAATTTGGAAATTCCTACATTCAATGATATTCCAAATCCACTTGAACGAAAGTAAGAGTTGCTTCTCATTTTGGGATTAGTTATAACAACCTTTATTTTTTAGTTCAACTGAAAGTCGTCCATATAATGAACTTGATCGACATATTCAATATTATCAAAATGATGAGAGTAATCGGGAACAACAGCAACATCATGGCTATCAGCATCGTCAACATGATTCTGGCAGATATGGTAATCAAGGAGATTATAGAGGTCAACGTTATCGTGGAGAAGATTCATCATCAGGAGGACCTGTAAGAAAAGTTAAAGGCAGAGGTATTACACGTGCTTTGGAAGAGTGGCTGACATATATACATTTATCTTATAGGTGTTCCTCGATATCAACCATATTTAAATGATTCAATCCCAACTCCAGCATATGTGAAAGAAGCAAGTCAACGTATAATTCCAATGAAAAGAGCTCAAGAACTTATCAATCGAAATAGAGAAGAAGCAAGAACAATGTTTTTGAATATGCCAGATGAAGCACAAAAGCGAAAGGAATTTCCACTTTTTAATCCAGAACATGAAAAAGCTATTAAAGAACGAGCTCTTAAAGAACGTGAAATAGAAGAAACGACAGCAGAAATAGATAAATATTTTGCATGCAAAGATTCATATGGTTCATATCGTCCAACGACTTCTTCTACATCATCATCACAACAACATTTTGACTTTGACATCTATCATGAACGTCCAAAAACTTCTCTTCTTGGTCCTCCACCTGCTTCAGGCTTTTATAATCAATCTGGTCGCTCTTATTCTTCATCTGCTGGAGCATATAAAAATAATAATAATTATGGGGCTTCAGCAAGTGATGTTGCTCGTCAAATGGAAAGCATGAATATACTTTCTCCTCATCATCGTCCACCACCAATTCCATTGAATGAAGTTGTATGTGGAAATGAAGATATGTTTATTCCTCCGCTTCCACCTCCAAGAACAACTTCAACTAATTATCAATACCATCAACATTCAACTCAACATCCAAAATCTTCATATCAACAAGCGCCTCGATTTTTCTTTTAATTAAAATATATTTTGGTTCATTTTTAACGTTGTAATAAAAATATTTTTGACTGTGAATTTTTTTGCGGAAATGAGATTTTTTCCTATGCCGTTCTTTTTTTGGCATTCCCTTAGGGAAATCTTCCAATAGCAGAGCAAAGAATAAAGTTGTTTTTTGTTGGGGTAATAGCTTCTCTTTTTCTTCAGTTTAATGTTTACTGAAGTTTTAAAAAAAGTAATGTTTTACTGCTGCTTACTTTGATGGATTACTTTTTGGGTTACAGTAATCATTTACATCCCAAAACAGAGAGAAATACTTTTTTAGAGTTAAACTCCTTTTGTTTTGAAGCAATGATGCGGTTGTGTTTTTTTTTGAAAAAAAGTTGTTTATTGAGAAGCAAGAAAGCAATATACCCCCTCAAGCGATGACTAATGCCTATTGCTTTCTTTAAAGTTTGCTGTAAAAAAATGGTTTTTTAAAACAGCAGCATCCTTAACAACAAATTAAGCAGCTGCCAAAAATCATCTTTTATTGGTTTTTTTTGGCAAATGAACGATCTCTTCTTCTGTGTTTTTTCAAAATAAAAAGCAGCTGCTCATTTTTTTAGTCGCTGCCCAAAACTGAAACAGAAGCCGCTACACAGCAGCGACCTCCTCCGTCACCACAAAAGCAGGCGCGCGTAAAAAAACTTGTTTGACCTTTTATTCTTTCTTTTGCATCTTTCTTTTTTCATTTGACATTGTTTGGTGCGGTTCGAGATTGCCTTGTTTTCTTTTATCTATCTGCTTATTTTTCGAGAAAAGTTTTTTGAAGCCATCTCATTGTTTTTAGTCAGCCGTGATAGTTGTTTATTTGTTTATTGAATGCCGGTAGCTAATACCTTTTACACTTTTTTATTGTTTCCAAATCCAGATTCCCCTTCCAAAGAATGCATAAAATTCACTACTTTTACGTTTCTTCTTTCTTTAATTGTTGCGAAATGTCTTTTGTTTTTTGGCCAACTAACCTATTTTGAAATATGTTGTTGTTTATCATATTCATCTAAAACAGCTGAATAAGTTAAAAAAGGAAACTTTTTGTTCGTTCGTTCTTTTTTTTGTTGCTGCGTGCCATTTGAAACAATCCAAAAATGGCATACATTCCTTTCTCTTTTTATTGTATTTGGTCAAAGATTATATTTGTTGAGAAAGAAAAAAACAACAACATTAGCTGCTGCTGCCCATTTTTTTAGAGTTTCTTGTTTCACTCCTTCTTTTTTGAGCTATTGCCAATGTTCTCAGTAAGAAACATTTGGAATGAGGGAGGATATGTGTGTTTTTGGTATAAAATTAGCTGTATTTTTTTTTGTTGCAATTTTTGGAAGTCAAAAACAAAAAACTGTTTAAATATTAATAAAAAAATTGTTTTTGAGGTTGTTTTTGTTTTGTTTCAATGCTTGGCATCAGCTTTCAGAAGGCTTTTTTTGCTATTTAGAACTCTCATATCTTTCTATGTACTTGGTCGATTTCTATGAAACTACTTGTGTAATTTCTGACATTGGCTTCGAATGTACAAAAGATGTCATAACCATTGATTCATGAAGTCAAATGATATGAGAACAAAATAGTCACGTAATTAATTAAAATATAATAGCTATCGTTGGTTTGTTTGTTGATGTTTAAGCTTTTTGGTGTAACAAATTGTTGTTTTTCTTTTTAAAGCATCAGCTAAAAATTAGAACTTTTGACATTAAAAACCAATACCAAAAAAGAAGTGTCAAGTTATTATAAAGAAAGCACACCTTCCTTCTTTTCCTTCTCCTTTGTGTTTGACGCTTTTCGCCTATTATGCTATTTGGCAATGAAACTTTATTGCTGGACCTGTTTTTTTTGCCGGCATGTTTGGTATGTATGGATAGAGCATGAAAAATGGAGCTTGAAAAAATTTTAACTGATCTCCGGAGGTGGCCATCTGAAGGAGATATGCGCGCGCGAATGTTTAAATAGGATTCTTTCTTTGTTGCTGCATGGCCGAGTGGTGCGTGCGTTGGGATGACGTGGCGGAGGTCGGGGGTTCAAGGCCATGGGGGTTTAAATGCTTTAATATGCATTGGGATGATGTATTATGAGTATGGGAGTATGAGAAATGGCATGAAAAAAATTGAGTATGCGTCTTTAGGTGATTGAATGCATGTAGTATGCGATGAAAAATGAAAATGCAGGGAAGGCATGCAATAATGTTTTTTTGAAAAAAATGTGGTTTGGGGATGCTATTTAGGGATGAAAAATGTTTAAATTTAATTTTCTAATAAATGTTGAATACAGTATGCATGTGGTACAGTATGAAAAAGCGAAAATGTTAAACATGCATTTTTTGATGACGTTTGCTCATTGTGTTATTTTTTCATGTTGTTTCAAGATGAAGTATGAGAATATATTGAGAATTTTTTGGTAATAGAAAGTGCTGGTAAGAGTTTGCTGCAGTATGCATGCAATGCAACAAGAAAAATGAAAATGCATCTGTTGAAGTTTGTTATCAAAATGTTGTTTTTGAGTGGTGGTTGAAAAATAAATGAGTACACCGTCGTTGGTTCCGGAGGAACCAACGACTCTTTTTTGTGATGCTAGAAAAGGTTTGACGAGATTATAATTGTTTTTATGAGAAAAAGCATGAAATTAATCTGCTATGCCAAAATGTAAAGGATAAATGCGCAGTGATAATTACGGCATGTTTGGTATGAAATGAAAGGGGATGAAAAATTAAAGATGAAAAAACAAGAATGAGTAGAATTTTATGCAACACTAAGAATGCGAGAGCCGCAACGCGGCTCTCCTAAGAGACTTGTTACTATTATTTTGAAATTTTACACGCTGCTGCAGCACCAACAACAACAATAAAAACAACAATTCTTTTTTATAAATGTTGTTTTTGTAATTTTAGCCATTATTTACACTTCTTTTTTTCGTGAGGGGATATTTACAATAAAAAATTTATAAATTTCTTTACATACTGCTTCTTCTATTGTTTCCTCCTCCTTCTTCTTCTTTCTAGCTACTAGTAGCTAGGGGCTCGCCAAACCCTTTAAGCACGCTATTTTGGAAGTTGTTGCATTTCACTTTTTTGAAAATAGAAGAAGCAAAGAGAAATAAAGGTGTGACATTTTATCTTCTTTTTGTTAACTAAAGCTCTAAAAGTTACGGCAACTTTTTTTCTTGAAAACATTTTTTTAGCATGTTTAACGTTTAACGATAACAACAAAAACAACAACAATAACAATAACAACTGTTTTTCTATTATTTGCTTTAGTTAACGTAAAAAAATTTTTGTTTCACTTTCTTTCTAGATGTTGTTGCGGCTTTTAACAAGCCGCATTTTTCTTTTTTTTTGTTTCTGCTTCATCAACTTTTTTTTGCATTCGTTTGATCCGATTTTTTTTGCTTGGAAGCAAATTGGGGCTTTTTTTAATTTTTTAAAAATTAAATTTAATCATGTTTTTTGGAAGGATGATTTTAAAGCGTGATTTTTTTGATAAAAAAAAGTTAAAAAGGCAAACTTTTTGAATCGTTGTGACAAAATGAATTTGTTCAAGATTCTGATTCATGGGTATTTGTTTTGTTTTTTTAGCGGATTCCACTTGAATAATTAATTAACTAACATTCTTTTCGCTTCTTTTTTTCCAGAAACTTCTTTCTTTTTTTGTTATCACACCTAAATTCTTTTAAACTTTTTATCACCCATTTTTTTCTCTCTTTTAAACAATTATTATTTTAAAATGTTTTTTGATGCTTTGTTATTTTATTTCATTACCTTACTCTTACTCTTTTATTTTTTTTTAAAAAGTAGTAACAAAAACAATACATTACTTTTGAAAAAGTAAAGAATTATCGCACTTGGATGATTTGCAAAAACACATTTAAAAAATGCAATTAAAAAGAACTTTATTTTCAATATATTTTGATTGAAAAAAAGGGGCGGTGGCTATAGAGATGCATATTTATTTTTATTTACCTACTCCATCAACATCATCATCCTACATGAGTCAGGCATTTTCTCTAATTTCTTTTTTTTTGCAATGTATCAAGGTTGATGACAACAACAACTTTTTTCTTAAATTTTCTTTCATTTTCAAGATTAAATTTCAGATCAATCAATTTTTTTGACGCTGTTGGACAAAGATTTTTTATGTAAGATTCTTTTTTTTCTTGTAAAAATGTGAAATGTGTTTAGATTGGTATTAATTTAAAGAAAGGATTAGCTGCTACTGTTTTTAGGAAAAAGTTTTGGAAGATGGTTTATGACCTTTTTTCTGCTGCTGCGGTTTTTGGGAGGGGGAGCAAAAAGAGATGATGATTAAAAACAGATTGAAACTCGTTTTTTTATTGTTTTTATTTATTTGTTTGTGTTTTGATATAATTCTTTCTCTCTTTTTTTAATGATTGAAACATTTGTGGGGCTTAAGTTTTGGAAGTGCGAAAGGGAAAGTAAAAAGAAGTAACGGAAAAAAGAAAAAATGTTTTTGAGGTGGTTTGGATTATCAAATTTTTGTTTTAAAAACCATTTATTAAATTTGAAAAAAGCAGTAATTTATCATTTAGCTTATTGCTGTTGCTACTGTGTATTGAGGCATAAATGGCATTAATACATCAATTTTGGGATAAAGAAATAAAAATGTGTTTTGTTTGTAATCATGTTATTTTCTAATAGCTTTTTTGCAGCTTTAGCTTATTTTTGGCTTTTTTTAATAAATAAATTAGATATTATTAAATTAATGAATACTTTTTTTATAACTTTAGGTTTTCTATTTTTTGTTTTACCTTTTTTGTTATTTTTGAATGCCGCTGAAAAAGCGTTTTTGCTTTTTTCTATTCTAGGTTTTTAGGTTTCATTAAAATGCCATTTTTTCTTGCTTTCCTTTTTTATCTCTGAAAAATCAAACTTTGATGAATGTATTTATTCGGGTTTTCCTGTGCCGACAAAAAGTACTTTCCTCTATTGTACACACTTTTTTCGGCACTTCTTAAGCACCGCATCCTTGGCTTTTGAAGTTTTCCTTTTTTGCACTTACATTTTTTTAGTTGTCGTCGTCCAAAGAAATAATTACCTTCTCTTTTTTACCTTCTTCGTTTTTTTCTTTCTGAAAGAACGCATTTTTAACCTTTCTCTTTCCTTCCTTTAAAAAAATGATCTCATCACTTTCCTTCTTTCAATGTCACCCCAACTTCTACCACAACTATTCCTTCTCTTTCCTTGCATCCCCGTTTTTAATGGCCATATAAACAACCCGAACCAGTTTCATCTCCTCTCTGCCTTTTTTGCCAAAGAATTTTTCTCCCCTTTTTTCTTGGTTGTTGTTTAAACTTTTTCGTGTTACCCGAGAAAAAATACCCTTCCAAAACAATTTATATTTGTATCTTTTTTCTTTGTTTTTATTAATTACTTTTTACATTTTTTAGATTTTTTGCGTAATATTTCTCTTACCAAGAAAGTTTTATAAACCGAAATCAAGCAACAACAAAGCCTTGCAACCATGGCGGATTCAAAATATCGTTTTGTGATATTGGCAATATCCACAGCAGCCTTGGCAATGATGTTGGCAAATGTTTTAACTTTGAATTTTACAATTCTTTGTATGACAGAAGAAAAATATCGATGGGAAAATTTTACAATTCATTTAAATTTCGATGTCTTTGAACGAGTTGACTTCGATCCACCTAAGCCTCCGACAACAGAAGTCACAGAAGTTCCACCAACTGTTCGACCCACGATTCCAGATTTTGAAATTCCTGGTTTTCGAACCCCACAAGTTGGATTTAATTGGCAGACATTTAATTTTGCACGGGCGAATCCACAGCTATTTATTCAAATTATGAAAAAAGTTATTAAAGAAGTTAGTCTTCGAGCTGCTGAAAGAACTGGTGAAGCCTTGGATCCTAGAAATATTGATTTTACAAGATTTCGAGAAGGTAAGTGGGCGTGTTGCATCATTTTTGAACAGTTTTTTTTGCAAATTGAAACAAAGACTCTTCGAATTGAAAATATTTGTTTCAAAACAAATTTTCGAAAACAAAAACATTTGCATTGGGCTAAATTTTTAACAATTTAAAAATTTCAGGCTTCAATTTAACTGATTACAATCCAGATGTTGTTGTAAGAATTAAAGAATATATTTTGGATAAACTTCGTACCGGTCAAAAAGGTATTCAATGGATTGAAACTGAAGGCCGTAATGTTACAACTGATTGGAGAACTGTAAATATTACAGTATGTCACTTTAACACATTTCTAGTGTAATTAATAATCATTCTCATTTCAGGATATGGAATTAACAAATATTACATGGAATGGTGAAGTAAATGGTCGAATTCGAGTTGTTGATCAATATGCTGATTATTATTATACCAATGCAGAACAAACAGCTCTTCTTGCTTCTGTTGCATTAGGATCATTAGTCTTTATTCTTCCAGTTACGAGAATGATTGATCGAATGGGAACTCGAAAAGCTTTTACAATTGTTGGAATTATTTCTGCCATCACAACTGGACTTATCCCCCTCGCAGCATCATTTGGCTTCTGGCCATTTTTAACTGTTCGATTTATTCAAGGTATTGGATTTGCTGCATGCTTCCCTGTCATTGGATCTGTAACATCAAACTGGGCAAAGATTTCTGAAAATGGTTTATTCAATGGTGCCTTGACTGGCTTCCTCCAACTTGGACCTGTTATTGCTTTCCTTGCCTCAGGGCTTTTCTGTCATTTGGATGCATGGGAACTTAGTTATTATGTTCATGCCCTTCTTTCTGCTATCATTATTACAATCTTTTGGCTTATTTATCGTGATCATCCTCGGGAACATAGCAAAGTTTCTGTTCCAGAACTCACTGAAATTCAACTTGGTAAAGTTGTTGTTGATGGCCGAGCTAAACATAATCGAAATAAGGTATTGTTCTTGATGGAATTTTAAATTGTTTTTAATATGAGTGATTTTTAGGTTCCATATGGTGAAATTTACAAAAACAAAACTATTTGGGCTATCTGGATTGCTGCATTGGGAAATATGTTCGGCGTTTTCTTGATTATGTTCTCTCCAATCTTTATCAGAAAGGTATGTTTTTAGGGCGTTTTCCGCATTTGAAACTTTTTGTCGGCATTAATAACTTTGTTTTAACTACCTTATTACCAAACCGTAAAATAACTGTTTTTTAGGTTCTTCAATACCCCTATCTCGCTGTTGGATCATTTGCTGCTCTTCCATTCCTCTTCCAATTCTTTGTTAAACTTTTCTCTGGACCATTCAGTGATAAACTTGCAAAACCCGAAAGCTTCAAAGTTAAACTTTTCAATTCTGTTGCATTCTTTGGCATGGCAATCTTCTACATTCTCTTAGCAATTTTGGCATCAGTTGATAATCAAATTATGTCAATTATTTTTGTTATTGCTGCTGCAACAATCCTTGGCTTCAATTGTGGTGGATTCTTTAAAGCTTCAACTCTCGTCTCTCGGCATTTCAGTCATTTCGTTAATGCTCACCTTCAATTCTTTGCTTCTCTTGCTTTACTCTTGGTTCCATTCATTATCTATGCCATTGCACCAAATAATTATGCATCCGAATGGTCAACAATTTTCTTCATCTTTGCTGGACTTTTAATTATTACAAATATTATTTTCCTTGCTATTGGATCTGGTGAACCTGCGGCCTTTACAGGCCCTCTTCTTCCTGAGAATGATCTTGTTGCAAATAATGGTGAACAAATGAAACCCATCATTAAAGATACCTCTGTAGCACAGACTACTTCTACTACTGTTGTTGCATAAATTAATCTCTCTGAATTTTTTGTATCTTTTGCTTCCCTCTTATTTTTATTCCCTCAGGCTGCTTATTTCCTTTTTTTTTCTGTTTGATGATGTTGATCCTCTGCCAGTATTTTTTTTCATTTGGATTACACTTTTTTATTGTATGAATTTTGCTATATTTTTTCAATGAATATCTTTTTTTGCATAATAAAAGTTTTTAATAAAAATTGATAGAGCTTACACAGATACCGTTGGATGATTTACAAGTAAATTATGAACCGATGCTTTTAATCGATAAGTGCTTGTACATAACTGTTCTTAGAAACACAAGTCAACGAAAACAAAGATAGATGAGAAACACTTATGTATTTCTCTGTGATTGGCAATATGTTCTTATTTTCATGCTTGCCTTAATGAGAATAATTATTAAAATAATTTAAGCAGTTCCTAAGAGAATTCATGTCACATTCTCTTGTGAGCCCATCTCTTGCAAAACTTTACATTCATAAAAATCAGCACTAACACGAATATTTATTGAGAATAGAATTTTTCAAGTTGTTGTTTATTTACATCTGCTTGGTATTGCTGTTTCTCAAAAACATAAATCCATGTCTATGCATTTATTTTCATAGACATGGATTTATCTGATACTGATTCAAGCTCTGCTGGAACTATATTTGGTTCAGATGCAGAATATTCATGTGATAATTTAAACATTGATGAAACCGCAATTGTTCCTTCTATCCGAACTCGCTTCCATGAATCAATTAATCGACAAAACTTTTCTTTTCATAATACTTTGATGTTTTATATTACTGAAAATCCATCGTCTGCTAAAGTTTATCAAAACCTAATTAAAACATGCAAATACTTTTTTTACAAAAATCCAATTGTTTTTATGCCATATTTGTATTCAGATTCGAGCAGTGATGGATGGTATAATGGAATTAGAACTAAATTAAAGAATATCTCTTGTAAAGTATGGGTCACTGTTAAAATCGATATGGAAACTAGAGGTGGTGGTAAAGATAATCGAGATTGGATTACATTTCTAATTCCAAAAATTTATCAAAGTGATATTAAAAAGTTTTATTTTTGGAAGCAAAATATATCTTTAAATGATTTAATTTTTCTTGCTGCACGAAAATGTAAAAAAATACGATTCAGCTGCATTACCGTATTCGATGACGATGGTGATACAGCATTAGAAAAGATTATTGAAGTACTGCCAAAACTTCGAAATTTGGATTAGTTAGTTTTAGTTTCGTTTATTTCAAAAACAATTGTTTTTTTAAGTGATTTAATAGGTACCCCACCAAATTTGATTTCGACGGTAACAGTTGAAAATTTATTAAAAATTCGTCATTTTTCAAAATTTACACATTTCTGTTTGGATTACATTCCTGACAGCTTTGATGTAAATAGGTTTTATAACTATATAAGACAATTATAAACAAAATATTTTTGTCATCATGAAAAAAAAGAAAAAATTCCGTATTTTCCTCTTACCACTTTTGAATTTCATTTTTCAGTTATTTTTTTGAACATCCTCTATTTATTTTTGAATAGAGGAAATATCTTTAAAAATTCTTATTTTTGTAATCAGAAAATTGTTAAAATATTACTACAGTAACTTTTTAGCAGTAATATAATAAATACTGTATGTGAGGAAAAATGCGAGGTGAATCACCTTTTCTAATGCTGGAAAAAGTGAGGAAAAATTCCACCTCGCTTTTTTCCTCACTTTTTTCTCCTTCCATTTCCAAAAATTGAACTTGGCTCCTCTTGGTCCAAACGCTTGCGCGTTTCACCTCAAAGCCACTAACACTGTTGTCAAGGAACGTTCTTTTTGCATGTTCTTTTTTTCCCTTTTTTTTTTTTTTTTTTTATATACCAAACAAATCTTTGGTATATAAAAATTCAAAATTTCTTGACATGGTTGATGATGGGATATTAGCTAAACAAAGCTTTATCATTACTCAAAATCCTACGGTAGGTCTAGATAACTTGTTCTAATTTAAAACCGGTTAGTTCAAAATTTTAGGCATATTTTTTACAAAAGTTAGGAAAACATCACAATCATGCTGTTCTTTTTTTGATGGGAAGCTATAATTCACCTGCTCCTGAAATAGCAACAGTATCGCCAACAGCAATCTTTGATGTTATTATTCAAGCTCCTTTGCAAATTGGTAAAATATATAAAAATTTTTAATAAGCATTATCTTTTAAAACTTTTGCAGATAAAATTTGCAACGTTTTGCCTCCTTCTTTAATTAAAGCATCACTCTATGTTCCCGGAACTCCACAAAGATCAGATGAAGAAAAGATAAGATATTTATCAAAAAAAGCAATGGAAAATGAATGCACATTAGCATCAGCAATGAATATTAGTGATTGTTATTCTATGGCTAAACTTGCTGAAAACTCTGATCAAGCTTTAATTTATTGTTGTTCTTATGAAGGTTTGCTTTATTTTGTATGCAGAAAGCTCAGATAAGTAGTTTCAGTTACACATCTTTATTTGCAAGATTTATCTTTTTACAAGAATATCACTGTCATTGGTGAATCAAATTTGAAAAAATTGGTTCAGCAACGTGTTGAACAACCAGTAGCTGATGCAGGAGCAGATCTAGTTGAAGAAGGAAATGAAAATACTGGATCTACAGAAGAACTTGAATAAAAAAAAGATTTTTTCAATTTTTTATTACTATTGTAATTCTTTTTTTAACACATTTTTGTTGATTTGCAAAAAAATACATTTATTTTACTGTAAAGAATATTAATAGTTGTTGTGACATTTGTTTTTTTAATAGTTAAAATAACATTAATTTATTTAAAATAAAAAAAAGAAAAAAATAATGCAAAAAAAAGTTGAGCGATAAAAAGAAAGGCAGCACAAAAAAAGGGAAAAAAAGAACATGCAAAAAGAACGTTCCTTGACAACAGTGTTAGTGGCTTTGAGGTGAAACGCGCAAGCGTTTGGACCAAGAGGAGCCAAGTTCAATTTTTGGAAATGGAAGGAGAAAAAAGTGAGGAAAAAAGCGAGGTGGAATTTTTCCTCACTTTTTCCAGCATTAGAAAAGGTGATTCACCTCGCATTTTTCCTCACATACAGTATTTATTATATTACTGCTAAAAAGTTACTGTAGTAATATTTTAAAACTTTAAAAAATATCTTAATTATGTTTTAAAAAATTCTTGTAATTTAAAAAAATAAAAATTAATCAGTATTTCCTCATATAAAAAATAAAGTGAGGACATAATAGAAAAATCAACAAAATGAGGAATTTGATGAGGAAACTTCTCTTTTTTTTCTTTTTTTTTATGATGACAAAAATATTTTGTTTATAATTGTCTTATATAAAGGTAAATATTTAAAAAAATTTAAAATTGCTTTCATTGTTAAATTTTAGAAGAATAAGAAAACAAAATTATATCTTCAATTTCGTAGTGATATTTCTGAAGAACATAAAAATTGTCTCAAAAAAATTGTAAATGAAATTATTGAAACCGAAAATCATGATGAGTATAGAATGCCTTGGATACAAATTTATGGAATGAATGATCCGACGTTTAAGAAATTCGAGGACCTTTGGCACAAATACATATAAAAAAAGGAAGTTGTTTGAAATTCAAAGATAAAGATACTTTTGTGATACTTTCAACTTATTTTGTTCGTTTACTTATTTACATTTATTGTTTTGTTATCTGTATCATCAGTATGACGCAATACAATGCCCAAACATTGTTTGTGTATTAAATAAAATATTTATTCATTTTTTATATAATTATAAAAATTATGCATCATTTCTTTTTTTAAAGGCACAAAAAACACAACAATAATAAATGCAAAATTGAAATGCGGTAGTCATTTTGTTTACAAATGCATCTTGTAAACAATATATTAATTAATTCATTTATGCTAATATGACAATGCCGCTTCCTTATATTCTGATCCATCAGAATTGAAAATATCTTCTAAGCGCCATTGTAAAGTTTCAAATGTAGGTCTTTTCTCGGGGTCCTTATGCCAACATTGTTGCATAATTTCATATAGTGGTGCAGGGCAGCCATGTGGAGCAGGCATTCGATATCCAGCTTCAACCTTTTGCAGCACTTCAGCATTTGTCATTCCTGGATATGGAATTCTGCCGAATGTTACCAGCTCTGTTAACAATATTCCAAATGACCATACATCACTGAAAATAATGGGCAAATTGCATAAATTTTGGGATTAATTGCAATTAGTTTTTACCTTTTAACAGTAAATCGATTATAATTTGCTGATTCTGGTGCAGTCCTAAAAACTTATAAATTTATTTTTGTTCAAACAATATCTTTTTTTACCATTTAATTGGGAATCTAGCTCCAACTCTTGCTTCATATTCATTCTCACGAATAAGCCGTGCAAGTCCAAAATCAGCTATTTTTACAGTAATATTATGTGAAACCAATACATTTCTTGCTGCTAAATCTCTATGAACCTAAAAATTAAAGAGATACTTAAATGTCAAATTTCAAGTGATTTAGGCAAATTTTTGGAGCTACTACAAATTTGAGTTTTGCGGTAAAATATGATTGAACTAAATCCAGCTCATTAAGAGCTTTCATGTTTTATCCATATTGTAATACTTTCAACAAAACGAAAAAAGCTAAGAAAACGTACAAAATTTTTTTCTTCCAAATATCTCATACCATCTGCAATTTGTGATGCAATATCCACCAGCTGACCCATAGATGACCCACGTCCACGACCTTGTAAGAAATGTAATAAATTTTCTGCCATTAATTCAGTAATAATTAAAATTGGTTCTTCTCTGAAAAAAGGTTTGCATGTTTCTCTCTTTAAAGATTTTAATAAGGCTACCTTGTACAAACAGCATAAAGTTGAAGCAGCCGATTATGTCTTAACTTTTTCATTATTTGTGCTTCTGCAAGAAAATCTGAGACATCTGCTGTTCCCGGTTTCAATTTTTTCACTGCAACTGGAGTAGTATTATTCCAACGAGCTTCCCATACTTCTCCGAATTGTCCAGAGCCAATTTGACGGATAAGTCTCAAAGTTCTTCTAAAATAGGAATTATGCAAATTTTTAAAGCCTTGGAATAAATTACCTATCAATTTCCCATTGATCATCGTATGTAAACGTAGAAGTTTGAGGGGTTTCAATTCTTGCTGCCGGTTTATTTAGCTGTACACAAAGCCCATCTGCATCTTTCGAATAATGATCAATTAAATCTTGTAAAGTACTGAAAGGTCTTCGACGTGCAATATAATATCCACCAGAATCCAATTGCCGGATTCGGTAATGCTTAATTGTTGAACCATCTCGAACAGATAAACTAAATTCATTGTGTCGTGATTCTGAATCTCTTACAAGGAAACATCCATGTTCATTCATTGACATAAGTAACAGCTTTTCAGCATCTACTCTTCTCAACTTTCCAAAATACCATGGCTGGGCATCTATTGATTTTTCTTTTGCAACATAATTTGATGGGATGTATCCAGTTTTGCCTGATTGTAGTGATCTTGCATACCACCAATCACCTTGCATGTCATTCAAAATTTCAAGAATGTCATTTTTCTTAAATGATAAATCTTCGTCTGTTCTGGCTTCATAATCAAATAATGCAATATATAAGTTATTTCCACCCCGAGTTGTTGATGATGGTTTTCGACTTGTATCTGTTGCAGTAGAAGCAGGGCTAAGCTTATGAATGTTATTGTTATTGTTGATAGTGTTGCTGGTGGCAATGCCTTTTGGTTCATGGGGATATAGAATCATACCGGCACCAGATCCTGTTGGAGTTGAATCACCACCACCACCATGAACATTGTTATTTCCAAGGACTAATGTCCCAGCTGTTGAATGATTACTCATTGCAAGGGTTCCAACGGCTGATGCTCCACCGGAAGATGATGACCCTGGGCCTTGGATGGATGAAGGAGGAGGAGGTGGTGGCTTCTTTCCTAAACAATTTCCCATTTTTGATGGATATGGGGGTCGCTGTTGCTGCTTTAAGGCTGCTGCTGTTGTTGTTTTAGAGGTTGATGAAAGTTTGAAAGCGATGATGAAATATATTAATGTTGTCTTGCAACGGAAATATCAAAATATATAAATACAGTAATTAGGGATAGCAATAATAATTTATGCAAATTCTTTTCAAGCTTTCTTGAGATGACCTATTTTCATCTAAAAAATTATTGCAGTTTTAAAAAAACTTTAATGCCAAAATTGTTCAAACACGCATAAGCTTCTACGCGAACTCACGCAAAAAAAGGTATTAAAACAAAATTTACAAAACCATTAAAATTTGCAAATCCCTCATTTTCTCAAAATCTCCAAAAAATTGTTTGTGTAAAAAACACTTCTTTCACAAGAAAAGTTTTATGTTACCGAAGAAAAAAAAAGAAATAGTTACTCTTACACTTATGTTTCACTCTTTCACATATTTTTTTCACTATTACTTTTTTATCATCATCAATCCAAAAAAAACCAGATTTCTTTTTCTCCTTTTCCGTTTCCTTTTTTTAAAAGAAGATGATACAAATAAGAGAGAAAGAAAAATAGTTAAAGATGTTCAAAGAAGAAGAGGAGCTTCTTCTTCTTCCTTTTTCCCAAAAAAGTTTTTGTTTAAAATCATTTTTCAATTTTTTAAAATCTTTTGCTCGCTTACTTTTTGGTCAAAGACTCAAAGTTGTTTCAAGGCCTCTGAATGACTGACTTGTTTTAGAATCAATTTTCTGTGTGTTGAAAAAAAAGTTAACGGAAAAAGGAAAAAAAAGAGTGGTCAATAATAACAAAATAATGTTGCAAAATTGAAATCGGAGGTAGGAAAGTAAGAGGAATATTATAAGTGTTGCTAATTGAATTGTGTAAAAAAAGTGTTTTTCAAATAGTCAATGAACTTTTTTAAAAACTGTTTTCAAGGGGTTTGAAATGGTTGAGATGAAAAAAATTAAAATCAATAAGTAAAATAAAAGTTATCATAAATATTGTTAATCGATTACGGTAATATAAATAAAAAAGGCTTAGAGTGAAAGGCTTCCAAAAAATATTTTTCCCAAAATGCAAAGTAATTTTTTAGAAAAACCTTTAAAGATTTTTTTAACAAAAAACAAAACTTCCGAAAACGTAATTTTTTAAGTTCTAAAAATAGCGATAAACAGATGTCCTTAATTACTTAATTCAAACTATTTTCAAATCTCGACAACAACAAAAAATTTAAAAAAACAAAATAGTACTTGATACTATGCCTCAGAAAATATGTAACCTACAAAAATAAGCACAAAAAATTATTCCATGTTTTCTAACATATTGTCAAAAAAAACATTCATTTTGAACCATTAATTTTAATGTAATTTTTTTAAAATTTAAAATTAAAACAAACAAAAACCGCAAAAAAGTGTTTTTTTTGAAACGTGAAAAATGACGAAGGTCAAAAACAATGGGTCAGGTCATCCACTACTACCACCACCATCTTCATAATCAATGAAAGGTGGATGGTCGGATGGATAAAGATGGTATTGAACGTAAAAAATCTACACGAACATTTACCATCTTTTAAAAAAAGATTGAAAAAATAAATAGGACAATTTCATCCATTTTCCCAGATAAAATTTAGAATTTGAAATAAAAAATGTGTGTCGTTGATTTGATTTGATGGGAAAAAGTACAATCGACGGAAAATTATAAAGGATGACACAGGTTTGAAAAAAAGAATTGGGTAAAATTTGTCATTGATGTTAATAGAAGAGAAAAGACAAGAGGAAAAAGAAACGGAAATTTAATTTTTTACAATAAAATTTCTATAAAACAAAACGGGTGTTTTATTACTACAACTAAACACATGTAATCATGAGACATAAAAAAAATTAAAAGTGAACAGGAAATGTAAACTCTTTTTTTATTGTTATAATTTCATGGTGTGGTAAGTGAAAATAGTAATTAATCAATTAGTTAACTAACGGATGTGTAAAAAGTGGTGTAAAATAGTATAGATGGAAGATGATCTAATTGTAGCTGGGTTTGACTAGAATACATCATTATTTCTAAACCACAAGTTCGAGTTCAATATGAAAAAACTGAAATTTTAAATTTGCTTCTAAAACTCGGACTCCAGTTTTTAGGGTAAATTGTTCTCAAAATTAGAATTGAAAAAGTTTAAGTTTCAATATCAAGCATTAATAATCTGAAGATAGAATATGAAAATAAACAATAAAAAACCACTTATGATCTACACGCAACAATCATAATAATGAACAGAACAATAAAAATTAGAGTTTAAAAATAAATCAAGTTTATTTCAGTGTTAACAAAATAATCCATTTGATAGGAACAGTTAGTACAATTTTTTCACATAATTGCGTAAAACTATCCGAAAAGAAGAACACAATAATAAAGAAAACACTAATAATGATGGAAATCACTACTATATTGATTCACATTAAAAATATGTCTCAAAAAAGTTCGTTAACGGAAGTTAATAGATGATAGAGAACAAAATATCGGAAATAATTTCAAAGATTTTTGATGGAAAAAAGAGATGTGAAAAAATACAGTAATAATCATTGGAAATAAACAAATTGCAACACCAAAATCAACTATAAAAAAGCTTCAACCACAAAATAAAATAGAACAAAAAATACAATTGGCAATTAACAAACCATTTACTATTGACGCTGCTTCAAAAGAAGCAAACGACAGAACAGAAAAAAACGAGAAACGACATTCAATCTGTTTTTCATCGTTCAAACAGAACGAAGCTAAAAGATCGAAGGGAGAAAGAGAGAGATCAAAAAGCTAAATAAAATCATCAGCTTTCACTCGTTTAAGCGAAAAAATCTAAATCCGATTCGATTCGGTCAAGTCTCATCAAGTCAGAAAAAGCAAAAGCAAAAAGCATAGAGAATAAATGAAGATGAGAAAAATAGAGAGAAGATTCACTCCGTTATTAGCAAATAGATCGAAAAGAAGAATAATATTACTATTTTGGAGTCTATCTTCTGTGGGAAAAAAGAAGAGAGATGAAGATTGCTATTGTTTTATTTCAAATTAAAAATGAGAGGGAAAATAGTTGATTTCAATCTACTGGATCTTTTGGATTTATAATAAAATCCAAGGAAAACCAAAAAAAATTTTAATTAAGAGATAAACAAGATTAAGTCTAAAAAAGGTGTAAAAATGAAAACGAAATAAAAAGATACAATTAATTGATATATTCTCTCTCAAGAAAGAGATAATATTCTAAAATTTTATTTACGTAAAATAAAAATTTGACCGAATAAATTTAAATTTTGTTTTTAAAAACATTGTGACAATTGGGTGGTTCGTAGATAGGTAAGGTAGGTAGCAAACGGTCAAACAAAGTCAAGCTGCTGATTCTCTTTTTTTCTCTTCTCTTTTTTCGATCGTTTTTCAGTGTTGTGTTGTTTGACATAAATTTTTGTCTTCACTGGTTTGAGTTTTTTTGAAGGTTAAATATTGAATGAATGGTTGCTGTTGTTGCTGATGGTCAGATCGTAACAGTTTCTTTCTCAAAAACTATGTTTGTCTGTCGGTACTTTACTTTTTTTTGGGAGGATGAGAAAGAATGTTTTAGGGATAATCTATCTCTCACATCATACTCAAAAATGCAGAAAAAAAGAAGATTAAAATGAAAAAAAGTTAAAAACGGATGTTTAAGCCGCTCAAAGCTGGGCACTATCCGTCGGCTACGTAGCAGTTTTTTAAAATCCTTATATCTTTTGATTTTGTGAATCATTATTTATAAAATTTTCGTTACATCTTCAAAAACTGAACCAGAATCACACAAAAAATTTTATAAAAATCTGTCCAGTAAATCAAAGATATAAAGATTTTAAAAAACAGCTACTTAGCATTTTGACAGCTTCAAAAAAGTTAACTTCCACTTTTCTGGTTAAAACAAAAGAAAAAAAATTAAATTACTCCAAAACCGGCAAACTTTTTTGTATTAAAAGAGGAAGAAAAAAATGTCAAAGAATCAATGTAAAACATTACATTACCAATGTCACCGCCATTGATGGCCCATGTTTGTTGCGCACTGCGTGAATAAAAAAGAAATCGACATTTTTGCGCAGTGACGCACTCCCTTTTTTTGAACATCAAAATCACGGAGCAGCAATAGCGGCGATATACTCTGCCTTTATTTTTTTTGATTTGACTTTGTTTCACGAGGATGATGCGCAAACTTCTTTTTTTGTCCTTCGTCATTTACTTTTCATTTCATTTTTTTCAAACAAAAAAGGACCTCTGTAAAAAAGATTTTTTCTGTTGTTTCACATTGTTGTTGTGTTTTTTTGTGGTCTTCACAAAAAAAATATGGCCGTTTTTTTGTATTAAATTCTTTGCTCATTTCTTCTGTGGTATATACTGGTTTTGGTTTAAAATAACAAAACAGACATATTTGGGATCAAAAGAAAATAAAAGATTTTTTTCTTTAAGAAAAGGGGGTTTTGATTTCCTTGATACAAAAACAGAAGGAAGGAAGGAAAAAGAGAGGGAAGATTAGATTACCTGCGACCTCCTATGGTAAGTTTTGAATGAATAGATGATCAAAACACAGATGTATTCAGTATTTTAAATATGATTTTTTTACGATCCAGATTCTTTACTTCGTTTTTGTATGATCTTGTAAACTTTAGAGAAAAACATTGTGGTCTTCTTTATTATAAAAATAATTAAGAACTTTTTAAAAATTTGAGAGTTGCCGGGATAAGTTTGCTGTTTATGTTTAAAAAATTCTAAACCACACGAAGACTGTTTTTGAATTTTTAAACTAAAATCAAATAAAGAGGAATCAAATAGCAAATATGTGAAAACCAAATCAAAACCTTTATCAATGAATTAATTCATTCAAATTTGTAAAGTTTGTACTTCCAAAGAAACACTACAGAAACTTCAAAAAACAAACCCAAACAATAATCCCACATAATCCATGATCTTTTTCATAAATTATTACGTAAAACTCTCGATCAACAAAATCAAAATTATTGCAAAACACCTATCTAATTTGCATAAACCTTTCCATTAATAATAGTTCTTTTTTGTGTTTCACTTTTTTAAAATCAAAAGTTAAAAAAGGTGTCCATCATTCTTGGTTGCTAAAAAAACTTTTGCTTTTTTCACTGTAAATTTCACTTCGACAATTATGGCAGCAGCAGATTCAGAAGTACCACCAGCAACAACAGTTGCATCAGCTGAAGCAAGAAAAATTTCATCATTAAATTTCCTAAATTGTACTCGATTCATTATACTTTTTGTGACGCTTTTAGCACTAATATTTGCTTTTGGAAATTCTCTAATATATAATTTTACAATTATTTGTATGTCACATAAAGCACCCGTGCTTGATAAAAATGGTACGCAACATTTTATTACTGTACAAATGTTTTCACAAAAAGAAGAGGGGCTTTTGTATTCAGCAATTGCAATGGGATCTTTTGTTGGAAGTTTATCGATTGTTTATTTGGCAAGATTTTTTGGGGCGAGGTTTGTGATGGGTGGTTTGTGATAAAAGGTAATGGTAATATTTGTAGATTGATGTTTACAATTTATGGTGTAATATCTGGGATTTCAACATTGCTGTCACCGCTATGTGCCAATTGGGGATTTTTGCCGCTGTTTATTATGAGAATTTTACAGGTAATTTTTGTTTTAGATTTTCATTTTAAGAGCACATCTTTGTGTTAGATATTTTTCGAAATTTTGATTTTAAAAGCGTTGGGCTAGAAAGTTTATTCAAATTATTTTTTAAGGGCGTTGGAGCTGGAATGACTTTTACTTCGATTGGCTATATAACAGGTGCATGGGCACCCTTGGCATCAAGTGGCCTCTTTCTATCATGGCTGACAACTTATGTCCAAGTAAATTATCCCATTTGTAGTTTATGCAAATTTCTTCTATCGTTTTTTATAGTTCGGACCATTATTTACGATGCCATTATCAGGGCTATTTTGTGAATCAAGAATTGGCTGGCCCGGTATCTATTACCTTCAAGGAACTTTAACTTTGGCGGCTTTTGCGCTGTTTTATTTCGTCTATCGCGATACTCCTAGATTTCATAGGTATGAGAATTTTATGCAAATTTCGTGGCAACTACATATCTCCTCTTTCAGAAATGTCAGTGACGCCGAGCTTGCAAAAATTGAAAAACTAAAACATGGAATTTTAACCGATAAACATTCAAAGCCCTTAAAAGTTCCATATTTTAAAATTTTAACCGATAAAGTGATAATTGGAATTTTCTTTACATGCTTTGGAAATTTTCTTGGCTTTCAAGTTCTTATGCAATTTGCACCAGTTTACCTGAATCAAGTGCTAAAACTTGATATTGGAAAAACTGGTATTATGTCAGCTTTGCCGTATTTGGGCTGCCTTATTTTGAAATTTATTATTGGACCTTTAAGTGATTCTTTGACATGTGTGACACAGCTTACAAGTGTTAAGCTATTTACTGCTTTGTCACAGGTATTAACTTTTTTTAAGTAATCTTGAAAGAAATTGTTAAAAACTGAATTCTGAAATTTTGGTATATTGTAGTATAAAGCATTAAAAAACTTTTTTAGTTCACAATGGCAATTTGTCTTTTGGTAATGGCAGCCGTACCCCCACATTTAACAACAATATCCCAAATTGCATATACAATTGCAATTATTGGTGCTTCACTGAATTCCGTTGGGTTTTATAAAGCCACACAACTTTGCTCAGGTCCATTTACATCTGTAATAATGTCATGGTTTTCATTACTAAATTCAGCAGTTGTTTTAATCCTTCCATTTATGAAGACTTCAATTGCAGCTGAAAATCGTCCTGAACAATGGTCTTTAATGTTTTATATTATTTCAACGATTGTAATTTGTACAACTTTATGCTCAATTTTTACGGTACAAGTGGAACCAAGAAAATGGGCAGTTGCAAAAATTACTGTAAAGCCAATTGACGAAACTGAAACATAAGTTTTTTTAACAGTAAATTTTTGAAGGTTATTGTATAATTTTGAAATTGCTGTAAATGTGTGGGATTACTGTATAAAAATTTAAATATTTATTACTGTAAAATTAAATAAATTAATATTATTAAATATTCTAAAAAATTAATAAAATTACAAAAATTACTGTTAAATTTAGTGATTACAATAACTATCTACAGTAACCTTAGCAGTAATAAATAACAATTATGAATTATTAGTACTGCCATCCAATAATGCAAATTAATCCACTTTAATATTATTTCGATTAAGTTTTGCAAAATTAGTCCTCCAACCAATTGGCTGAATTCCAGGTGCTGAAAACAATACCCCCAAATCATTTGATTCATCATTTCTCATTGCAGCTCGGCTTAAAATATCACTCTAAAATATTTAAATTTTCTTACTAAAAATGTTTTCAAAAAATATCAAACCAATTTGAATAGCTTTTCATGTGGCAGTGCTTCTTCTTCATCCTCTTGCTTCACTTTCATATCATAATATTTTTTCATTGCTTCTTCGCATTCAATTGTAGCTTCAAATTCGCATAATTTTTTAACATTTTTATATGCAATTTCTAAATTTTCACTTTCATCTGTTGCAGTTTGAAGTTCACGAGTTTTTTCATTTTCACGAATTAATTGAAAATTTATTGGATTCATTCCCATTGGCATTGGAAGATAGAATCCATCGATCTGTAAGCTTTTGGGGATATAATAGTTTGTATATAATTGCTGTCTTACCATGCTATCTTTTGTTCTGAGCTTTCCTCCAACTTCTAGCGGGGAAGCAAGGGATTCATCTGGAACTTTAAAATTTGATCCAAGGCCAGATTCTCTCATTGAATAATGAAAAATTCCTCTCGGAACATTGATAGGAACAGTACCACCTTCAAATTTATTCTAAAAATTTTTGCTCTTAAAAAACATCTTACAGATGCTATCTATAAATTAATCTAGGCTCTGGAAATTCAAAATAAAAAATTTTTGATCGAACCAAAAAACTTTTTCTGGCTTACTTCAACAGGTTGACCAAATGGAATAACTTTAGCATTTTCACTATCATCAAATTCATAGTCCTCTTCTTCCTCCTCCTCAGCTATTACAGCAGCTAACAAAATTAATTGAATTAAAATAATACAACCAAAAAATCGGTGATCGAACATCTTCAAAATCCTCTTCTCAAAGTTTATTCAAAAATGAAATCGAAAGTTGTCATTTATATCTTCTAGACTTAAAAATTAGGTCATATACTTTCCCTTTTCATCTTTTTTTGATAAATCCCTTTTTTGAACTTTTTTATCGCCTTTTTTAAAATTACTTGATGGAAAAATGTGTGAAAGGGACATATGACATTATCGCCATAGATGCAATGTTTTATCTTTGAACTTTTTATTCATTTTATTACTTTTTTTGTGGTTTTAAAATCATTTTGTTATCTTTTGTCACACGATTGAAACACCGAAAAAGGAAAGCATTGTCCAGCGTGTTAAAGCGACAATTTAGGAAACCCCTAATGTCATCCTCGGTAGTATAGTGGTGAGTATCCGCGTCTGTCACATGCGAGACCCGGGTTCAATTCCCGGCCGGGGAGAATAACTTTTTTAAAAAATTACTAAAATTTTAATTTTTTACGGTAATACATGTGTAATGCTTATTTTTTTGCTGTGACAATTTTTAACGGGTTTTTTTGCAATTTTTAATAATTTTGCACATGTTTTCGATAACAATTATTGAAAAGCATTTGTAGTCATTTACTTTACAAAAAAAGACTAATATTCCACCAATTATCACGTCTATGTATTTCATTAAGTATTTGCAAACTATGAACCAGTCAAGAGTTACGTAAAGCTGATAGACACTTTAAGCTATAGTTTATTATACACAAACTAGTTTTTTTCTTCTTTTGTTTTAAGTGTAATCGGTCAAATAAATAAACAAACATAAAAATGTCGACGTCTATTGCTCTTTGCACGTTGTTGTAGTCATTAACGATCTTTTTGATTGCAGTAACTGTAAGAAATGAGCCAATAGAAAAAATAGTAGAAAACGTCTGGAGAGAAATATAGTAATAGTTAGAATAGCAATATTCAAGATCAATATTTTTGTAATACTATGATTCATCCAAGTGCTCAATTTCAGACCAGCATCTTGTTTGAAAAAAGTATTTACATGAACGTGCACTAACGTACAGTAACACGACATCTGCTTTTTAGTATAATAAAACTTTTTATAACACAAAAATTAATAATAAGGTAATTTAGAAATGCCTCGGTAAAAATCTGATCCCTTCTACAAACAAAAATTCCCCAAAACGTAAGGGGACAAAAAATTTTTGCGTCATCAAAATTTATCCACATCATCTCAAATTTCATAAAAAAATCAACAAAAAAATATTTTTCACCTAAAATCCACATTCAAGAAAAAGTCTACAATTTTAAAAAACACGCTTTTTTCTATTTGTTTTTTCCAAAAATGAAAATTTTAATGTAACAAATATTTTACAAAAGATATTTCCGGATACAACAGAACGACTGACCAGTTGAAAGAAAAAAATGAAAGCGCATCTTGAAAATGCGCAAAATCGAACAAAAAACACTAGAAAATTTTTTCAAAGATTGAACCAAAATTGAGTAAACTCAAAACGTTACAAGTAAAAGCTTGTTTGCATATGTTTGCAGAAAAAACGAAAGAAAAAAGTGATGAAATGCGCAATACTTTCAAAACCCAAGTGGACACTAACTTACTGAGTAAGAACAAAGTCGACAGAATTAAATGCATGAATTTACAAACCAAGACCATCCTTAAGCAAACTAAGTAACTCTGTGATGATTAAAGATTTATAGTTGAGCGGAAGCAACAGCAGCACGCATTATACCTTGAGGGTATAGAACATGATGAAGAAGAAGAATGTGCTTAAGCAATCTCTTTTTTCTTCTTGCGCAAGAAGAAAAAAAGTAAAAGACATTTTTTGTAAGTTGTTGAAGTCTTTCTCTTCTTCTTTTTTTTGTTGCAGTACTTTACTTATGGGGACGTCGTCTTAACGAATAAAGATGATGATGATGACAAACAATCATCATCTGAATAATAATTTTGGGTGGGACCGGATGTTCAGAAAAGAAGTGGATGACATGATTTTATAGAGTATATAAGCATAAAATCATTGACAGTTAAGGCACAGTTACACTAGTTCGTTGTCTCATCGTCCCTTTCTCCGGCAGTTGAGTAAAGGTACCTTCGAACATTCATGGCTCGTTTTGCTATTGGCTTTATCTGCGCGCTTGCGCTTTTCAGCACGGCTTTTGCTGTAAGTTTTTCATTTAAATTTTTCCTAATAATTTATTTAAACGGTTCCTATTATTTTTTTCTAGGATGAGGTAGTTATCCGTGCTAAGCGCCAGAACTGTGGTAGTGCAGGCTATTGTGGTAATTCATGTTGTCCTCAAACCCAACAAGTAATAATTTTTTTCGTTTAAACTTTTCTTTTTTAAAGTTATTTTTTTCTTCATATTTAGCAACCACAATGCACTTGTACCCCAAAACAACAAGATCCTTGCTGTCAACAACAACCAATGCAACAACCACAATGCACTTGTACTCAGCAACAACAAGATCCATGTTGCCAACAACAACCCGCCTGCACTTGCACACAAAAGCAACAAGATCCATGCTGCCAACAGCAACAACCGAGCCAACCTCAAGCATGTAACTGCATTCAAGGTATGAAGAAACTTCTTTATAAAAATTCTAAATAGGAATACAAACATTTAGTAACTATTACCGCACAATGTGTCTGCAACCAACAACAACAAGATCCCTGCTGTCAACAACAACAACAAGATCCTTGCTGCCAACAACAAGTTCAACAACAACCAGCTTGCACATGTACTCAACAACAACAGGACCCATGTTGCCAACAACAACAGCAACCACAATGTGTATGCACCCCCAAACAACAAGATCCCTGCTGTCAACAAGTTCAAATGCAACAACCTAGCTGTACATGTACACCACAACAACAAGACCCTTGTTGCCCCCAACAACAACCTCAACAATCTCAATGTACATGCACCCAACAGCAACAAGATCCATGTTGTCAACAACAAGTTCAACAACAACCAGCCTGCACTTGCACTCCACAACAACAAGATCCTTGCTGCCCTCAACCAATGCAACAACCTGCCTGTACATGTACTCAACAGCAACAAGACCCATGTTGTCAACAAGTTCAAATGCAACCTCAATGTACATGCACCCCACAACAACAAGACCCCTGCTGTCCTCAACAACAACAACCACAATGTGTATGCACTCCAAAACAACAAGACCCATGTTGTCCACAACAACAGCCGCAACAACCTAGCTGTACATGCACCCCACAACAACAAGATCCATGCTGTCCTCAACAACAACAGCCACAATGTACTTGCACTCAACAACAACAAGATCCATGTTGCCAACAAATCCAAATGCAACCTCAACAACCTAGCTGCACTTGTACTCAACAACAGCAAGACCCTTGCTGCCCCCAACAGCAAACTCAACAATCTCAATGCACTTGTACTCAGCAACAACAAGATCCATGCTGTCAGCAACAACAACCAGCAGTCACTTCTCAACCACTTACTATTACACTTCAAATTGAATGCCCTTCTCAATGCCAACCTGCTTGCACACCTCAATGTACTCAACAAAATATGCCTGCTACTATGTCATGCACTTCAAATAACTGCCAATGCCAAACTGGATACGTTCAATGCGCTCAACAACAATGTTGTCTTCGTTACAAATATATGCGCCGTCGTGCACGTCGCTCTATTCAAGCATAAACGTGTTTAATCGACTTAAGTTAATCAAAAAAACGTAACACAACATGAACATTGCCAGATTGACTTTTTGTATACATTGGATTTCGATTTTTGTTTTTCATTGTTCTTAATTAAATTTTCTTATGCGAAAAATGACATTTTACTGTATACATTGGTTGAATATTATTTACGATTATTACAAAAATAAATAAAATAACTTTAAAAATATAATTTTTGCGAGTAATGGACTTTATTCAACAAAAACATCTAAATAACAACAAAAATATTAAAAATATACCTTTTTAAACCTGATAAATAAGGCCGTTAATTGAAGTGGCAGGTTTTCCACGACAAATAAAACGATAATCTGGTTGATAGCCACCATTTGAAAACATGAAAAAGCTTTTGCAGCTTGATTATTTAAAGCAAATGGCCAATATGCTTTACCTACAGAAGGAATGTCTAATATTCGTTTTTGTCAGTCGATATTTCGATATTCGAGAATCGTAATCTATCTTTCAAAACCGATATCGATTCTCATTATTTGTGTATCAGTCAAAACAGTTTTCACATCATCATCAGTCATAATTTCTGGAATATTTGTAACCACAATCGACGATTTAGCATTTTCTTCCGTTTTCGGTGGCATTTGAGGTGAAATAAAAATAATTTGATCCATTTGAATATCATCTTCTTCACATGGAGGAGGAAGTGGAGTTGATTTTTCAGAAATAATATCATGAAGGCGGCAAATTTGTTCATAAAGCATATGGGCCATTTATAAATGACATTTTTCTATTTTTAAAAGAATCCTTTCATAAGGAATTTTTTGATCCAATTTTTAACTGTCTCTCTGATCATTCAACTTATTTAACCCAATATTTAAATAATCAAGCTGCAAAAGCTTTTCATGTAAATTTTTTCAAATGGTGGCTATCAACCAGATTATCGTTTTATTTGTCGTGGAAAACCTGCCACTTCAATTAACGGCCTTATTTATCAGGTTTAAAAAGGTATATTTTTAATATTTTTGTTGTTATTTAGATGTTTTTGTTGAATAAAGTCCATTACTCGCAAAAATTATATTTTTAAAGTTATTTTATTTATTTTTGTAATAATCGTAAATAATATTCAACCAATGTATACAGTAAAATGTCATTTTTCGCATAAGAAAATTTAATTAAGAACAATGAAAAACAAAAATCGAAATCCAATGTATACAAAAAGTCAATCTGGCAATGTTCATGTTGTGTTACGTTTTTTTGATTAACTTAAGTCGATTAAACACGTTTATGCTTGAATAGAGCGACGTGCACGACGGCGCATATATTTGTAACGAAGACAACATTGTTGTTGAGCGCATTGAACGTATCCAGTTTGGCATTGGCAGTTATTTGAAGTGCATGACATAGTAGCAGGCATATTTTGTTGAGTACATTGAGGTGTGCAAGCAGGTTGGCATTGAGAAGGGCATTCAATTTGAAGTGTAATAGTAAGTGGTTGAGAAGTGACTGCTGGTTGTTGTTGCTGACAGCATGGATCTTGTTGTTGCTGAGTACAAGTGCATTGAGATTGTTGAGTTTGCTGTTGGGGGCAGCAAGGGTCTTGCTGTTGTTGAGTACAAGTGCAGCTAGGTTGTTGAGGTTGCATTTGGATTTGTTGGCAACATGGATCTTGTTGTTGTTGAGTGCAAGTACATTGTGGCTGTTGTTGTTGAGGACAGCATGGATCTTGTTGTTGTGGGGTGCATGTACAGCTAGGTTGTTGCGGCTGTTGTTGTGGACAACATGGGTCTTGTTGTTTTGGAGTGCATACACATTGTGGTTGTTGTTGTTGAGGACAGCAGGGGTCTTGTTGTTGTGGGGTGCATGTACATTGAGGTTGCATTTGAACTTGTTGACAACATGGGTCTTGTTGCTGTTGAGTACATGTACAGGCAGGTTGTTGCATTGGTTGAGGGCAGCAAGGATCTTGTTGTTGTGGAGTGCAAGTGCAGGCTGGTTGTTGTTGAACTTGTTGTTGACAACATGGATCTTGTTGCTGTTGGGTGCATGTACATTGAGATTGTTGAGGTTGTTGTTGGGGGCAACAAGGGTCTTGTTGTTGTGGTGTACATGTACAGCTAGGTTGTTGCATTTGAACTTGTTGACAGCAGGGATCTTGTTGTTTGGGGGTGCATACACATTGTGGTTGCTGTTGTTGTTGGCAACATGGGTCCTGTTGTTGTTGAGTACATGTGCAAGCTGGTTGTTGTTGAACTTGTTGTTGGCAGCAAGGATCTTGTTGTTGTTGTTGACAGCAGGGATCTTGTTGTTGTTGGTTGCAGACACATTGTGCGGTAATAGTTACTAAATGTTTGTATTCCTATTTAGAATTTTTATAAAGAAGTTTCTTCATACCTTGAATGCAGTTACATGCTTGAGGTTGGCTCGGTTGTTGCTGTTGGCAGCATGGATCTTGTTGCTTTTGTGTGCAAGTGCAGGCGGGTTGTTGTTGGCAACATGGATCTTGTTGTTGCTGAGTACAAGTGCATTGTGGTTGTTGCATTGGTTGTTGTTGACAACAAGGATCTTGTTGTTTTGGGGTACAAGTGCATTGTGGTTGCTAAATATGAAGAAAAAAATAACTTTAAAAAAGTTCGAAAAAAATTATTACTTGTTGGGTTTGAGGACAACATGAATTACCACAATAGCCTGCACTACCACAGTTCTGGCGCTTAGCACGGATAACTACCTCATCCTAGAAAAAAATAATAGGAACCGTTTAAATAAATTATTAGGAAAAATTTAAATGAAAAACTTACAGCAAAAGCCGTGCTGAAAAGCGCAAGCGCGCAGATAAAGCCAATAGCAAAACGAGCCATGAATGTTCGAAGGTACCTTTACTCAACTGCCGGAGAAAGGGACGATGAGACAACGAACTAGTGTAACTGTGCCTTAACTGTCAATGATTTTATGCTTATATACTCTATAAAATCATGTCATCCACTTCTTTTCTGAACATCCGGTCCCACCCAAAATTATTATTCAGATGATGATTGTTTGTCATCATCATCATCTTTATTCGTTAAGACGACGTCCCCATAAGTAAAGTACTGCAACAAAAAAAAGAAGAAGAGAAAGACTTCAACAACTTACAAAAAATGTCTTTTACTTTTTTTCTTCTTGCGCAAGAAGAAAAAAGAGATTGCTTAAGCACATTCTTCTTCTTCATCATGTTCTATACCCTCAAGGTATAACGCGTGCTGCTGTTGCTTCCGCTCAACTATAAATCTTTAATCATCACAATAAGAGAATGAGGTAGTTTACTTTAGCGTGATTAATAAAGTATTAATAAGTTTGTAAACGTTTTTGACGGTCTCAAGTTTTCACTTTTGAATTTTTCTTTTTTAGTTATCTGTTTGCTTGAAGAACGTTTTGTTTCATTTTTTGATCGCTTAATTTGAAAAATCTGGTTTGTTGAAGGAACGCTTATGTTTAACTTGTCCACTTTTAGAGGTGTTCTTTGTACTTAAGTTAATACTTTAAAATCGAAAGTGCTTAATGACAGTTTTTTTGATATTGCTCTGCTGGAAATAGTATGGAAAACCTGAATGTTTTTGAAAGTGTTAAGCTGGTTGTAAATTTTAAGTATTTCACATTTTGAATGTTTGTTTTAAAAAGGTTTTTGTTTTTTGGATTTTGATACTTGATTTTAGAACATTTTTGAAAAGATTCAGCACACTATTAGCTATACAACAATTTGATGACAATCTTTTCTATTGATTAGGATACGCATTTGTCGATTTTTTGCTACAAATTAATTTGGTTATAAATGCAAAAGTTTATCAGTGAACCGACAAGCATTTATTCTTCTACCTTGAATATAAAAAAACAAATGTTCAATACGTTTTCTCTGTCTTTTTAACTAAACGATTTTCAGAAGACCAAATTACATGAAACTTTCAGGGATGGTACATAATAGATCTATATCACCCAATATATCCTTTGATGCCATCTGGAGCCCAAACAACACCTCAAACCTCGTGCAAAATCGTGAAAAGTCGTAAAAACCCGTAGGAAATTGTGGAAAATCATGCTAAACTTTCCACGATTTTTTTAACTTTTTTTTCCATTTTTTGGTATGAAGTATTGTTCGTGGAAAATCGTGAAAAATTTAGCACGCTTTTTCACGAGAATAGTTTAAAGTTATTTTTCATTTATTTCTGTCATTTTTTGGGAGTTAAAGTGTTGCGTGGATTCCAGAGGGGGTCAAAGGGCACATTGCAATCCAGAAGTAATATAGATCTGTTCCCCAGGTCCATATGCACAATTTCAAAAATCTTCATGTAAGTTCTCACAGAAATCGTTGAATTATAAACATGGTAAAAACGGGATCAGCATTTTGTAACGTTAAATTAGCAGAAATAAAACAAGGATTGAAACTTGAAAGGTTGGTGTAAAGTTCTATGATGAAGATGTTATAGAAAACATGGAAGATCCTGAGACTGAATTTATCAATAATTGTTTGTAACTGTACAATTTTAAAATTAATGGTCCACTGCCGAATAATTAAACGGGAGTGAAAAAACTAGATTTTTAGAAAGATTTAGAAGAAAACCATTTCTGCAGTAATCCTTAAATCTGTAAGCCAAACTAAATTTGCATCAACTAAACATGTTTAACTAGAGTATGTTGCTAAATTATTTAAAAATAAAAATTTATTTATCAAATTCAACAACTTTTCAAACATAAAAAAAACCTTAAAAACAATCATTGATTAACAATAACACCACGCAGATCTTTTGCTTCAATTAATTCGAAACCATTTGCAGTATCAGCAAGTCGCAACAACTTGATCATTCGTTCTTTTGATTTAACATTTAATGGAATAAACGATACCAAGCCATAATCTTCTACAACATCACAAAGCTTTGAAGATAAACTTTTATATTGCGATAAAAATGGATGATCCTAAAAAACAATAATTAATAAACATTAATGTAATAGATTAAAACTCACATCAAGTAAATCAGCTAAATACTTTAAATTTGGTAAATTTTCAAAATATTCAAAATCATACGGTAGCTTGCTTTCATCTAATAAATCCACTTTTGTTAAAACATTGACTTGTGCAACTTCAAGATTAATCATAATTGAAAGTGCTGCTAAAATAACAGAAACAAATTTTCCTGGATCTGTAATATACACGGAATCACTCAAATGTACAGCACATAATCTCCAATCCCATTTTGTAAATTGTCGAATAATTTTTGTAATACTATCATCACTATTATATAGTTCCAGTTGTCCAGGCATATCAATAACAATATAATAGGCTTCTTTTTCTAATTTTGATATTTTATATTTTAACCTAAAAGATATGTTTTTGTGGATATGGTAGAAGGACAAATAAAGAGAAATTACCATTCAATATTCTTTAATAAAGTTTGCATACAATATCTTAATGCACCATTTGGTCCAAGATTAAATGCTTCCATTGCATCTTCAACAGTAATAAGTTCACGAATATCAATATCACATTTAAATGGAATAATATCATTTGCTGGATCAAGATTAACACAAATGACTGGACGATTAATTTGTTCAAAAAGTTGTACAAGTCCTGAACAGTATGTTGATTTTCCAGCGCCTGGTGCACCCACAACTAATTGACCAAATAATACCATTGCTGACAAAGATATAAATGAAATATATAGCGGTAAAAAAGAGATAAGCAAATTTCAACAACAAAAAAAGCAGATCTGACTTTTAAAAATTTTTGAAATTGTATTTTTTGTTACTGTTTCGCTGCTTGTAACATTTTGCCAACGGCAGCTGCTTGCTTGAAAAGTTTTTTTGTTGAAAAAATTTAAAAAATTTGCGAAACTTTAAAAAAATAATTTTGTACGTTTTTTATTTTTAATGTTAACATTTACTATTATTGCTATTAATTGCTATTAAAATTTTGTAATTTTCCTTACATATGGATTATGATGATAGTCCACAAACATCCCCAGAAAGTAGTGAAAGAGGAGATTTAGAAGATGGCGTTGAACACAATATTACCGATAATAATAATTTTACGGAACAAAATGAAGATGTTGAAATGCAAGTAATTGATGCTGGCTTAATTGATGGAGGTATTGTTGAAAATGGTATTACAACTATATTACCAGATAATGAAACACATCAAAATGGATTTTCATATTCTAATACAAATGGATTTGGTGATGGTGTAGAAGTTATAAATGGTGGAGATGACTCTGATATTGAAAGAGTTATGACCCCGCTAAGGCCAAGATTTTCTGATAATGAATATGAGGATGATGATAGCGATGAAGAGCCGTATATTACCGAGGAGGAAGATGAAGTTAAAACAGAAACAAAGCAAGAGCCAAGGGATGGCAGTAAAATGGAGAATGGAAAAAAAGAAGGTTAGATTAGTGTTGTGCTTGCTTACCTACTTTTGCACATATCTAAACATCCATCCTAAAATTAAACGTTGCTACTAACACAGTATCAGTAATCATAAAATTTAAATCGCATTTACATAGTTCTTAATTTCAGTAGAACTTTCTAGAAACACTTATTACCTTTTGTTACCCACGTCGCACCATTTAACACATTTTTACGACATCTTTTAACTAGTTTTGCTTAATTTTTATTTGTGTCGTGCTCATTGATATTTTGTGTACTGTAAATTCTCCATTTAATCACATAATTTCTAGGGATGGAAATTACTGAAAAGGATAATAACGATGAAGGTAAAGAAGATCAAGAAATGTCAAGTGAAGAAAAGGATAATAAAACAGATGAAGAAGATGTTTATCTATTTATACCACCTTCGCTACGTGACGATGCTCCATTAGCAGGTATTATAAATCCTGAAATAGAAGATATAGATCCAAGGTTTGTTTTACATTATTAAATCAGCTTGTGTCAAATACATATTAATTATAGAAAATTCTTTCCAACTTTTCATCCAAATAAAATATTACGATTTTCTCGTCTTCTTGGTTCATCAACAAAAACCAATCGACAAGCCCATCTATATTATCATTCAAAATCATATGTGAGAAATCCAGATCAAAGGAATGCAAGAATTCGTGAAGAGCTTATGAATGGTATTGAAAAACCTTTTAAACCAAATTTTTTGCCACCTCCTCCACGTGAAGAGATATATGATGAAGCAGCTGTAAGTATACTGTAGTTTTCTTACAAAGCTTTATTTATTTTAATTTTTAGTCAATAAATGTGGATGAAAGTGAACAAGATCGTGTACAAAGTGATGATGATGGTGAACCACCTCCATGGAGATATGGCCCCTCTCAGATATGGTATGATCGAATGAATGTTCCACCAAATCCAAAGCATTTTGATTATGGTATTAAAAATTTACAAAAGAAATTTCAAAAACCATCAAAAATTCAAAATCGAAATCCTTTTGCTACAACATCACAAGATGAAGAACCTGGATATCAACCAGCTGAAAAATTGTCTGATAAATCATTTTTACCTGTTAATCTTCTTCGATGGGAAGATGATATTATTTTTGATGTTGATGAAGCAAGGGAATCGGTATGTGCTTTTTTGTCTTTGAAAAGTTTTAATTATTTTTGAAGTTTTAGTTTTTGAAAGATTATTCAGGTGGAAAGCTGCCGTATTGTGGTTGGATAGCTTTGAAGAATGCTCGAACATATAATAGTTTTATGAAATTATATCGAAGGTATCATCCAAAAGATTGGTTTAAAGCTGAAGTAACGAAAGATGCACAAGAAGGTTTGTTTTTGTATTCGTATGCTTAGTTACAATAACCTTCATTTGCAGAAAAAAGCGGTCATCCAGTAGATCCACATCATTCAATGTTTCCAATCGATAATTATGATTTAGAACATAATAATTGGGAAGATGATATAATATGGGATTTAACAGATTTAAAGAAACCACTTGAACCTAAAATTTTAACGCTTGATTTTGAAGATGATCCAAAAATTTTCGGGCTACCTGATGATATTCCATTGGATGAAGTTGATAGTGAAGATGCAAAATCTTTTGATCGAAAAGATCATCAATTTACTAAGAAATCAAAGCTTATCCTTGGACAAGTTCAGCAACGACAAAAGCAAGAGGAACAAGAACAACTGGAAAATACTATGGCACAAATAGCTGATCGTGATCCATTCAATTTGTCGAATGATGACTATTATGCCCTAAAAACAACAACTCGGCAAAATGTTGTATTCTCTGGTGGCTCTGTAATTCAACATTCAATTCCAGCACAAAATATTCATCGAGCATTTTTCCCGACATGTATGGGACCAACTCGTCTACGACATTTTCATCGAATGCCTATGCAAAAGAGAATTCTTCGTTCACTTCCAATGGATCGATCAATGTTTATTAATATATTAAGTTTGAATAAACATATGTCAGATGTAGCAGAAATTCGAGAAAAGAGAAAACTATCTGAAGCTGGCCTTGAAGTTTTCCCTGTTCGAGATATATCGGATTTATCTGCAAAAGATGGAACGCTGCTATTATTTGAATATTCTGAAGAACATCCACCACTACTCAATCAGCCAGGAATGGCAAATAAGATTCGAAATTATTATAAAAGAGTAGGTTTTTTGTTATGAAAGGGTACTGTAATATGTTTTTTTGCAGAATAACAAAGATCCTGATTTGGAGCTAGAATTTGGTGAAACAGCATTTACGCATACTTTTCCATTTTTGGGTAATCTTCAACCTGGAGAATATCTACAAGCAATTGAAAATAATATGTTTCGTGCACCAATTTATCAACATAAACCTAAAACTACAGATTATTTGTTAATTAAAAGTGGGAATAGGTAACTTTTCAGTTTTTACAGCTTTTATAATAATTGAAATTATTTTAGTCTAATACTTCGAAAATGTCCTGTTCCATTTGTTGTTGGCCAAGAATGCCCGCTTCAAGAAGTTCCCAATCCAAATTCAAAGAAAGCCTCAATCTTTGTTCGGGATTTCCTTTTGGCATTTATCTATCGTCTATTTTGGGCGTCAAAAGATATTCCAAGGCGGCTTAAAATGGATGATATAAAAGCTGCATTTCCACATTATGCTGAATCTTCTGTACGGAAAAGACTGAAAGGTTGCTCAGATTTTAAACGACTTGGTCCTGGAACTGAAAGTAGTATGGTTTCTTTTGTAGATACAGTATATAATTCAAGCTATTGTAGATTATTGGATTTTAAAAGAAGATTTTCGTCTGCCGTCAAAAGAAGAAGTTCTTGCAATGATAACACCAGAAATGTGTTGTGCAAATTATTCAATGTTAGCTGCCGAACAAAGGCTGAAAGATGCAGGATACGGTGAAAAGTATATTTTTGCTGGAGATATTGATGAAAAGAATGATTCGGATGATGAAGTAACTATTGAAGATGAAATAAAATGTGCACCATGGAATACAACTCGTGCCTTTCTTGCTGCACAACGTGGTAAATGTGTTCTTGATCAATCGGGTATTGCCGATCCAACAGGTTGTGGAGCAGGTTATTCATATGTAAAAGTAACAGCTAAACCACAAAAAGAAGATATTCCGCAAGTTCCTAAGCGACTTGTTACTGGTACAAATGCAGATTTACGAAAGCTACCCCTAAAAGAAGCAAAAGAAATATGTAAGCAATATGGTGTTAGAGATGAAGAAATCAATGCTTTAAGTCGATGGGAAATTATTGATGTAATACGTACTCTTTCAACACAAGCTGCAAAAGCTCGTTCAGATTTATCTGGGATGGCAAGATTTGCACGTGGTAATATTCGTTTAAATTATGCTGATATGCAACAAAAATATAAACAATATTGTCAAAGAATTTTTGATCTTCAAAATACAACTCTTCGAAATGCAGGTGATATTTCAACTGATGATGATTCATCTGCTGAAGAAGATGAAGATAATGAAGAAATGGTTGCAAGGCTTGAAAATATTTTAACTACTGGTAAGCACTTTTGTATAAAGAGATTGAGGTAATACAATTAATTTTTAGCACTTGGTAAAAAGACTTCCCCTTCAACTACAGTATCCAAGAAGCCTATTAAAAGGAATAATGCTGGTGGTAAAAAAGTTGGAGAAGGTGAACAAAAAGATTATGATGATCTTATGAAAATGGCACATGGTGATAATGATAATAGTCAAATGTCTGTATCTTCTCCGGCATCAACAAGTCAACCAGGACCTTCTTCATCAGCCCCAACAACATCATCTGCAGAAAAAGAATCGTCTCTTCCAAAAGCGCTATTAAATTTTGCACCAGGTTCTGATGAAATGGTTGTTGCACAAAATTTAAAAATTTCTCGTAAAGCTCTTGAAATGCTTGTTAGCAGGGATAATAAAACAAAGAAACTTAAAATTATTCGAACTTTCCGGGATGCTGAAGGTCGAGAAGTTGTATGTTTGTGGAACTTAAAATAATAATATGTTTTATATTTTTTATATTTTAGGTCCGATCAGAAATTATTTCGAATTCGCAAGTTGTTGAAGCATATGTAAAAGTTCGGACGACAAAAGATGAAAAGTTCATTCGCGAATATTCGCATAAAGATGAAGAATATAAAGAAGAAAAGAGAAAAGAAAAGCGACGATTACAAGATCAACTACGTCGTTTGAAACGAAACGAAGAACGACAGAAGCAAGGTATTCCACCAAAGAAGCCAACAGCACCACCAAAACCTAAACCATTAAAAGAATCCGTACTCAAAATGAAATGTTCAGCATGTGGTGGAACGGGACATATGAAAACAAATAAAAATTGCCCACTGTATGGTAAAACTCCACCAGCAACTTCAGCATTCCCAACTGTTCGGGATGTCTTGGGTGTACATCAATCAGAAGATGGAAATTCTCGTGGTGAAGTTACTGCAGAAGTTGAAGGAACAAAGCTTCGAATTAAAAAGACTGCGTTAAATGATAAAAGTTATTTGAAAATGAAAATTCCAAAAACAATTTTAAAACAAAGTAAAATCAATGAACGTGATGTCAAAGCTGCTGTATCAACTGGAGATTCTGGTGCATATACAGATGATGGATCAAGTGATGAAAGAAAACCACCTCCAGAAAAGATTGTTCGTCCAAAAGGTCGTCCACCAAAGCTTATCCCAGCAACTTCACGTCGAAAGTCAACCATTGAAGATATTGATTATCTTTCAATTCCACATAAATCTGTACATCGTCGTCGAGCTGATCCTAAAGTCGTTATGGTATGTTTTATTTCTTAATATCTACCATTGTACCTATAATATTTTTAGGCTACAACCCTTGGTGAAATATATACTGATCTAAAAAGTGTACCGGGTTCTGAAGCTTTGATGTATCCAGTTAATGCAAAGAAAGTACCAGATTATTATAATGTTATTACGGATCCCATGGATATGCAATCAATTCATAAAAAGATTACATCAAATTCATATTTAACTCGAAATGCTTTTCTTATTGATGTTGGAAAGATTCTTCAAAATAGTATTAAATATAATGGTGAAAAACATCCAATTACACAAGCTGCAAAGAATATGTTAAATATCGCTGCACAAAAACTTCAAATGAATGAAAGCAAACTTGTTGAACTTGAAAAACAAATTAATCCATTGTTGCATGAAGATGATTTGGTTGGATTTTCATATATCTTAGAAGATTTTATTGAATCTTGTAAGAATGTTCCAAAATCTGCTGCATTCCATACAAAGGTTGATGCAAGAAAGGTTTGTTTTTTATCTAGGGGATACTGTAGGGCTTTTGTTTTGGATAAGATTTTTGGGTTCAGTGAAGTATTTTTATTTGCATTAAAAATTGGGATATGCTATAGAAATCGTTTAAATTAAGTGTGACAAATGCTACCGTATTCCATTTTTGAAATTATTCTTGATAGTTTTTCTATAGATTTTTTTTCAAGACAAGATTTCAATTAATTTGTTTATATAACTCTTATATTTTTAGCTTCCAAATTATTATGATAAAATTAAGAATCCAATGCATTTTGGAATGATCTTACAAAATATTAAAGACCATAAATACTTTACTGTTGGACAATTTCGTCGTGATGTTGAACAAATTAAAATTAATTCAGAAATTTATAATGGTGCAATGAATCCATATACTTTAAAAGCAAAAGAAGTGGTGGATTATATTGATCGAATGATATATGAACGTCGAGATCAACTTGCTGAATTAGAAGCAAATATTCGTAAAAAGAAAGCTGCTGAAGGTGTACCAATTATTGAAGAAGAAACTTTTTCATTGGAATCAATAATTCGTCAAAAAGAATCTGATCCTGCTAATAATGAAAGTGGTAATAGCCTTGCAATGATTCCTCCTGCATCACCACATTATCAGCTTTCCGAATTTGATGCCATGAGTGTTGGAGGTGATTCTGATCGACCAATGACTGAAAGCATTATTTTGGGTGATGATGATGAAACAAGAGCTGGATTTGGTATGTTTAAGGGTCAATAGAGATTGATGATTATTAATTGGAATTTTAGATGATGATAATACTGGTGTTCTTAATGATGATCTTGCTTTAAGTGATGATGATGACGACGATGATGAAGATGAAATAACTCCAAATCAAATTGTACCATATAGTGATTTAGATACTGAAGATGGTATGATTCTTGACTATTTGATTACAGCATTTATTTAAATATATATTTCAGATGAAGCAACACGTGATAATTTTGCAAATCTTGCTGCAAGCAATATGAATCTTGCCGGACAACTTTCAACTGATCTTGCTTTATCTTCTTCATCAGAATCTGATGACGATATTATTTCTGCAAAGCGTCCACGACTTGATGATGATTTTACAACAATGTAAATATTCAATATTAATATTCTATCTATATAATCTCAATCTATATTCTATTGATTCTCATTTAATTTACCTTTTTTTGTTAGTCAAATTTAATTTTTTCTGATTCGATTTTAACTTATTTGTATTTGTTTTGCTTGTTGTTATTTCTTTCTCTGTGATTTATGAAAGCACATCCTTGTGAATAGTTTCTTTTATTAATCTTTATAAATTTGGTTAATTTCCAATTGAATTTTTTGATGATTTAAACATTCGAGCTACAGTATTCTTTTTAAAGGGTACTAAAAAATGATAGTAAAAGAATTTTGTGCAGAAAATTTTACGCATATTCCAGCAGCAATTAAAGCAGGTGCAAATCGGATTGAGCTATGTGATAATTTGGCTGTTGGTGGAACTACTGTAAGCTTTGGAATAATAAAAGAAACAATAGCATATTGTAAGCCGTTAAATGTCCCTGTAATGGCAATGATTCGGCCAAGGGGTGGAAATTTTGTCTATTCTAAAACGGAAATTCAAATAATGTTAAATGATTTAATCGAAGCTAAAAAGATTGGAGTTGATGGAGTTGTTTTTGGTGCATTATCTGTTGATGGATGGATTGATGAAAAAGCTTTAAGCCAGTTGATTAAAGCATCAGCAGGTCTACAAATAACATTTCATATGGCATTTGATTCCATTTTACCTGAGTTACAGCTTAAAGCTATTGATTGGCTTGCTACAAATGGTGTTCATCGAATTTTAACACGCGGCAGCTCTACATCAGATCCAATTGAAAGCAATTTTAGCCACTTAAAAGCTTTAATTAAGCATGCAAATGGTAGAATTGGTATTTTACCTGGTGGAAAAATTAATGCTGAAAATTGTGATAAAGTGATGGAAATGTTAGGTGTGAAAGAAGTTCATGGAACTAAAATTGTTAAATTTTAATTGAAAATTTTGTGAAAGTTTTGTTTGAAACTTTTTCTGTGATAGCTGTACAACTTTTGAAATTACTGTACCATGCGTTTTTTTTTCAATTGTTAAACTGGTAATTTAAACATTCCATGTTCTTGCTATATACTCTTTAAAAATAAATTAGTATATACTGTTAATGTGGTTGATGTATTAAACTCAACGTAATTTTTAACATTTTCTTACAATTGTTATATCATAACAGTATACTGAAGCTATGAATAACATGATGTTACGTTTTAGCCGAATTTGTGTATCGATGAGTTTATTTGACAAGTTAGTTAATTCCAATTTTACGAAATCTTAAAAAAACATGAATTCATTGTTTAAAAAGTAATCAAATAATACTATGTGTTTGAAGTATAATTATTATTGTAGCTTTTTTTAGCAGAAGAGAAAGAGCGTTTCTTTGCTTCTCTGTCATCCGTTGGCTTTTGTGTTGCGTGTTTCTTTTCAATTTAAAAAAAGGAAAAATAATTTTCCTAAAATCGAACTACTTCTGATAATAAAAGTTGGTGGTGAAAAATTCACCACCAACTAACAAAAGTCCGCGAGTAAAAGTTTTGGGGAGTTTTACATTTTTTGTAAAAACACATACTTTGTTATTACATAATTTTACCTTTTTCGGGATAAACTTAAAAAGATAAAGCTTAGATAAATCTGACAGAAAATTAGAAATATATCTCGAGGTAACTGAATCCCTCCAAAAGGAGCTCAACAAAAACATCTTTGCTTTTAATGTTTAATAACCGTTATTTCTTTAATGTAAAATTTTAACCTTTTTAATAATTTCTTAACATTGCATTGATGTTTTTCAAAGATTTTGTAAAGTTTTAATCGCCTAGCTTTTCCACAGAAGCACAAATAAGTCCACAATATTGGCCGTATAGCATATAAATTTTAAATAAAAATGTTTTATCATTAATAAAATCGAAAAAAAGGCTTTTTAAAAAAATACCGGAAATTTAAAAAGAGAGATTTGAAAGCTGCTGCTGTTGCTGTGTTTTGAACAAACTGCCAGCTGATTTATTTTTATTTCACGTAAAACAGAAGAAAAAAAAACAAAGATGGGTATAAATTTTTTGTTTTAAAGTGAAAGTTCTTTTTTGAAAGAAAGAAACAAATTTTTTTCAATAAAAATAAAAGTGAAGAAGACCAGCGGCAATGAAGAGCGAAACGAAATGGAATGGAATGTAAACGATTTAAAAATGAAGAAAAAAAATGTCGTCTTTTGAAGAGGGTTTTTCTCTATCTATCTCTATATACTATTTATCGTTCGTCGATAATATATTATATATATGTTTTAAAAGCAGCATCGTCGATTGAAAGAAAGCGATAACAGCAAGGCTGCTGTCCAATACAACAGCAGTGGTAGTCGTTCTTAACAGCTGCAATCTCTCTCTCATCTTCACTTTTTCAATCACTTTTGGTCTGATTTTTTCCCTTTAACTACCCTTCTTCCTTTCCCATCATTTTTATCAGCAGCAGCCAGCCAGCTAACGACAAAATAATCATTTTTTATCGCTTTTTTCTTTTATTTTAGCTAACTTTCGTTTTCTCTCTTAAACAGAAAAAAAGAAAGGTAAAATAAGCGGTGAAAGCTTTTTGTTCTCTTGATCGTTTTTTTGTTCAAATTCAGTTTTTTTTTCGGTCTATCATCAAAGGAAAAAAAGTTAAAGGTAAAGCAAGAAGCAGCGGCAGCAATACGAAACAAAAAAAGGAAAAAAGTTGAAAGAAAAAGACGGAAGAAAAACAACATTCCATTGTCGTCGTCGTTGTTGCTGCTGCTTTTTAATCTTTCCATTTTCTTTTCGCTGCTGCTCAAAAAGCTTTTAAATTTTTTTGATCTTAGAAAAAAATATTGATTTTTGTGATTAACAAATGAATAAACGTGATGATTACTGTAGTAATCTGATTTCAAAAACACTCTTTATCTTTTTGGGGCCAAGAATTCAAAGATCATTAAACCCAAAAAAGAGTTTCTTAATATTGTATTCATTTTCCAAGAAAGTTATTTTCTCAACAACAGGAAAAAAAGAAGGAAAGCGATGCATTCCATTCGATTTTTTTTCTTCTTTCCCGTCTTCTTCCTTGTGACGTTTTTCTTCTTTCGTCTTTTCATTTTTGCCACGCGTATTTGATTTTTATTTTAGATGATTGCCGGATTTCTTCTTTTCTTTCTAAAACGTTTAAGATTTTTTGAGTTTAGTAGTTTTTTGTGTAGTAGTTTTGAAACAGTAATTTGTACAATTTTCCTCTTGTAACTTTTTAAAGCTGTTTAAAAATATAATGACTCGGCTTTTTGCAACATAGTTTTAATTTGGTTACAAGAAAATCTTCCTTTTTGCTTAAAATTTTATTCATGTCTTTTGTTTATCTCTTAAATGATAAAGAAACGATTTCATTTCAACCACATCCTAATCAAGGGATATTTTAAAAAATTTTCATTCAAGGCAAGATGGCCCATTATCCCTGTTAAAGTATAGCTTTTCGAAATCAAATGCTTGTTGTGCCTAAATTTCTGCTTTTTGGTTCTAAGCTATCCTTTGAATTAACTTTTAAACAAATTAAAAAATATAAATTATTATTAAAAGTTCACACTTTGTTTTTCTTTTCTTTTTGCTTTTTTGTTTTCTCTCTTTCTGTTAATAAAAAAATCAGCTAAAAAAATGTAAGCCAATAAAAACAGTTGTTTTTTCTCAAAGTTTAGAACTTTTGTTTCTGCTTTTTCATTGAAATTTTTTAAAACTAAAAAATGCAATAAAATGGACCAAAAATTAAAGAGTCTATTATTTCAAAAAAAATAAGATTTACGGATACCAATTTTAATCTGCTAAGGATGCTTTGAAGCCAAAATAAAAAAAATATATTTTTATTACCTTTTTTTAAATTGCAAAGTTTTGAAGCAGCAGCAAGAAATCGTTGTTTTCAATCTTTTAAATAGCTTCAAAATATTTACCCAATGTGCTGCTGTTTTTTTGGTGGTAATTAAAATCATCAAATTTTTTTTTTCAAGCATCACTTTTTTGGCTTCTTAAATGCTTTATCAATGTGTACAAAAATGTAACGTGACTGAAGAGCGGCAAAGACAGTTGTTGTTGTCTGTTAAAAGGGCATGCTTATTGATAATAATATTTTTTATGGTCAGTTGTTTACTGATATTCTTTTTCTTAAAAATTTAATGTCACGTTTACTCTTTTAAAATTTAATTTTTGGTTTTTTTAAACAAACACAAAAATTTGTTTTGAGATAGATTGGACAATATTTTAATGACCCTGATCAGGGAAACTTAAATGTTGTTTTTAATACAGTTTCCGTGATTCTGGTTGACCGAATTTACATGTTTCACAATCTTTTTGTCATCCTGATGTAATAAGAAAAATTATAAAACATTATCAATTTTTTTAACAAAGTTGTTTTACTTTATTGAACCCATTTGAAAACTTTTTCTGTAGTCAAAATTTGAAAAAAAGTCAACAAAAAAAGTTTAACTTGACCTCTTTTTCTTAGTAGAAGACCTTTAACACGTTTATACAAACAATATCATAAGAGTTTAAATAATAGAAAAAATGATTAATTTCAAATACCATCAGAAAATAAACGGAGAAGCATTGATTTTTTCTTGTTTCCATGATTATATTTCGCTACTTCAAAAAAAAACAATTTTCAAAAAAGAATAAGAATCAAAAGTTAAAAATTCTTCTTTTTTCTTCATACCTTTCTTTTTTTGCCATATTGTTTCGATTTTTATCGCAAAAATATTTATTTTTACGGCCGTTGTCATTTTTCTTCTCTTTCTCTCTCTCACACTCATAGTAGTAGTAGTTAAGTTGTTGTCATCGTCGTCGTCGATATGTGTTGTTGTACGTACCTTTGAATGAATGAGAGAATTAAAAGAATGCTCAACTCAACTTTCATTTTACCCCCTTTTTTGCCGTGTCAAAAATTCTTTTTCTCTCTCTTTCTCGGGTCGATCTGTCTATATATGTATGTGTATACATATATATTTTTGCTTTCACCCCTTTTTTGACGTCGTTTTTGGGGTGTGCAAAAATATACATCACATAAAAAAGAATGAAAGATTGTTGAAGATTTTTTGGAAGAAGACGGGGATAATCAATCGATTTTTAAATTAGAATTCCTTTCAATTCTTTCTAAAGCTTTTGATAAAAAAAGTATGCTATTTATTTTTAGAACAAAAAAAGAGGAGTGGAATGTGCTGCAATAAAAAACTTAGAATTGTTTGTTTTTTATTTTAAAAGTTTGTTCAAAGAAAGAAAAAAAAGTAATGGGATTAAATTAAAGCAAAAAATTTGATAGGTTTGCTTTTTGAGCTCTCTCTCTTTTTTTGTGTATCCATTTATCGGGCATTGTTGAACATTTATTTTTACTCTCGTGACCTTTTAAAATCTGCACATTTTTTATCATTGATATTTTTCTTTTAAATTTATATCATTTCTCAATGATAACGTAACTTATTCCATTTTTTGACAAAAATGGTCGTTATCAATGATGATGATAATAGTATTAAGAAATTATTCATACCTATACAACCAATCACTCAACTATTTAATTTCCGTTTTTTACTTTTATAGGCCTATGACTGTCTTTTCTTACAATGATGAAAGTAACACTTTTGTAACAATCTTTTTATATTCTTGTGATACCATCATTTTGAAATTTTTTAAAAACGTTTTTTGCTTCAAAAAAACTCTTGAAAAATAGCAAGAGTAGTGACACTAACACAAAAATTGAGCAAAAAAGTATTTATGAGAGAATCTGTCTGTCGATTTTTTTGTGAGTTTTTGCGCAAAAATGTATAGTGTCGTCATTTTTGGTACATTTAAAATGAATGAAAAAAAGGAGTGTTATTGGAACGTTAACAATTGTTACGGCTATGACACTGATTTGACTTATTGTTGTAGAGAAGTAGCTGTAATTAAATGCCTAAAAAATAAAAATTTTGAATTCAAATTTTGGTTTCGAGATAAATTTCGGATAATTTCGTTTTTAAATTTTATAGATTAAACCCCAATTGTTATTGATTTTTTCTTTTGAAAATTGATTGAAAAGGAATGTGTGCAAGGACATTGTTTTATTTTACGGACACAAAAGAGGTGAAAATTGTTTTACTTTTCTTTCATTCTTTTAGAGTAGTGTAGCAGAGTCCAACCAACACAGCAGCTCCTCTTTTGTTTTCCACCTTTTTAACCTTTTTTCCGAGAAAGGATACACTTGATCCGTTTTTGATTTTATTTTCTCTTTTTTTCAAGACTTCATTGGCTTTTTAAGATTTTTAGATAGCATTGAATTAAAGCGTTATTGAAATGTTTTTATTTTTATGCTACTGTATAATTTCATTGTTTGTACCAAAACATTTTTTGTTTACATTTATCATTATTCTATTTTTTGCCTTAATCATATATAATTTATCATAGAAAAATGAATATTGCAAATAAGGCTTTCCTCCGTGTGTTCCACACCCACTTTCTTTTTCACCAAATGATTTTTGCTCTCCGCATTTTTTTGTTGTTTCAAAATTGTTTCAATTAATTTTTAACTATTTATTTTTAGAAATGTTCTTTTATTAAAATTAATTTATATTTTTTATTCCCTCTCAAAAATTATCACGTTTATTGATTTATTGATTAATGTACTGAGATTATTACAATGATGCCACCGCATCGACAATCTGCTGCTTCAAGTGCAACATCCTCTCCCTCCGCAATCACACCATCCACTTCAATAAAATCTAATATTTCGAGGAATAGTGCTGTTGCTGCTGCTGCGGAGATACTTCCAATTCAACAACCTGGACATCATCGAGATAAGCTAGAAAGAATTCGAAATTCTCTAAAACCATTTGAGCAATCAATACCATATGAAAGTCAAATGTATTTTTCACAACATCCAAATTTGATTAGCAGTAGTAGCAACAGTAATGGCCATAACATTTCTATTCCATCTACATCATTTTCATCTTCTTCAAATTCAAGTAATTATTCATCGGCTTCAACGATTACTGAAAAATCTGAAGAAACGCAAATGTTTATGATTAATTCTTTGACGCAGCTTGGTTTTGATAAAGTAAGTATTAAATTTTGAAATGATGAAACTTTATCGACAAAATTTCGATTTTTGAGTTTTCTTACGGTCTTGTTTAATTTTTCAATCTTAGCCTAAAAAAGCTCAAAAGTTTCCAAATTTTTTGTATTTGCTTCAATTATTGAATTTTGATTTTCGATAGTTTTTTCGAATTTCATTACCGTATCAAACAATCCTTCGTCTTTAACAATTTTTTGTCCATTTTCAACAACTACAAGGCAATAGTTTTTCTTCCCTTTTATTCTTTCATCAAAAATATTAATAATATTGAAAACATACATTAACAATCGCGCCACCTTTTCCCCTTCTTCTGACTGCTGCTGATTCACAATTGAAAAGAAGCATACACAATTTTATTTGTATGCACATTCCAAAGCTTTGAATCAATCTTATTTATTTTCTCACAATCACAAAACTTTTTTCAAAGGATAAATCATTTTTTGTAACACAAAAAAAACATTTAAACAAAAGGGAAAAACTTTTTTCTAATGACGCTAAAAAATGAATGTGGGAAACAGGGGATCTATGAAATCAAAATTTTTACAATTTGTTTAAAAACAAAATATCGAAATTGAAGCTAAAATTTTAAAAGCTGAAATCCAAAAAATCCTTTAGAGGAGAAAAATCTTTTATCATAAATTGATTATTACCGTATTTTCAGGAATCAGCATATTATGCCCTAAAGCTAGTAAATTTTTCATCTGTAACAGATGCGGCAAATGTGTTAAATCGAATAAAGCATGATATTGCATTAACGCAACAAATTGGAACAAATAATTTTATCCCCAATAATAATAATTCCATTACAACAAATGGATTAACACTATCCGATTCATCAAACAATTCTTCATCTTCTGCTGCAGCCATAACTCGAACAACAACTTTTTATTCTTCACCTGCTCGGCAACCAACAACTTCAAATAATTCTTCTGCAGCTGCACAACAACAAAGGCTTCCAAGATATACAAATTTGAATGGAACTTCTTCAACATCTGCAGCAGCAACAACAAGCAGTAGTACAACATCGAAACATACATATTTAAATATTAGCAAATCTCAAACACCTGATGAATCACGTGGTTCATCTCGTTCAGAATCTCCAAATAATTTACAAATGCAAAGAACTTCACCCACGACAGTTTGGAATCATCGAAATCCTCCTCCGCTTCCAATGGAAGGAGAATTTCATCGAAGTCATGCTAAAATTTCACTGTAAGTCTTTTAGATTTCTTTCGCAAAACGAAAATTCGTATTATTTTGATTTTTTCTGTTTCAAACAGAGAGCTGTCATTGCTAAGTATTAAAATCAATAATATTTTTTTGCAGGAAGCATACAACATCAATTGATCCAAATCAATATATGCGAACAGGAGGTGGAGGACCAACAACAATAATTTCACGATCCCCAATTGGTGCAATGATTTCTGCACCCCCTTCATCAACTGTAATCACAATTGAACGAGATACAACTCCACAACAAAAACCACCAATTCGTCGAATAGAAGGTGGTGTACCAGTTATCCGGACACGCGTTGAACGACCACATTTACCTTCACAACAAATTATTTCTGTTGTCGATAGTAGTCCATCAAAGCAGCAACAACAACTTTTGCATCGACAAATTGAAAAAGCTACCCATTCAATTCAAAGTATTATTGTTGATCCGGATAGCAGCAATGCTAATACACATTCATCGGTGAATTATGTGGATCAGCTAAAAGCAACTTCTCGACTTACAAAGGAAAGGGATTCTGTTCTCTCGCTATCAGATCATGCATCAGGTGGAAATGTATCGCCAAATAGGTCATCTGGTTTCACCTCCCCAGCTGCTGGAATGCTTACATCATCTGATCGAGAACCAACTCCCCAACCAGAAGCAGCTCGAATAATCCGTTCATCCTCCCCTTTACCACCATCTGTCTACCGTCGACTCAAAACACAAACCTATGATAAATTTGTTAAACCATGCAAACCCGGAATGTATCAATTTTTCATGGAACAACATATTGATTCTATTATTCGACAATATGAAGAAAGGAATCATCGAGCTTTACAATTACTAAATGAAATGGCGGCTGCACAATTCCCTGAATCCATGCAAGAACAATTTCTAAAAGTTCTTCGGCAAAAAGAATCAAAATATATTCGATTAAAGCGACAAAAAATGGATAAAAATATGTTTGATATTATTAAATATGTTGGGGTTGGAGCCTTTGGAAAAGTGGCATTAGTTAGAAAGGTATGTCTGAAAATTTCTGTGTTAATTGAAATTTTGATTCTAAGAAATGTCAAAGCAACAATCTTTAAGATTTAAATAAAAGAAGTATTCTTCTCTGTAGATTACTTCTGGAAAGGTGATTCTAATTTAGCTTACGACAATCCTCTTTTTTGGAGTAACAAAAAAAACACTTCTGCGCCCAGCCACACGTTTGTATTTTTTTGATGCAGTTTTTTGCAAAAGAGAAATAGCATTTGTTTTGTTGTCTGTCTTCCGCTGCATTTTGTTCTGCGAATCTCTTTGCAGTTTTTGAAAGAGAAAATTTTTTTTTACTAAAATCGAACTATTTGAGACCGCCAAGCTATATCAGTTTAGGAGACCTGATATCGCTGAAGAACAACTAGGAAAAAGTTTTGGGGAGTTTTTGCATTTTTTGCAAAAACACATATTTTCTATTATATGACTTTTTTATAACTTTGAACAATTCAAAATCCTGATTTTAAAATCACTACAAAAACATTTTACAGTACCCTTGCTAGCAACCGTTTTCAAATAATTTTTGTAGAAAAAGGAATTACTGTCATTATTCTAGCAGTTTATGATCTATCAAATAAATATTTTTATAATTTCAGAAAGATACCCAACAAACATATGCCATGAAAATTCTTTCTAAAGAAGATGTAATAGAAAAGAAGCAATCTTCCCATGTTAAAGCTGAACGGGATATTCTCTCGGAAGCAAATTCCCCTTGGGTTGTAAAATTATTTTTCTCATTTCAAGATTCACGAAATTTATATTTTATTATGGAATTTGTACCTGGTGGTGATATGATGCAACTGCTAATTGTTAAAGGAATTTTTGAAGAAAAACTTGCAAGATTTTATATTGCTGAGCTAAGCTGTGCAGTGGAATATGTTCATGAGCTTGGTTTTATTCATCGTGATATTAAACCTGATAATATATTAATTGATCGAAATGGACATATTAAATTAACAGATTTTGGACTTTGTACAGGGCTCAGATGGACACATGATAAAAGGTACTGCACTACAGTAAACCCTGAGTACCGTAACTGCATGTTTTATTTTTAGGAGATATGTAATATATGAAAAAGATAATCCAAATGTGATCTCTCATATTCGAGAAGATTCATTTTCCCTTCCACCAGAAAACAAAGACAATGCAAAAATAAAGTTGCTAGAGCATCGGCACCATCGAAAGAGGAATGCTGCGCATTCGATTGTTGGAACAGCAAATTATATGGCACCAGAAGTTGCAAGAAGAACTGGTCATACACAAAATTGTGATTGGTGGAGTGTTGGAGTTATCCTGTATGAAATGACATTTGGAAGGCCACCTTTTATGTCACAAACTGAAAATCCTGCTGAAACACAATATAAAGTAAGCTAAATTTAAAAGAATGGAAGAACTTTTGAGTCACAAAAGTGATCATAAAATAATAAAGAAAATGTGATAGAATAGCAACTTTTAAAAATTTAAGCATTGTTGGATAATTTAACTTTTTTTTAAAAATCCTAAAAATGGCATTCATTTCAACCCTATATTTCCTGTTGCTTCCATGGCATAGTGGCTAAAACGCTTGTCTCTCACTCAAACCAAAAACTAATTCGAGGCAGTTGGTTACTAAATTAATTTAAATCAATATTAATTTAGAAATTATATCCTCGTATAAAAACAGCTCTCAAAATAGTATGAAGCGATTAATACTAAATTTTCAATCTTTTAACAATGATAACTTTGCGGAAATTTATATGAAAGATTGAAAAAGAAATCTTTGAGCTAACATTTTTTATTACTTTATAAAATAATTGATCATTCAAAACATTTCACCGGTTTCAGATAGTACATTGGCAAAAATATTTGGATTTAACAAGTATGGGACATTTACCATTACCTCTAAGTGAAAATTGTGTTGATATGATTGCAAGGCTATGCTGTGAAGAGAATGATCGAATTGGAAGTAAACATGGTGCAGCAGAAATTAAAAATCATCCTTGGTTTAAAGTAAGGATTGTATTACTGTAGTTATTAGTGTATATGTGTTACAGCCGAATTTGAGGTCACCAAATTTTTAAAAAAATATGAATGCATTGCTCAGGAAGTGTTAAAAAGATAAAAAATATTTCATTAAAAAATTAGCATTTATCAAATATCAGAAGCACAGAATATTGAGCTCTATTTTTTTTATTATTATCAGATTTATTTAAGCTTTATGTGACATAAATTATGTCAATAAGTTTAGCTCTCATTAGGGTAAATTCATATGTGTTTTTACAAAAAATGTAAAAACACGCAAAAATTTTCTCGTTCATCCATTTTAATAACCGGCTTCATGATTTCCGTGAAGCCGGTCAATTGTAGTTCGAGTTTTGAAAAAAATATTTTTGCTTTTTAAAAATCGCAATGCAACTTGCATAACAAAATCCAACGGATGACAGACAACGAAAGAAACGCTATTTTTCTATTTGCAAAAAAGCAACAAAAAAACACCTGCGCGCATGAGTCTTTTTTTGTTACCTAAAAAAGGATTGTATTGAGATGCCATAACCTAAATTTGAATCATATTCTCCAGAACTAATAGTTTACAGAAAATTGTTTTTTATTTAATTAATACACACTCGTTTGTTTTGCAACCCAGCATCATCTAACAGCAAGAGATTTCTCTAATTGTGTTAGCTATGATAGTTTTATAAAAGTAACTGTTTTTATTACATAGGTTGTCTTTAACATTATACTTTGTTTTTAAATACATTGAAAGCTACAATAATAATTATATTTCAAATAGTATTATTTGATGTATTAACACCTTTTAATACAATGCATTCAAAACATATAAAGATTTAGTAAAGTCCACAAAAGCACAAAATAATCGGTCCACAAGGTCGGCTGTAACATACATATTTTGATATAACTGCTGTAGCTTGATTAAATACCATATTTTTTATTTTAGGATATTGATTTTGAGAATCTTCGAAATACACGTGCAGAATTTATTCCACAAGTGAAGCATGCAGAAGATACATCAAATTTTGATGTTGGAGATTTGAATTGTCAAGATTTGCTGAAAGATGCAACCCTTAAATCTGGGCATAATTTTAATCCTGCATTTTATGATTTTACATTTCGGCATTTCTTTGATTATGAAGGTGGCGGGCAACCAACTTCTCGATCCCAACAACGTCCTTCTCTTGCACCTTTAATTGAAGCTTCAAATATTTCTAAACAAAAAACATCTACATCAACAAATTTAACATCACAACAACAATCACCTCTAACAAATGGAATTCATCAAAATGATGCAATAACAATCTCATCTTCAAGACAAAATGGAAAATCATCGACAAAGCAAGCAACGATTCCGGTAAAATCACTGGCATCTGTTGCACAGCAACATCAACAACAACAACAGCAGCAGTATGAACAAGTAGCGCCACGTCGGGAACCCCCATTACCCCAAAAACCATTTACACGAATTCTGCCATCAACAAATGGAAAACCATTTGATCGAAATGCTCCAGTTTTTGTTCGTCGACAGCAAAGAGTACATTTAAATGGACAACTTCGAAGGGATCTTTTCCCACAAAGCAATAATAATCAGCATCATCAACCGATTCATGAAAATGATAATGATGAAAGCAAATTGTAGTTTTATGGATACTGTAGAACCGAAATTTTGAATTTATGTGATTCCAAATTTTCAGTAATTGTTTTTGTCTATCATTTAACGGTTACTGTAGAATCACAAATTTTGATTTTTCTGTTGTTGTCGTTTTTGAAAGTTGGATTTTGTATTGACTGTTTGTTATCCATATTTGTCTGCATTCATTAAATCCTCTCTTTAGGAAGTCTAAATTCCATTAAGCTTTTACTTCTTTATTTGCTATTCTTTTAATTTACTTTAAAAATACGGGTCATTTTTGTTGTCACTGTTTTTACTTTTAAAACAATTAATCATTTTACTCTATCATTAAAAAGTTTTGCTCAAAAACTGTCTTTTTTCTGTTTTTTAATATATAATAGACCTGAGAATTGTTGAAAGAAAAAAATATAATTACGTGGTATTAAAGAAAAGACAATTGTTAAAAAATAAAATTTTGAAAGAAAAACTACTGTATTTTTTTATTATATGCATTCACAGAGATCGTACACAGGAAAACAAACAAAACAGAATAAAATAAAACAAATTGTAAAATAATTTTTGAAGTAGTAACTCACTACTGGAACATAGCTGAATGAATCATTTCTTTCGAGGCTTCAAATCTTCACCACATGCAAGAATAAAAATTTTACTGCCTTGTCCTTGTTGATAGAGTTCATGTCCCTAAAAACATTAATGTAATATAAGAACATAAAACACTGTAGTCCATAATCAAAAAAATCAACAAAATCACGGACAAAAACCCAAAGAAATTACATTAAAAAACTTACTCGACACCAATCATATCCTAATGCATATGCAAAAATATTTCCAGATCCATGGACATGTGCTTTCGTAATAGGCATTTGATGTTGTTCTGATGACTTTAATTTAGTTCGAGCATCTTTATCCCAGAATGAATATCTTCCATCTGCTCCTACAGTAATCAAAGTATAATGTTGAGGATGAAATGCAACATCATGAACCTAAAAAGTATTTGTTCATTTTGCTCAACTACAGTTTACCAAAACTCACAGGATATATTTCTTGAAAGCCATTTACAAGATCAGGTGAACGATGACATTTAAATGTAAAATTATCTTTTGAAGATTGAGGTTCAACATATTGAATAGCAACTCGACCTTCAATAGAGCCTTGTGCAAAGCCAACTGGTTGATTCGTCATTTTATTTTTAAAGATTGAGCAACATCTCATTTGATATTTTAATGGAGTTTCAATTTCAGTATGTTCTTTTGGTTGTCCATCAAGAGAATAAATTTTAACTTTTCGATTTGATAACCCTACTACTGCCATTGGATATACAACATCTGCACAAAAAACTTTTTGTCCCAAATTAATTGTTGCTAAAGCAGTTTGTGAAGGAAGTTGTCGCATATCCCAAAATTTAAGTGTTTGATCCCATGAACCTGTCATTAAGCAGCTATACTGAGGTGAGGTAATCCAATGACATGTACGAATTGGTTGATCATGTGTTCCAACAACTGCCATTTGATTTGATGCTAAATCCCATACACGAGCTTGTTTATCTGCTGAAGCAATAAAAAGTTTTGAACTATCCTGAAATTTTGAAATGTATCTATATAGTACTATTTATAGACCCAAAGTATCTTACTTCCATCCAATCAATTGATAAAATTGGTGCACCAATATTTTGCATTGCTTTTGCTTCAACGGCACCTTGTTCAGATACTTGCCAAATTCGTACTGTATTATCCCATGAACCAGCAGCAAGAAACATTGGAGTATTTGTAGAGACAGGATTAAATTTTAAATCTTGCACGGTATCATCTGGTGCTCCTGGAACTTCTACAGCATTCATAGGATTTGCAGGATTTACATTTGCTGCTGGTTGTTGAGGGGCAGTTGTAGCCGCGGAAGATAAATTATTAAAGAATGAAGTTGGTCGAGCAAATGTCGATCCTGCATTATTTGAAAAGAAACTCATATCTAAAAAAGTACTGTAGTAATTGTAGAATTGTAAAACAAAATGGTCGAAAATTGGTTAAAAACAAGGAGGTGGAACTTTATTAATGGGAGTGAAACTTTCTTAAAACAGATCAAAAAAATCTGATATTATCTAGTTTAATTTTTTCATACAAAATTTGGAACAAAGGGGGTGGAACTTCCCGCAGTTCCACCCCCCAATTTTCGGCTCCGTAAATATTAACAAAAAACGGACAAAAAAGAGGAGAAAAATGTATTCAGCAAATTTGGCTTTGTTCCATTCATTTATATTTCAAAAAAAATATGCATTCGGTTACGAGTTGCAAAATTTGGTGGGAAAATGACAAGGCAAAGCTATGAGCTGTCTATATTTGCAACAAAAAAAAATTCAATAAAGTTATACCGTATATACAACTTATACGCTTTCATTATTGTATGAACGTCATATTGTAGCAGAGGCATATATAATTCGTTAACAATATACTGTATATTTTGTTTCAATTAAAAACTTGAACCAATATTTCATTGTTTAAAAACAACATACAAAAATTTCAATTTAAAAAACAAATTAAAAAACATAAAAATTATTTATTGAATTAATAAAAGTAAATAATTGATACATATCTCTTTTTTTTCAACAACAACAAAGAAAATAATAATAATAAGATTATTTAATACCAGAGAACAAGGATAAATATAATAATAATTATTTTGAAGCATGAATACTGTTATACACGTAAAAAGCCATAATAGCTCCAATAACCGCAATTGATGAACCAATCCAATATTTAGTATTATCATTATTATTATCATTATTAAATATACGATACCACCAACTATGATTCTTTGATTCTTCAACACGGCGAAGCTTTTCTCTCATTTCTTCGATTTTTTGTTTTCTAAACTAAATTTAATGCATTTGAATTTAATGATATAATTCAACGGGTTTGGTTTTTATTAGAGATTTAAAAAAATAATAAAACAAAAAAGTGAAAACAAATGAAAACATAAAAAACAAAAGGAAAGCTTTTTGAAGGAATATGAGTACCCGAAATAATAAAAAGTAAAGCATTAAAAACCCGTGCACTCAAAAATTAACGAAATAAATCCAAAAATCTGTTGAACCAAGAAGTGGAAGAAGTACAAGCTAAAACAAACCTCTTTTCAATAGATGGATCAGGTTGACTATATCGCTTACGATTAGGTGAAATAACAGCAGGTTCATCTGCTCCTGCAGCAGTAGTTGTAGATAATCCACCACTATTACCATTATCAATACCACCATTTTTGCCTTCTTCTGGATGAGCCTTCAACCAGTCAACAATTGCTTGCCAACAAAATCGTAGTTGTTCAGGAGTTTGAATAAGGCCCATTCGATGACGACGAATAAAAATTACAAGTTCTTCAATAGATTTTGGAACAGTAGCCATATCCCCTCCAGCTACAGCTGAGGTACTTTGATTACCATGTTGAAGATAATTTAAAACACAATCAACAATTACATATGCACCACTTCTACCAATTCCTGCTGAACAATGCACAATAACAGGTGATTCAATTTTTTCTTCTTCTTTAAGTAAGGCTTGAGCTTGATTGGTTTTTTCTAAGAATTCCAAGAATGAACGAGTTTCATCTGGTACACCAAAATCTAAAAGCAGGATTATTGTAGCCCCAGTAACTAAAATATGTTTCTAACCTGGCCAATTAATATAATGAAAATGAGTAATAATTCGACTGCTTTCTTCATCAGCTTTCAGAAACTTATCATCCAATACAGTAAGCTTAATTTTACGAATTCGATAAATATCTGTACCATTTTCTTCTACCAGTTTAATGCTAAAACTTCCAAATGTCTTTTCTTTTTCATCTTCATCAACAAAGTAATGATAGCATCTAAAAAGTCAATGATTATCAAAATATTCAAATGATGCCTAAAAACAGTCTCTCTTACTTCATAGCACCCTTTTCCATAACATTATTAAGCATTACAACAATTCGAGAATTTTGTTCCCAAACCATTTGCCAAAAATCTTCTGCTGTTGTTTCTAAAACATGATTACTGTAAAAGCTATTCAGATAACTGGATAAAGCTATTACCTAATGGACCTTGAGTAAGAATATAATCCCGTTTTGCAAATGGTACAGCCAGTGGAGATGCATTCAAAAAATTTGTTTGTCCCTGTCGAAGATAGTTAAGTAGCACCCGATTTTGATCATCTAAAAAATAAGATGTGTAAGCGTTTTAAATCTAGAAGAATAGTGATGACTCACACGGTAGAACATTTTGATAACGATTTTTAGCGAAATTTAATTCTTTAAATGATTCTTCAGCTGTTAATCCAAGTTCACTTTCTTGTTTACTTGTTTCGATACCAAGTCTCTGAAATGTATAAATTTATAAAAGGATGTTTAAAAGATTAATATGTAAATGAGTGCTCAGAGAAAGAGTATAAACTTACATTATACAATGAAAGCCATTGATTACGACGATCCAGTTCTACAAAAGTAGAAATTAATGCTACACGATTCATTCAAAATAATAATAATACTGTAGTAATAATATTTGATATAAATAAATAAAGATATACGTGTAAAAATACTTTATTGCATACAACAGCAAGTTAAAAAAGAGTTATTTTACTCGGAATTCTTCAATGCTTTTTTTCAGAGCTTTTAAATTCGTGACAGGAGAAGTCTTTTTTTGCAACGTTAAACAAAAAAGTTTATCAAAAACACTAAAAAAAAGGTGTGATTTCAATCAAAGCAAATATGTCCATGGAACTTTTCCAAAAAAATGAAATAAAGATTAAAAGTTTATCGACAAAAAAGTATGCTTAATACAAATATTACAACATATACTTAATTCTACGCCTACGATAAATGAAAACATCAACATTAAAAACAGAGGGATAAATAAAAAATAATAATGAAAGAAGGTTGTGGTAATAGCTATAATAAGCAGGTATGGAAATATTTTATTTTAAAAACAGCTACATCATTTCAAAAATCGTTTTTTAGGTGAATCATAGGTTATCTGACCGCTAACTTTTGTGTATTTGATTTGTGATTAATGGTTTCAAGTGTTTGACAAATATATGTTTAAAGAGTACTGTAGAAATGACAAGAACATCTTTGAAAAACACATTAAAATTTAGTAACTAACTTTAGTTAGTAAATATACAAGAAAGCGGAAAAAAATACTAAAAAAACGTATTTTTCTTCAAACAGGTTACTATAGTTTACAAAATTATAGCGTTTGTTTTCTAAAAATTGTTTTATTTTTTTTTTTTACTATTTTGTTCAACGTGTAAATGATTTTTTTCAAAATACTCCTATAAATTTCTGTAGTTTGTTATTTTGTCATTTATGGCTACCGTATTCCACAAAACTGTTTGGCACTTAAAATTGCTCTTTTAGGAAATTTAAATGCTTTTTTTAAAAAATAAATTGTCAAACGTTAATTTAAAAATTTGTAAAAATTCAACATTAGAGTTTAAAATAACTTCTTAATTTTACAGTATTTAATTATTGTAATTATTTTAGGCTACTTTATTTGATTTCTTCCTGCAAAGCTGTGCTATTTTTAAAATCAAACACAGCATAAAAATAAAGGCCAATTGCTTCTACAATTTTTTTTGTTTTGTTGCAACGTGAACCGCGATCATTGCGGGTTTAAAAGAAAAAAGATGGGAAAGAAAATAAGGAAAAAAAGTGGACGTCTTCGAGTCGACGTGGTTAGCGATGGTAGTAGAAGATGACGGTGGCCAAAAGAAAGAAAAAAGTCCGTCAAAATAAAAGTATCGACGAACACAAACTTTTTTCTTTCTTTGTTTTCCGTTGCGCAAAAATTATTTCTTTTCTTGATTAACGTTTTTCGGTTTTTCCTGCAAAACTTACTGCTACCATGAATTTTGGATAATTTTAATTATTGATTGATTATTAGTTTTAATTTTAAAAAGTTTTTATGGCACTTTTTATGCAAGCTCTGCAAGAAGACTGACTGACAGCTTGAAAATTTATTGCGGTTTTTTCATTTTAACGCTTTTTATTTATCGTTTTTCATCGGTGATTTTTACACCGCGTTTCTTTTTGCCCGATTATTTAACGCTTCATTTCAACGGCTTTTCTTGCAGTTTTTAAAAAGTTAGGCGTAAGAAAGCAAGCATCATTGATTGATCACATTTGATCCGTTTCATTTTCCCACTCCTATGTGTTTTTCCCTTTTTTCATTTCCTCCTCCTTTGAAGTTATCCTTCCTTTCATTTTTTTATGTCGTCAACATCATTTTAGTCAGAGATAGGGAAAAGATCTAACACAAGACAAGGAAAGGTAACAAAATTAGCAGCAGCAAGCTTTAACTTTTTGTTCTTAAAGAAGCCTTGAAAAAAAGAAGACGGATATCCCCCTTCTCTTTCATTTCTGTCCATTCCGCAATATCACTTTTTTATGAACTTTCTGTCGCTCGTGTTTTTTCTTTTTATCCTTTTCTTTTCCTTACGCAAATTACACACATATTTTTTGCCTGTTACAAAACCAAATTTTTTCTTCCTTTTTCTCAAAAACAGGTGTTGTCTTTGTAGATGTTTGCTGCTGCGAAAGCGCTTAGAAGCACAGAAGTTTTTGTTGATTTTCTATGATGTTCTGAAGACATTCAGTTACCTCGAGATGTATTCTGTCAGATTTATTTAAGCTTTATGTCTTTAAATTTTATCTCAATAAAGGCAAAATGATGTAAAAGTTAATATGAGTTTTTGCAAAAAATGCAAAAACACCCCAAAACTTTTCTCCTTGTTTTATCATAAATACTACCTGGAATATCCAGGAGGTATTTATGTTTGACTGGCTTAAAATTGTTCGGTTTTGCTGAAAAAAAAATTTTTTTTTTAAAATTGCAGGGAAACTCACAGAACAAAACACAGCGGGAAGACAGACAACGAAAGAAACGCTCTTTTTCTCGTGTTAAAAAAATGCATTGAAAAACAAAAAAAAATGCTGGCGCACAGGAGTATTTTTTGTTACTCCAAAAAAAGGGGATCATCTTAGAGATGACCATATTCTCCAGATTTAATCTACAGAGAAAAATAGATTTTTATTTAATCAGTACTTTTGTTTGTTCTACCATATCATCTGATAGCAAGATATTACTCTAACTGTGATATAAATTTTTAACAATTCATATTCCGCAATATCACCTTTATTTTTTAATAAGCTTTTTCTTTCGTTTTTTATGCCTTTTCTTTTCATCTTCTACTTTTCCTTAGGCATATTACATTTATATTTTTTGCCTGTTACAAAACCTTTTCTTTTTTCTAAAACAGGTGTTGTCTTTGTAGATGTTTGTTCCTGCAAATTTTTAAAAGAAAAGAACAGCTTTGAACATTTTTTAATGCTATTTGTCCATTTTAGTTTTTCGTTTATGAAATATGGAAAAGCTAAGATGTCCTAGATTAGTATTTCAGTTTCTATAGCTCTCCCAAATTAGTTAATCATGATAATCAATTCGAGGCGTCTCACCTAAATTAAAGGATTTTATTTTTTCATTAACTCTTAGCAGATGGTTTTGTGCGAGTTTTAAAAATAAATTTAAATTAAAAAACTTTAAAACGTGTTAATTATATTGATTAAAAACTCGTTCCTTTTTGTATCTTTTAAAAATTTTAAACATCAATGTAACCCATTTTTTAGCTTTATTTTTTTCCATCTGATACTCTCCAATGACATCAGCTGCCATATAAATTTTTTTTCTATAATTTAATATTTTGATCTCCTCTAAAAAATGTATTCTTCTTCACTGCCATATTTAATTATTGCTTTTATTATTACTGCATCCACAGCAGCTCGATATCCACCAACATTTGAACTTAAATCCCAATATGAAGCCTCTTGCTTTCCAAAATGTTCATGTAATCAAACTACGGTAGAATGTAAAAATTTGAATGAAATTAAGACAGAAATGTTTGAACATATTTTACCCAAGATCTGGCCTGAACTGGATACTGTATCAATTACGGGCAATGATTTGGGTGATTTACCAACAGCAAATATTTTTGGGGGTCGAAATCGACATCTTCGAATGACACTGCTTGATTTATCAGATAATGATATTCGTTCATTCTCTGCTGAAACATTTTTTGGTGCACCAAAAGTTCAATTTTTATATTTAAGAAATAACGAAATTACATCTGTTGGCTCAAAGCCTTTTGATTATATGCCAGCTTTACGGGTCATTGATTTAACGGCAGCATTTGCCGAAGGTGTAAGTGGAAAGAAGAAAGCTGAAATTATCGGGGATATGCTGGAATCTGGACATCACTTTAAACATTTGGAAGAACTTGTTTTTAATGCAAATGGTTTAATTAAATTGGATTCAGAGATGTTTTGCAAGGTTTGTTTTGACGATTTACGAAATCGAAATTGGTCGAAACTATAAAATTAAAATCACTCAAAACTTTTGAGATTGCTCAAAGCTTATGAAAATTGAAATTATATTTTTACATTTTTGAAATCAAAATTTTTTATTTTTTGTCTGTGAAAACAGATTCAAAAATTATGCAAAATTTTTAATTAACAAATGACAGCCAGAATCCTTCCTATAAATGGAGATTGTCCGTTGGTTGGCACGTACGTTTTAATTCATGCAAATTTTTATAAAAAAAGAATAAAACATGAAATTAGCAGCAAAAGAAAAAGTGCTTCAAGAAGTTGCATAGCGATTAGAGGGACCTTTTAAAGGCTATCCAGCTATTGATTCAAATGATAAAGCAGCCATGGTTAGGATCCTATGTGCCGAGTTATTTAGGGCCCTTTTTGAGGTTTTTAGTTTTTTCACATAACTTTTCAAAGGGTTTATGACAGTATGACAGTGGGGTTGAAAGAACTATTGTGGGAGATCCTTTGGAGGACCTTTTTAATTTGGCTATTTTTATGATAGTAGCGATCCTAAATTAGTGTGAACCTTATTTTTTCAAGTAGTTTAGGACCTATTTTGGTACAAAATAAATATGTTTAAAAACAGAACTGAGATGAGTAAAACGTGAATCAAGCCAGATTTGACAGAAACCGTGGCGGCGTTTACTTAAATAGTGAGAGTGAGACTGATGAAGCGAGTTTGGAGGCCTTGAGAGGAAAAGTTGGCAAAGATAGATGTAGTCCAAGACATGTAGTTGACGTGTAAAATTTTTTGCTCTGAGCTGGTCTTTTTTGGCAAATGTAAGTAACGTTAACAATTGTTTATTTCTGTAGCATAGGTCATTGGTGGCCGCCCCGAAGGGGCGGGGCACCTCTAGTTTACAAAAGCGAAATTATCGAATGTTTCATCTCAAAAATCCCAAATTTCATTGTTTCGTTTTTTCCGAAACCGAAATTTTGAGTTCCATCTCCAAAAACTCCAACCCAAAATACTTATGCAAATTTTTTTAGCTGGAAAATCTTGGTCGTCTTGTTCTTGCTGATAATCTCTTTGAAAGTTTGGATTTGAATGCAAAATGTCTTCCATCTTTGAGACTTTTGGATCTCAGAAATAATCGGTTTGAAGTTGTTCCAGCAATGGTTTATAAAACCTTAGATTTGAATGCCATTGATATCTCACAAAATCCCCTTCAATGTGATTGCAAACTTGAAGAATTTATTAAATTTGCAAATGAAGATTCTTCAGTCTTCTTGAATCAGGTAATTCTTTGCTTTAAAAAAATGTTGTGAAAGAAATTAAATTTCGAAATTACCGTAATCAAAATTTCTATTTTTATTTTATTTGACTTTTAATTAGTCAAAATAACTTTTCCTAAATTTTACCGTATTTAAAAATTTCTCATTCCAGGAAAAAACAATTTGTAAAGCTCCAACAGAGCTAGTTGGAAAGTCAATCTTTGGGATCGATACCGAGGCAACAAATTTATGTCAACGTGGTTCAAGACTTTTACATTGGATTATCTTCTTATTGATTCTTGGTGGATGTTTTTATATTTATCGACATCTTCGCCGAGCTGGTAAACTTCCTCGGATGCCTACTGTATTTGGTTATAGCCAACTTAAATCTAATGATGAAATGAATTATAATAGTGGTAATGGTTACAGTAATAATAATAATAGCAGTAATGTTCAACCTGCATTTGTATAGAAATATTTTTTAAGAAAAGTTGTTTTTTTGTTAAGGGTTTATAAAAATATATTGTGTATTTTTTGTTATTAAATATTTATGTTTAATAAAAGTGCATTAAAATTGATAAAAAATGTTAATTAGGAGTTCTTAAAACAGGAAAACTAAACAATCAATAGCTATATTTTTTCATTAAAAAACTACTGCAATTACAAAAAATATTAAAGTTGATTTTTAACAATTTCATATGAATCTTTAACATTTCCAATCATAGTCCGAAAAGCTGCTGCTCCATCATGCATTAAATGAAAGGGAATTTTTCCATCAACTTTTACAGCTTCATACGGTAATGAGTAAGCTTCTTTCATTCCAATCTAAAAAGAATTTTTAATTTTTGGCATTTAAAAAACGTGTTATTTAATAATGGAACTCATAAAAGCTTTTGTTATAAAAATCAGGAAAACTTTTTGGAGCAAGATGTTACCTTTTTCCCAGATTCATAAGTAGCTGATGCAAAACAATAGCTTGCAAAATAATCACATTTTTCATCCGCAAATGTTTTAACACTTAGAGCATACAAATAATGAATTAAACCACATCTAAAAAAACGCTCATACAATATACCACCCCACAATACAAGCATACCCCATATATTTTTCATGTATTCCAGTTGCTTCTAAAACACCAATCTTTTTACAATCAGATGGAAGAAATTTTTCTGTATTTTTAAGACAATCCGTATAAATTCCATAGAGATGATTCGCTTTTAAATTATATGGACTGCTTTTGATTACTGTAATTTTACAAGGGGTTAATATAGTAATGTAAAAATAAACAAACTTTGAGTGTAATCATTTTTAATTTCATATTTTGGATTAGAATGATGCAATTCTTCTGGGTAAAGATCTGGAAATTCATCCGAAGTGTGATAATTATTGAGTTTTATTCCAACAAGTTTTTTGTCATCAAAAACAGCGTAGGAAATCGGTTTATCAATAAAACTATCCAGCAGTTCTAAGAAAAAGTTTTCGAGTTCATCATAGGTCAAATCTAGAAAAGTCAGAGGATTATAAAACTTAAATTTTTTGTTACCATATTTCTATTTCAACTTAAACATTTAACACGGAAGCTATATAAGCATAGGATACAGTAATTTCTTGCTAACTACATTTTTTAAAATTACTACTTAAGCATCGACAAATATTTGAATATTTAACAAATTGATAAATAAAAAATTGTGCAATAATATCAAAATCTTTTCGATCAATTATTTCAATTTTAAGCGAATATTTTCCATTTTTTGATTTCCATTCTGGATTTATTACTTTTCTTTCACCTTCTGCTCGAGTATCCAACAGAAATCCATTGTGAACTGGTAAGCGCTTTGAAGAAATGCCAAATTTTGTTGTCGTTGAAAAATTACGGTAGAAAAATGAAACATTTTTTAAAGGAAATGGAAAGCGAGAAAACATTTTTTTAATAAAATGAATCTTTGGAGAGAAAAAAATATGCACTTTCAAAAGTACAAAAAACTTTTGATTCGTAAAAACGTTTTTCCAAAAATTGAATAAAACACAAAACTCTGATTTTTTGTTGTTGAACAAGTTTTTGATAACTATCTTTTTGCATAAAAAATGGCCATCTTTTCTGATCGATGAAAAAATTATTATTAATTTTTGTTATTGTTGCTATTTTGTTACATCCAAACGTTTTTTTTAAAATTTATTACTTTTTTTATTGAACAATTAATAAAAGAAAAGCAACAAATCATAGACAACATTCAAATAATGGGAAAAAAATTTTTATTGTTTCAACTTTTACACTTTTGATTTTATAAATTGGAGATTGTAAAAATGGTTAAATATTACTTGAGAATTCAGAGCAATAAAACAAAATAATAAAGGAAAAGCTTTGCACACACAGATTATCATTTGATGTGGGTACGGTAAAAATGGAATTCTAAAAAAATTTAGTAAATGTATTTTTTAATGTCAGGTACTGTAAAAATCTTACTTTACTTTTATTTCAGCTACTATTTATTTAATTAAATATCTTACATAGTATAATAAACACCAGCTACAGTAGCCAAAACAGTCAAAACTAATACCACAATGACTCCATGGTTGCACAAACAATTACCAATACTAGAAAGCCGCATTTTTTCGACAATAAGCTTTTGGTAAAATTTTATTTAAAATAATATAAGGAAAAGCAAGAAAGAAATGTCCGCGAACTTGTTTTTTCTCAGCAATGGCACTAATGTGTTGATTACTGTCAAAAAATGAAGATGATGCACTTTCATAAATTCAATGTTGAATAAATATTATTATCCCGCCCCAAAATGGGCTGGAAAAAAAGTCAGATCTTTTCCGAAAATAAACATGTTTTTTACAAACTCACGTTTGTTAAAATTTAGTAATTAGGTCCCTTGGGATTTAAAATATTTCTGTCATCCTTAACACCTCCAAATAGCCATGGTAACGGGATGAACTTCATCACTTTTAGTTTTCAAAGTTTTAATTTCTCTCAAAAGTAAAAACTTACCCTTGCTTTAATTGGCTACAGTATACTCAACTCTTCAAAATTATTATTCAACGTTAAAACTCTCGAGAGTATATGACATACATATTTATTTCCCGTATATTAATTCTTATAATAATAATTATAACATAAAAACACAGTTAATTAAAAAAAGTTACAAAACTAAACAAAATTATAAAAATGCATAAATATATATTTGTATAATGACAACTATGGCAATGATAATAATAAATCCTAGGAAGTAAGCTTACAGTATAAAAGATTCTATTTCTTTGTAGTTGTTGCTGCTTTCATTTCTTCATCCACTTCTTTGGTAAGTTGTGGAGCAGTTTCTTCATCAACAACCAAAAATTTTTCTTGCTTTTTTGAAAACATATACATATTTCCGGTATAAATATCAAACCACATTGCATGCAAAAATACTCGACCAGTTTCAATAAATTCTTGAAGGAAACCATGTGAAGCAACATGTGTTAGCTGTTGAAGGGTATTTATTTGTGAAAGCTTATCTTCAACATTAAATTTATCATCTAAATCAATTATTGCTGTTAAACTAAAAATCTATGTCTTAGCGGTAGTTTTAATAACAGAAAGCCCAAACCTTATTAAATTAGGATTTTCAGCTTCAAATTTTAGCTTTACAGATGATTCAGATTTTAAACGTTGTTCAAGCTTTTGTATACTCATATAACCATGTCTTCGAAGCCAATGATCCATAGGTGATTCAGGATCAAATTTTGTTTGGCATTGATGTAGATTGAATAAAGTATTGATGGCTTTACAGTCGGCATGACCACATACAATTACATGATTAATTTTTCCACGTTTTACAGCTAATTCTAATGCTGCTGGTTCAGTGGTAACTGAAACTTCATATCCAGAGATTCCTAAAAATGTTGGACAATTAAAACAACTGTATATAGATGTAATTTGAAGCTACAAAGTTGTATTGCAAAGCAAAACTAAACTATTGACATATGTTTTATAAACTCAACCATAATTTTTAGCATGTGGTATCATATTCCCAGAATTTCTTACAACAAACATATCACCAACTTGTGATTGAGTAAATCTTGCAGGTAACATTCTAAAAATAGGTGTCTTTAAATGATAGTAAATAATAAATAGCAACCTTGAATCCATACATGTAAAGAAGACAGCTTTTGGATCAGGATTATCTCGAACTCTTTCAAATTGTTTAACCAAATCTGCTCTTACAGTACTCCGAAATCGAAGTATACCATCTAGAACTTTATTAAGTCCAGGCATCTAAAAAATGAAACTTTAAATTTAATCAGATAGCTTAATATAAAAAGACAATATCACGATAAATAATAATTCCAAAAAATAGAAGTAGAATTCCAAGCTCATGCAATCACGAGAGACAATCATTTTGTTCAAAAATGTAACAATAAAAAAATCGTTCAAACTGCAAACTTTACACAACCCTCTTCTTGCATACAACGATCACTTGTCTTGTTCAACTTGTTTTAAAAAAACATCAAAGAACATTCTAAGCTTGTCTTAACAATGTTCTTCACCCCTCTCATAAAAGTCGATCATTGAAAAATTTTTACTTTGTAAATGTTTCAGGGAACACTAACGCTGACAACATTCGCCCCGTTTCTTTTCTCGAACAATTTTTTTTCTGTCATCTTTTTTTACGAGTTTTATAATTAATTTTTTTATTTGTGTTTTTTATATCTGCGAGAATGGCATTGATTATTGGTTGTATTGTGGCATAAAAAGTAGCTCCTTATTATTAATCATAGTTATTAGTTTGTAGAGTTTTTGTAAATGCTCTTCCTCTATTTCTTAAATTTGCCAGCTCTTTCTTAATAATTTTTATCTCATCATCTGTCCCTCGATGACGGATTTATGTATTTTTTTTGTTAAAAACTTTTACGTGTAATATTAATTTTTTTGCATTTTTTTGTCGTGGAAATTTGTTTATCATTTTTATGTGTTTTTTATTACATTTTTTCACTTATACTTTTTTAGGTTCAATCTAACCAAGCTTTAAACAACAACAACTTCTCTTCTTTGATTTAATTAATCATGAAAATTCATACTTTAAATAACGATGATGATGATCACCGGCCACAATTGGAACGATCAGATGATGAAGAAAGTGGTGATGAACGTAGTCGACAACCTCCACGTCCTCCACAAGAATTTTATGTTGGTGGTAGTGAGCATAGTGGTCAGCAAGTTCTAGGTCCTCGTGGTCCTGCAAATCGTTCATCTGATGAAGAAGATGATAATCATGGACTTTTTAATACTCGTCTAAATCAAGGTGCTGGTGGTCCTTCACGTGGTGGAGCTGTTGTATGTTTATTTTATATGAAGTGAATGTATATTTTCTAATACGCTTGTACTTTTTTAGGTTCGTGTTACTATTGAAATGTTTGATGATGGCTTTACAGTTAATGATAGCCCACTTCGTTCATACTCTGATCCAGCAAATATTGCATTCATGGATGCTCTCAAACGTCGTGAAACACCTCCAGAATTTCTTAAACAATATGGTGGTCGTCCAATAGATGTTCATTGCTTTAAAAAACCTGGAAAATATGTCTTTAAACCTTTTACTGGTACTGGTATGTTTCTTTATTTTCTTTTATTGATTAATAACTAATAACGTGTCTTTTTTTAGGTAATCGTCTTGGTTCAGTCGTTCCGCCAACTGTCGATCTAACCGATTCCGATCAAAAACTCATCTCTGATACAGCAGCATCAACAACCGATCAAATGCAAACTCGTGCACAAGAAGCAATTTCTCTTCGTGATGGTGAACCGACGACACTTATTCAATTTCGTCTTCCAATGGGTCATCGAATTACTGGAACATTCAATTCTTCAATGACAATCGTCGATCATCTCAGAACTTTCGTCGTTTCCGCCGATCCTGCTTTTGCTTTCAATTTATTCTCATTTTTTGCTGGTTTTCCTCCAAAGAAGCTTGAAGACGAAGGACTTACAATCGATGGTGCTGGCCTTAATAATTCTGTTGTCAATGTTCGTCTTGTATAACTTTATTTTATTACAGCCATTATTTATTTTGTAAAAAGATAGTAGTAATACCATCTTTCTCTTGTGTTTGTGTAAAACTTCTGTTGTCATTTTTTGGTCTTTTGTAATAAATGATTTTTTGTGAATGATCGGATTTTGGGGGCAAAGAAAATATCGAGATATGGTTGTTGGAAGATGATGACTGTAAGAGTTCGAGTTTGCTAGATTACTGTACTTGACTTATGAGGTTAGCCAACTGAGATTATAAAGTATTATTTATGGGAAAAAGTGGTCCAAACGTGTCAATATAACTACCTAGAAAATGCATTTTTGTAACTTTCATTTAAAGAGATGCTACTTAAACTTTTACCACAAAATAATTTTTCTCGGACAAATAAAGCGGAAGCACGTGGCAAATTTTTAGCACAAATAGATGAGAAAAAGAGGCGACGCTTACATAGTTAATGTTGGGTTACATCCATGGGTGGACAAGTGTTTCCACCATTGTTGTCTGGAAAGAAGTCCATGATCGATTATAAAAACGCCTGCAGAGATCTCTGGCAGTTATTGTTTGCCAAAAAATGAGAAAAAATAATTAACCCAAGATTCTCTGTAGTGCATTTCGTTGCGGACTGTTATTTCTTAATACTATTTTATTAGTTATATTAACTTGTTTTTCAACTATAGTCTTCATTCTTCTCATTTTTCCAGGTAAAAATGTTTGATACATTTCTTCTGCAATTTCTTTCATTACCGGATACTGTGATGTATTATATCACTCAAAACCCATCATCACCAAAAGGATATCAAAAATTAATTCAATCTTGCAAATATTTTTTTGCTAAAAATCCAATCTTAGTTTTTCATTGTTTGACTATGAATGAAGAAAAATATTGGCAAAGATGTTCCAAAAAGACTGAATTTATCTGTCTCTTTACAAAACTCATAAATTGTAAAAATACAGTAGCCAAGCTTTGGATTTATGAAAATTTGTACATTTGGCCCAGTATTTCAACTTCATCAAATATTGCATCCAGTGTTATTCCAAAATTTTATAAATATGAAATGATTAAATTGGTACTATTTCATCAAGTTATTTGTTTCGAAGAGCTATTATTATTTTCTTCTGTTAAAAGTTTAATTTTAAGAAATACAAAAGTGCTTTCAAAATATGGTTCACCTGCTTCACTTGAAAAAATTATTGAATGTTTTCCTAACCTTGATGAATTTGATGAGTATGCATTGGTTTTAATACCATGTTATTAAAAAAAGTGTAATTTATTTTAGCAAAAGTGATGACGCTTTTATATTTGTTTCCCAAAATACAATGAATGAACTATTAAAAATCCCCCATTTTCATGAAATGAATCGATTTGCATTAAATAATATTCCTGAATCTTTTGACATTGATATCTGTTTCAACAAATATATAAAGGTACACATTTTCTTAGCCTAATATCATAATAATAACTTGAATATAATAAATTTAGAAAAATAATTATACAAAAATTGTGTTATGTTTTTCCGACACAATATCAGAAACTTACAAAAATCGTCTTGAAACAATTGTTGATGAAATTCTTAAAACTGAATCACCTTCTTTCAAATTTCCCAATATTTGTTATCCTGGAATGAATCATGAAAAACGAAAAATTTTACTTTCACGTGCATGTCCCATATAATGTACTTTGTTTTTTATACAGTTCTCCAACTTAACATAAGTTTATATTAGTTGGGGAACTGTAGATGATTTTTGCATGTTTAGTGAACTTGTTTTACTTTAAAAAAAGTAAGCAAGTTGTTTTAGTGTTTTTTTAAAAGTTGAACTTAGCTTTACATGTCACTTTGTTTTGTAATTTCTTTTATGTTATTTATTTCATAAAGATATGTATAATTTATATTTTGTTTTAGCACTATACAAGACAAAAGATATATATCACTATGAGTTTAAAGTATAAGATTCATATATGATATATATTTTTTTTCATCTGGCAAATGTTATATGTTTTATTGCGTTACCGTTTCGTCCTTACCCTCAAACAAATAATTTTGAAATTTTCTAGATTCCCGATTTGCTTGAAAAATAAAAAGAACAAGTTATAAATAATTTTTCAATTCATAAAAAGGCGTACAATTTATATGTTGTTTTAATCCTATTTAACAACAAAATTATGTAGATTGTTCATTTGGGTGACAATATTTTCAGCTCTACAAATAATTAATAACACATTTGAATTCAGCATAAAATTTTACATGATGCAATCTATATGGATTACTGTAACTGCTGGGACAGAGATATGGGAGACACTACAATCAGATGGACACATGATTTCAGGAGTCCTTGATTCTGCAGATGGTCCCATCCACCAGCTTCTCCATGTCCACCGGGATATCCGTTCGGGCCTTCAGGACCATGAGCTCAGGTTTACCTGGCATTCCAGAATCTTTTGATGATTAGTCTTGAATTTTTGGTCCCGAAGATCCAGATAAGTGACAAATCCCCTCAAATTTGAGGCAACTTATCACTTACCTACTACTTTACTTTATTTTTGAGGCAGCTTTAAATAAATTAACAAGTTTCTTCACTGATAATTTTTTGCTGTAAATTTATGGTTTTGTTTGTTTCAATTTTTTTCCTAACCGTTAATTTGTCTTATTTTCTTAAAAAAAGAAGCAGCTTTTGTTAGACAACTAAAGTTCTTTCAAAAAAAAATTTTTTGAGGAAGATTACAGAAAAAGATCAAAATCCCATTTTTCAATCATATCTGTTTGATACATAAACATACAAGATAAAAAATTGGTCCAAACATCATTTTAACCATTATTTATTTGGAAATCGCTTTTAGATTAGGCTTTTTATTCGTATGTTTCTTTTGTAGTCAATAATTCACTTCTTCAATAAAAATATTTTGATTAATCCCATTTTTTTAAGAACTCCAGCTATTCTAAAAGCCGTATATTATCATTTTTACGCTAACTTCAATTTATATAAAAAAAATTTGAAATCTCCTTTCTTTTTTTTTCTTCAATATCAATTGCTTCGCGAAGGCCTCTATTTTTTTTTTCTCGTAAAATATAAGCTCATGGAACGAAAAAGAGAAGAAAATTTTTATGCGCGGTTTTTGCTTTTTGATTTGGGTGTTACAAAAAAGTTAAATGATGAAATCTTATAAAACATAATATACTATACCATTCTATTAATAAATATAAAATAATATTAAATTTAATATAAGAGCAAAGAAACATAAAAACTATTGTGCCTTCTTTATTGCAGCGCTATCTGCTAGAAAAATTTATTAGTAATAAACAATTTGTAGTAGCTGTACTAAACCGAGGCTACGGCGCTTCTTAAATTTGGGATCGCTCACTTCAAGCATAGTTGTCAACATACTTCAGAAGTCAAATCATAACGTTTAGCGTTTTAAAAATGAGGAACAAGAAGTTTGATTATAATGACATCATTTTTTCTTCTTATTTGCCTTCAGATGTTTTTTGGAAGCTTTACTGATTAATAAAACTTGACTTAAACTTTATTGCTGCAGTTCTTCGCACTTCTTGCATCCTCACAACCCATCCAAATCTATTAATACCGACAGTCACGTATTAGAGAAATGAGCAACAAATTTTTTTGTTTGTTTTACCTCGGCTCATTCTTTGAGAATACAAGCGTGTTTAGCAGTAAGCTGATTGGCGAGTATTTGATTTAACTATATCATGTTAAACATTTCAATGTTACTTAATGGAATTCATTTTCAAGTAATTACTAATGGCGGGGATCACTCTGTTACTAAAAAAGTTATGACACCATTAATAATGAATATGAGGATGATGATAGCGATGAAGAGCCGTATATTGCAGAGGAGGAAGATGAAGTTAAAACAGAAACAAAGCAAGAGCCAAGTAATAGCAGTAAAACAGAGAATGGAAAAAAAGAAGGTTAGATTAGTGTTGTGCTTGCTTACCTACTTTTGCACATATCTAAACATCTGTATTACTTTTCCAACCTAAAATTAAACATTGCTACTAACACCGGATATCCATCAATAAACATAAAATTTACATCACAGTTGCATGCTTTCCACTTTCTGTAGAACTTTCTAGAAACACTTATTACCTTTTGTTACCCACGTCGCACCATTTAACACATTTTTACGACATCTTTTAACTCGTTTTGCTTAATTTTTATTTGTGTCGTGCTCATTGATATTTTGTGTACTGTAAATTCTCCATTTAATCACATAATTTCTAGGGATGGAAATTACTGAAAAGGATAATAACGATGAAGGTAAAGAAGATCAAGAAATGTCAAGTGAAGAAAAGGATAATAAAACAGATGAAGAAGATGTTTATCTATTTATACCACCTTCGCTACGTGATGATGCTCCATTAGCAGGTATTATAAATCCTGAAATAGAAGATATAGATCCAAGGTTTGTTTTACATTATTAAATCAGCTTGTGTCAAATACATATTAATTATAGAAAATTCTTTCCAACTTTTCATCCAAATAAAATATTACGATTTTCTCGTCTTCTTGGTTCATCAACAAAAACCAATCGACAAGCCCATCTATATTATCATTCAAAATCATATGTGAGAAATCCAGATCAAAGGAATGCAAGAATTCGTGAAGAGCTTATGAATGGTATTGAAAAACCTTTTAAACCAAATTTTTTGCCACCTCCTCCACGTGAAGAGATATATGATGAAGCAGCTGTAAGTATACTGTAGTTTTCTTACAAAGCTTTATTTATTTTAATTTTTAGTCAATAAATGTGGATGAAAGTGAACAAGATCGTGTACAAAGTGATGATGATGGTGAACCACCTCCATGGAGATATGGCCCCTCTCAGATATGGTATGATCGAATGAATGTTCCACCAAATCCAAAGCATTTTGATTATGGTATTAAAAATTTACAAAAGAAATTTCAAAAACCATCAAAAATTCAAAATCGAAATCCTTTTGCTACAACATCACAAGATGAAGAACCTGGATATCAACCAGCTGAAAAATTGTCTGATAAATCATTTTTACCTGTTAATCTTCTTCGATGGGAAGATGATATTATTTTTGATGTTGATGAAGCAAGGGAATCGGTATGTTCTTTTTTGTCTTTGAAAAGTTTTAATTATTTTTGAAGTTTTAGTTTTTGAAAGATTATTCAGGTGGAAAGCTGCCGTATTGTGGTTGGATAGCTTTGAAGAATGCTCGAACATATAATAGCTTTATGAAATTATGTCGAAGGTATCATCCAAAAGATTGGTTTGAAGCTGAAGTAACGAAAGATGCTCAAGAAGGTTTGTATATTTCATATAAATGCTAGCTACCGTAACCGCTATAATTTTTTCGTTAGTGTAAAGTTTATTTCCATTAATGCATAAGAAGGCGGCTGTTATCATAAAAACCTATTTGGAATGTTGTCGAAAGACTTTTAATTTGTTCTATTTTTTGCTAATGATGAAGCTATTGAGATTTTACTGTTACTAAGTTGCATTTATTTCGTTTAAAAAATTTTTGTTTTTGTTTCATGAAAAATAACTTGGCTCTAGCCTTTCTTATAGTGCAATTTGCAGCCATGCAACACAAGAGGAAGCAATGAGATCACCATCCACTCGCACTTTTTTTCTCTTCTCTCTCTCTCTTTTTTGATGAGGGCGACTTCCTTGCATTTTTTTTGCCATATCAACTTTTGCGTGATTATAATTATTTTACTACTGTTTATGTCAGTCGAATATAATTTTTCTTAATTTTAGATCTAAGTATGGTCCGTCCCTCTGATTCTAAACCGCCACGCATTCATCCATTAATCTCTGATACATCAGCATCAACAACCGATCAAATGCAAACTCGTGCACAAGAAGCAATTTCTCTTCGTGATGGTGAACCGACGACACTTATTCAATTTCGTCTTCCAATGGGTCATCGAATTACTGGAACATTCAATTCTTCAATGACAATCGTCGATCATCTCAGAACTTTCGTCGTTTCCGCCGATCCTAATTTTGCTTTCAATTTATTCTCATTTTTTGCTGGTGTTCCTCCAAAGAAACTTGAAGAAGAAGGACTTACAATCGATGGTGCTGGCCTTAATAATTCTGTCGTCAATGTTCGTCTTGTATAACTGTTTTTTATTACAATCATTATTTATTTTGTAAAAAGATAGTAGTAATACCATCTTTGTGTTTGTGTAAAACTTCTGTTGTCATTTTTTGGTCTTTTGTAATAAATGATTTTTTGTGAATGATCGGATTTTGGGGGCAAAGAAAATATCGAGATATGGTTGTTGGAAGATGATGACTGTAAGAGTTCGAGTTTGCTAGATTACTGTACTTGACTTATGAGGTTAGCCAACTGAGATTAGAAATGAAATTGGATCGGCTGTTAGAATATGATGTATTGGAAAATATGAATAACAATATAGGGATGCAGATGATAATAATTCATTAGGAAATTTGATGTTATCTGATGGTGAACCTGATGATAAAGAAAGTGAAAGCATTTAATTTATAACAATAAGCATTTATTTAAAAGTTGTCATTGCAAAATAATAATAACAAAATTCAAAAAGTTTTACTACTAGTGCACTACCTATAAATACATTGATATTAGTTATGATAAACACAAAAATGAAACTTACCATACAACAAAACCTTACCTGGCTGGCAGCATATTCTGAAAAAATGCATAAAGATAAAAAAAGATATTGAAATTAAATTGCAAAAAAAACGGATACACGTGGAAAAAACGTGAACAAATCTTTTTCTTGCAAAAAAAGTCATGCATATTCCTTTCGTGGTAAGAAATTTCATCTAAGAAATGAACCCTCCCTTTAACTTTGTTGAAAAAAATAATGGTTTTGTTTTTAAAATAATAAACAGTGTGTTTTTATTTATAAAAAATAATGAGTTGATAAATATTTTAGAAAAACAAGGACGTAGACAGAAATTTTTTTGGGGAAGGCGCGCCTTTGAGTTTTTGCCGCTTTTGACACGCGTAGGCAAAACATCAAAAGAAATTTGTCAACACAGAAAACCGGGTTGCTACAAAAGTGCGACTTCCTACTTTTGAATCAGAAAATAGACACTTTAGTAGCAAAAAATAAGGACTTTAGTAGCAAAAGCATATGGTCTTACAAGGAAACAGCACTTTTAAAAGCAAAAAATAGAGCTCTCCGACGCGCTTTTATTTGCGACGTCGCACTTTTGAGGCAAATAAAAAAAACTTTTTTTTTTCAATTTTTACTCGGCAAAATTCGCGCTTTTAAAAGCAAAAAAATAGCACTTTTGTCGCAGACCTGTTTTCTGTGAATTTCAGGAGGCACAGGTATCCTAATGCCCCCCCCCCCCCCCCCCCCCCCCCCCCTTAAATACGGTTTTGTAGAAAAAAAGTTTGTTAGATTGATTGTTTTCATGTGATTCGTTCCATCTTTTTATTGTTTGTTTTTTACACAATTTTGATTTTTTTGAAATAAAAGTTTTTGATTGAAAAAAGCGATTTTGTCTGTTCTCAAAAAGTACAATTGTTTCCAGTATCACGCTGCACGTTCTAGTGTACAATATATGTACACAACTGTACCTCTTGCCCAACTTTGTAAACACTGATAAGGCTCCGTTCAAATTGATTCTTTTAGGTTTATTTAATTGTCGCACATTTTTTATTGCTTGTTTTTAAACACAAATTGAGTTGGATGTCATCTTCTGAGGCTCAAGGATTTCAAATAGCTTTAGAGGAGGCTCGTAAGGGTAAGTAAATAATTTCAATATGGTTTGAACTTGTTCATCAACTTAAAATTTTAAGGTTATGAAGAAGAAGGTATTCCCATTGGAGCTGCACTTGTTGATGAAGATGGTACTATTCTTGGAAGAGGCCACAATATGCGAGTACAAAATTCATCGCCCACATTACATGCTGAAATTGCTGCCTTGGAAAATGCGGGCAGATTAAGTGCCAACATTTACAGGAGATGTACCATGTATACCACGTTATCACCTTGTGATATGTGTTCAGGTGCATGTATTCTCTATGGAATCAAGAGAGTTGTTATTGGTGAAAATTCAACTTTTGTTGGAGCAGAAAAACTTTTGGAATCCAAAGGAATCAAAATAGAGAACTTAAACAATGAAGAATGCAAGCATTTGATGGCCAAGTTCATTAAGAACCATCCCGCGGAGTGGGCTGAGGATATCGGCGAATGAGATTTTTCAGTCGTTTATTGAATTTAATAACGTTATAAGAAGAAAAATATATCGTTTATTCTTTTTGTTTTCTTTGTTACTTTTATGTGGTGATTCTTTAAGTTTTGTTTTCCTTTTATAAATGTTTTGTTTTCTTTATTGTTTATTAGTTTTTTATTGCTTAGATAATTTACTTGAAGATGAATTAGAAACATGCTATAAAATCTCCAAGAATCAATGTGCTTTAAGTCAAAATATATTTACAAGAAATACAGTAGCAAAGTGTTAGATTATTGAAAAGCTATTCTTTTTACCTTTTGAACCAGCTCCAACAAATGTTGCATCAAATTTTATTCCAAAACTTTACAAATGTGATATTTCAGATTTGTGGATTTCCCGACAAAGCATTTTTATTGATGAGTTGAAAGCATTTGTTAAAGAATTGACTTTGAAGGATACAAGCGTAAGAACAAAATGTGGTACATTAGCTCATTTTGAAAAAATCATTGAATATTTTCCGAACCTTGTTATTTTTTATCATTAAGATTCGTTACCGTACAACAAAATCGCGTAAGCTATGACAACTTTCCTTTGATTTTGGATTGTGTAATATTCCAGATGCTTTTGATATTGAAAGATTTTATGAATATTTAAAAATCAGCTGTAATTTTCATAAAAAAAATGAATTGCTTTAGAAAAACAATAATACAATGTTTCTACTGTATTTTTTCAATCAAATTTCGAATAGCTACATAAATCGTCTTCAAACAATTATTAATGAAATTGTTGAAAATAAATCTCCAAATTACCGTATTCCTTACATCAATTTTCATGGAATGGGTCTTGTATAAGAAAAAAGTTTGCTTTCGCGTAATATTGAAAATAGTGATAAATTATTTTTAAACACATGTTAAAAACAAAATAAGGTAAAACGGGCAAACGCAAATAATATAAGAATAAGCTTACAGTAGTTACCAAATTATAGAGCAATATTCAAGGTTTTTGCCATCTACCCGATGTAACATCGCAGGCAGGATCCTCATATATGAAACAATGAAAAGTGTGATAACTTAAAGTTACGGTAATAAATGAAAAAGTTCCAAAAATTTTTTGTTTTCCAAGTTTTTTAAGATTGATTATCTTTTGTGGATATCTGCTATCTTTTGTTTTCATGTGATTCACCTCCATCCATCTTTCTCATCTATCTAATCTTTTATTTTAATTTTTGATTCCTTAAAATGAACACTTTAGGCATCCTTCTTTTCCTTCTTTCTTGCTCACTTTTTTATATAATATTTTTGTATTCATCTTCATCGAAGTAGCCTCCACTGTCGCCATACCACCGTTATTTTTTTAATCTTCTCACAGCGAGCGTGCGCAACGGCTTTGTTGTTTCTTTGTTCTTGCTATTTTCAGTGTTGCTTTCTACATTGCTTGAGGGGGGAGAGAAAGAGGAATATTTAATTTTGTTTTACAGTTTTGGCGCTGATGCGAATCATCAATCGACGTTTTTTCTTTTGATTCTGTTTTGAAAAATTTTTGTGGTTTTTTCCCGCGTATTTTTTTCTTTGTTTCTTTATATTTTTATGTAATATATTTTTAAAAAATTTCTAAAAACTGTTTTTACACCCTTTTTGTGATAGCCTTTTCCCCCTCCTTTTAAACCATCCTTTAAAAAATGGAATTGCTAAAAAATAAACTGAAAATTTTTATCACTAAACAATTTGACGCTGAATCATAAACATTTTTTTTTTGAAAAAGGCAAAGGCTGCCTTCTTTTTTATGGATTTGTTTATGAAATTGAGACACAGTCGTTTTTTCCTTCCCTGCTGCAAGCCAAAAATTTGATATCATAAAAAATATCATCGCCTTTTTTTATGTGTTTAACTTTAGTCCTTTTTGTGTCAGCAAATATTTTTCATATGTATGTTTCTATATTTTTTTGATCAAAAATTGTTGTGTTATGTTTTTAGAAGAATTTTATTGCTTATCTTTTTTTTAAAAAGCTTTCTTTTGCAGCATGGATTAAATGACGTGAAAATGTAGACATTGATAAGAACTTGAAACATTCTTTCTAAGCTTAAAGATAAAAAATTCTTTTAATGTTAGTAATCATTGATAATACGGTAATCTTGGATAAAAAAGCGTTAAAAATTGACCCGGAGATAAACTTAGGCGCTGAAATTTTAGTTTTTTTTGCTAGTAAAGCGGATTACTGTAATTTTTCAGTTTTATTTTTGTTTTGCAAAAGTTATTGCAAATTAATTTGTTCAAGTGTTTTCTTTTTTGAAGTCCGTTATTTACATTAATTTTGGCCTATTACTCATCAGCTTTGTAACGGTCATAAATGTGTGACTTTTGTGACTCATAAAAACACTGCTTTTTAACATTTTTTTACTCTATTTTTTTACTTTTCTTTTTACCTTTCTCTTCCTGTCTGAGATTTATTCATGTTTTTTGCTTCTTCAAGACAGCAAAAAAATATCGAAATTTTGATTTGTTTTTTTTTTGAGCATCTGACCACGCCCGATTGAAGCTGTTAATGCATGCATTTTTGTGCTGTTCCTTTTTTCATCTTTTTTTATTATTGCCTTTCAAATTTGAGCAACAGCTTTTAAAAATATTTTCCATTTGAGGTTCCTTCTTTCTCTAAATTTGTTTTTTTCCGCGTGCTTGATCGGAGGATCCGCTTCTTGTAACTCCTACCAGAACACATTCATCCTTTTTTAAGGATTTCCTTTTGCTATTTTTACTTTACATGCATAATCTTAAGACTTTAAACGCTTGATCCTTTAAAACTACTTACTTGCAAATCTTTCCTTAAACCATAGTTTTCTACAAAAACTAACTACTTTCTTTTTTTGGAAGTTTTGAAAACAAATTCATCATCTCTAAAAACCCACAAAAATACCTGTTTTTTGACAGACCGTTTTGAAATGAAAAAAAAACATTAGTTTTTTTATGAACTGTTAAATCAACTAAAAATATGATGTTCCTTTTTCTGTTCTGTCGATGTTCAAAGTTGTTAGCTTTTCCTTGAGAAAAAAAGGATAGTGGTTAAAATTGAAAGTCTATTTCTTCTTCTTCAAAAACATCTTTATGAAACACCATAACCACCTGTTAACAATCTTTCTTCTCCATTAAATAGAAAATTCGATTTTGCACACTTTTTTTCTTCTGGCTTTTTCCTTGATTCACATTCTTTTTGAATTTGTGTAAAAGAAGAAGTTAAAAGGATGCGTCAGAAGGAGGACAAACGGTTTTGTATTTTTTGTTGTGAAAAAAGATGACTGACCCTTTCTTCTCTCCCTTTTTTCTTTCTTTATGTTGCGCATCACTTTTTTTGATCAATGTAACGTAAAAAATATATATTTTTTTTTCAAAGGAAACGTAACAGGTGAATTTTCTCTTTCTTTGGTCTTCTTCTTCTTGTCTTTCCTTTCTTCTTAAATCAAATCTTTTTTACGTGGTGTGTCGCTTTCTTCTTTTTGTCGTTTGCTCTCTCTCTATCTGAACAGGGACAACAACACAACCATCATCACCAACAGCTCTTCTTTTTTTCTTTTTCTTCGTATTTTGCGCAATCACACTTTTTTCTGTCCATTTTTTTCGTTTCGTTTAAATTCGATATATTTTTTTGTGTTTAAGATAGGGGGAGAAGAAAAAACTTCTACAACAAGAAAGAATAAAGGATTCTGAAGTTTTGTAAAAAAAGATGTCTAATAATAAAACTCCATTTTTTTTCATAATTTTAAAAGATTACTGTAGTTCTAAAAATGTAGCTTTTATTATTGAAATTGTTGGGTTTGTTGCAAATGGGAGATATACTTTGATAGTAGCGTGTTGGATTTTTTAAATTTGTTGTTTTGTATCCGAGTCATTTTACGTGTATTTTTTCTGATAGCAAATTCTTCGCCATGTTGACCACTCCCTTTCAGCTATCAATTTTAAGCAAAACTTTTTGTACTTGAAAATTGTTATCTAATCAATTTTGCTTCTATTTTTATCTCTCTCTTACTTACCATTACCAGACACCCCCATCCCTCATTCTACAAAAACGTATTTTTTTGTTAATCATCATTCTTGGTCAAAAAAGTATTGCTTATTCATCATCATCACCTTCTTTTCTTCTATCATTGCTTTTTCTGTCTCGCTCTCCCTTGTAAAAAAAGCTTCATAAAAACATCCTTCATCTTCTTCCTGTCTTTTTTTGCCCGTTTAAAATCCTTTCTTTTTTTCTCTTTCATGTATTTTTATGTATGAATTTTGTACACAATATTTTTTTTCACTTAACACAAAATGTATGTTCCGTTTTGATATTTCCGATTCAAATATATATATTTTTTATTGGGCGATAACAAACCGTTTTTAATAGTTCCGATATGTATTATTATTATGAATTTATTTCTTTCCCTTTTTTCTTTCTTCTATCTATCTGCTCCCGTTTGATGTCATCTCGTCGTCGGTATTGTTGTCCTTGTATTGATGGTCCACTTTGTTGGAAAGGGAATAAACGTAAAAAAATTTATTATAATATCGACCTAAAAAAACACAAAACCTTATTTGTAATTTGGCGGATTGCCCAAATCTTTCTCTTTTTGTAGACAAATCCTTGATTTGAGAGAGATATCCGTGTTTTGATTTTTAAAATCTCTCTTTGCTGTTCAACGATCTTTGAAGAAAAACTTTTTTTTAATTGGAATTTTTAAAGTATGTAGAAAAGATGTTAGAAATAAAGAAGATACAACAATAAATAGCAATACTTATCGATTTGCTGTTGTTAAATTGAAGAAGGAGCAATCTTGTTTTTGTAGTTTTTGAAAATTATTATTGAAGTTCTTTTTTTTGTTCACATCTTCTTCTTCAAGTGCTCCTCTCTCTCTCTTTTTTTCTTCGTGTTCTTTTGAAAAAAATTTTCAACCGCCTTCGCGCAATATTGTCCAGCTGCCAACAACTGAGACGCAACATGCAAAAAACTTTTTTTATCCCTCAACTTTTTTGCCGCCGAAAAAAAATCACCACAAAAAAATATCATCGCTTCTTCTTTTCACGTATTTTTTTCTTCTCTCCTTCTCCGATGCCATTTTTTTATTGATTCCTTTTGTATCCCATCTTCTTCTTTAACACTAACAATTGCATTATATAATTTTATTTATTTTTAAAACGATCATCTTCCCCTTTTTGATGATGATGATTCATTTATCAACTATGTACATATTTTCTTCCCACTTTCTCTCTCTATTCTTTTACTTGAACTGCCTTGTAAAAATAGAAAATGCAAGAATCTTTAGGAGTGTTGTTGTTTGATGGCAGACGACGACAACGCCTCCAAATAGAACCTGTAAAATATTTATATATGATTCCTTGATTGATTATGATGAAGGCGTACTTTGACTAAACAAAATTTTTTTCTATCGCGTTGTTTTACTTTCTTGTTGTTGATATTTATCACCTGCACTAACTTGTATTACTTTTTTTAGCTCTCAATTAATATTATCTTTATTAATATTCCTTACGTTGATCTCATCATATCGCATGGTCCTATTTTAAAACCTTTAAAACTTACAACGAACAGCAGCCATGTCGAAAAAACCGGTGAGTAATTAACATCTTTTGAAGCTGTATGCATCATCTAAAATTGGGGCATTTATTTGTTATTTTTTTATAATGATTCATAATTGTTTGAATCATCTACATTAGAAACTAACGCTGCAAAAGGTTATGATTATGGAAAGAATTGATCGTTAGACTGCTACTAAAAGGATCGATTGCTATGCTTGTAGCAGTCAGTAAAACCAACCTATCCTCTGCTGATTTTTATGTTCTATGCCTAACTTTCCTATGAATTTTTAACGATTTTTTGTTTACCTTTCAAAAAAGGGGTTTTGTGGTTCCCTTTTTCGTTACATAAGCCCTGCAAAGGGAATATTGATATCATTTTGCGGCGCATAAGAAGAGGAGGAAAAGAAAAGAATCAAACATAAACGAAGCATTTTTTTCGCTGTGTTGTATTACTGACGCTTTTCATTTTTGTCTTCATTGCCTTGAGATTTTTATACAAATGTATTGCATGCATTGCTGAAGGAGGGAGGAACAAGACACTGCTTGCAAGGCATCCACAAAAGGAACTTGCCTCGATTTTTTTGTTTTTGTGATAGCAGCAGCAACAGTCAAAGACATACGTCGATACACAGTCATAGTTTTTTTCTTCACCTTTTCGTTGTCTTTGTTTCACACAAAGTTTTTGCCTTTTAAACTGTAAAAAGCGCTGTTTAAGAATTGATTTTAAGGCAAGAAAAGACCAATATTAGGGCAAGATGACAACTCAAAATTTTGTGGGTGATATTAATCTTTTTGAACTTTATCTTATCCTTTCTGTTTTTAGGTCAATGTCCGCGTTACTACAATGGACGCTGAACTTGAGTTCGCGATCCAACCATCAACAACTGGAAAACAACTTTTTGATCAAGTTGTTAAAACAATTGGTTTGCGGGAAATTTGGTATTTTGGTCTTCAATACACTGATACAAAGAATTTTCCAACTTGGCTAAAACTCAATAAAAAAGTTCTTCAACAGGATGTCAAGAAAGATCCAACTCTTCAATTTAAATTCCGTGCAAAGTTCTATCCTGAAGATGTTGCAGATGAAATTATTCAAGACATTACTTTGGTAAGGACTTTTTTATGTTAAGGTTAGGCAAAATGATAAGGAGAGCTTCTTTATTGCTGCAAATTTTTAATTGCCGCATTGTTTCCGTTAAGTACACCTGCATTAAATTAGCTTTAATCGATGATAAAAAAAAAGAAATTGGAGCATTGTTTTAATGATGATATTTTTAGCGACTATTTTATCTTCAAGTTAAAGATCTTATTCTCTCTGATGAAGTTTATTGTCCACCTGAAACATCTGTGCTTCTTGCATCTTATGCAATGCAAGTCAAATATGGTGATTATTCACAAGAACAACATAAATCTGGTTGCCTTGCATCTGATCGTTTACTTCCTCAACGTGTTATTGGTCAATATAAGATGTCTTCAGAAGAATGGGAACGTCGTATTATGGTTTGGTGGGCTGATCATCGTGGAATGAATCGAGATGCTGCAATGCTCGAATATTTGAAGATTGCACAAGATTTGGATATGTATGGTGTTAATGTAAGTTTATCTGCTATGAAGGAAGACATTTAATGAATATCCCTTTTTTAGTATTTTGAAATCAAAAATAAGAAAGGTACTGAACTTTTCCTTGGTGTTGATGCTCTTGGTCTTAATATTTACGAAAAAGCTGACAAACTTACACCTAAAGTTGGATTTCCATGGAGTGAAATTCGTAACATTTCCTTCAATGATAAGAAGTTCGTAATTAAACCTATTGATAAAAAATCAAATGTATGTTTGCTTGAAGTTGTTGTTAAAAAACATTTACTTCTTTCTTTTTAGGATTTTGTTTTCTATGCTCCTCGTCTTCGTATCAATAAGCGTATTCTTGCTTTATGTATGGGAAATCATGAACTCTATATGCGTCGTCGTAAACCTGATACAATTGAAGTTCAACAAATGAAGCAACAAGCTAAAGAAGAACGAATGCAGCGCCAAATGGAACAAGAACGTCTTACAAAAGAAATGAATGCCCGTGAAGCTGCCGAACAAAAGCAACGTGAATATGAAGAACAAATGAATCGAATGAGAGAAGATATGGAACGGGCACAACGTGATCTTGAAGTTGCACAAGAAACTATACGTCGTCTTGAACAACAATTAAGTGAACTTCATGAAGCTAAACGTGTTTTGGAAGAAAAAGAGCGTGAATTGCGTGATCTTACAGAACAACTTCAATCTGAACGTCAAATGAGTGAAGAAGAACGTGCAAAACTTATTGATGAAATTCAACATCGTGAACAACAAGTTACTCAAATGCGTGATGCTGTTGAACAAAAAACCGTTGAAACAAATCAATTACAACGTGAAGTTGAAGAATATCGTGAACGGCAACATGTTCAATCAAATGTTATTAACGTTGCTTCTGCTGCTTCATCCAATTCAAGCTACAATCATCAACATATTTCAAGCAATCATTTCATTGGAGAACATAATGGCCATGATGATCTTGTGGATGCACATGTTGAACTTATGGTTGATGATGATATTAATTATCCACAAACTGAACTTGATCGTGTCACCCATACCGAACAAAATGTCAATATGAAGCATAAACTTGAAGTAAGTTTTTTGTTTCGTATTTATATCGTCTATTAATGTCTTCTTTTTTTAGAAACTTACTGCTGAACTTGATCAAGCTCGTAATCAAGAAGGTCTTAGTGATTATGATGTACTTCATATGGAAAATAAGAGAGCTGGTCGTGATAAGTACAAGACACTTCGTCAAATTCGTGGTGGAAATACCAAACGTCGTATTGATCAATATGAAAATATGTAATGTGCTTCGGTTATGCTTCTCTCTTTCTTTTTATACTGATATATGCCTTAATATTATTGTTTTGTTTTTTATATATTTTCTTTTCTGCGCCATCTTGCGATAAATATTATTATTATTTATATTGTGTTCTGTTTTGATGTAAATTCTGTATTCCTAGAAAATTTTTTTCTTTAAATATTTGCCATTTTTATATTTTGCAAATACTGTGTTTTGCTCATCTTTTTTTGGGAAAACCAATTGTCTCTTTTTTAAAAAGATAATCAGTTGATTTCTTTATTTTAACAAAAAATTATTTGCGAGTCATTTTTAATTCTATTTTTTAATTTATTTTTAAAATTACGCTTAACTCTTTTTTTCTTCCATCAAAATTATCCGCTCAGATTCCTTTTTATACAACAACTACTTTAAACTACTATGCAAAAGTTTGCTTCTCTCTTTTTCTATAATAATTACTGTAAGCTATAAAAAAATTGTTTTATTGTTTGTTGAAATTTTTTTCAACTATAAAGATCATTTACGTATATTAACAAAAAACATTTAACTATGCAGCTAAAAATTATTGAGGAAAATAATAATTGGTTTAACATATTTTTTTCATAAAAAGGACAAAAAAATCTTTCGGGGTATGGTACTCTGAGAAGAGGAGTACCAGCATTTTCCCCCACAGCTTCATTTTTCCATTATATTTTTCATGTAAATAAACCGTTTTATTTGGCCAGGGATACAAGGGTTACTCTGCCGGGGAGTCGAACCCGAACCCCAGCAGTATGGAACTAGTAGCACGGGGACCGCAGCCACTAACCACTGAACCACCCTGGCCGTTCATTCTTGCTTCAAAAAAAGGTTATGCCCGATTTACTTTTTTTTACTGTTGAAAGCAGCTTTGTTTCACAACTTCTACCTATAAAAAAACTACCGTAAATAATTGTATAACATAATTTGTTTTATTTATTCGACATGAAGAAAACATACCAAATCAAGTAGCAATAAAAATGCTTTTAAAAAGGATCTTTCCATAAACAATTATGTTTTTTTACTGCGTATCGATCAAGCAGAATTTTGTTTTTTGCTGTATCCTTTCCAGAAAAATTGATGTAAGGAACAACGTAATCAACAGTTTCAAGGTAATTTCTATATTGATCCGAAATTGTGTCAGTGAAACCAAGTCTGATTGCTGTAATTTTATTTACCCAAAATAATTCATGTGTTATGTGTTGCTTTTAAAAACAGTGGCATGCCTTTGAATATTCAAAAAATGCATCAATATCAAATGATTCTGTAATATTTTTTAATTCAAAATATCGAATTTTAGAAAATTGTGCAATTTTAATGATTTCTGCTGCTGTTAATGTGGAGATTGAAGATGGATTGTCGTCAACATGGCTAAAAAGTGGATTAATACCACTTTTTAGCAAAATAAAATTATAAAAAACTTTTTACAGGTCAATATGAGTCGCTTGAAAAAATGTTTGAATAATTTGTTGAACTGGAATTATTGTACCACATTTAAATTTTACAGTTAATTTATAGAATGATCATTTTATTGCAGAAGCAAGGAATAGAAGTTCATCAATTAATAGAACTGCTTCAACAAGCTTCAGCTGCACTTCATCAAGTTGATAAAGTTTTGGGATCCAAGATGAAAAAATACTAAATGGATTCCAGATGTATACAATATTGATAACCCAAATTTTAGATTTCAAATTCTTGATGTTTAAACAGTTTATTATTCATCAGTACGCAGTTTATGAGTATTTTATACAGCGTACTGATGAACTAATTTCTGAACTGTATAAATCTTTAAAAATTAATATAGGATTTTTAGAAAAAAAATATTTGCAAGATTGAATTAATTTTTGATATCCTTTTGGTGAAGATGGTTTTTGAGTAATATAGTACATTACAGTATCCGGCAACGGTAAAGATTGGCAGCGGTATGAATCAAACATTTTAGGAGAAATTATTGAATATAAAATTGTTGTTATAATTTGATGCAAATAAAATATAAACATGGACCCAAAAACAATGATAGTAAATTAGAAAAACGGTTATTGTGGCTATATTTGTTATGCGAATATCCACTCTCAATTAAAATAATCTTTGCAGACATTTTATGACGAAATCAATAACGTGGTAGATAACAAACCTCAAACCAATGAGCAAAAATAAATTTGGAGTACGGTATTTTTCTCCAACAAAATATTAAACAAGTTCTTACTTCAAAAACCTTTTTTATGTCCAATAATTAAAATTACAGAATACTGTATATTTTTTTTCTTCAACGTTGTTTTTACAAAATGTTTTCAGAAAGAAAAAAAAGTTTTTCAATAACATCGAAAGTGAAATCAGAACCAAAAAATGCATAAAATGATAATACAAAACATTTATTTTGTCATTGGTAAAGACTATTGGTATCTCCAATAATAATAATTTTTAAAGTTAAAATCAAAATGTGAAAACACAGAGAGAAAAAAGTCAAAGAGAGATAAGCATTTTTTGAAGCAAGAATGAACGCACATTATGCTAGTGAAACTCTTAGCACGAAAAAATATTTTCGTGGTTTCTATGAGTTCGTCTACTTTTTTCAATGTTTATTGTTAAAAATTAATTGTTATATTTTTTTATTTATCGTTCTGATTTTTTTTCACAAAATTTGCTACATTTTGATATATAACTTCGCTTGATTGGATAGCGGGAATATATAAAACTGAAAAACTGCTGTTACATATGTAAGTTTCCTGAAGCCGCCTCTCCTACAATTTTCGTTATTTTTCTCTTAAAAGATGCCCAAGATACTAATAAAGATATACAGTAATCAAAATTTTGATTGGTGGTCAGAAACGAATTTGCTGTCCATAATAGTGCAACATGTACGCTTTATGTGTGTATTTTCATATATACGTATGCTTTAAAAAGCTTAAATAATCTCTATAATCACTCATATATACATAGAAAGCATCACTAATAAAAATAATAACATAAGCACGTGATTTACAGAAGTTGATGTATCACTTGTATACTGTAGTTGGACAACATCGCCTACAGATTATACTACGATTGGCAGCTGCGTAATATCACGTGCTTATGTTATTATTTTTATTAGTGATGCTTTCTATGTATATATGAGTGATTATAGAGATTATTTAAGCTTTTTAAAGCATACGTATATATGAAAATACACACATAAAGCGTACATGTTGCACTATTATGGACAGCAAATTCGTTTCTGACCACCAATCAAAATTTTGATTACTGTATATCTTTATTAGTATCTTGGGCATCTTTTAAGAGAAAAATAACGAAAATTGTAGGAGAGGCGGCTTCAGGAAACTTACATATGTAACAGCAGTTTTTCAGTTTTATATATTCCCGCTATCCAATCAAGCGAAGTTATATATCAAAATGTAGCAAATTTTGTGAAAAAAAATCAGAACGATAAATAAAAAAATATAACAATTAATTTTTAACAATAAACATTGAAAAAAGTAGACGAACTCATAGAAACCACGAAAATATTTTTTCGTGCTAAGAGTTTCACTAGCATAATGTGTGAACGGCCAGGGTGGTGCAGTGGTTGGAGGCGTTCCAGTTCCATACTGCTGGGGTTGGAGTTCGATTCCCCAGCAGAGTCACCCTAGTATCCCTGGCCAATTACAACAGTTTAATTACTTGAAAAAAAACGAGGATGTTCGGAGAACGAGAATGCTGAATGAATTTCAGCACTCGTAAAGTTGTAGTTGTAAAAATTTTTATCCAATTACTTCAAATGAAATATTGTTGTAAGAAATTTTTTGATAATGGAAAAACATTCCAACAATTGCTTTGTAGTCTGTAGAAACAATAAAAATTTTTCACTGCTTACAGACTGGTTTTTACGAAACTGTAAATTACAGTTTCGTGAAGAATGACAGCAAGTTTTTTTTTGCAATTAAAACTATTTTAAAAAAAAATACATGTATAATAATAAAAAACGTTTATCTCATAAACACAATAGTAATAATAATACTTTAAACGAACAATAGAACAAGAATGGAAAAAGTTTTATAACTTTGAAAATTTCATCATTGAATTCACAGGTAGTCAGGGATGACGAATAAAATGCCATTTATCATTGTCAGCTGGAGTTTCTTTTGGTTCAGCAAGAGGTGGAGCAGATTCAACAACTTTATTCCATTCTTCATCATTTGCAGCAAAGGCAGCCCCTTCAGCATGTGCTTCAGTATTGAGCTTTGGAGATGATTCTTTGATGAGAGCTTTCCAGAATTCATGAGTTTCAGCAATAATTTTATTTGCAAATTCTGCATCTTTGAATTCACCATTAAATGCAATTTCATTTGCAGGTTTACCAGTAGGAATTTTATAGATACGGAACCATTCTTCAGTTGCCTAAAAAATGAATCAGTTACAGTATATAGGCAAAAAGTGTACAATAAAAATTTACTTTTAAGAGACCAGGAAAATGTTCTTCAACATCAGCAAGACTACCAATTTTATCAAAGAGGGGATCATTTTTGGCAATTGCGACCAACTTCCAATCAGTTTCACCTTCATCAAGTAAAGCCAAAGTTCCAAGAATTTTTACTTGTACGACTGCACCGCGATTTTGAATTTGGCTACCTAAAAGTATTAACATAAATTATATAATCCAACAGTAAAAGAATTAAACGAACCAATTTCGATAACATCGATTGGATCATTGTCACCTTTTGCATTGGTATTTGAATCTTGATGATTTGGATCTTCCCAAGTTTGTGGCAATGCGCCATAATTCCAAATATAACCACGATGAGGAAAAATATTATTGACAAAACGAGGGAGGCCTTTCTTTTCATCTTGTTTGATTGGAGTCAGCGGTTCTTTTGTAGCCATTTCCATTTTAGCATTTGTCCAACGAGGAATTTCTACAATCATATTGTAAATTTGTTTGGATTCATCAGCAAACAACGGAATGTCATGCCATGGTGAAATGTAGCCATTTGGTCCTTCTAAAAAACAACGAATTACAGTATACAAAGATAGATGTAAAACCAAACATACTAAAATAAAGACGATAATCCAAGGAATGAAGAGAACCACGTTCGACGATAGAATACAGCGAATCACCTCCAGCCATTTTGTTTTGTTTTAGTAACGTAAATGCAGCAGTTGAACTTGCACGACGAGATTCAGCAGCAATTGCCCTAAAAAATGATGCAACAAATTAATAACTTTTTTTACACATGAAAACATTTTTTTAATTATTTCTAACCCAAGTTTTGAATGATTTTTACAACAGCAGAAAAAAACCATAATATTGACAATATATCTGTTTTTTTCTAACTTAACAAGTAATAATTATCGGAAAAGAAATTTAAAAACAACCACTTCATTTTTTTTAAAAGTGAAAATATTATGTATTATTAAAAATACAGAGAGAAGCTGAAGGCAAGAAAAAACATAGAAGATAGAAAAGTGAAAAGGGGGAAGACTCTCCTCACCTTGGTGCAAAAAATGCAAAGCCACAAAACGAAATAATAAATAAGAGGGCACTACCACAAATGACGGCACGACATTTACGAGGAAATGTGTAATGACGTCTTCCTCCTCTATTTAGCAAAAACGATGAAGAAAAAGAAGATGACTGATACTTTGATGTAGAAGAAGTAAGGGGAAGCATTTCATCTGTTGTTTCAGCAGGAATATCTTCTATTTTCGGATTTGTGCGTTTTCGACGCTGCTGCAGCAACAGATTTGGTGAAACCTCAAAATAATAATAATTTTCTTTTGATGACGTTGAAAAAGGTAGTAGCATAATCTTCAAGCTTATAATATTAGGGCAACAAAAATAGTAAAAAAATTAAAAGCAAAAAGTCAAAGTTTTCAATCTCTTTTTATATCGTATGAATGGTACAGCCCTACTTTAAACGATAACAAACATCATCGACAAAAAACAACATCGAGCTCAAAAGTTCAATCAAAGTTTGATCCTATCACTGTCATAAACAAACACAGACTTAGTCATACTTCGCTAAAAGTTTAGAAGAATCAATATGACAAAAAATAGACGTGAGAGTTTATCGCCATAAAAATGGTCTCTCACTCTTTAAATAGCTGCTGTTATCTATGAAACTACAACATGAGAAAAAAGTCTTTATGATACTTCCGGTACTATTAATTCTTCTTTTTTCTAACCTCAATGCAGTTACTTCATTTGGTGAACCTCGAGGTGAAACATCAACAGATTTTCTTTGAATTCGAAATATCGGCATCGCTCTTCAAAGAAGCTTCTTTTAAATTGAACTTCAAAAACAAAACAGGATGCCTTTTAAAAGTTCTCCAACAACAAGAAGAACAACAATGTCGTAAATTTTGCGCAGAAATAGAATGAAATGAATGCTTTTTTGAGGGGATAAATAAATGTTAATAGCTGTCAAATGTTTCCCTTTTCTTTTCTAATTTTAAAGGGTTTTATGTTAAACAACAACAAAAAAGGGAAGATTAAAACCAAAGGTTGTAACTCTTCTTTTCTTTTTCTTCTTTGCTAATACTGCTGTATTACTTTTAAGGATTTTTCTGTTAACCAAAAAAAGAAGGACTTTCATTAAGAATGCATTTATAGAAGCGTTTTTAAAAAAGAAATAATGTAGTTTTCATGGCAACGAAAGATTCAGAGACAATTATGTGAACGTGTGAAAATTTCTTAAATTGAAATAGTATAGAATCCCCAAAGGTATAAAAAGTATACGAAAATAGCTTAGAAGCTTAAAAGCCGAGACAACAAATTACTACTTAAGTTAAAAGCGATAAAGACAAAACAAAAAAGTAAAGCTCACCTTGATAACAAAGAACGGGCAAAAGGAGAGGAGCGATGAAGAAGAGAAACCGCCACGATGAATTTTATACCGAAAAATGAATGAAATAAAAGAATACAGTAAGATGGATTTAAAGCTAGTTGCAAAAACCACAAACCTTTTAGCTGTTATTAAACCAAATCCCCAAAATATTGCAAACATAAATAAATATTTAATCGTGTAATTAAAACACGTTTTCGAAAAAAATTACAGTACACCAAAAAACAAAAAAATTTTATTAAACAACAAAAAAATCAACAATTTTTATTCAAATTTTTTAAGCATCAACAGATTTTTCATCATCTTGCATTCTGAATGGTATTGGATGAATATATAGCTCACCAAAAATATTATTCATTTCTTTTCCGCGACTTTCTTTTTGATTTGCTATTGAAACTTGCATCAACAAATCTAATGAACCATTTGCTTTTGCAATTGATTTTTGTAGACGAAGCTCTATTTCAATAGCTTTTTGTAGCGATCGAAAATGTTGTACAACATGCTGTGGATTAGTTTCTTCAGCATAAATTGCTAAAAGAGTACTGTAATAAGAATAAAATCAACAAGAGCACATACTCATCAAAACATCAGCAACTTCAGAAAGTGTATGAAAATAATTATTTTTAAACATGTGAAGTTTTAAAAATGTAATTATTCGAATTAAGCTTTGAGCATTTCTTCCTGCTAACACTCGGGGTAAAGAATTTCGTAATCGAATTTGTTCAAATGCAGCTACAACAATTTCAGGTTTTTCTAGTCGACTTTTATCAACAAACATTTTATCAACCATTTGTCGAAGAGCACCTTTTCGTAGTAGAATATCCAAACGTCCTAGTCTTATCTAAAAAGGAAGTATTACGGTAATAAACACAATGTAGAGACAAACTTTATCCAATCTTGGTGCAGTTGGCTCAACAAGTTTAGGAGTACTTCCACGTTCTCTTTGAACAACGGGAGCTCCCATTTTTTTCTTAACATTTGGATTTCCAATCATTAATTGTTTCATTAGTGGAATAGATGTAACTCTTTCAGTTGTAATTAGCTTTCGAGTAATAAGATCTACTTTAGGTTTTCGTCGATAAATTGATAGCAAATTTCCCATCCCTATTGCCATACATGCATCATCAGGTGAAATAGCAAGTGATAAAACAGAATTGGCGACTTTTGTTGAATAAATTAGTCGATAATCTCCACTATCAAGACTAAAAACATTCACACGTCGATCGAATCCACCTGTAACAAGTCGGGTACCATGTGTTGCAAATGCTAGCGAAGTAACCTAAAAGTAATTACCTTAAATTAAAAATAATTAGAAGTATAAACATACAGTCTTATGATGATGCTCTAGTGCATGAACGAATCTTCCACCACAACTCAAATCCCAAATCTTAACAACCAGACCACCAGCAGAAAATAAAAATTTATCATTTGATGATACAAGAATTTTTTCAACAGGTGCACCATGATCAATAATATAGGCTACGGTAGGTGGGGAGACTCTCATATCCCAAACTTTAATTCTATGATCATATGAACCTAAAAACTTTTATCAAACTATTTTAAATATCAAATTAATCTCTATACCAGTAATAAAATAATTATCATTTTGTTCCATAAATTGTCCAGTTCGAATACTATCATCATGTGCTTTTTCAATTTGCCATACAGAGCTTTGTGTTCGAGGATCTGTTAAATCCCAAAATGCCATTGAACCATCATCTGCCATTGTTAGGATAGTGTAAGTATCTTTAGCAAATGCAACAGCATTAACAGGAACTTGATGAGCACGAAATAGCCGAATTGCTTTTCGACTTGTACCAGAAATTTTGCTAACATCATAACATTGTGCAAAACCTTCATGTGTTCCAACACCTAGTAAACCACCATCTTTTCGAAATGTCGCTCCATGTACTAAAGATTTAAATCTTGTAAACATTGAAACTGCTTCACAATGTACGGTATCAAAAACTCCTAACTATAAAACAAGTAATTAAAAGTACAGTGATCCAACTAAATGAAACATACTCTCATACTGCTTGTTGATGCAAGAAAATAAGGTTCTTTTGGTGAAAAGGCTATTGAAAGCACATTTCCAGGTTCTTGAAATACAGATAGCTCCTGCATTCTTTGCCAATATACATAATCATCTGTTAATCGATTTCCAACTTGCGTTTCCGCAATTGGTTTCATAGGTTTGATGCCAGGCATCTTTTTACTAAAATAAACAAATAAATTTCAAATTTTTAAATGAAAAAGATAATATCAACGCTTTCAAACGTTAATTTTAAAACAAATGACAAAAAATAACATTAATCATCTTTATCAAAATCAACAAAATATAACAACAAACAACTAGAATAAAAGTACATTATCCCAATCCAAGAAGAGCTAATGCTTGTTCTTCGGCGTTTAATATACTATGCTTTTTAGCCTTTTTATTTTTCTTTTTTGGCGGCTCATCTTCTTCTTCAGCTTCAGAAACTTCATCATCATTGTTCTTTGATTTATCAGGATCAGGAAGCCATGAAAGATCAACACTTCCTTCTTCTTCTCCCGAATCATCTCCCAAATCCATGGTATCATCTTCTTCTTTAGAATGTTGTTTTCGCTTCTTGTCCTTTCTAATAATTTTAAGAACTTCACGATGATGCTTTTTATCTTCTTGTTTTGCTTTTTCCAATCTTTCCAAAGCTTCATTAACATCAAACTTTTGTATTGCAGATGTATCTTCAACCGGCTGAAAAAGGATTTTGCGGTAATAATTCAAAAAAATGATGTCATGCAACTTACATTTCCTTCATCATCAAAAATAATCTTTGTCGCACTTAATAAAGCTCCACGTTTTATCAACTTTTTGACAGCTTTTTCTTTTGGTAGTACAGTATTCTTTTTCTTTGACGCTGGTTTTAGTTCTTCTTCTTTTAGCTCTTCTTTAGGATCAATATTAAAAACATTTTTACGTGCTACTCGAATTACATCATCGTCATCATCAATATTGAAAGCAGACGCAACGTTTTTATTTGGTAATAGATGTGCTTCAGTTTCTGAATCTTCATCTTCTGCTCCCCCTTTCTTCACAGATTTCACACCATCACCATTAGCCTTTTCGTTAACATTAATACCATGTTTTCTTAAAAATCGAATCCTTGGTGCAACTGCTAACCCATAAGATAGCGACAGAGATTGAAAATCAATTTTTTGAACATCAAAAACATCTCGAAGTCTCATTGTATGTATTGCACGAGCATAGGCAATAATAGCTTTTTGTGCAAATTCTTTGTATTCCAAATGTTCACTTAAAGTAGAAGATAATTTAATACGAATATCAACTAACATTTTTGCATCAACACTAAAAAAATAGATTAATAATTGAAATAAAGAAATCAAAAGTATACTGTATTTTATTAACTTGAATATTTCTTTCTTCCAGTCTTTTTATGAATGGCTCTTCTTGACTTGGAGTTAAGACCAGCACTGCTTCACCTTTCTTATTCATTCGAGCTGTTCTTCCTACTCTAAAAATAATTCACTGTTATAATTCATATTTAGAACTCCAAGTAAAACAAACCTATGAATATAATCTTCAACAGTTGTTGGACAATCCAATTGAAGCACATAATCAACTTTTCGAAAATCAAGACCACGCGAAGCAACATCTGTAGCAATTAAAGCAGCACCAGCAGTATTTTTATCAAATGAATCAAAAACTTCCACTCTTTTTGTTTGATTCATTGTTCCCCATAGCCCCATTAATGATAAACCAGGTCTCATAGAACATAAAGCTTCAGTTAAAAATCTTGCTTGTTTACAACATGTCACAAATATTATACTCTTTTTTCTTTTATGATTAATTAAATATGACCATAAAATATTTACTTTTTCTTCTTCTTCACATACAAAATATGACTAAAACGGTTTTAATTAAACATGCGAATAGAGCAATAAAAACAAACTTGTTGAAGTTTATCAGGTGTTACATTATCAGAATGTTCATGAACTGATACAAATAAAGGATCTTTGGCACATACTCTTGCAAGATCTTTAACATTTCGAGTTTGTGTTGCAGAAAATAAAAGAGTTTGTCGTTCATTTGGAAGATTTTCGATGATAGAATTTAGCTGAAAAATGTCGTTATTAAAAGAAAAAAGGAAGCGATAGCATACTTGTTGCTTAAAGCCCATATCCAAAATTCTATCCGCTTCATCAATAACAAGAATTTGAAGCATATCACATCGAAATGATTCATTTTCATCCATATGTTGTAGAAGTCGCCCAGGAGTTGCAATAACAATATTTACATGTCCCAATCTATCTCTTTCATATTCAATATCAGTACCTAAAAATTAAGAAGTTACTCAAATAACATTCTTTTTACAAATACAATAGCAATGCTTATTGAATATAAAAGTAAAGCATTTGTTCGTAATACAATAGAAAGTGGGATCAATACAAAACCAAACAAACATACCTCCAATAAGAACACCAGCAGAAAAATCATGATTTTTACCAATTTGATTTAGAACTTGAAAAATTTGACACGCTAACTCACGAGTTGGTGTAATCACCAATGCACCAAGACCATCTTCACGAGTCCATTTATTTCTCCATAGACATTCAAGAACCTAAAAAGCGTTAAAGATACAAAGAACGTTCAAAGAAATGCTTAACAATGCTTACAGGTATTAATAGAGCAATGGTTTTCCCTGAGCCAGTTTTAGCTGCACCGACAACATCATTACCAATAAGAGAAAGAAAAATAGATTGCCTTTGGATATCTGTAGGCTCTGTAAATCCAGCTTCATTCAAGCCTTTAATGGTAGAAGAAGAAAGAGGGAATTCATTAAATTTTTTGAAGCAGCTTGCTTCTTCCTAAAACAAGCTATTATTGTAACAGTAATAAAAAGAAAGTATAAAAACTTACAGGAGTAATCTTTTTATATTTCGAGATAACAGCATTAATATTTTCACGAAATTTTTTTCCTTTCTTTTTTTGTTTATACCGATTATAAATTTCACGATTTCGAGCATTATTCTTTAGCCCTCGAATATCGTCATCATAATCATCAGTAGTAGATTGTCGATTTTTCATATTTGTAATAGTAGGTTTAAATATTACTGTAAAAGTTGGTAAAAAAAGTTCAAAAAAATTAACAAAGGTTCTTTGTGTTTTAATTGTTGCAAAAACGGTAGGATTTTTTTCTAACACTTTTATTTCTTTCGTTGCAAGATTTTTTTGTGGGCTTTAAAAAAAGTTTAACGTTTTTTTCAACAGCAAAAACTTCGATGATCAAAAAAGATTTTTGATAAATAAATTAAATAATAATTAATGTTAAACATTATTATTATTAATATCGTATAATTCAAGTTTATATTTTGTTCTAGCTGTTATCGCTATGCTTCCATCACATTTTATTCGAATATCTCCAGCTTATTCTTCTGCATCGATAGCAGCAATTCGATCTATTCATGCTTCAACATCGCTTCAACGTGGTCGTACATCTTTTTATAATAAACACAAAAAAGTAACTGATCCTAAAAAGCAAGATCCTGATTATTTTGAAAAGCAAGCTGCTAAATTGCCACTTGGTAAGATTTTTATAACTTTGTTGAACAGGCAAAATTGATTTTCCGCTTTCAACTTGACACCATCAGTTTTTATATGTTCAAGATTTGCGTATTTTCGGCTTAATTTTTGCCATTTCATTTATGGGAAGATAAATTTTGGTTGAAAATAAAACGAAACTAGTACCGTAAAAGCCCTGAAAATAAAAAATAAGAGAGGCGCTAACTGTAAAGACATAATTATAAGGGCATAAGAAACTTTAAAAGTTTCAAATATGAAGATATTAAAATAAAAGCGCAAAATTCTGAAGACACAAATTCGGAAATGGAAAAATCAGTATTGCTGTCAAACTTGTTTACAGTCCTTTGATTACTGTAGCCCTAATATCTTTTTAATATCGTTTTTTTTTTCAGACAATCATTATCTTGATGCACTAGTTTTGTTATGGAATGATAAAGTAGGAAGTGAAAGAGAATTAATGATGAAAGCAACGGACAAATTAATTCAACATGATGGAAATTATGGTTTACCCGATTTAGATCGACGTCAACCTCGTCTTGAATTTGAAGATATTGATGCGCTAAAAGATGCCCCAGAATCTGTTAAAAAGATTTTTTCAATTGATTTTGGTGAACGTCAAGATCTTGCTGCTGCATGGAAGCGTGAACTTGTTGAAAGTGTTAACAAACATAAATTTGATCAAAATTCTTTACAGTATAAAAGTATGCTTTGTATTATAAAAGAACTGTTTTATCAATTACTTTTTTAGTTGCATTGGCTACCTCATTCATTCGTAATTGGACAATGTTAGCAGAAGAGCTACAATCAAGAAATCCTAAAAAGCCTGTCTGGTTAACACATCGAATTTATTTAATGTTAGGATATCGTCGTCGAATGCTTCGTTATCTTCGTGAACAAGATACTGATGAATTTGAACGGGTCTTGGATGTTCTAAAAATTGCATATCATGTTCCAAAACAACCTGAACATGTTAAAACTCGTAAAGCTTGGTCCGAGAATGCTTTGAAGAAACGCGTTGAAGCAGAAAAAGAACGTCGTCTAGAAGAATTACATGAAAAGCTGAAAGAAGGTCGAGATGAAAAGGTTGCAGAAATTGATAAGAATGTTGCAGCATTAAAAGCAGAGCTGGAAAGCATTAATCAAAGATTAGAAAATATTGCAATTATTGAAGGAACTAAAGTTGCTGGTGTGGTTGGAAAATATCAACCAAAACTTGTTGAAGAACTTTCTGAAAATGTGCTACATTCTCTTCTATTTTATCACAAAAAACCAAATGAAAAATCTTATAGTTAGTTGAATGAGTGATAATAGTATATAGGTAATTTTTATTTGTTGTTGTTACAGTAATAAAAATATTTCTTTTCTGTGATTTTACATTTACTGCAAAGAACAGTTTAATCTTCAATCGAATACAATATTTAATTGACGATAAACTTGGAGATTTGGCATGCAATATAAAAGAACATATTAAATAATATTGGTACACTAATTTGGTTTTGCAAATATAACAAAAAAATATTTGGCAATTTTTTAAACCTTGAAGCAACTGGTGGAGGATCCCCTCATGGGGCCCCCCATGAGGGGATCCTCCATATTTTTTTGGCGTAATTTAACAATTTTTTTCTGGCCAGGGATACAAGGGTGACTCTACTGGGGATTCGAACCCCAGCAGTATGGAACTGGGAGCTTAGCGCTTCCAACCACTGCACCACCCTGGCCGTTCATTCTTGCTTCAAAAAAAGGTTATCCCCCATTTTTTTCTCTTTGTTGCACGCAGTTCTTTTTTGACACATTGTAAAATGAGACTTCGAGATCGAAGCCGTTAAAATAATGTAATTATTTTCAATTTAAAAATTTTCAAAGATCATTTAAAATTATTTTTCTCACAAAAAGCAGAAAAAGTTTAACTTATTTTTAAATATCTTCTTGGATACTAAGAGGTAACACCTGACAAATTTGCTTTATCCATCTTAATGCCGTAATCCATAAATATCATTGAAAATGATACACAAATTTATTACAAATATTCACAAATTAATAAGATTCAACAAAATAGACAATTAATGGTTAAAAAAAGTGAAAAAGTTAATTTATACAGTAATTGTTGCAAAACAATCATGGTAAGATCACAGAACAGACGTCTTTGGTTTCATTATCATCTTCTTCATCACCATCAGAGCCAGATGAAATAGCACAAAAACCTCGAACACATAGTGATAGAGTTACAGGAAGAAATACAAGACCATGTAAAAGACCAATTGTAATTGAAAGAAATACTGTTTTAAAGAATGTTACAATCATATATGCTGGAACATCAGCTAACACAATTACAGCTAAAATTGTTGAAATTGCACCTTGTGTCAAGGGCCAGCCAAGCGCTCCTAGTGCTTCAGAAATTCTATCACTTGGAAGTTTTTCTTTAGAAATTACATAACCATAAGTAATATGAGCAGAATAATCAACAGAGAAACCAATTGACATAATAATTGTTATCATTGAGATTGCATCAAGATTAACCCCCCATAATGTCATATATCCAACTACTCCAATATCAATTGATGCAATCGATGCTGTAACCCATACAGCACACATTGGTTGAGGAATAAGTAATAGAGCAATAATAATCATAACAAGCATTGCAATACCAACATTTTGAACTGTATTCGGGACAACAATATCATATTGATCTGTGAAAAGCCAAAGGGGCATAAATGTTGTAATATTGTATTGGGGATATCGAGATGCCATTTCACGCATTTGTGCTACCGTTTCTTGTTGTTGAACAGTTGTTGCAATATCTCGTAGACCAACAAGAAATCTAGAAAAAAAACTGCTTTGAAACTAGTTTATGGTTAATAAGCATACCTAAATGCAACAATTCCAAAGGTGCCATCTTCTAGCTTTCCCCATTTAACATCTTCAGGCCAATATTCAGTTTTTTTAGCAGCAAAGAAATGTTTTGCAGCTTCATAAAACATTGTTGTTGTATAATTGATTTTAATTTCTTCTGAATAATATCGATCCATTTCATTCATCCAAAATTGTATTGATTCATCACCGATTGTATGCTTTGAATTTGCAAATGTACGAATCATTGCTCGGATTCCATCTCGTTCAAGTGGATCTCTCAAATCTGTTGCATTATTTACAACAATCTAAAATATGTTGAAAGCTACAGTAATCTATCTATGTCAAACATCTTACTTGTACAGATGCACCATAATGCCAAAAATAATGTTCCAAAACTTTGTAATGTGGAATTGCATAGCTGTCTTCAACCAGTAAATTAACAGGTTCCAAACCTTCACGAAGTTGTAAACAACCATAAATTCCAAAACCCATATAAACACAATACCAAAAAATTGTCATTACTCGTACAATTGGTTCCATCAAAACTGGAGCATACCATTTTTGAAAAAACATTGCTACAACAGATTCTTTTTGATTAACAGATAAATTATCAACATCTTTATGTGGACGAGAACCAAGTGCAAAAATTTTTTTAAAATACGATGATTCATCTTTATAAGTGGAAGGAATAGTATGTTTAAGAAAAACGCAGTGTCGACCTTCTGCTTCCCATTTAATTGCAAGTGAAAGCCATGCAGTAAAAAAGGTAATCTAAACTTTTGGTTAGAGCAAGAATTTAAACAAGAATGAAGCAAACCTGATAGAGAAATGTAAAAGTAATAGCAGCACATGTATAAAAGCAGAAAATTTGTACGGCAGGGATACTGTAATAGTAAAATCAAAACATCTCTTTCAAAACTAAAAAAAACAAACCTTGTAATAGTTCCAACTCCAAAACTAAAAGCATCAGTTAAAGATGTAATAAACATTGAAATAGCTGCATCTGACATACATTCACCAACACGAGTTTCTGCAGGATGTGCACGATTTGTTCGTCGAACAGCTGCAACCATCAAAAACATATTATCAGTTCCAACGGCAACAACGAGAAAAGGCATAACTCCAACAATATCATTATACGGTACACCAGCAAGATTCAAAGCTCCTACTGCAGTTGCAATTCCCATTCCAGCATTAACAACACCCAAAACAGATAGAAGCGGTTTTGAAAGTGCCCAATCAACAAAAAGTGTTCCATCAATAAGCGACATTGAACAAATAACAGAAAATATCATTAAAATTGTAAAAGCAACAACAAATCTTGGAATTAGGGAATCTGCATTTCGTTTAAGCTCTTCCGCCAAAGATTGTGAATGAAAATATGTAAGTTCAATGTATGGATCTTCTGGATATTCTTCGAGCGCTTTTTGAAAGGCCTAAAAAAGTTTAAATTAAACATATGAAAAAAGTACAGTACGATTCAATTGAGTTCAGGAGTTGGTTTTTGACGTCAGATCGCTCCTTGTTACTTCTGTAAGCTAAAATTTTGAAAGAAAGGTCACAACTGACAAGCCATCTGTTGCACCGATGATTTTGGCATTTGACGATACTTTGCAAAACACCGCCAAATTCAAATTTGACCGTAACTACAGCAACAACCTGATATAGATAATGAAAATACAGATTTTTCTGAGCACAATAGCCGGAAAATAAGCGATTTAACTTCAAAAATGACAAAATCGCAACCATATGAAAAATGGTGAGAGAAAAGGAAAAAAACCCAAAAAGGTTTTTCAAAAAGGCACGATCAAACGTCAAAAATTTAATCCACCAAGTGATGTGGATCGTTCCTGTATATAGTCACATACCTTTTCCCATATTCCAGAAATAAATAGCACATCATGAGGATAAAATTGTAAATGATAAACCATTAACCATGCTGAAGCAGAAGCAACAATAGATTCATTATGTTTACCATGACCAATAGAAACACCTCCAAGACTTGAACCAATATATCCAGTTCTAAAAAGAGAAAAACGTTAAAAAGAAAAATTCAGCAACAAAAACACACTTGGGCATGCTTGGAGGAGCAGGTAAAAATGGATTACCAGCTAACAATCGTTGAAAGTTTTTCTTGTACCACATGATTCCTCTTACAAGTCTGGAAAACGGTTCACATAACACATAGTAAACTTTTTGAGGACATCCCCAACCTCCTCCAACATGCCCATGTGTAACACTAAAAAAATCAAAAACATACACTTGACCAACTCGAAGCGTTGGGTAAGTAATATTAAAGCCATGTTGATAGAGATCAGAAATAACATGAATATGTTTTACACCAGGGCAGCCTTCACCTTTCCATTGCAGGCATAAATCTTTATATCGATAAACTTTTCCTTCGAATGTAACATTTATCTTATTTTGAATAAATTGATCTAAGCGATAGATTGCTTCTGAATACGGCTTATCTAAGATATTTCCATCATCTCTTGTTCGAACTGTTAACTATAAAAGATAGACACATAGAATACATACAAGTATCAATATAAACAAGACATACTTGAACTTCACGAGATTGTGTTACAGCTCTTCCAGGAATATAGCTACCATTTGTTAAAGGCCAAAGATCATGTATTGCTTGTCGCTCCATTTTTGATGGAGCACCTGTCGGGGTAAAAAGATATATGGCATCTGTAATAGGATCAAGCTGCAAAAAGCCCAGCGAACAAAATCCTGTTATCAGAAGTGGAAATATTATAAATGGTATTGGATTTCGAGATATAAATTGTCCATAATGATCAAAGAATCTTGACAGTGGTCTTTCAATACAATCAAATTTGGGCATGTCGCCCTGGCCTGAAAAAAGAGGAACAAGTGTTAAAAAAGAGAATAAACATTAAAGTAGTAAACAAGCATCAAATCCCGAAAGAATCAATAGGCAAAAAAAGAAATTGATAACAAAAAAGGAATAGCGATGGTAACAAAACACGCGAAGAGAGGAAGATGACTAATCAATCCGAAAGTTATCCAAGAAATGTTGCAGTAATTTCAATCAATGCTAGAGGCGATAAAAAAGGGAAAAGAAGAAGATCTTCAACAACGATGAAATAGAAATAACGCATATCTCTTCCTTCAAAAAAACACGGAGAAAATTCAAAGTCAAGTTTGACCGTTGCTGCTGTTTTTTGTTGTCCATTTTTGAAAGAGGAAAAAGAGAGAGTACTCGCGCGAGTAGTTTTGTTTCTTCTCAACGTTTCTTAACTTTTTTCTTTAGCGTTGAATTGACAAATATTGGCTGCTTCAACTGTTGCATTTTGGTCATCCGTTTTTTTACAAATCCAAAAATTAAAAGGTGTCTGTCTAATAAGATATCCTGGCGAATTAATTTTTATGTCTAATAAATGTAATTAAAATGTAAAAGAACACTTAATAGAAAATTATCACGCGCGAAAAAATAATAACTGCAGTATAGCAAGGATGGATGTTTCTTCATTATTTGCGTAAAAAAAATAGAGAAATTAAGTAAAAAACTTCTATGAAAAAATGGCAACAGATGGTTTGTTTTATAAAAAAGTGTTTTTAAATTTGTTAATAAAAATGCTTATGCTATAGTAAAGATGAATTATACAGTAATCCACCTTTACAACTTTATACAATAATGGTAGTTTTTTAATGTATAAAGTTGTTGATACGACAAAAAGGATTAGTCTTTTTTGTTTTATTACGGTATTTTAAATTTTACGAGAACAAACAAAACCGATAATTAATATTACCAAAATGATAGATATAAAATGTTACTATTTTTTGTTTGAAAAACTGTCATTTTGTTAATGATAAATTCAACACGCTTTGATATTCAATGATTAATCATCGAATCCTTAATAACCTCTAACTAATTAAAGTTTATTTCGTTCTCGTTATTTCTTCTTTATGCTTTTTGTCTTTTAAATAACAATATTCTCAAACAATTTAATGAATCATTTCTATCACAAAATTTAATAGTGTTTTCAAGCTTCTTCTTATTGTAATTACATTAAAAGCAAAGTAAAGAAAAAAACTTACTGTCATCATGGTGACCATTGCTGAAGCATGAGCCACATCTACCAGCAAAGCCGTTAAAAATTTCTCCACCAACACAACCAGATATTATTATTAAAACTTAGGTACGGTATTTGTTAATGATTTGTAGAACCGTACCAGTGATACATATATTATACGGTGTTTTTTTGAAAAACAATTTTTACCACATATTTTTAACAAGATATTACTGTAGAACCTATGAAATAACTATAATTAATAAGATAAATTATTTTTTACATTTGTATGAAAGAAATCATAGTTGTTTTTGTTATGAGATTACTGTTATAACATTTTTTTAAATTTTATTAGGAATTTCAAAAAAATGATCTTTTAATCATACAAACACATTATAAACATTTACCGATTAATGAAGAAAATTATTTGTTGAACATCTTTAATTATTTCTGTCAAAATTTTTTGACTCAAAAAACACCGTAACAAAAGCAATACTTTAACATTAATTTTTTGATAAAAAACAGTTTTGTTTGTTCAATTAACTTTTTAATTTTACAAAATTTTTTGCGATCATTTATGGATTGGAGTCACTAAAATCCACATAAAAATTCAGTAACCGAATTTTCAAATCATTTCGCATTTCGTACGTTATTTATAAGATTTGTCTGACGTTCATCTTTTGACCACTTTTATTTCCAGCAGCATGGGGTTCCTTTTTGAACGAATTTCAGAGGGAAGCCAGACAACCAAAGAACTGCTGTCTCTCTTTTCTTTCTTTCATTTTTGCTGCTGCTCTTTTTTCCTTGCTGTTTCAAAAAAAACATTTGTTGTAGTTTGTGTTTGTTCCCCCTCCCTTGTTTTCCCATCAACAACTTTGATATATTTTCTAAAACTTTTTTGTTTATTATAAAAAAATTTGATTTGATACATGATTCATACAATCAAAAAAGAAATAATAGATAGATATGTGATAGACAAAAAAGAAGGTGATAACAAGTTATAAAAGAGTAACAAATGATATAATATAGAGAGATTCATTCATTTTAATAACGAGATCGACGAGTACCACAGCATGCTTGAAGAATTTTGATAATTGCAGAAAAGATAATAGCAGCTCCAAGGATAACAAAGACAAGATAAACCCAGTCTTGAAAGTAGAAGCAACATTCAGCATAAAGTTGTCCACAGCAACCATATCGAACAAAATAATTTGCAGGTGGGCATTGATTTCCAGCAATAACCAAAGGACAAGCAAGAGTACTAGCTCTAAAAAAAGAATGTTAATAGAGATATGTTAATAATAATATGTAGGGATAATGATCATAAAAAACGGTGTTTAACAAGTAACAGCACATGCATGCTTTTTGTACTTTATCTCACTCGTATCCAACCCTAATTAATATCCAGATAAAGAATATCCCATTAAAATAACTTACTTTAATTCAGTTGGTTGCAAAGATGTAATTTTATCCCAGAGATTCTTTTCATGAATAATATCAGCATGAGCAAAGAATGGTAAAGCAGCAACAATTGCAAAGATTAAAGCCTTTTTAAAAGCGATTTTTTGTAAGAAACGGACTTTTTTGCTATTTTTTCGGATTTCAAAAAAACTTTTTTTCTAGTTTGAAGGCTAATTCCTTGCCTTTATACTAAATCGAGGTCGTAGATCACGAATCTGAAGTCGGTTTTGGTCTCCGGTGCAGCTGCACCGAGATACGGCACCTCTTGCTCCAGAGGGTGCCAAAAATGACTGGTGTTATGAAATGCCACATATGGCATATCAACGTGTTCGCCTTAACCCCCTGAGTCATAATATAGAAGAAATTATCGTTTAAAGTTATTTTGAACTCAAGTTATTGGCCATCAAAGTTGGTGCAATGTGGTTTTTTGGCGTTTTGTGCCAAAAGTCAAAATGTATGCATAATTTTTTATTGTTTCATTGGATTCCCCATATGATTCTACATACATCCGGAAAAAAAATTTTCAAAAATCCGTGGCATATGACGGTTTTTCAGCCCATTTTCTATAAAAAACTCTATCTCCAGCATCATGTTGGAGTCAGAACTCACGTTATATGCAAGATATCGGCCTAATTTGAACTGTATTATGAAATACTACGATATTAGAGTGTCCTGGGTGATTTTGGGCAGTATTGGATATCAGGAAGCTATATAGGAGCTATATGAAATCTCAAAAAATAGCAACATGGGTACTTTTGGCAAAATGGCTCAAAATGACGTTTTTTGTTGAAGAATGACTGTAAAATGGCTTGAATAACTTAAAATACATTCAAAACTACTATATTAAAGCATTTAAGGTCATATATGGAGTATCCTTGGGGATATGCTGGTTTTAAGCAATTTTTAGAGTATATTCCTTATATTACCAAATGACGTATAATGGAGGATATCGACATTTTGAGACTTTTAGGATGAAATCCAACGTATTTTTGATGATTTTAAACAGTTATAAGCCATTTAAAGTATCAGCTGTAGTACGCGCATAGTTAACACTTTGTGCACTTAAGTATACTCAGACAACCTAAAGTGATATTCAAAATGCTTATAACTGTTTAAAATCATCAAAAATACGTTGGATTTCATCCTAAAAGTCTCAAAATGTCGATATCTTCCATTATACGTCATTTGGTAATATAAGGAATATACACTAAAAGTTGCTTAAAACCAGCATATCCCCAAGGATACTCCATATATGACCTTAAATGCTTTAATATAGTAGTTTTGAATGTATTTTAAGTTATTCAAGCCATTTTACAGTCATTCTTCAACAAAAAACGTCATTTTGAGCCATTTTGCCAAAAGTACCCATGTTGCTATTTTTTGAGATTTCATATAGCTCCTATATAGCTTCCTGATATCCAATACTGCCCAAAATCACCCAGGACACTCTAATATCGTAGTATTTCATAATACAGTTCAAATTAGGCCGATATCTTGCATATAACGTGAGTTCTGACTCCAACATGATGCTGGAGATAGAGTTTTTTATAGAAAATGGGCTGAAAAACCGTCATATGCCACGGATTTTTGAAAAATTTTTTTTCGGATGTATGTAGAATCATATGGGGAATCCAATGAAACAATAAAAAATTATGCATACATTTTGACTTTTGGCACAAAACGCCAAAAAACCACATAGCACCAACTTTGATGGCCAATAACTTGAGGTCAAAATAACTTTTAACGATTATTTCTTCTATATTATGACTCAGTAGGTTAAGACGAACACGTGGATATGCCATACGTGGCATTTTATAAAGCCAGTCATTTTTGGCAGCCTCTGGAGCAAGCGGTGCCGTATCTCGGTGCAGCTGCACCGGAGACCAAAACCGACTTCAAATTCGTGATCTACGACCTCGATTTGGTATATAGGCAAGGAATTAGCCTTCAAACTTGAAAAAAAAATTTTTACAAATCCGAAGTGAAGTCCGTTTCTTACAAAAAATCGCTTTTAATAAACATCATTCTTGATTTGCTTGAACCCGTAGAAAAAGAATTAAAGCTTGAATAATATAAATTTATTTAATTTTTCTTCCTTCACAGAGAATAGATGAGAGCTAAAAATTGAAAGATTATGAGGAATGAGAAAAGAAAAAATATGATCGCGATAATAAAAAAATCTTGTTTATCGGTGAACAATAAAAATTTCGCGCTGCTTTTTGCGGTTATATTCGAAATCGATTGCAGCAGAAGAAGTGGCGATGATGATGTTGTTCATTCATCTCTTTTTTCTGTGAAAGGCCTGCTGGACATCACCACATATTCGCTTGCCTTCCTCCTTTCCTTTTCTGTTTTGCGCTTGCAAAAAAAATTTGTTGCCAAAAGTCAACAACAACAACACTTTTTCTTTTTAATGGCAAAAAAAGAAGACAGAAATTTGTTTTTGAAAAAAGCATATGGGAAAGAAGGAATTAAGACTTTTCTTTGGTTTTTGCAGTCAACAAAAAAGAAAGCGGCAATAAAAAGTAACATAGGTAAAAAAAAGAGAGAGGGATTGAAACGATGTGAGAAAAATAATAAAATTACTGTAACAAAAAAAGTAAGTTATGTCTGCAAACATGTTTGTTTTCTCAATCAACAACTCTGATATATTTTTTAAAATTTTTTATTCATTATAATGATATGATTCATACAATCAAAAAGAGATCATAGATAGGTGATACAACAAAAGAAGGTAATAACAAATTATAAAAGAGTAACAAATGTTAAAGAAAAAGATTAATTAATAATAACGAGATTCACGAGTATCACAGCATGCTTGAAGAATTTTAATAATTGCGCAAAAGATGATAGCAACACCAAGGATGACGAAAGCAAGATAAACCCAATCTTGAAAATAGAAGCAACATTCAAGATTGAATTGTCCGCAACAACCATATCGAATAAAGCGATTTGCAGGTGGGCATTCATTTCCAGCAATAACCAAAGGACACATTGGAACACTAACTCTAAAAAATGTTAATCATATAGATATAAGTTAATGACAGATAATAAGTGAAGATTATGACTCATATAAAAGACAGTGAGCAACAAATAACTTGTCTTTTGGACTAGCCTTCACTGATATCCCTATATAACTCTAAAAAGCTTACTGTAATTCAGTTGGTTGCAAAGTTGTAATTCTATCCAAAAAACTTTTTTCTTCAGCATGAGCAAAGAATGGTAAAGCAGCAACAATTGCAAAGATTAAAACCTTCTTGATAAACATCATCCTTGATTTGCTTGAACCCGTAGAAAAAGAATTAAAGCTTGAATAATATTAATTTATTTAATTTGAAGAGCACTTTCTTCTTTCACAAAGAATAGACGATAGATGATAGCTATAAATGAAAAAGATTATGATAAATGTGAAACAAATGTAGAGATCGCGATAATAACGGTGAAGAACAACAATAAAAATTTCGCATTGCTTTTTGCAGGTTTTTCGAAAGCGATTTCAATATAAGTAGAAAAAGTGGCGGTGCTGTTGCTGTTTATTCATCTTTCTATCAGAGGCCTGCTGAACAATAAGACATCGTGCCTTCTTTCTGTTTTCCGTTTTGCGCTTGCTTGAAAAGATGTTGCCAAGTTTTTCAAAAAGCAGTCAACACTTCTTTTATGATTATTACAATGGGACAAAACAGAAGAAAACAAATTGTGTTAGAAAGAATCATTTGGAAATTACCGGAAATAAGGAGGTGCAACCGGAAAGAACGAATTATCCGTTAGATTTTTGCTATCCAAAAAAGCATGGATGAGAAATAAAGTGGCAATGAAAAGTATCATAGGTAATAGAGAGATAGAGAGAGATGAGATGAGATAGGGCAAATATATAAAAAGAAATAATTGAATGTGGAAGTAAAAAAGTTTTTTTCAAACTGATCACCTTCTTTAGTTTGCGAGAGTATTTATAGTAAAAATTTATGGGAAAAAGGCCAAAGCAAAAGCAGAGGACGCGCATCAGGCTTTCGTTTCAAAAACCTTCGCTCACAGCGTCTTTCTGTAATGACAATATTCTTTTTTAATCAAAAGAAAAAAAGCGGCAAAAAATCAAAAAACTTTTTTGTTGATAGATCTAAAACTCTTTCACACATGCATCTATAAGCAAAAAGATGTTTGTAAAATTGAATAATTTATTTAAAAAGTAAGCAATCAGATTCTCAAATGACAAGCAACAAAAAATAGAATTATAAACACCCGCATTTATTTATATTTAACGAAATCAACAATTAATAAATAATACATTTTTCACAAAACATATCTGTCATCTTTAACAAACAGAAAGACTTTAAACAACTATAAGAATGTAACCAATTATAGAAAGAAATGTCATGATTTATAAGCTGCTGCAGGGAATTGTGGTAAAGCATATTCATGTAAATAAGGGGATGGACTTTCATTACTTAAAATAGTTGCTGAAGAAGACATTGAATGATGTAAAGGGGAAATTTGATAGAATTTTTCATGCTGTCTACTGTCATCTTCTTCGTCATTATCAGCGCCAGATGAAATAGCACAAAAACCTCGAACACATAGTGATAGAGTTACAGGAAGAAATACAAGACCATGTAAAAGACCAATTGTAATTGAAAGAAATACTGTTTTAAAGAATGTTACAATCATATATGCTGGAACATCTGCTAACACAATTACAGCTAAAATTGTTGAAATTGCACCTTGTGTCAAGGGCCAGCCAAGCGCTCCTAGTGCTTCACAAATACGATCTCGAGGTTTTTTACATTTTGATACAACATATCCATAGGTGATATGGGCGGAATAATCTACTGCAAATCCAACCGACATAATAATTGTTATCATAGATATCGCATCTAAATTTACACCCCATAGAGTCATAAATCCAACAACCCCAATATCAATTGAGCCGATTGCAGCTGTTACCCATAGAGCACAAGTTGGTTGTGGAATTAAAAAGAATGCTATGCAAATCATTACTGCCATTGCAATTACGACATCTTGTACGGTATTTGGTACAACAATATCATATTGATCTGTGAAAAGCCAAAGGGGCATAAATGTTGTGACATTGTATCGGGGATATCGGGAGGCTATCTCTCGCATAATAGCTACTGTAGCTTGTTGATCAACAGATGTAACAATTTCACGTAAGCCAACTATGAATCTGTAAATGATAAAAATGTTTAGAATCTAATAAAACTTTTTTTTAAAACGATAATAACACAAATTTAAAATTTTTATATATTCTAAAATTACTATTACAGCTAAAACTTTCATCTATTTTTTTTATTTGAGAAGAAAAAATTTATGCATTTCTATTAGTTTTAAAATTCGAGAAAAACTAAAAAATCTAATGACAAAATTATGAAAAATCTTCGTCCACATTTTTAAAAGACACTAACCGAAAAGCTGTTATCCCAATCGTGCCGTCTTTCATAATTCCCCATTTAACATCTTCAGGCCAATATTCAGTTTTTTTAGCAGCAAAGAAATGCTTTGCAGCTTCATAAAACATTGTTGTTGTATAATTGATTTTAATTTCTTCTGAATAATATCGATCCATTTCATTCATCCAAAATTGAATTGATTCATCACCGATTGTATGCTTTGAATTTGCAAATGTATGAATCATTGAACGAATTCTTAGCCGCTCTGTTGGATCTCGAAGATTCGGAGCATTGTTGACTACTATCTGAAAAGCATTTATGCGAATATTTTTATTATTAAAAATCTGCATACTTGTACAGTAGGACCATAGTGCCAAAAATATTTTTCAAGCACTTTATAATGTGGTACGGCATAGCTGTCTTCGACGAGTAAATTAATAGGTTCAAGTCCCTCTCTAAGTTGTAAGCAACCATAAATCCCGAAAGTTAAATAAACGCAATACCATAGAATTGCAATAAAGCGTACAGTTGGCTGCATTAAAATTGGTGCATACCAATTTTGAAAGAAATATGCGACAGCTGATTCCTTTCGATTGACCATCAAATTATCAATATTTTTATGCGGGCGTGAACCTAACCAAAAAATTCGATGAAAAAATGATGAAAAATCTTTGTAACAATCAGGTACGGTAGATTTGAGGAAAATGCAATGACACCCTTCTGATTCCCATTTAATGATAACTGAAAGCCATGCAGCAAAGAAGGTGATCTTTAAGAAATGATTACTGTAAACATTTAACTCGATGGATAAAAAGTATACCTGATAGAGGAATGTACAAGTGATAGCAGCACAAGTGTAAAAGCAAAATAGTTGAACTGCTGGGATGCTGTAATAGTAATTAATTAGTTTATAACGATAGCTAACAGGGCATTAGGCATCAAGAAGTTAATGCCTGGCTCAAAAACTTTTTCATCATAATCCTTACTCTGTAATAGTACCAACTCCAAAACTGAATGCATCTGTTAAAGATGTAATGAATACAGAAATTGCCGCATCTGACATACATTCTCCCACTCTGATTTCAGCAGGAAATGCTCTATTCGTTCTTCTTACAGTTGCAACCATCAAAAACATGTTATTTGTTCCAACTGGTACAACCAAGAATGGCATTACACCTACAATATCCGTAAACGGCACCCCCGCAAAAGACAGTGCTCCAATTGCTGTTGCAATTCCCATTCCGGCATTTATTACTCCAAGAATTGCCAACACTGGTTTTGAAAGCGCCCAATCAATATAAAATGTGCCATCAATTAAGGCCATTGAACAAAGAACGGAAAAGATGACGAGAATTGTAAATGAAATAATGAATCGTGGAATAAGGGAATCGGAATTTCGTTTAAGTTCTTCCGCCAAAGATTGTGAATGAAAATATGTAAATTCAATGAATGGGTCAGCTGGATATTCTTCGAGCGCTTTTTGAAAAGCCTAAAAGTTTTTTGGTTTAAAAAATGAGATCCCTAATTTTTTAAAAACGAAAATTAAAACATCATTTTTTTTGGATAAATAAATTTTGAAAAAAGTTAATGCCAAAACTAACCTTTTCCCATAATCCCGAAATATAAGAAGTTGAAGTAGGATAAAATTGTAAATGATAGACCATGAACCAAGCTTTTGCCGAAACTAAAATCATATCATTCTTTTTTCCACGGCTTACAGAAACTCCTCCCAAACTTGAACCGATATATCCTGCTCTAAAAAACATTTTCATTTCTTGTTAAAGCTAGCTTCCTTAAAACTTACATTGTTCCCATCCTTACAGTAGGATATGTAACATTAAATCCATGTTGATAGAGATCAGAAATAACATGAATATGTTTTACACCAGGGCAGCCTTCACCTTTCCATTGCAGGCATAAATCTTTATATCGATAAACTTTTCCTTCGAATGTAACATTTATCTTATTTTGAATAAATTGATCTAAGCGATAGATTGCTTCTGAATACGGCTTATCTAAGATATTTCCATCATCTCTTGTTCGAACTGTTAACTATAAAAGATAGACACATAGAATACATATAAGTATCAATATAAACAAGACATACTTGAACTTCACGAGATTGTGTTACAGCTCTTCCAGGAATATAGCTACCATTTGTTAAAGGCCAAAGATCATGTATTGCTTGTCGCTCCATTTTTGATGGAGCACCTGTCGGGGTAAAAAGATATATGGCATCTGTAATAGGATCAAGCTGCAAAAAGCCCAGCGAACAAAATCCTGTTATCAGAAGTGGAAATATTATGAATGGTATTGGATTTCGAGATATAAATTGTCCATAATGATCAAAGAATCTTGACAGTGGTCTTTCAATACAATCAAATTTGGGCATATCTCTTTTTTATTACCCGGATCTAAAAAATAAAAAGAAATTAATTTAGGATAAAATTTCAGTAAAATAGACAAAATTCTATAACACTTTAATAACAAAAAAATAGACTAAAACGTTGAAATCTCAAAACTTTTTGACAGTTTTTCAAAAGCGCATTTTTAAAATCCAAGTTCAACACTCTTTTTTTCTCCACTTTGATCCTTTCATGCCCTGGTTCGATATATTTAGAGCGAATAAAAAAAAGAGTTGAAAATTTTCAACCCTTTTTTCAAAAATTGATTCCTCGCTTTCTGTGTTTCTGTTTTTGCCAGCCGGTCAGTCAGTCAACCAGCCTGTAGCGGTCACCCCCAATAAATTGTCGCGCATTGCGCAAGCCTTTGACCCACTTTCTTTAAAGTTAGAATACTTCGTTTTTTTCAAGGACAAAATCGACGTCTTCTGAAAAAGAAGAAAAAAGGAAGGCGCCGATTTTGAAAGAATGTGAAAAAAGAGAGGGTCTTATTTTTTTTGTAACTTTAAAAGCCAAACTAGAGGGTTGTATTTGAAGTCAAATAGGGAGTAACTGTAAAAAGTTGCAACGTTTTTTAATTGTTAATCAAATCCTGACATTTTCCAGTGAACAACAAAAGCAAAGAAAAAAGCGAAAATAAATTGGGAGTAGACTGTTTTTTTTAATAGTATGACTCACTCTAGGCCAGAGCCATGAAAATCTGATGCTTTCAAAAGGCTACTGAAATGCTCGTAAACATTTTCTTTGAAACATGAAAATCAGACACGCTTTCGTTCATTGAGACAATAAAAAATTGCTCTAACTAAATGCATCGTTGTTCTATGATTCCTCATTTTTAAAGCAGTTGTATACAGTATTTAAAGAAAATCAAATAAAATATCACAATTTTAAAAAAATAAAACAAGTGGCATTATAATTATTTTTAGTTTAAAAGCTTAGAAATTTCAATGTCAGTAATTAACATTCATGAATTCACACAGCACCGTCTTGAAAGAAGAAAGATTGTACAACTTATTTTTTATTTTGGTGGTCGAGAGGTCAATAATAATTAACGTGATCGCGATGAACGGGAAAACTGAGAAGGAAGAAAAGGTGATGGTACAATAATTATTGCAATAATGAAAGAATATCGGGCAATCTTTTATTCAATTTTCCTTTTTTTTATCCCCGATCGATAAAAAAGACTGGCAATAAAGATGTTTAGATGTTATACACACGTCAAACTTAAATCAAATACATTATAATGTTTATAAACACAGTTGTTTCATTTTATATTTTTAGTAAATTAAAATAGTAATATTTGACACTATTGGTGGTTACTATATCTATCAAAAAAGGTTATTTTTTAAAAGAATATGAAAGAAATATTTAGTTTATGAAAAATACTGTGCAAGGTTTTATTAATGCTGTAGTTAGAATTATTGCATTTTAAAAACAAAATATTGTTTTGAAAATTAATTTTATTATTGTTCTTTAGAACTAAAAATGAAATGTTGTTAAAATTTAAGTTATCCAAGTTTGATGGAGTAATATTGCTTTTTAAAAAATTGTTTCAGACAAAAGTAAAATTGATTCTTCTCCAGTTTGAAAGGAAATCAGTTGAGGACAAAATTTTCATTCAATTTTTCTCCATTTTTCTCCATTCTTTTAATTAAATGATTTCGAGAAGACCAAATTACATGAAACTTTTAGGAATTGTACATATGGACGTGGGGAAGAGATCTTTTATCACTTTTGGATCCCAATGTACCATTTGACCCCATCGGGAGCCCCAACAACACTCCAACCCCCGAAAATGACAAAAACGTATAAAAAATTCGTAAAAATCGTAGAAAATTTACCACGATTTTCCACGACTTTCAACGATTTCTCACGGTTTTCCACGAATTTATTAAATTTTTTTTCATTTTTTTGTCATTTTTCAGGGTTGGGGCTATTGTTTTGATTCCAGAGGGGGCCAAAGTGTACGTAAGTGTTCAAAAATAATATAGATCTATTTCCCAGATTTATACGTACATTTTCTAAAAATTTCGTGTAATTTGGTCTGCAAAAAATTGTCCTATTAAAAAAAGGAAAAAATAAGAGAAAGTAGGGTTCAACATTTTGTCACCCATTACAACGAACCCAATTTATTTTTTACTTTATAAAATCTTTACTTTCCTTTTTTTCAGCATAATTTACATTTAAAATGATTTATTTAAGGATAAAACTATTTGGAGCATATCCAATTCATGGAGTGGAAACAAACAAGTTTTTTTCCAAACTTTATACAGAGTGTGCTCTCTTTTGATGAAAGCTTTTCTTCCTTTTTTTCATAACAGAATGCGTTCATTCCATTCAAAAACAACCTAAATACTTTTTCACAGAAATCCAAAGGGGGTTGTTTTGATATAACTTCCTTGATCTTTTTCGATTATCTTTTCTTATCCATCCAGTTGTGTTAAAAATTAGTTTCTCTAAATTTTATTGTTAAAGTGAAATTTTTTATTTTTAGCCTAGAAAACGGTTATCTAAGAAATAGCAGCAGTGACAAAAGATAGAAGTGTTTGTGTAAAAAACTTGCTTTATCTCCAGAAGGTTTAAAAGCTCGTAGTCTTGCCAAAATGTCGAAAAGAATGGGATTTTTTACGAAATACTCTTTTTTTATTTGCTACCCATAAATACCATTTTTTAGCTTCAGCCATTCATTCTTTGTTTTTGACTGCCTTTCACGAATTAAATTTTCTTGATTTTCATAATTGTGTCTTCTAGCCATTTTTATTTCATTACGGTATTTTTCCAATTTATTTTAAAGCAAAAAAACCAGAAAATAAAATCTGATGCTATTTGTCAAATAATAAAAACAGTGACAAATAATTGCTGTTTTTGAAAGAATACAAAAATTTTAAACTTTTGTATTCTTTTTTCTTTTTACACCAATCAACTTAGAAGAGCAGTATATAACATTCAGATTTTCCGAAAGTAGTGTACACTGTATTTGTTTTTTTAAATGGTGATGTCATAAATGCCCGTTGTTAAAAACTGCTACCTTAAAATCCTCTTTAAACAGGCCTTGTTTCCTCGATTTCATAAAAATATGAATTATAAAAATACAAAAGGGATCAAATAATTATTTTTTTCTTTCACGGAAATGACGTGTACACTGAGAAAAAAGGGGGAGAACTGTAAAATACATTAATTATACAAGAAAAATTTTTTTCAACTAGTGAATGTCTGCTGCAAGGTCATAGAAAGATTTCAGTCTAGCTTTTTTTTAATTTAAAAAGATGGCGGTTTTGATCTTCCTTCTTTTAATGTGTTTTAGCGTTAAGGGATTTGAAGGAAAGTTACTTGTTGAAACTGTTTATGGTAAAATTCAAGGATTTTCATCTGTTGGAGAAGAAAGGGGATTTGTAGCTGAAGTATTTTTGGGAATTCCATATGCACAAGCACCTTATGGGGAGCTGAGATTTGAGGTTAGTGGGATTTTGAGTAAACTGATTTTATGGCAGTAGCAAAAGGTGATGAAAATTTGAATATTTATAACCAACAAATAAATGTTTGTTTCGGATTTTGTGATCGAAAATTCAATATTTCCATTCAAATGAAATTTCGATTATCAAAAAAAGAAAATACCGTCTTTCGATTGAAACCTTTTATCAAAAGAATATTTCAGAAGCCACGCCCTCCACGACCATGGAATCACACAGTTTTACAAGCAACAAATTATGGCTTTGCATGCGTCTCCATTGAAAACCCATACAATAAATTTACAAATTACAGCGAAGATTGCCTCACTTTAAATATTATTCGTCCTGCTGCAGATTCTCCTGATCCCTCCGGATATCCAATAGTTATATGGATATTTGGTGAAAATTTTCAATCTGGAACTTCTTCAAACTTCGATTATCGAAATATCATTGATAACCTTGTCTCACATGGAGTTATATTTATTTCATTTAATTACCGTAATCCTTGACATGACTTAGCCAAGGATGTTGATATTTCATTTTCAGGACTTGGCCCCTTTGGATTTTTTACCAGTGGAAATGAGCTTGCAAATGGAAATTTCGGCTTATGGGATCAGCTGGAAGCTTTGAAATTTGTGAATAAAATAATTCCAAATTTTGGTGGAAATTTGAATAAAATTACGCTTTTTGGTGAATCGGCTGGCGCTGCATCTGTATCATGGTTGACAATGAATTCCGAAGCAACAAAATATTTTTCCCAGGCGTTTACAATGAGTGGCACAGCTGCTTCTGCATGGGCACATTCAAATATTACTATTCGCTTTTCACGAAGTTTTATTGCCTTGCTTGGATGTGACGAAAATTTGGATGTCATGACTTGTATGAAAAAACAATCAGTTCAAGATATTCAACATGCTGCTAAAACTGTAAGCTTCAGAGATACTAAAAAATCGTTAATCAAAATTGAAATTTTGATAGGTATCAAAATTAGCTGAAGTTGAACATTATTATTCAATTCTGTTTCATCCATGGTTTGATGGTGAATTTGTAAGAGCAAAAAGTTTTGACGAAGCAATTTACGTTGCTCCAAAAATTAAAATTTTAATGGGTTTAAATAGTCAAGAAGCAATTCCATGGGGTACGTAACAGAGACTTTGAAATAACTCGGTTTTAATATTTCAAATTCGATATTTTAATTTCTATTCATTTAATCGTACGTTATCAAAGCTTTAATCAGTATTTCTTTTACAGTATTCCATGCATCTTCACCACTCTACTTATCACAAGAAGAAATCACGAATTTCGGTGCCACAGCTTTTTCCAATTCCGTCAAAAAACTACTCGATGGAGAGCCATGTTTCCTAGAAAATGAAGACAGCGTTACCTCCCGTATCGTTGAATTCTATCGTAATCAGTCACTCCATTATTCCCATAATTCATACCTTCAAACATATGTCCAGCTAATTTCGGATATACAATTTAATATCCCAGTTATTAAAGATGCTCGAAAAAGAGCACAAAGTGGCCATAGAGTTTTCATTTTTAGAAATAGTTTTGTCTCGGACCAAAGCAAGAACTTTTTTGTTGATGGAGTTGAACATGGAAGTGAGTTAAATAATTTCTTTGGATATCCGGCTGTAAAAGGAAGTAATGAAGAAGCTGTTCAAAAACGATTCATCGAAATTTTGATGAGCTTTGTTAAAAACGGGTTAGTTTTTTTTTGCAATCGTAAGGCTTTATAATTTTTACTGCTGCTACAGTATCTCTATTTCATTCAAAAAGTTTTTTAAAGCAATTACATCTCTCTTTTTTCTAGGCAACCCTTTACTTCCCCATATTATTTACAACCTTCAAATCCCCAAAGTATTCCATTTTTGGATATCAATGTTACACCCACTTCCTTTGAAAGCCTTTGGCCAGAAAGAATACAATTTTGGAATTCAATGGTCGCTGAATTCGGATATGATTGGCCAGTGGCCCAGTGCAATAATGAAATAATTCATTTGTAAATCTTTTTCCATGTTTTTCAATAATTTATTTTGTTTGTGAAGAAATGATAAGTGATAAAATAAATTTTTATTTTTTTCAAAGCAGAAATAAAATAACATAAAAAAATCAAAACATAATTAAAATTTATAATTGTCAAAAAGTGTTCGCATTTTTTGATCCTTTTCAGTTGGAATTCCATTGTATTGAATATATGGTGGTCTATAGTCATGGTTTTCTGTTGAAAGAATTTTATCAACAATTTCTTCCATTTGATTCTTGTAGGCAACAGAAATAGAAGCGGTAAAATACAACATAACCTTAGTTTTCTTGTTTTCCTAAAATGTAATTTTGTATTCGAATAAGCATATCACATGTATAAAATTACCTTTATATATTTGTAAAAAGTTTCAATATCAAAGACATCTGAAACTCCCCATAAATTAAATTTTTCCATTTTTAAAAAATGTGGAATTTTTAGAAGTTCTTTGACAGTATTTTTCGTGATTGCAGAATTGTCATACCTAAATAAATTGAAATCAATAAAAATAAATGCTAGAGAAATATCAGAACTGCCGAGCTTAAAATTTTTTCTTGTAATCAGTCATGAGAAACAGGAATATAAAGCTAACAAAAATCCCTACAATGAATTTTCTCGATTTTCACGGCCGATTACAAGTTTAAAAACGCTTAGTCAATGATAAAAATCAAACTTACAAAATTTTCATTTTTGAAGCACTTTCAACAATTTTTTCTAATGTAACAATAGTACCATTTTCATCCATTACCGTAACATGACTCAAATATAAATCGTAAACATTTGAAGAAAGAAACAGAAATTCTTTGAACGTAATAATTTGCGCTGTTAGAGATAAATTTTTAACATCAATTCGATGAAATTTTGGGATAATGGTTGAAACAACATTCTTTGAAGCATTTCCAAAAAATATATTAATTTCTTCTGTTAACCAAAATTTTGTTGAAATATTTGGAAAATCAATCAAATTTCCTTCTGATATAATTTTCCATTTACTTTCTGTAGCAAGTTTTATTTGTTGAACAACAATAATTGGATTTTTGATATAAAAATATTTACAACATTTAATTAATTTTTGATACACTTTTGCTGAAGAAGGATTCTTTGCCATATAATAAATAATTGAATCTGGTAATGACCATTGTTGATATCGACGATAAGAAGCAAGAAATTCTGAATGTTTGATGGAGAATTTAGAAGGAGTCATTTCAGATAACAAAAAAATATCCCAGCAAATAATTGAACGAACAAATTAATTAAGAAATTTTTTTAAAATATGATTTATAAAATAAAAAATGCAAAAAATGGGAGCAGAGAAAAATGCATAATAGCTGCTACAACCCCTTTTTAGGGCAAAGCGATTTTTCGTTTATTCCAAAAAATGAATGTATACAAAATCAATGGTTACGCAAAATTTTGTTTAAACTTATTGTGTTATACAGATTATTTTCAAGCATCAGCAGCAACAACAAAAACTACTACATCTCTTGCTGGAAGTGTTGAAACACCAACTCCTGCTTCAAGTCACCCTGTTGAAGATGAAAATACATATGCTGAATTTAAAAAAAAAAGAAAATGCTAAATTTTGACTTCAACATGCAATTGATCAAAATACAATTAAATTTCATGACGAACGTATCAAATATCTTGAAAAACAAAATCGATGCCTTGAAAAAGATAAAAGTGATGCGAAAAAAGAAAAGAATAAAGCTCTTGGTATTGCTGATAGAAATAGTAAACTGGCATTGAATCCTAGCCAATCAGCTCCAGAAGTTCATCATTATTGGCAAACACCAAAGGCTTATGAAGCAAAGAAAGAAAAGAAACATGAGAAAGAGTTTTTTAATGTATAATAATTTGTTAAACTAATTTAATATAATGCAAAATAAAGTGTTTAGTAACACTTTAAAATGTGTCTTTTTATAACAATAAATGAAAGGTACTAAAAAAGTTTGGATTGGCATAAAGTCAGATCAGTTGATATTGTAGTTTTTGTCTTCTTTTTCAGTAAAATTTTTGAAGTAAATAGATAAAATTTGAAGAAGGCATTGATCATTCGTAAAATTTCAACGGAGGGTGTCAACCTCGCAGTTTTTTCTGTATTATTATTTAATGCAATTAGTACTGTTATTAAACTTTTATGGAATGTATATAATCCAACTTTAAAAGAAATTTTTTACAATAATTTTATTTATATGTTTAAAATAGAGCTATAAAATCTTGTACTAAACTTTAAAATCAGAAAAATACTGTTTTAGACATATTGTAATTGAACTTTAAAATTAATAATACTGTGAAAAGATTTCCCGTGGATTATGCACATTACTGCTGCAAGATATGAAATATAGAAGCTAAATCGGAAAAGGTAGAAATAAATTTAATCAGTTCCAAAGTATCTCATTGTAAAATGATATGGAACATCATCATTAAGTTCACTTGTAATTACAGTAACCATTGGAAATTCTTTATGAACTCGTCGAATACCTGAAAGACAAAATGTTAAAAATGGTAATATGTGCAAATTGTTTTACCATAAAAAGTGCTAAACATGGAGAGAAGATAAATATTTTCTTCTTGAACTTTTTTGTTGGAAATTAATTCACGAATAGCTTGGATATATGCTGTACCAGTATGAAGAAGGGGATAGAGAAGAAGGACACGGCGTTGACGGATATCAGGAGTTAAACGGGAATAAATAATTTTGTTATCTTCATTTATTAATATTTTTCCGATTCTGATGGAACTGAAATGGAAGAAAATGTTTATCGACTTGTAAAAGGTAGATCTGGGAAATAGAAGTAAAATGATTGTATAAGCTTATTAGGGATATATGATATCCCATTTATCTTTAACGTGTAATAAATACTGGATTTTATTTATCAAATCTCTTTCCCCAAAGTATCCTTACCGACAACATTGTCGAACAGCAAATTCCATTGCTTCCCCGGATCGTGATAATGCAATTGCACAATTCCCACGTGCAAATTTAATTCCATCAAATTTTGCATTATCTGGAGTAATAACTGATCGAGGATAATATGGTAAATGATTAAGCCCTTCTTCAACAACAAGCCGAATCAACCGATCGGCACTAAAGATAAAATCAGAATTTGGAGTATTTCTAAAAGCAGTCTTTCATTATGCAAATTATATAGCAATGTGAATAAACTTACTGATCCCGTAGAAGTGTATGTAGCTCTCTTAAAGAATCAGTTTGTTCCAACAAAATTACTCGATCAAAATCAGATAGAGATTCAATACTCGATTCAACAGATCCACCACGTTCAGATGGTGATTCTCTTGGACTTGCATGATGGGATAAACTTTCAGAATGTTCGGGAGTTTCACGGCAAACATGTGTTAAAGATTTATCGATTAGTTCAGACATAATACTTTAATATTTTTAGCAATAACAACAAATTACAAGCACTAATACTAATAAGCAATAATCAGCTGATGATATGAAAAGGATATATAACCAATGATGAAAATTGAATTAACTAAATTAGAGCTGCAACACTGCCTTTTTTCCTTCCTTCTTTTAAAGTATTTTCTTTTTACAAATAAAAATTGTTACAACTATTTTAAACAAAAAAGATAGAAAGGATAGCAATGTTTCAAGCTTTTCTATAAAAAACCCAACAAAAAATATAAAAGCTAAGCTCCACCCATCTGCAGCATGCAAGCAGGCATTAAAGTTATCGTGTAGTTTTTTTCAGAGTGCAAAAAAAGGGTCCCCCTTTTTGAAGCTTCTTTTTTTGCTGCTTTCTTTTTTTTTCAATTGGCCTTGTTAGAAAGGCTTTTTCCGGTGTCTCTCTTTATTTTTGGGTTTAAAAAATATAAATTTTTATCAGTATTTTTTTATCATCAAATGGATATGCTGAAAACTACTACTACAGCAGTTATTACGACGAGTGGATATGATGATGTTGATGACCTGGATGTTTATATCCAAGGATTATCTGATCCAGAATATGTTGGTAATGGAAAAAATTTCATTCTAGGAGATAAAAGTATACAGTATTTTTTTAGATTTTATTGCAGATTTTTTAAAGCCTACTCCATTAGAGATGGGTTTTGTTGTGATATTTTTGTTACTAATGATAATAGGAGTTATTGGAAATTGTTTAGTTGTATATGTTGTTATATCTAATAGGCATATGGTAGGTTTTTGAAAAAGAGGGTGATAGATTTGGTCTTGCAGCAATTTGAATGAACTAGATCAGGGATGTTATTGGCCTTGGACAAGTCCAGTTCGGATTAGGGATGAGGATGATGCAATCAATAATTTTAAACTTTTTTAACAACTTTAAGCTTCAGAAGCTGATTTTCAAGCCGGAAACCATCAGACAAAGCTCCAAAAAGCAATTCCGGAATTTAGAAAAAAGGAACCCAAAAATGTTGTTGTTCCTATTCTATCTTTTTATCCCCATTTTTCGGCAACATCCCTTTTCTCTTTTCATTCTCATCCTCATCCTAAACGACCGCAATTAAAAAAAACTTTTCCCTCTTTCAAAATTGCGTGACCAAATGTGCCCTTCCTCATCTATTTTTAATTATTTATTCATTTACTTTTATCTAAACTTTTTAGTGGAGTTCAATGAATCTTTTTTTAACAAATTTAGCGGTATCTGATTTACTGGTATTAATTCTATGTTTACCTCCAACCGTAATCAATGACATAACAAAATCATTTTGGTTTTCAGCAACTTTTTGTAAAGCCATCGTTTTTTGTCAGGTTTGTTGCTTTTTTAATGTCAATTTGGCATTGCCAAAGTAAACTTTTTGTCTAAAAGGAAAGGGATTTGTCGGAGAAAAAAAACTAAAATTATTTTCCCACGGTTTTAAAAATTTTTAAGATTGCTTTAATCTTTGCTTCAGGGAAATTTGAATATAATTTTTTTGAGTTGCAAAACAGCGGGGAAAGAATTGACAGTAATTTTTTGAAAGTTCAACATCAAGGGAGTTCGCATGAAATTATTGGCACGAAAGTTATCGGAAAACGAAAAGTTTTTTTTGAAGTCTTCTGGCATTATATTTTTGAATTTTAATTTTCCCGCCACAATTCAAAAAATTTGCCAATAAACATTATCCCCTTTAATAAAAGTTATTACAGAATACAAGCGTATATGTAAGTATATTGACGCTAATATGTGTAAGCTTTGAAAGATGGCGAGCAGTATGTAGTCCGCTGGCAATAGCTCGATGGCGAACATTTCATATCATCTTACTTGTTTGGGCTATTTCATTCTTCCTTTCAATTCCTGAACCAATAACCCTTACAATAAAACCACATGATTATTTAAGAAAAAATTTATCAATTGTTTGGGGAACAAGATGTCAAGAGTCCTGGTCAGATGACTTTCAACAAAAATATCAGCTTGTTCAAACTTTAGTATTATTTATTTTACCTTTATTGCTAATTTCTGGGCTATGTATTCATATGACTGTAATATTACAGAGAAAAGCTTTACAGGTTTGTCATTGTATTGAATACGGTAGAAAATTATCCTTTAAAAAAGTGTAAATAATTTGCAAAATTTTCTCCACTGCAATTACTAAAATTTCGATCAAAAATAGTCATGGTGAGACAGATTGATAGCTAAAATTTTAAAAGCAGAACTTTGAGAGTCCAAAAATGAAACAAGCTGTTATTTTTAATGATGACTAAGTGAGTTGCTGGAAAAGTATTAGGAAATAAAAAAGAAGAAGAAATAGCGATAAAAAAAGTACGGCATTACATCATAAAATAAGATAGATGCCTTTTTGTGGTTTTCAAAATCTAAAACTTTTCTATAAACCCTTTTCATTTAATTTCTTTGATCTTGAAAGTTTTCGGCATAAAGCCCAAAATTCAACTTCCGTATTTTTCTTACTTCCCCAAGATCCTCTCTCTCCTAATTAGAGATGTTGTTTTTTTACATGCATAAAAAAGAAACTTTGGACACTTCCATCTTTCTCTATTTTCGATGATGAACTTTCATCAAAAAAGAACTTTTTTATGTAACTATGTTTTTCTATGTTTTTTTGGAAACAGATAGAAAAACAAAAAAAGTGTTGCCATCGTTTTTTATGACGTTCTTCTCTCCTCTTCTAATTTCTAATTAGTATTTTTCTTCCAAAAATTTTTTTAAATCGCAACTAAAGTTATTTTTTGATTGCTGCTTTATTTATAGTTTTTTATAAAAAAATATTTTGTAAATTAGCTTCTTTAAAAAAATGCTCTAAAAAGTCTTTCACAAAAAAAAGACGTCATCACAACATAAAAGGAGCATTTTTGCTGCTGCAAAACGTTAAAAAAAAGTATAAATTTACGGTTTTCATTCAGTCTTTTGGAACCCGTGAAGTTTTTTTTGTGGAGGCGGCTATAAAACTTCTATAAAGTTTTTGCATGTGGTGTCACTTTTATGATTGGTTTGTTTTGCTTCAAAAAGTTATCTTTTTATAATGTAGCCATAAAATAGCCAAATCTCAAAAACCGAAGCTACAGTAATAAGGAAATAATGAAACACGTTGAGTTAAATTTAACCATCAAAGTTCATCTAACTAACACCTTTTTTATGGCAGAAACTAGTTTAACTTTCATTTTTTGAATTGTCCTTTTTCACCAAGACATCTAAATTTTAAATTCAAAAGATCAAAGAAACAACAAGCAAGAGTTTATTCTTTCTTCCTTTTAATTTTCGCTGACCAATGACCATGTCCATGTGAAGAGAAAGGGAAATTTAACATTTGTAATGATCATTAAAAGTTTCATTTTTTTATAACAATTATAAGAAAATGCCATTTACACACTTCCAAAAAAAGCTGTTGTTATCTTTTTTTGCAGACATATTACTAATTTGCCATTAGTTAAAAAAAATTATGAGGCCACCTTTGGGGATTTAAAATTTTCTGAGAAACATTTTTATTTATTTTTTTTAAATCCACCAACGCTGTTTTCTTTTTGAACAAAATTGTTTTGTTGTTTTTTGTTGCAACAATATTTTTTTGAATTCTAGTAATTAATCTCCTACTTCTTTTTCAATGAATGAAAAACTGAGCGTGGAAAGGTTAAAAAAATAATTTTTGAGTTCATTTTTTCTACACTTTTCATTCATGGACTTTTTTTCATGGTTCACTTAGCAAAGTAAGTTTTGAGAGATGTATTTAAATGTAAATGCAATAACAAAACCATAAATCGAAAAAAACAAGGAAAAAGTTTTTGATAAAGCTACAAAAAACAAATGTGAGAAAAAAAATGTAGAAGTGTTTGGGAGTTAAATCTTAATTATAAGAAAATGGCATAAAGAGGGATTTCCCCGAAGCAATTACGTCATTTTTAAAACAGCAGTTTTTTGGAACCAAAAAATTTTGACCTGCTTTTTGGGAGCTTAAAAATGCTTTGCTAAAAAGGAACAAGAAAGAAAATTAGATTAATGAAAATTGCAAAACACTTGTTTTTGTTTCGTCATTAGACTTGAATAGACACAAATGTTTCAATTAGAACATTGCATCTTTTTGAGATGCGTTAAACATCTGATGAAACGATGCCAAAGAATGTTCAAAGATGCTTTCTCTATTTTTGGCATTGTTTCAAAAAAGTATTTATTATCTATTCTTAACAAAATTTATTCCCATTAAATGCAACATTCACAAAATAAATAATTAAAGACATCCATTTTTAAAATTTTCTATAATTTTATAGATTGGTGAAAGACAACTACGAAATCGTAAAAAAGCAATAAAAATGTTAATTATGGTTGTGCTAATTTTCGCTGTCTCATATTTACCTGTCCACCTTCATAATATTGCAACGTAAGTTTAATTTAATAATTTTTATTTGTTTTTTTAAGACACACAAAAATAAAATAACAAAAATTTTGAAGACACTTTTAAATTATAGAAAATTTAAATAACATAAAAACAACACTGGAAAAGGGAGAGATAAGAGATTTTTTGTAGAAATTTTAAAAAATAAAAAGTAGCACACGGGGAAGACGACAAAATAAAATTGTTTAAAGTTTTTTTTGTTTTAAAATACAATAAAAAAAAGAAAAGTTGAAACCCGTCTAAGGGAAGAAAAATGATTAAAAAACAACTACAGTAATAATAAATAGTAAACATAATTTTTTCAGATCATTTAACTACTCACCACCCGTCTCAGAAACAAATTTAACAATTATAGCATTAAGAAAATTTATTCCAAGATTTATGAGTTATTCGGCAAGCAGTCTAAACCCGATATTATACAATTTTATGAGTGGTAAGTATCTTTTAAAAATAAATATCTGAAGAGAAAAATGAAACATTTCATCGTTTTTCATAAAGATGATGTAATATTTCATCCTATACGAAAATTTTTCGAATTCAGACAAAGAAAGGAAAAATAACAGTAAAAACAACTATCTACAGTAATAATAAAAACTAAAAAATATTTTATAGAAAAATTTCGAAAAGAATTTCGACGAGCATGCTGTTGTGGATCTGCAACAGCAAAGCGTCGAAGAAGGCATCTCTGGTTAGAGCAACAACAAAATGCATCATCTTTTCAGCAGAATGGTGGAGGGTCTTCAAAAATGCGATATCTTCAACAACAACATTCTTTAAGGAATAATTCATTCAGTGCGCTATCACAACAATTTTGATATTAATGTTATTATTATAAAGATGATGAAATATTATCACGTATGCATAAATTTAGCGGCATTTCATCATCATCACCATCATTGCCGCTGATAGCTTCAGTAATTTCTGATTTAATTTTTTTTAAATCATCTTTCATTTCAATATCATTTCCACCACCACCACCACTGCTACTACCATATCCTGATGAAATAGAATCTGTGGTGCATTCTGTTTTAACAATTACTGTTGAAGAATTTGTTGTGGCTGAAGATTTGGGAGTTGAAACTGGTGGCCGTGAAAGCAGGGAAGCAACAGCGGGATGCCGATCACAGACTGACCGTCGTACTCCATTTGTTATCATGGGGGAGGTTGTTGTTGACGAAGGAGTTGATGAAGTGGTTGGAGAAGACATTGTTGTTGATGTATCATCCAAATGCAAAGAAGTTTCTAGAGCTTTTCTCAATGTTGGCATTCCTAAAAAAAACACAGTTATGAATAAAAACTTTGCCTTTGTTTAATATTTGTTAGTAAAATGGGTTTCTGTAATAAATGCTTAAATTTTAATCTTCTTTATCTGTACTATTTTATGCAAATTTTTAAATCTTCAGTTCTTGTATGTTTTTTAATCATCAAAGATCATCGTCGAAAAAAATTAGGTTATCTTTGTGAGATATCTCTCCGAAATAGTTTTTGCCATGACCATCTTCGATGTTCGATATGTTCCCCGAAAAAAACCAATATTTGGCACAATCGGGGATAATTATCGGGTCACTTGGTCATCGAAAAATTGGCGTAAAAAAGATAAGAAAAAATTGCCAATAAAGGTATTTCAAAAATTACTTTCACTTTAAAAGTGCCAAAGCTATAAGCCTGGACGCGGGCGGGCTTGAACTCTGCGGGCTCGGGCCCGGGCGGGCCGGGCTTGAAATCTCGGCCCGCGGGCTTTTTCGATTGTTTAAATTTTTCATTTTTGGGACTTTTTGTAATTTTTTTCATCAATAAAAAAATTGAAAAATCCCTTTTTTTGAAAAAAAGACTTTAAAAAAGTGCATTAAATAAAATAAAATGTGTAAACACAAATTTTGGCTCTTGTTAGACTCCCTCAAAAAAAATAGAAAAAAAATTTTAAAAAAATAAATTTTTGTAAAAACCCGGGCCGTGAAAAAATGGGCCCGCTCCACCCTTACAAAGCTATTGAAATTGTTTCAAAATAAAGTATTCCAAAAATCTTACCTTCACTAATCTGTGATGTTTCTACTGGCTCTTTCTTTGGCACAATTTTAGGTGCCTGATTTGTATTATTTGGAGTTGGAACTGGTGCAGCTACATTCATTGGTGGAGAAGGTAAATGTCCAATGAATGAAGCACCCTTCAGTCGAATTTCATGCATTTCATTAATTCTTTTTAAATCAGTTAAAAGTGAAAACATTGATTGAATTTTAATGGTTAAATCAATGGCATTTGAAGAGAAAAAACTTTTTTGAAGGACCAACCAAATTTTATCTTGTAACATTTTGATTAAATTTGTTGGGGATGTCTCAAATCCTGCAGCTGCCATATTACAACCACCAGCTGCAGCAGAATCAGATTGCGTGATAACAAGAGCCGTAAAAAGTGCCATTTGTTTTTCATCCAAATTTAGGGAACGTAAATGTTGAATAAAATCATTGATCATTTCAGCATTAAATTTGCTGCCATTTGAATTATTATTGATTGAATGAAAATCTTGTAATAGATTGTTGGGATATCTTTGTGTTGAAAATAGATATTCAGAATCTGAAGTTTTAATAGTTGCAAGCCGAAGAAGTAAGACTGGAAAGATTGAATTTTTCAGTAGCTTCACCTTGTCTTCTTTTAATAAATGTTGAAAGCCTCGAATTGATTCAGAGAATTGTACAACTGATTTTAGCAACAATATATATGAATCTGATTTAATTACTGGACATCCTGAACCATTACTATTATTTTGTTGTTGTTGAATGAATCCATCAAAACCGCCTCCATTAATTGCAGCAGAAAAAGATTTTAGCAGTTGTTGCATTTGATCATTTGCATTGTTACTGTTAAAATTACAGGAGTTTTGAAGATTTCCAATGTTAATTTCTTTTCGAAGGGTATCAGCAAATTCTTGAAATCCCCATTCTACTGTTGTAATAATTGCTTGTTCATCTTCAAGATCAACGGACATGGAATCTATCAAAGATCGAATTGTTGCACGTTGCATCTCTTCTACCATTTTAACTTTTTCACGTTTTGGTACACGACCAAATCTAACGGCTGAAAAATGTTTACTTATTATCGATAGAATTAGGCTTTGAAAATACAGTAATCTTAATAGTTTTGTATCAAGAAAAAAAGAATAGTAATTTCGATTTTTTAAATTTTGCTAATTTGGCGTTAATATCTTTTGTATAGCTCACTGCTGCAATTACTTAAATTATCTATCGTTTTTGTAGTTCTGACTTTTGCAGTATGATCAATGATGACAGTAATCCTGTTACTTTCAATTTTGCTACTTTTCTGTTACTTTCCTTCTCTCTCTCGTAAAAAAAAGATGTAATTCAATTTATGTTTTTCTTGGCTCTTTTTTTTACTTTCTTTAGATCACCATCATCAAAAAAATGTCCCCCAAAAAAATTTAGGACAATTTATAACTTTTTTTGAAAAAAAAATTTAATGGGGGAAAGAAGAAAGCGCGAGGCATCAGCAACATCCAGCCAGCTTGTCCTTGGACGCCGTTTTTTTCTGTTTCACTTCGCGGTCCGGTTTCGCGCTTCTTCCACCCCTCTATCCCCCTTCCATTGAATCATTCCAACATATAGAGAAAATTTTTATACGTACTACTTTCCCTTTTTTTTACTTTTGTCCACTTTTTTAAAAAAATTTTTTGGAGTGATTTGATCGGTTTTCTTAAAAAGGGATAGAGAGAGAGAAAATAGAGAGAGAGTTGCTCTTGCCGGGGCGCTAGGTTACAAGGTCACCGAAAAAGAAATGAAAGGAAAAAAAATTTCCGTCGTTCGCGCGCTTTTCTTCTTGCTACTGTTGCTGCTGCTGCCAGAAGAGAGCTGTTTTTGAGATTCAAGAAAAACGCGTGTGATTTTGAAAAATGAAAAAAAAATTGGACAATAGAAAAGAAGGCCATTTGAAAAACGGAAGAAAAAAATAATATTTGTGTGTTACATTCTTTTTTGCGTAATAAATCGAACCCCAAATTTTCCGGACAAAAAAAGAAATATCTAGAAAGTGATTCAAGGCCAAAATCTCACTCTCTTTTTGTGTTGTTATCCAAAAAAATTTGCGCCAAATGTGTTTTTTTTCAATTTTCAAAAAAAAATCCCATAGAATTATTATTGCTTCTTTTTGAGGGTCAAAAAATTATTCAACTATGGTAATAAATAACAAATGTTGAAAGTTATACTTTCACATATGCCTATCTACACAAACTCAAGGTCAACAGAAATGCTATCCTGAGAGACTTTTTTTTTTAAATAATCAAAAGCAAGGATAACTAACCATCACGTGACATTCCAACTGTTAAGCATTTTTTCAGACGACAATATTGGCATCGATTTCGATTATTTCGAACAATTGCACATTGTTGTGATTTACTGCATGGTCGATAACTGATCTTCTGTTGAATAGAGCGTCGAAAAAATCCTTTACATCCTTCACATGCAAATACACCATAATGGAATCCTGATGCCGTATCTGAACAGACGACACAGAGCAAAGCACCTCGATTTGTTCCATCATATGAGGATTCTGAAAAATGAAACATTTGAATAAAAATTTTTCGTGGATTTAACTAGCTAAACAAATTTAAGACAGAAATAGGAAGAAAGATTCGAATAACTTAAAACTTTGGCCATATTTTAGATACAGTCCCTTATTTCGTTGTCATTGTAAGACATAGGTTTCTATTTGTTGCAATACTCATTTGTAGTAAAATCTCTGCTTTAAGATGATTACATTTGACCTTAGAAAGAAAAAAAACAACGACAAAAAAAGTGAACCCTAAGTTATTTTACAAATTTGTAGAAATAAATTTGAGGGATTTAACACAGATATAATTTTTTGCTGAAATCCCCTCCAAAATCTTCCAAAGACGGATCAACACTACATTTTTCATTCACAAAAGGTTAAAATATTAAATGAAAAAACACATTATTACTACTACTAATATTTTGTGATGGCACATATCTTTGGCGTAATATTGTATTCGGTTTCAAATGATACAACTGGCAATGGCATGTGCTGCCACACTTTAATTTTTTTCCGAAGATAAAAAATGCCGTAAGTAGCTTAAAGGAAGAGAGAATTTGATTTTTTTGTTTGTTAATGAAATGCGTTTTGGTTTCTATTTTTATACACTACAAAAACTTGGATGTGTTAATCTCTATTTTTAAGGAGATAATAGAAATCAGAGATATAAGATTTACAAATACAGAAGAAGAAGATTGACCGTAATGCACAAAGAAAGCTTTCACTTCTCAATGGTTCTTGAGCACTCAAATGTACGAATATAAAAGAAAGAAGAATAGAAAAAAGATACATTTTTGAGAGGAGGAAGCAGCAGCTACAAATTTTTTGTTTTGCTAATCTATTATGAAAGATTACTGTAACGGTATTTCGTTGTAAGATATTTTGAGCAACAAAAATGTGATTTCTGTCAATTTCGAAAAAAACAAAGGTGCAATAATTTTTCATTTCTGTAATTATCTTTTCAAGATCCTCTTTTAATTGTAATACAGCAGTTTTTTCAAGTTCTGAAAAAAACAAACTCCAAAACACGGTGTTTTAAAGTTCTAATAATTCGCATGTTTTGATCTACTTCAAAAAAACTCTCTCTTTTAAAAAACAGAATACTTGGCCAACTTTTGAACTCCAACTACCAATTGCAAAAAACACATTTTTTTGATTTTTAAATAAATTTTTTCAACCATAAAAAAATCGAAAATCAATGTGAAAGTTTTTTTAATACTTTGGGAGAAAAAGAAGAGAGAGAGATGAAAAATGGCCATGACCTGAAATTGAAATTATTTTTACTTTGAAAAACTAACAATCTCGTTCCAATTAAAAAAATCTGTTTTTTTGAGATTTGAAACTTTCAACATTTGTTTTTTTAGATCTTTAATCCTTCATGTTTACAGTAACCCACTGTCTGTAATTACTGTAAACAAAAGTAAAAGTTTTTTATGGTGTCTTTTAAAAACAGAAAGCGTTTGTAGTTTTTCTGTTTTGTTCGTTCATTTATTTTTTGTCACTCGTCAAAAATGAGTGAAAGACTAGGTCCCACTTGGCCCTGACCTGATTTGGGATATCTTTCCTTGGACAAAAAAAACGAAAAGCTTTTTTGTTGTTTTTTTTTTCGATAGTTTTCACTGGGTCATTCAGAGGCCGCGGCCCTTATTATAGAATATATTAGAGATCTCGAGTTGTTTTAGCAGCCACGGCAAAAGAAAACTCAAAGAAAGGAAAATCGAAAGCAAATGCGGAAAATATAAATATTAGAGTAGAAGATCAGTGAAAATCGAAAAAAAGTGCCCCAATTTTTTTGTGTATGGGAGAATGAGTCAACTTTGTTTTCTTGTTCCTTTTTCAAATCCAAGAGAAGATCATTGGTCAGGGTCATCTTCCTTGAATCATCAACACTCTAAAGGTCCAGAGGAAATGTTGTTTTTCTCAAATAACTATTTTTTAGTGTTGATTGCTTTTGGGCAAATAACAGCCGAAAAAAAACTAGGCCAAAGTTGTTTTTCAAGAAAAAAACCCAAGTACAAAAAAGACGCAACAAATTCAAACCCAAGAAAGGAATACCGGTTTCAACCAACAATTGTTCTCTATATGACCCCTAAGGCGGCTAGAAACAGAAGAGAAAGTGTTCCAAGTAGTATGTCTGGCCATAAAAAAACTGCTCAAGAAAAAAGTAATAGTAGTAATAATTGTATAGTTTCAATTGTTTCTCTTACTGTGTTTTTTGCTACTGCTGCAAGAAAAAAATAAGGTTAAATCAAGGTCAAAGACGAAAAAAAAAGAGAAAAAGTAAAAAAATTAATCTTAAGATGCCGCAGGGGATAAACTAGATATCTGCAAAAAGAAAGAAAGTGACGGATCTGGGTCGTCGCCAAAAGGAATTGAAAAATCTAGTTTTGGAGGGATATAGACAGATAAAGAGAGATTTTCCGGGATGGATTTGTAAAATATAAATTTTAAATCTAAAAAAGTTAAACTTACTTCCATCGCCTTCTTTAGAATCCACTGATGAATCACTTGATGAGACAAGAGTATTCAAGGCAAGGGTTAAAAATGAATCTGATGTTGTTGTTGGAGTTGCCTGAGGTGCTTGAGGGTGATGTGGATGTGGCATTGATGAAGGTGAAGGTTGTGAAGAAGGGAATGGAGTTCGGAAAGCAGAATGAAATGCATCTGATTGTAGAGCGGCAGCAGCATGCACGGCAGCCATATATGATTGTACAAGGCATTGTGGTGCCATTGTAGCCGAAGTTGGAAGTTGTCCGGACGTTGAAGTGGAAGCAGCTTCTGGTGGAAGGGCAGCTTCAGTCTTCGATATCAAAGACATTAAAGACTGATGATGTGATGGTGGAGATGCTTCTGCAGCAGTTGGTAGCCCACAATTGGCATCAATTACAGTAGTAGTTGGTGAAATTTTTATAAAACCAAATGGTAACGATGTCGTTGATGAATGGGATGACGGAGATGAAAAGTTTGTTGTTGTTGAAGAAGATGACGTTGTTGCAGATGCTGTAGTAGTAGCTTGTTGTTGCTGGGTGGAAGCTTGTAAATGCGGCAGCAATTGCTGCATTAAAGTTAGCGTATCCATAATACTAGAAAATGAATCCATTGTTTTTCTTATTACAGTAACTCAAAGAAATAAATAAACAACGAAAATACTCTGTTAATAAAAAATAACCCAAAAATAAAGAATCAAAAAAATCTGGGGGAAGTAAAAACAATAGTCATTAAAAAAAGTGAAAACGGCACCCTCATCATTGATAGATTCGAAGCAAGATCCTTGGGGGCAGTAGACAAAAAAATTTTAGTTTTTTTCAAGGAGGGAGAAAAAAGGGGAAGGGGTGCGCAAGAAGAAATAGAAGAAAAAAAGAGTGTCAATTTTTGGGTCGAGTGCGCTGGTGGTCGACGTCGTTCTTTCGTTCGCATCTCTTCTTCTTCTTCTCTTCGCGCACTCTATCTAACTAACTACCTTCTATTACTATTATTACTACCGGCCCGCCTTCTTTTTTTCTTTTTCTCCTTTTTTCGGAGTGATTGTTGGCTTATATATATTGTTACTACTTCTATTTCTACTACCACGTTATCCATCCCATACACGGAGCAACAAGTAAAAAAGAAGAATAGGTTAGTCTCCCTTTCCCTTCCTTCAGAAGAAGAAAAAAAAGAAAGTAACCAAAAAAAATCACTACTACTCTTCGACCTTCTGAATCCTTCCTTTCATTGTGTGTACGCCGAGGAAACAATATCATTAAAGGGGTTTCAAGGCCATTTTTTAAAAAAAAAGTGAGAGCAGCTCTTCCCCCTCCATTTTTGATGCTATTTTTTTAACACACGTTTTTTTTATTATTGTATGTCAGCAGCAGCAATAACAACAGCCGGTAAAAAAAACTACTCTATATTAAAAAAAATTAAAAGTTTTCGAGGTCAAATCAGTCCAATTTTCTCTTTTCTGTCTCGTTTTCTCGCTCTCTCGAAATATTTGGCATTTATGTTCTATTGCTAATTGACAGAAAAAAGGGAGACATCAAAATCAAAAAAAATGAAAAGAGGGGGACTTCGTTGTTCCATTTCCCTGATTTCCACTTTTTAGGGGAGCAAAAAAAAGTTTAAGCCGATTAACAACCTTTTTTGGGAGGATATTTTTGATGATGGTAGTTTGTTTTACAATCATCCAACTAAAACACGAAACAATAAATTTATGAGAACATTTACAAATAGTTCTTTTTTTAGAATTCAATTAAAATTTTTAATAAAAACAATGTCGAATTGATGTTTTAAAAACCAATAATTTTGAATAAAATTTTATTGTTATTATTTAAATAAAAATATACATTAAACTTTTCTGTAAACATTTTAAAATGGATTTATCACAGTGACCGCTGTTAAAAATTAAGATACAAAAAACCCGTCCAAATAATTATGTAAAATACAAAAAAGACAATAATATTATAATATTAATAAACTGCTTATAATTTATGATTTAACTGAAGAAAATGTTGAAAGAATAAAAAACTGATGCAGCTAGTTTTTGGTCTTTAAAAGAAAAATGTTTTGATCTCGCCGCGAAAGTCTCTGAATGTAATCCTAAATTATCACAAACATTTTTAAAGACACCAGCTTGCATCAATTCCAAATTAACTGAATGCATTGCACCAAAAAAAGAAAGATAGAAAAAAAGATCAACAAACAAAAAATTAAAATTTTTACAATTTTACACGAAACCTTTAAATACTCATCTCCTCTCATTCATTCATTCTCTCTCTCTCTCTGCCAAAGAAGAAGAAGACGTGTAAAAGTCCATTGCCGCTGCCGAAAAAAGAATAACAACAAAAAAAATCAGGGCATGTTTTTTAAAACTTTAAAAAAAAGAGAATTTCAAAAACAACAACCAAAAAGACAATATACAAAAGGAAAGAAGAAAGAATAACCCAAATATCCCCCTCCTCTCTCTAAATTTGATGAAATCATCATCATCCAAAAAGAATCATATGGCTTTCTCTCATCTGATTCCTTCATTTTACTTTTTTCAAGGTTAAAAAACATTTTCATCAAAAAAAATAATGTTCATCTCATCTTTTTTTCTTGGCTGATGTTTTAAAAAATTTAAAGTTTAAAAATCTTCTTCAAGATTTGAGAATGTATATTTACATGGTGTTAGAAAGAAATGAAAACAATATAAAAAAGTAGAAAGAAATAGAAACTTTTTTGGTTGTGAGTAAAATAAGGTCAGATAAACAGGAAATAATAGACCACGAGAATCATTGAACACATTTCCAAATTGTCATTGACCAAAGATTCACAGAAACATTTTTTGTACCAATTCTTCATTATGATAAAATTAAAGTTGTTCTTCTGCTTCATTGATAAGATTTGCTGATTCTATTCCACCACCGCTGGTTCGAATTTTCACTTTTGATTTTGTTTTACCACTTGTATTTTGAATTAATGAAGCACCTATAAAAATGTATTAGTGTTTTTTTAAAAACATATTCAATAAATTTCTTACCAATAAATGAGATCATAATAGGAAATGATGCAATAATTTGTGCAAAAGATGGCGATTGCCCACGTAAAAGTGAATCCGCGACAAATGATAATGGTATTGATAGAGTTAATGATAAACTACTGATAAGTGATGAAGTAAGCTCCGTAGCCCATATCCATAAATAATCTGCAAATATTGATCCAATCAGGCCATTGAGTACCACGAAAGCCATTTGTTGTTGAGTTGGTATTGGGATTTGTCGTTCAATGCCAGTATAATGTGCTATTAAAATTAGTGGTGTACATGCAAATAATGAAAAAAGACCCATAGTTCCTGAAAACAATGTTGATTTTAAAAAAATGTTAAAAGTATTTATTGTGTTTAGCTACCGTAATCAGCACCGCGATGGAGTCAGTTATGAAGAGGGAAAAAATTTAAACTAAAGTACAAAAACAGATGATTTAATATGATTTCATCTTTCTATATTTTATTTACCAAATTTAATTAAATAAAATAAAAAAAATATTTTTCAAGCTTTTACAGTTTTTTTTCTTTTCATTTTGACATTCTGTTTTAAAAAAAACGCCTAAAAAGAACAAAAAACGCAGTGAAAAAAGTGCAGTTCTATGCTTCTCTGGTCTACGCAGCAATTTGTCTTTCGTTTTTTTTTAAAATTAATATATATTTTCTCAAACAATTTTTAAATCAGCTTCATTCAAAACATCACCACAGGATAATAGGCCGTGGTGATCATCTTCAAAAAATTTTGTGTGTGTGTGTTGTGTGTATAAATTACACAATACACTCATTATTTATTGCAATCAAAACATACTTATAAAAATCATTGACAGAAAATGAAATAGTTTTTTTTTCAACAATGCGTTGAAATGTTAAAATTATCACTGCGATTTTTACTTTTATCTGTATAAGCAACTCAAAAGTTTATCGAGGAAAAGATGCTTTTCTGAAACCACAAAAAACTACAATAATTAAATCTGTTTTTGGCATATTTTAATAAAAAAATTTGTGCTCAATTTCTCATGAAACTAAAATCCAATTGGACGTAATTATCGGCGATATCATTTTCAGTTATTTTCTTGTTTTTGGCGTTTTTGTTTAAAAAATATCAACAAAGAAAAAAGAACAAAAAACGAAGTGTAAAAAGTGCGTTTCTTTGCTTCTCTGTCGCACGCAGCATTTTGTCTTTCATCTTCTCTCAAACATAATAAATATTTTGTAAAACAGTTTTTTCATCAATTAAATAAAAAGTTAAACTTTTTATAAAAAAAAGCATCTGATGCATTTTTGAAGAAGGCTTTAAATTTTGCTTGTGTGTCATACTTTTTGTGACACACAAATATTTTTCCATAAAATACAAAATCGTAAAAAATCTAAACATACCAAACATTAAAGCTCGATCAACTTTTCCATGTGTTCCAGATGCTGATGAAAATGAATGTAAAAAAGCTGCATAACAGAATGCAGAAGAAAGAGAAAGTATTAAGCCCCATGTAGTTCCAGATAATTCGGAGACAAATGCAACACCACATAAATTCATTAATACAAGAAATAATTTTAAGTATGAAAATCGATCTGAATTTCGCTTTGGATTTAAAGCACCAAATATAAGTATAAATAATGATGAGGATGATGAAATCAGTGTTACAAATGATACATCATCAAATACTAATGCACCTTGATATGTTGTTGATGATACGAACCACTGAAAAATACATATTTGAGGTTTAAAAAGTGGCAAAAAAGGATATTGCAGTTTCTGATACAAAAAAATCTAATTTTTTCAAAAACATTTACTTAACTTTTTTACCTTTAAAAAAAATAAAAAACCACAGTAGCCCTTTTAAAAAGATAACTTACCAATGGAGCAAATAAAAATAGATAAGTTAAAAAAGGTGATTTTGTACAACCATCACATGGTCCAGCTGTTCTGTTGTAAGAGAATCTTGCCAGCCTTGCTTCGAATGCAATTGAAGCAGGCATTCTTCGAACTTCACGAAATAGCGCAAATTTAACTCGACGACTTTTATCTCGAACTTTTTCTGCTAACGATTTCTTTGTTATTAATGCATCTGTCGGAGGTGGAGGCGAATATTTATCTTTTTCTGTAAAATTTCCAAATATTTCATCATCTTCATCATTATCCATTTCATCAAACAATGATATTGTCTTTGGTTTAACTGGTGTTGGAGGTCGATCGGATTCTGTGTCAGTAAAATGCAATGGTTCAAATTCGGCTGGTGTCTAAAAGTTATTGTTGTATTCGTTGAAATGAAAGAATAAAAATAGCTTACCAAACTTTCAATTTCAAATCCATCACTTTCAGAATCGGATGAAGCTTCAAGCTTTGAATAATTTGTTCCACCTTCTCCATTTGAAGATTTTTCTTTACTATTTTTCATACATGCTTTTATCAAAAATAGCGTAAACATTAAAGATTTAATATATGTCGTAAAAAATGGCCTCTCAAAATGTAAATCAGAAAATAAATATCGAGTACTTTCTGCTGATCCAACCTAAAAATATAACAGCGTTAAAAATACAATCTTTTACTAAACTTTCTACAGTAATCTCTTTCACAATATCTAAAAACATACCCATACAAAATTTACAACAAGTAATAATAAAATTCCTGCTAATCGCCGTCCTGCAGCTGATAAATGTTTTTTTGGTCGATTTTGGTGTTGTTGGTTATGATTATTCTTTTCGGCCAATGATAGGTCTCCATCGACCATTGCATCGGCCAAAAAAGAGTTAAGTGTTAATGGATAACCCTACAAGCATATTTTAATAACATTCAAAATACAAAAACTTTAAGATATTTAAATAACTGTAATTTCTACAGTATATCAACTTTCAAAAAAAAGGCAATATGATACGTAGCTTATTATTACTATTATACATTTAACATATGCAATTTAAAAACAGATTAAAAAGCGATATAAATAAATAACATTTAAAAAAACAAATGAACTCGACTAGAACAATAAAAATTTGAAATATGACAAGTGAAAAAGAGAGAGATAGAGAAAGAGAAGGATATAACAACAAAAAAAAATTTCACAACCCAAAGTAAAACAAAAGTGATAGAAAAAAACAACAACGTAGTATAATTCAAAACAAAAAGTGGAAGGTATTAAAATTGAAGAAATAAATTTAACAATTAAAAACATCATAGCAAAGGCGAACTTCATTTTTTATTGGATCATATGCAACTGGATCCGTTGGTAATGGCAGAGTATTGACATCGGTTGTTTCCATGCCAATCTAAAAAATGAGAAATATGGAAATGAATTTATTAACATAATGCTTTTGCAGCAAAAAAAGAAAGAACTTACTTGTGAATTAAAATTTCGATATTTTGCAACAAATTTTTGCGAAGATTCAATTAAATGATGAACAGAAAATTTGACATTGTGGATACTGTAAAATAAAAAGTTTCAAAAATTATTGTATATACTTTATTGAAAAAATGGTTTTCTTTTGACGCAATGAAATTTTCAGAAACGTATAAAAGTTTTGCGTTAGACACAAAATAGAAAATGACACATCAAAGAACTACGTTGTTAATTTAAATGACGAATTTTGTTTGTTTATTTATCTAATAAATTTTTCAGCGTCCCAAAAGGTATATTTTTTAAATTTAAAAAAAACTAAAGTTGGCAATGAACCAATTTTGTTCACCTCATAATCCTACAGAAGCTACAGTATCCCCAAAAAAGTACGTCAAACAAAAGGAAAAATTAATATTTTAACTTTTCTAAAAAAAGATAACCTAATTTTCTCAGTTGTTTAAACTTTTAAGCCTCTATTATGTAGTACTTTTTTAAGCATCATTTAACAAAACAACAACATTAAAAAACATTACATTTTTATATCCTAAAAGCTACCGTAAACCAAGAAGAAAAAGTAATTCCAGAAAATCTTCTTCAGATTAGTTCATAATCTGTTTGGACTTATTCTTACGATAAAAGTCTTATCTCATTTTCTAGATTACTTAACCCAAATTTAATATTTTACCCTTTTTTAAATCTTTCCAAAATCTTTTAAAATAACAATAAAACTACTTACTTTTCAGATGACAGCAAATCAGCAGTAATAATTTTATTACAAATTTGTTTATTTAAATGTTCATCAAATAGCGGAGCACCAAATAGACAATCAAAAAGCCGATAATCATCAAATGATTCACCATCATCAAGCCGATACTTCTTTGATACAATTTTTCGAGGATCTTTTGTAATTGAATTTGACCACGATGCTGTTGTTGGAATTGCAAATAGACTATCACCTGATGGAGATTGTGCAGATGATCGAGGAGATTCAATTCTTTCTTGATTTTCTTTTGATGAGACATTTGAAATATCAGCTGCATCTTTATTAACATCTTCAAAATCATCCGAATCAGAATCTGATTCATCGTTAGAAATTATTGGAGTTGGATAGAAGGATTTTGGATGAAATGTTTTAGGTGAATATTTTACCAGTACAATATATCCACATAGAAGATCCAAGCTAAGCAATTTTCGAAGTTTTTGAACTGATGGATGATTGACAAATGCTCGTTCATCTTTTCCAATTGCAGAATCATTTTTTTCATCGTAATCATCTTTAAAAGAGAATGGAATATTTATAACTTCTGCATCATCAATTGAATCTGGATAACCTTGTACCAAGACAGCTGCATTCAAAAGTGTTTCATTCAACGTCAACAAAGCATTTCCAGTTGGTAATATTAGTGGTTCATGCGAGCCAGTAGATAACACAACTTTTGGTGAAGTCCATAGCAAAGGTGGTAGTCGACGTACTCGTGTTCCCATTGGAATATATACTGATGGAAGACCACTGCCAACAAGCTCATATAACCATAGCCGAAACCATGGTGAACCAACTTCAACACATGGTGTTCCAAAGAAGGCTATAGAGCTTATCGGCGGTAATGAGCATGCTTCAGGATTGATAGGTGCCATAGAAAATATTGCACGATATGATTTTTGTATTACACGTTGTCGAGCATTTTTATCTAAATTCAACAAAGATTCACCACGAATTAAATCAAGTTCATTGGAAGTTCGAAGGCCTTCGATTGTATGTAAAAGTGTTAAAGCATGTTCTGAGTAACGTTGTGCTTCTCCTTCAGCAAAAAATTTAACATTATGTAGCTCTTCAACAAAATTATCAACTGCTTCATCACCAAGCTTTCCAACTTCAAATAATGTTACGGCATGAGATTTCAGGGACTAAAAATTGGAAAAAATTAAAGTTTTTAAAAATACTACGGTATTTTGCTAAAGCAGCAGTAAAAATTGCTATTCCTGCAATTTCTAGAAAACTTTAATAATTACATTAATAAAAGCTTTTAAAAATATTTAAAAAAACGTAACAATAGAAACTTTACAAAATACAAATTTCGAAAACTTAAATTATTTTGTTTTTTTCAAAACAAAATTAAAAACTAGTAAGTTAACTTTTAATCAAACATACCGTCGATAAATTTCCCATCATTAAGAATGCTGTTAACGTTGAATCAAATAAAAATGCAATCCTTTTTGTTCCAGTATCAGAAATAGATGGAGTCGGGGTTGCCAAAGCTGATGTAACTCCTGTTTGTAAATTTGATGATTCTGATGGAGATTCTGACAATAACGAATCCAGCGCAGTTACCAGATCTTCATCTTCATCAAATTCTGTTTTATCCATTGATATTAAAGATGATGATAAATCTACAGCAGCATTATTCTTAGGTGGATGATCTTTTGATGTTGGAATATTTGGTGACGGATTGATTGAATTTTCTGGTGAAGTACCATACCAGCTTGGATGGAGGGGCATTGATTCAACGCCCGTTTGACGCTTCTTTGCAAAACCCAGTCGACAAAATACTGATATTGCATTTCTCACAAGCTCATCATCAGTATCCAAAACTTCTGCTATATCTTTTGGAGTCATTTGTCCATCCAAGGTTACAAAAATTTTGTATAATAAAGTTTCTAAGAAATCTCCTTGTACTCGATTCATCACAAATCCATCCAGCGTTGGTACATAAACATAATCAACATTTGTTATTGGTACTTCAAAATATACGAGCCCCTTGTTATATAGTGATCGAACAAGTTCTTTATCTACTGTACCACAAATAATTGGTCCTGTATCAAGTAGTTTATCCACGATTTCTTTTTCTGTTGGTGTTAGTGCCTGAAATATATATTGTAACTAATGCAGTAAGATATGTACATACTCGTATATCATTCTCTAAAATACAGCCATCACAAATTAGAAACCATGGTTCAATATGAAAATTTACTGGATGTATCGGTAAAAGTTCTCGAACATTCTTATTCCTTCGAAATAACCGTCGAGATGATCGTGATTGATTCATTAAATCAATATACTGATTCCTTCCTATTCCAAGTAGCCGAACTCCATCTGCTGCAGTAAAATTTGGTAACGAATCATAACTTTTTTCTGCTTCCATTATATCCTATAATAATATAGTTACAATAATCTTATAGCTTGTTAATAAGAACTTACAGCCATCATATTAATATAATATGTGAAAGGTGTTACTCGTAATCCTTTAACAACAACATCAGATAAATGATAAGGGAATAGCATTAGCTTCTTCCGACTATAGCTTAATAGAGATTCATAATATTCTTCTTCATTTCTTTTAACCTGCTTCACTGAAATATTATTTGATTATCATTGAAATCTTAGAAGCTTCATAACATAGCTACTACAATAATGCAAAAAAAAACATACCCAAATTTCCTTTATATCGAATTTGATTCCTAATTGAAAAATCCAAAATTCTTTTATCATATTCTTTTTGCGAATTTCCCAGTGCTGTTCTTTGTGATTCTGGTAATCGTAACCATGGAATTCTTTTTTGTATTGAATCTTCGATTTCATCTGTTGATGTTACAGACATATTATCCCGTATTTAAAATTTGCTATAATAAAAATTAATTGTTATTAGACAAGCAAGAAAGAAATGCAAGAAAGTATTAAAAGGAACCATTTTCAGGTAACCTTAAAGTTGTACAAAAATGAGATACAGTCAAAATAAAAGTATTTATATATGTAAAAATAATATATACAAAACAACTTGAAATATCTATAACAAAAACAACAATAATAACTTTGTACATAATCTACAGTATACCTTTCACAACCATAATATATCCAAAATTTGCGACCAAGACCCTAAATCAAACTATAATATTTTTAAACCAGTACTAAAATTCTTCACTCCCATTCTGACTATTTACATCGTCTTCTTCAGTTAGCCCAGTTGGAAAAGCAATTGCCGGAAGATTTGAATGAAACTTTTGGCAATGTCGTCGCCATGAATCTTCACGATAAAATTTTGCTTTTGCACAATTATGTGGGCAACGAAATGGTTCTCTCTTTAAATGTACACGAAATATATGTGCATCCATATTCTTTTTATCAGCATATTCGAAACCACATGATTTACATTTATATGGTTTTATTTGGGAATGTGAACGAAGATGCCGGGAAAAATTTGATTGAATTTTAAATGCCATAAAGCAATGCGGGCATGAATACGGCGTTTCATGGGTATGAATTGAGCGAATATGTTTTTGAATTGTTCCACGAAATGGTGAAACAAAATTACAGAGGGAACATTTGTAACGAGGAAGTTTAAGGGACGAAGAAGACTTGAGAGGTTTTGTTGGTGATGACGATGAGATAAATTCCACAGTAGGATCATCATAATAAATCGTACTGCATGAAGCTGTAGTAGGGCCTTCCACAAATTGATTATAAATAGTTACATATTCTGTTGCGGGGATTAAATTTTGAGCAGTTACTGTAGTTACTTCAGTAGCAGAATTTGAATCGTCATCATAATAGCTTGTTGTTTCTTCATAATATTCTTCTTCATTCGATTCATCTGTTGCTGTAGAGGGAAGTTTTTGAATAAGTCGTTCAACCCCAAATATTAAAGCTGTTTCTTTTAATTTACCGTAATCGCTAATATCTGATGGAATTTTGTTGGAATAAATAAACTTTACCAAATGATTGACAGCTTTGATGGAAGTGCTACCAAGTTCAGTTATTTCAAGGTAAATAATTTGATGTGTATTTTCAACTTCTTCAAGAGAATCTTCTACAATTTTACTGAATGCAGCAATACAATATCGATGACATTTAACTTCTATTCCATTCTGAAAAAAAGCACGTATAGAGATACGTTTATAAAAAGTGAATAAAAAGCCACGTTCTAATGAGTTTTAAAGAAAGAAATCTTTTTAAAAAAGTATTTTTTGCTTTAAAACTTCTCAAACATGGCTTCCCTTAAAAATGTTAAAAGCTTACCTCTAACTTCAGCGAACAATCAATAAATCTATTTTCATCACAAAATTCTTTTAATTTATTCATTAAATTTATTGAATGATATTTATCTTCTACAACGGTTTCTTCTTGATCTTCAGCATCATCATCTTCCAGTACATCATACAGCAACGGCAAAATATGATTACATCCAAGTTCATCCAGAGATTTTAAAATTCTTCTATTTTTAATAACAATTTTTCCAGTATATAAAAAATTAATAATTTCTCGTAAATCATCAATGCTTACACCTGAATAAATAAACGTAATAGAATTGATCTGTGGAAAATAAAAAACAAACCTATTGAATTTGGGATATCAAGTTTGGCTGAATTAATTCCATCAATAACTGGATTCAACATTCGCAAAAATGAAGCAATAACAATTCTATGAACTTTTGCTACAGATATTCCATTTAAAAATATTTCAAGATCTATTCCTTTCTGTGACTGAAAAAGAGAGATTACGGTCAGAAGAAGCAAGGATACAAAAAATTTTACTTGATAAAGTTGTTGAAAATAATTTAGAATAATTTCTGCATGAGCTGCTGTATCATCATTATCTTTTGTTGTAATTATTGGATCATCTGTTGTTGTAGTTGTAGCAGTTGATGTACAAGTATCTTCATTAATATATTGAAAATTTGAATTTGAGGTTGTTGAAGTTGGATATGATTCTTCTTCTATATATTCACTGCTACTATTATTCATCCATTCTGTTGTCATACTTTTTAAATAAAAATCTATCTAAAATGAAATTCAACAATGTCAACAAAAGACGAAAAAAGAAAACGTGAACAAAAAAGGCAACGTCGTCGCGTAACAGCAAGAAAAAACTTTTTGGAACATAAACTTCTCGGGAAAGAAAGAAAAAAGACCATAAACTTTTATTTTTATAACCCAATTTTTGTTGTTAAAAATTCATATATCTCTCATTTTTAAAAGCTTTTTTTGCTTTTTAAGTATATTAAAGAGACAAAAAACGGCACAAAATCGATGAAAAAAGAAAATTATTGCCACCGGAAGAATTTTTCTTCTTCTTTTTTTCCAACGAGTAAAAAAGCAAAGGAGGAGAAAAAAGGCTGCTTGCAAGTTGCGCATTTAAAAGCAAACATTCTTCTTTTTCCAGCACTGTTAAAGAGAAGAAGAAGGGAAAGGAGAGAATTGCCAGCAATGCAAAAAAGAAATATATGTAATATATTTATTGCAAGTGGTGCAACAAGAAACAACTCACATCATCATCATCGCCATCAAGAATAGCAGCAACGCGAATAACGATGTTTAACACTTCTTTGTTAAAGAAGAAGAAAAGGAGATTCTATGCTTGCAACAACAACAAAAAAGTTCTTTGTGTTTAAAACTTTTTTTAAAGCTTCTGCTTTTTGTCTACCTAGTTTTAGTTGTCAGTAAATGTGTCCAATACTTTTTTTTCAACATTCTTTGTAGTCAATTTAGTTTTAACTTGTTTGAAAAAGAATAGTTAGAAGATTACATACTTTTAAAAAAGTGTTTTATTTATTAGATGTCCTTTAATTTTGTATCATGTGTTAAAAGTTTCGCAATATAATACAGTTGACAAAATATTAGTATTCATTTTTTCAGTTTTAAATTATTTAAATTAAAATTTAATGCAAATAAAAGTAAAGCATCATTTATTGTTCTTTTGCATGCATCATTACCGTAATCCCAAATGAAATTTATCTGTAATTTCTACGTTCTTTACTAGTGATATTTATGTATAATTTCTTAAATATTCTAAAAAAAAGATATAACCTTTTTTATTTATTTAATTTTGTGTAAAAATAAACACCAGGATTACGGTATTATAATAAACATAGATTATACAATACAATTTGATGATCAACTTTTTGTATTTAAATTATTAATTATGCAATTAATGAAAAACTAAAATATTTATTTCAATTTATTTTGCAAATTAAAAAATATGGTTGCGCAAATAATTATCGTTGTTATAAAGCAATGCTGTTTGATTTTTGTAATCATACTAACAAAAATAGAAAAACAATTTTCTTGATAAAAAATCATAACGAATTATGTTACAAAAAATTTATCAAAAATTCAAAATGTAATATATTTAAAAACACAACATGGAACATTTAATTTAAAAATGCCATAAATGTTGTTAAAATTTTGTGATCAGTTTTTTATCTCCAGAGTTTGCTCAATATTTGTCAGGTTGGCATGTAAAGGCACTAATATTGATCTGATAATAAAAATGAGTATCTATGTATGTGATTTTACATACAGTGCGTCTTTACTCGGTGTAGTCCATTATTATTCTCTGTTTTTTCATCGACAATCTTTGAATAATTTAATTGTTGTGAATTTTTTAAAAATATTTTTTTTTGCAAAAGCTGACTGTACATTTTGGTAAAAAATTTCTTTTTCAGAATATTTTTAATTTATTTGTATGCATATAGCACTGCCTCACAAAGAGACGATAAAAGAAAATACAAACAAAAACAATGTAAAAATACAATAAAATTTTGACAAAATAAAGTTTTTGTTTTTGGAAAATTAAAAATAATATATATGAAAAAAGTAATTTAAGAAAGATTTATCGGTTGAAATCTGAGTTAATTATTACCCAAAATGTTGGTCATAATAAGCATGTTATCTTAAAATTTAAACTGCAGTTCTTTTATTAAATGGATAACAAAGTCTAAAAATGCGGTATAGCGAGTAGAAGCAAGAAAGCATTTTAAAAAAAATTAAAAAAGTTGTTTGTAACATGAAGTTAGATTAATATTCTTTAAAAGGAATACTGTAGCATATAGACAAATTTAAAAAATTTATTGCATATAAATAATTTTAACAACTTTTATCATCATTGTTGCAAAAATTTATAATTGGCTGTAAACATAATTTTGACAAGTTTTATAGTGCATTGTAAAAATTTCTATATGCTCAAGTACGTAGTGGTTTGCATTTTTACAGTAAAAAAGATTTTCTGTTTAACAAAAAAGAAAGGATTTATTAAATTCTTTTTTCCTCTCTCAATAACATTGCATTTTTTCTGAATTATCAAATTCAAATGCTTTTTTGTCGTCATTTTACTTCCATTTCTTCCCGTTTTTTACTTTTCATAGCTTGAAAATTTCTCCTGCTAAAATCATTTTTTTACAACTCGTGTAAGCTTTTTTTACTCCAAGACAAATTTCAAAAATGTAGTAGTTGTAGTAGTTGTAAAAAAGCTGCTGAAGATAAGATGATATCAATAGGAAAGCAAGGAAGGGACAACAAAGGATATCGGATAGGATCAAATAGCCATATTTTTTCTTTAACACAACTCAAAAGGTCGAAAGCGATGAGAAAAAAACAGATGGTGTTTTTTTAGCTAAAATTCTTTCTGGACGGTGCTGGGCAGTTAAAGAGAGAGAGCAATGTTATGCTTGTTATGTTTCCCATCGGCCAAATGGATAATCGCCGCCTCCGTTGTCGTTGAACAAAAAAGTTATTAGCCATCTATTTTTATTAAACAATTTTAATGGGAAAAATTGATTGTTATCAAAGAAAAAAGTTTAATAGTTTTTTATTTTACAAAAAGATATTTGTATTTGTTTAAGACTCTAAAAAATATAGAAGGAGTTTGTTTCTTGGATCCAGAGAGGGTGGAAGCAAAGAAAGAAAAAAAAGTTAAGTGTCTGCAGAAAACAAAAAAATAAAAGAAGTAATAAAAAAAGCGTTATTAAAGCTTAAGCTTTCGTTTTTTCCTTGGATTTCCTCTTCCGTCTTCTTCTTCTTCGATTGACAAGTGTTCTTATCGTCATCAACCTGAGAGAAACATAGACAGAGAGAGAGAAAAGAACAAGCAGATAGAGGGAGATAAAGCAAGGAAGAAAGCTTACTTTTTCATTGATTTTGAGGTGGCTAGCTGATCCTGGCTTGTGTGTATCACCTCCACCACCAGTCATTCATCGCTGTTAGCTGAAACTTGAAGGAAGAAAGTGTGCAAGAGAAGCAGAAAAGCAAATCCCCCTTTTTTTCTTAAACGATTTTTTTTGCTATTTGAAAAATCTCCGTTGCTGTTTCTGCTGTTAGCCGTTTTAGTTTCGATAAAAAAAAGTTTTGGCCTCCGATCACAGCCATTACTTTCTCGATAGATAATTCTCGTCCTCATCGATCGACATTTTTTAAATTTTATTTTGATCGATTGAATGTTTTTATAAACACTTAAATAATAATGGTCGAAACTCCAAGTATTCCATCACTTTCTAATCTTCTACCAGGTAATGATTGTCAAAATTGTTTCAGTGCTTTTTAGATTAAAATTAGGTTTTAAACAAGTTATTGTTATTTTCGATCAAAGAAATTTGCGATAATATCTTTTTTAAAAAGCACGTAGGATTTATTTATTGCTGTTATTTTAAGTTTTTAGGGTGTTAAGAAACATCTTAAGAATTTTGTTTATCACTTTTTTGTTTGTAAGCATTCTTTAAAAGTTTTATTCTTTTGAAACATGTTTTTGATTGCAAACAATTTAAAAACTACAGTATGCTATTGTTTCAATATTTTGACATTCTATAATTTAGCTTGTCATCGTCAAACTCAAAATTTTGATTTTCTATGAAAACCTTTAAATTTGTAAAAGAATAAAACTTTTTTTCTTGGATACTGTATTTTAAAAATTTGCCGAATGCTGATTTAACTAATTCATCTATTTTACAGAAGTCTTAGCAGCGCTATGTGACCATTTTTCACAAGTAGAATGTGTAATGGAACCATGTCCAAATTTAACACAAGCTCCACATTTTCTCCTTGTTCGTTCCCCCTCAATTATTCATGCGGTGCCAGAATCAACTTTCACAGATCCCGGTACCCACTTAGCTGGATCAAAAAAACTGGCAACAATTGGAAATTTTGTTACCATCGCAACAGACTCTTCTCCTGCAATTTTGTCTTTAAGTATTTCGTTAACTCTTACATCAACAGCTGCAACATCTCCAGATTGGCATTTGCTACTTAAAACTCGACTAAAAAAATATTTGGATGATTGGAGTGATTTTTTAATTATTGAACAAGTTGGAAATCGTTCAAGGCTTCATTTAATTCAGTATGGAAAATCACCGGAGCTTGTATCGGCACATGAAATAAAGCTTTGGATTGTTCCAGTTGCAAAAGTGCATTTACCTGAATCCTCTAAAACTCCAACACCTGATCCTGCAACAAATGGAGAGAAAAAAGTAAGAGATTGAGATCTAAATTGGTTATACCTTTTTCAAAAATTTGCATAATTATTATTTTTGACTCAGAAAATGGTTTTTTCCTAATTCCGAGAATAAATGTCTGTCAAAAACACTTCAAACTTTTTTTTTGCTTTTGGAAAAAAACCCAACTTGTTGTTTTTGAGTTCAAAGCTAAAAACCGACACTGAAAGTGTGTTTACCTCTTTTCTGCAGACAAAAAGTTTTCTTTAAATTACTTGTCGAAAAAAATACTAATAAACAACTTTTTTTTCAGATAATAAAGAAAAAAATTATTAAAAAAGTTGTTAAAAAGAAGCCTGCCTCTGCTGCACCTTCACCACTTCCCGATGGAGGATCAATAACTCCAGAACCATCAAAATCAAGCGATCGTGATTCTCGAAAATCACTTAGTAATGGCGTAGAATCAAATGGTTCATCCACTTCAAAATCTGGTTCAAAAGAGCCTTCCCCTGAAGTTGTTCAAGAAGTGGTTGAAGATGTTACATCTGTTTCATATTTAATTAAAATGGGACTTATTCCTGCTGAAGATGGAATTTCGCTCAAAGATGAACACCATACAAATGGAACTAGCAGTGATAAAAAGGTCAATGGATATGATAATTTGATAAATGGTGATAAAATTTCGGAGAAGGGCATTAATGGATTTGGAAGTAAAATAAATGGCATTAACAGCCCTACTGCAGATACATCTGATGAAGGATACTCTTCTTCCAAAACAAATGGGCTTCGAAGAACATCTTTGGGATTGAAAACAAGTATTGATTCAGATGATTATGAACGACCAACCTTGCCTTCTGAATTCCCACCGAAAGGACTTACGCTAAATACAGCAAGAAAATTTGATGAAACAGTCAATGGCATTTCACCGTCTTCAAATGCCATTGATGAATCAGATGCAAAATCGCTATATTCAAGTGTCTCAGAAACAATTTCATCGACAATTTCAGAAGTTTCTCAAAATGGTGATCTTTCATCTCCACCTCCAACTCAACATGGTCCTCTTTCACCTGTTATCAAAATCAATGATCATCATTCATCAGATGATGATATGAGCTTTTCATCGGTTCGTTCATCATCTGTTGGAAGAACAACAACTCGTCCATCAGCAACAACAACTTCAATTTCACCAACTCCATCCCCTACTCCAACAAATGTTCTCTCTGGTTTCCTTTCATCTGTTGCATCGGGGCTGGGCTTTACACGTGGTGGTTCCCCCTCAGCATCAACCCGTCTAAGCACAACTGGAACTCTAACCCCTATTAGCAGTGATACAAATATTCCTGGAAGGATTAATGGCCTTCGACATTCTGATTCCTCGGAATGGTCCCTTCGATCAATCAATAATTCTTCAAGCGCCTTAGGAGATCGACTAAGTCGTCGTCGATCATCGAGCACTTTAAGAAGCCTTGGACGCCGTTGTTCTCCTGTTCATGAAGTTGTACAAGTTACTCGAGTTCGTGGAATGCCACAGATGCCTGTTACAGCGCTACAAGAAATTCTTAAAACTTTATCCTACCGAGAACTAGGAGAAATGCGACGTGTCCATCCACATTGGGATGAGCTTTGTGGACAACTGCTTAATAGTGGATATTATACTTTAATTAATAAAGCTGATGTGTTATTACAAGTAAGGGTTTTTTGTAAGATCATGGGAAAGCATATCAAAGACGGCATAGAAACAAAAATGCCGCTTTCAATGTTTTTACAAAAACGTCATTTTCGTACCTTTTTTGAAAACTGGTTGCAAGACTACTTGTGTTTTTTAGGATTGCCAAAGACGTGTCTATTCCGAAAAAGAGCTTCAAACAGCTATCACAGCTTTAACAAATTTACAAGTACATGTTTTAAATCCCGTTGATATGATGAGAGCTCCAATGGACGAAGGGGTTTTGTGTTTCCCATATGGACATCTCTTGGATAAAGCTTTTGAACTTATTGAAAGAATTGAACGAGTTGTACAAGGAAAAGATGACCCAGAAGTAAGTCAAAATTTATAAAGTTAAATAATTTTTTCGATGACAACCCAAAACCTTTTGAAAACGAAATTTTCGTTTTTTTGAAAATCGAAAATGCCAAAATTTCCATCAGAAAAATGAGCAAAAAATGATTAAAAACATTTTTAACCGAAAATTTCGACTTCAGTCAATAAAAATTTTTTAGACAGCAGTTTTGCCATGGCAACGTTTAGCTGATCTCTCTCGACGAGCACAATCACATTATCGTAGATGGGTTGAACCAGAAGTTGAAAAGCGAATGAGTGAAGTGACACGGCTACAAGCAACTGCCCGCCTTCAACGAATTGATTCATTCTTAGTTGAAACAACCGTAAATAAATTAGAACGAGTATGTTTATTTCTATATAAAGTGAAACTGTAATTATATTTAAACAATTTTAGGATACCGAACAAGCCCGAAATGATTTATCTTGGGAAATTGAACAACTTAAAACTCAAAATGCTCAACTGAAAAAAGATAATCGTGAATTAAAACAAAGTCATTCAAGATTAGAGGGAAGAGTTGAAGCGCTAGAAAGAAAATTTAAAACTGTTGCACGTCTTTTACAGTAATTGTAATAATAAATTTTTGTTTCTTTTTAAAGGTTGTAATAATTCCATTGAAATTGATTTTTTTGTTTTATATAATTTGCTCAAAATTTATTTAATTTTTTTTAAAATTACTGTAGATTGTTAGTTTTTGTTTAACACGCAAAACAACCCCAGTGTATTTATGTATTTTTTGAAAAATAAAGAAAAATTCATTGTAAAAATTTTATTTTGTTTTTTGTCATTTCAACAAAGTTTTAATGAGGTGATGAAGAGTTATAAAATTTGAATGTTTAATGTCTAATTAACTTATACAAATACTTAATTATGAAACAATTTCAACAGTTTTGAACCAGTTTTCTGCTTTTGCTGGCCAGATTTAGGAGATTTCGAACGTCGCAAAGTTCCAGATCTTGCAACATTTTTCAGCGACATTGAAAAACCTTTTTGTCTTCTTTGAATTTCGCTATCACTTGAATATAACCTTGGTGAAGGAGATCGCTTTGAAGCTCGTTCTTTCATTAACTGCTCGATCGGTTTATGAAGGGCATGTAAAACTTTTGAATGTTGACCTGTTGCACAGATTTCTGCAAATAACGCTGAATATTTCTTTGCTAGTTTTTCACCATCTGATTCATTTACTTGTCTAAATAAGGGCACAGATAACAGATACATACGAGATAAAGATTACCGATATCTTTCAAGATCCGATTTTGTAGCTAATAAAAGTGTTTTATGATTTTCTCGAGCACAGAGATTATGTTCAGATTGATGTAAGGCAATTTGTTGTAAAAATTGTTCTGCTAATTGGAAAGAGAGGCGACTTGTAATATCATAAACAACAACAAAAATATCCGCCCATGCAAGATAACGAGTTGCTGGGCGCTCGGCTGAATCTACAGTATCCATTAACCATACAACTACAGGTGTTTGATTTATTGTTTCTTGGCGGCAGTAGGTGTCTTCTGAAAAACAGTTTTAAATATCAAAATGGCATACAATCATTGTTTATTTTTAAGCTTAAACTAATGCTTAAGTTTTGATTAATCAAAATGTTAAAATTTTGACATAAAAATTACAACAGTCAGAAAATTAAATTTTTTGTTTTTGGCGTTCTCTTCTAAAAAAATTAACAAAAAAAGGAACAAAAAACGCAATGTAAAAAGTGCATTTCTTTGCTTCTCTGAGCGGTGCTGTGTTGTGTCTCTCGTTATTTCTTTGTAAATAATAAATGTTTTGCCAACACTTTTTTTTATTAGCTTTAAAAAAACAGACAGTAGTATATTTGAAATCTTCTTTCGGACGATTTCAAGAATACTGCGATTTTAAATTTTGTGGTATGTGTCATTTGTATGTGGCACATACAATATTTTTCCGATATCTATAAAACTAACCTAAATCTTAACCACAAATTTTTTTGTAGTGTAATAAACAGCAATTGCTCCCGAAATTGAAATCAAGATTTCTTGATTCTAGAAGAGAGAAACACAGAATTAATTAAATACAGTAAACTAAATGTTTTTTTTTAAAAACATCTGTTACAAAAGATTTTTCCCTGTTTTTAAAAAGTGCGCCTCTTTGCTGGTGGAGATGAAGAAAAAGATGAACCATTCTATTAAACATTTCAGATCTTTCAATGTTCTTCATATGATACACAAAAATTTTATTAAACTTATAGTTTTTTGTGGTATGTTTTAAAAAATCAAAAAAAAAATGAAAGTAAAACGCAGTGTAAAAAGTGCGTTTCTTTGCTTCTCTGTCATCCGCAGCGTTTTGTCACAGTTTTTTACAACAGTTAAAAAAATCGGTTTACATGCATCACATGTAAAATTTTTTGAAGAATTTTACATGTCATGATGACGAACACGGTTTTAAATTTTGGGGTATGTGTCATTTGTATGTGACACATACAATATTTTCTGCCATATCAATAAAACTAACCTAAATCTGAGCAATATTCACCAAGAAATCTTTTTGTAATGTATTTAACAGCAATTGCTAAAAAATTACACATCTGTATAATCCAAAAGTTAAGTTTAATTAAATACCAGATTTTCCTGAACTTTTCATTCCAATAAGTGCCAGTTGAAATGATGGAGGCGATGAAGAAGAAGATGAAGCCATTTTATTAAATCTTTAAAACCTTCAACTTTATATACAAAAAAAAAGAATTTAACAAATCAAATATCACAGTAGTATCACAATCACAAAAATTTAATCAATTACAGTAATAATTTCAAGTGGCTCTGTTGGATCTTTTGTAGGGGTATTGGTAAGTTTTTCAGGTGAAGGAAAATTGGGAATAATAAATGTTAAAGAGACATCAATAAGAGGATGTCGCTTTAAAAATGCAACAATAAAAGCATCATATGGATGAAAGAGAACTGAGCAGTTGGCACGCAAAGGCATACTATCTTGAAATGTACGCAGGTGTTCAAGAGAAATATTGAGATGCTCTTTTCCCGTTAGACGATTAAATGTTCTGAAAAAAAGGAAGTAGCAAAATAAAAAGAGAAGAGTGGCAGCTAGCTATAAAAATTTTTGTTTTAAACCAGTCTTTAAAGGAAAAAGAATGGCGATAAAAAAAGTTTGTGTTTTTAAACGCTTTGTTGATGGCCAGAGAGGGGAAAGCATTGATTTGCCTGGCTTTGCAAATCCAAAATTCGAAAGAATTTTTTTTGGTAAAAATCAAAATCATAACCTTTTCCATTGAAAATATTTCACAGAATCATTGAAAACAATTTTTAATTTAAAAAGTTTTATACTGTACTTTTGCAACTCAAAATCCATCTCTCTTACCGTATCTTCATATCACATGGCACTCGACCTCTTTCTATTGCAGCTATAATTTTTTCATCATAATTAAATAGCTTTGGATCTAAAAATGGTGTAAATGCTGGACATATCGACATGCTGCATGGAAGCTGTGATAGCAGCTTTCGACAAAGATCTTGTTCTACAAAAACATTTCATATTACTACCATATCCCTTACCAAATCCATTGTACCATACCTGAACCATTTTTATTTCGATAATTTTTTTTAAAAGTTTCATGCATCCTTCTTGGCTCTGAGCAATATTCCATTGTAATCGGTCTTTCATTTTTTGTTAAAAATCCATATCGAAATGATTCATGACATTTTTCATAGATATCTAACAGCGCAGGTGAAGAAGGACCATATATCCCAACAATTTCAGAAGTTTTCCATTTAAAGAATGTAAAATATATTGGACCTTGTGGGGGTTGAGGTATTTGTTCAGATCGAATTACATCTTCTTGTGCCCATCGAATAAGGATTATATCATCATCTAACATTTGCATTCGAACCATTTTCAGCGAACGATATAAATGTGAAAATTGAAAAAATTGTTGAATATTTCCATCATTTTTATGAAATTCAAATAAACTTTTCATTAAAAGTTGTTTCATGCCCGTATAGGCTTCGGTGACTTGCCCAGGCCGGGATAACCTTTGAGCAGGGGGTTCTATGAATTCTCCAATATCGATGATAAGCTCAAGCTTGCCTTCTTTTGTTACATTATAAATATACAAAGTTTGATGATGAATTGAAAGAACGACAAAAGTTCGTTTACGAAGATATATACAATGTGATGAAATCAGCCAATGATATTCTAGCTCAATTTTATGTACAACTTTTCCAGTCTAAAAATATTCTTATTTAGTAAAGCCAAAACTATGAAACTAATATTGTAAAAACGAACAACAGCAAATTGTAAATCGATTAATCTAAAAACCATAAAACTACCGTACCTTCAGCGAAACAACATGAAAAATATAATGATCCATTGCTTCCAGCGCTTGCCTCGGGGTTTCATTATTTTGTTGAACTAACGCTAGTGGGACTGATGGCACAATAACAGAATCTTGGTCATTATTATTGTTGTTGTTCATCTGCATCACAGGGGCAGAAGAAAATGTAATTAAAAAGTCATCATCTTCTAACAAAAATAAAGCATCCTTATGCAGACGATAATTTCTCCCTGATTCATCAATATTAATCATATGCAAATGTTTAAATATTGTATAAAACATATCATTTGGTTGTACCCCAGCTAGAGATTCAACTCCCATATATTTATATATGATTAGTTGATTTGGGGGCTGATCCATTGCTGCTAGAAGCATCTTTCCATTATGGGTAAATCTTAGCGGTATTACAGGTGGACTATCAACTCGTGGAACTGTACGGGAAGGCTTAACAAGAAGATATGGATCAAGGGGTCCATCATAAACTGTCGTGTCATAGCTTCCAGTAATTTTTCGTCGCTTTGCGAATTCATGAAATGTTCGAGCAACTTTTCCTCTCAGTGGTTTTACTTCTTCACTGCTGCTTGTTTGGCTCATCTTTAAGTAATACAAAAAATAGTATCAAAATTTTAAAAGCGAAAAAATATATTTAACAGCAAAAACTGTATCTATGGTAACCTTACTATATACAAAATTATACACAATTTATTTAAAAATAAACTCTAACATCATGCAATTTTAATCAGCAAAATTTCTATTTCCTTTCTACTTTCTTATTTATTAAGAGTACCATATCTAAACCAATCAGGCTTATATTGTCCCATTTTGACATGATTTTCATATACATTATCATTTTTTCCATTCATATATTGCTTCCAATGTTCTTTTCGCATTGCATCATAACGTTTCTTCTAAATATTATTCATTTATAATCCAATGTAAATAATAAAGTAGCTAGTAACATACTTGTTTTTCATTTGTAAGACATTCAGAAAAATCACGATGTTCTAAATCACAATGAAGTCGACCAAGCTTTGTACCAAATGCTTCCATACAACGATAAAATTGAGCTTCAAAGAATCCACATCGATTTGCTGAAAATCATGTGTAAATTAAATGTATAAAAATAAGAAATAAATAAACATTACATTGTTGGCTCATTCCAAGTTGAAATGAATCAGTATATTTTGTTTTGAGAGCTGGAGTTACGATGGTTATACCATCAGGATTGATATTTCCGGACGCCATGACTAAAAATAAATTTACTGTATTAATTTAATGGTAAAATTTAATAACTATTGTAGTTTTAAAAAATGTTATGAAAACACGGATGTTGCTGGAAAAAGAAAAAAGTAAGATGAAAGTTAATGGCAACACATGGCTTTTCGCCAAAATGCTTGGTTGAAATTGTTGAAGCTTTGAAAAAGTTGTAAGCAAAATTTGATTTTAAACTACTGTATTTGAATCTTTAATTTTTCATGCAGAATTATTAGAAGACATTTAAGAATTAGTTGATTTCTGTAAAATTAATTCAATATGACTGATTTCTCAAAGGTTTTTGCTTAAAAATTTTTGCAGCTCTTACATTTGAAACTAACAATTGTAAATTTGGGTTAACATTTTTACTGTTTTTGAATTGCAAATGTAAAACTGAATCTTTTCAAAAGTTTTAATCATGTTTAAGCATGTCAAAAATGCTTTTACAGTAGCTTTTTTTCAAATCTCTTTTTTCAAATACAGTATCCTTGCCTATATTCTTGATTGCTAATGAGTGCTTTCATTTCAGCCATTTTGTTCCATTTTTGTTGTTTATTTACAATTTACTCATAACCGTTTTTTTTATCATCCTGGCTTCTTTTTGCTGCAATTATATTTTACAAATTGCAACTCTATATTTTGTAGTCATTATTTTCTTTCTCCGATTTTCTTTTTTCATTTTGAATGTGATAATAACACACATATCTTTTCATTTCATTGACATTTTTTCTTGCTATTTTTATAATCAAGAAAAGAGAAAAGAAACCATTACCTTTCAAGGGAGAAAAAAAATGTTTTTCAGCATGTTTAAAAAGAAATTGGACTGCCGACATATTATTTATTATGGCTGGCAAGGCCTTCCTTCTTCTCCAACATCATCCACTGCAGCAGCAGGAGCAGTATTTGGTCGTCAATTATTCTTTCAACAAAATCGTTGCATAACATATTCTCCATATTATTTTTCACAACAAAAAAATAAAAAAATGGTTCGTTTTTTTTGTTTTAGTTTATTTTGCTACTTATTAACTTTATTTTTTTAGTCTTTAAATGAAGAACAACGAAATGAAAGCTTACAGCCACTTCTTAAAAATGGATGGCAAATGGTTGATAGCCGTGATGCAATTAAGAAGCATTTAGAATTCAAAGATTTTAATGAAGTTTGTTTTTAATGAAGATGTACTGAAGCTTATGGGTTTGATTTTAGGCATTCGCATTTATGACTCGTGTTGCATTAAAAGCAGAAAAAATGGATCATCATCCTGAATGGTTTAATGTTTATAATAAAGTAAGTTTTTTTTGATGGATGGGGAATTTTTTGGAGACATCATTTTTATAAGCTACAGTACTGTAGAACGTAATTTATAGTTTTTTTCGTGGGATTTTTTTAAAGTTTAGTTTTTAAACCAAAATCTTTAATACTTTTTCAAATGCTACAGTATGTTATACCTGAAAATATTGAATATAGAGCAATTTCTAAAACTTTTAGTACATCTATATTTGAGTCACTGTAAAAATAAATTAATGTCATTAAAAACATTTCCGAAAATCCTTTAATTTACCTTCTTTTTTCAGGTTGATATTACCTTGAGCAGTCATGATGTCAATGGCCTTTCTGATCGTGATATTCGTCTTGCACGTTTTATTGATACTCTTGAAAAGTAATTATAATAATTTATTAAAACTTATCATTGTTATTATTATTGAGATTTATTAATTAGTTTATATCTATACATTTTTTTACATATTTGTTTGTTCTTCGCTTGAATCATAAACTTTTGGAAGTAAAGGAGCTCGTCGCTTTTCTTTGTTTGTTACAACAGCTTTTTTAGCCGTGGTTTTGACATTATCCAATTTTGAAAAATCAAATGGTGACACAGGATTATATGCGTTACCATGAGCATATGCATATGGGGATGTACCTGAAAATATTATTTTTGTGGATACGGTACTTTTTAACAGAAGAATTAATTAAATTTTGTTCAAGCACACCGTAATTTTCAGAGACAGTGATAGAACATATTTTTGTTTAGCCCACAACCATCAAGATGTGGTTAGCGAAACTTTCATACCTTGTTCTAAAGCACCTGAAAGTGGAACTCTAACACCAGCACCATTTGTTCCAACAGGCAATGGAAAATCAATCTAAATAAATTTATGCAAATTTGCAACTACAGTATCCCATATTAAAACATACTCCACCAATCATAAATGTATCATCACCTTGTTCAACTTCAACTCCAACAGCTGTATAATGAACGAATGGATTACAATATGGGGGCTTACATCGAATTGGTTCATATCCATATGGTAGACGGCCAACTGTAACTTCTTTGGCTTCTTCTAAAAATTTGGAATTTGTATTTGATGGATTACAGTAGATAACACAAAAAGAAACAAACTTCTTGCTTTTCGAAATGCAGGGTTTTGATGAAGTAATGCAAGAGTTTCAGGTTTAATATTTAAATGATTTGTTGGATGCACCATATAACCAACCTTAAAAATAATAATGTAAATAATTTTTTGGTTTATGTATTGCTGTAGCAATTAATTAAACAACTATTTTGTTAAATTGATTGCTTTTGTCAAATAAAAAGTGTCTGGACTTTTTTGCTTTCTATTTTAAAAAAAACAAGCAACAAAAAACGCAGGTAAAAAGTGATTTTCTTTGTTTCTCTGGTCTCCGCAGCATTTTGTCTTTCGTGATTCTAAACAAAAATGATGTATGTTTTTTCAAACAATTTATTTGTCAGCTTTTTACAAAACGACGTTTTTTGGCTTATATCCCCTAACGCTATTAACGTCAAAAAATTTTGTGTGTGTGTTGTGTGTATAAATTACACAACACACTCATTATTATTGCAATCAAAAGATAATTATGAAAATCATTGACAGAAGATGCAATTGTATTTTTGTATTCATTGATGTGTAAAAATGTTGCTAGTTTTTATTTTCGTATTTATAAACAACACCAAAGATTATCCAAGGAAAAACGCTTTTTTAAAATCACAATAACAATAAAACCTTGTTTATGGCTTAACTAAAATTTAACATGAAGAGAAATTTTTTATAGAAGATAAAAATTTCATGAGATCATGAAATGAAATTTTACCCCATTTTCTCATGAACAAAAAAACCCAGTTGGATGCCCTTGTCATTTACAGTTTTTCCCTTGTTTTTGGCGCTCTGTTTTTTTTTTAAATTAACAAAGAAAAAAGAACGAAAAACGCAAAGTAAAAAGTGCGCTTCTTTGCTTCTCTGTCGCACGCAGCCTTTTGTCTTTCATCTTTTTTCTCAAACTTAATAAAGATTTTGCGACACAGTTTTTACAACAGTTTAATAAAAAGTTTAACATTTTAAAAAAAAAGTCATCAGGATTCTGATGACTTTTTGAAAACAGTTTAAATTTTGTGGTGTGTGTCATTTATTTGTGACACACACAATATTTTTGCATTGAAAATTTTAAGCTAAAATTATTATTTCAAAATTTTATGTAACCTCATTTTTCATAGATACAAAATACATTTCGATGCTCTTGAATGGCTACAGTAGAATGCATGTTTCTAAAATTCAACAAAGAGTGTAATGCCTTTAAAGCAATAAACAAAGCTTTCAGTGTAAATGTACTTTACAACTATGCTAAAAATGAAAGACACACATTTTGGGTTGATTGCTTTTTTATTGATGTATTTTTCAATCAAAGAAGAAATAAAAGTTCATTTTTAGAAACATCAAACTACTTTTTTGAATATTTTATTTTATTCCAAAAATAAGCTAACAACTCTTATTGCAATTAAAAGAAATTAATTTTTTAACAAAATATATGCTGAATATTTATCACAAATTTTTAGTACCCATTCATTCTCTGGATAGCAATCCGAACTCTACTAATTGAAAGATTTTTTCAACTTTCAATCATTAAATAAAACGATTTAAAAGGTGCCGATTCTTTTGTTTTATCATAGATCAAAAACCTCATACAATGTTTAAATAATTCAACAAAAAGTGCAGTGAAAAACTGTTAGACAAAGGCAAGAGGATTTTTTAAAAAGAGCAAAGCAAAATGTTGAACATTGAAAAAAGAGTCTAAATGGAAGGCAAACATAAACTATTTTTTTGAATATTTTATTTTATGCCAGCAACCACAAGTAGCCCGGCTTGCAATGCCGAGCATTAAGTCCAAATATTTGATAGCCGCATTTTAATAATAATTTTAATTCCATCCGTTAGTAGGCAGATTTGAAAGTGATTTTATTATCAGCCATAGATTACGCAATGAAATACTACTCTATTAATTTTAAAATCTTTCAACTTTTAATCATTAAAATGAATTTTGAAGAGCTTTTTTTCTATTTTGCTGTATAAAAAACTTTAAACAAACCTTTGCGTCGAAATTAATATTTCCTGTATAAAGATTTCCATCCATATCCCAATTACCCCAACCTGGAATTGGAACATTGACATCGCCAGCAAGGGACTAAAACAAGGGGGTGATTACCGTATTGTTTAAAGGTAGAACATTTTCAACCAAAAATATCGAATTTTTTAAAGTGGAAAATTTTTTTTGTATAGTTTTGTAAAAGTAATCTGTTTAACTGATAATGTTGTTACAGCGCTACAGTATTCTTTATTTTCGTCCGCAAAGAACTTACAACTTTATTAGCCGGATTTAATTCCATACCAGTGTTAAATTGATCAGTGAACGGGAAAAGTGGAAAATTATCAGATGTAATAAGATTGGGGAATTGTGCATTAGAATCTGTTGGAACGACAAGCGGCAAATCATTACCATATTTTTGAGGCGAAGCTGAAAAACAAAATTTGCATTAACTTTTTTATGTAAAAATTTCAATGTCATTCTTTTTTTTGCTCAAAAAATGAATCAATCAGTTTTTTATTCTTCATTTTTTACTTTTTGTTTGTGGTCAATGAATGAAAAAATGTTTGATGAATCTTTATTTTTTACGGCAACTACAACAACTATTACTGGTACAGCAACTTCAACAATTACTGCTGCAGCATCATTACTGTTAGTAATTATTTCAATCTATTTTATACCACAATGTGCTAAACAAAAACATGCACCAACTTCACGAGCTTCACGAAAAGTTGATATTAAAAGTGCAAAGGGTGGTGCTGCTGCTGGTGGTGGTGGAAGTGGAAAAGGAAATGGATATGGTGGATATGCAGGTGGTGGACAGTTTAAATCTTCTGGATCTAAAGAAACTACTTCACAAGAAGATGGTCCAAATGGTGGAAAAAGTAAAGAAAAAATAAATAATGGACGTATGAGTAAAGAAGATAATACAGCAACAACATCATCACCAAAAATGGCGGGTAAAAAGAAAAATCTTGGTTCAAATCGTATTAAAAATAATCCTTCTAATAATAAGAAGAAAGATACTACTACTACTACTGCTGCTGCTGATGGAAAGCAACAATCTCAACAACAACAATCACAACCTTCATCATCTAATCCAGATGCAATTATTCCAGATATTGATTGTGCTTCATATGCTACAACTGCAATGATTCCTGCACATATGGCTCCTGCAGCTCAACAACAACAAAAGAATGAAAAAAGTAATTATAAACGTTATGGTGGAAATCTTGATGTAACACAAATGGGTGGAATTGAAAATGATAATACTGAATCAACTGATTTAAGGTATGTTTTTCTTAGAAAGGATTTTGAAGAAGGGAGCCAGAAAGTGCTTATAAATTGTGGGATAAAAGCTATATATGTGAGATATCTTAAAGGGGTTGTGAGACACAGAAGCTAGAGATTAAATAAGAGCAATCATGTAACCATAACTTTTTTAGCTATGTGTCAGGAGAGAGGATATGGAAAATGTACTTGGAATTTCCCAAATTTGTTACCATATCAATAACCATCAATAATAATCATTTAATAATAATTTTTTAGGACTCCAAATTGGATGAAAACACCTACATATTTTCGTAAGAAAGCAGAAGCCGATAAAATTTTGGATCAAAAAATTTAATGATATTCTTTTCATCATTCTTCTTCTTCGTCTTCTAATGCTGCTGCTGCTTTGATGCTACTTCTATTGTATTCTTGTTGATGTGAAACAAAATAATTAAATGTATAATAATAAATATTTGTGGATTATAAATAAACTTTTTTTAAAATAACAATACTTTTTGAATTAAATTGAATTCAGCAAACTTTCTTCATCATCAGTGATAAAAAAGATTAGAAACAGATAAACTTAAAAGCAGTGATATTCTTTAAAAAAACGAGATTAAACTAGGTTAATGAAAGTCCGGAAAAACGAAACTTTTCTAAAAATAAGCGTAAGAAAGAGATATAACGGAGCTCACTTTCATTTTCTTATCATCACTTTTGGAAGAGATTAGATGAAAGTTTAAACGGATTTCTCTCTTCTTAAAAAAGTGAAAGTTTAATTTAAAACCAAAAAATGAGATCGATCGTGATACGACGATGGTCTCTTTTTTGGATTACTGTTTCAATGTTATGCATGTTTTCAAAAGCAGGTAGATATCGTTTTTTTTAAAAGATTTAATTCACCAATAATATTTTTAGAATACAGCGCTCGCCTTGCTTTTATTGATATGACACAAATGCAATCATTTCGTGAACCGCTGATAATTTCAAGACGAATCAAAAGACAAGCATATCCACCAAATCCGGCACCATTTCAGCCAAGAATGGAAGATTATAATTTGCCGCCGCATTATCAGGTATAATAATGTGTTATATTGTAGCATTCAAAGTTAAAAATATAAGCAAAATATTGTCATAGAAGTTTGATTACTGAAATAATTTGTTGCTTTTTTTTTGTTTTAGAATTTTTTGACTCGCCTTTTTTCATTGAAATTTAGTTTTTACTCAAAAACTTAAACTTATTATTGTGTAGGCCCTAACACCTACTGATCCCTAATGCGATACCCGTGAGTCGACTAAAAACTAAAAATTTTCGCAACTTTTAGAAATTGCTAATCTTCAAATAATCTCTCGTCTTAAAAAATTGAAAGTTTAATTTAAAATCAGATTATAAAAATTTCAATCCATACACTACTTTTTCATTTTCTGCCCCTTTCAAAAAAAGCTCTTTTTTTCTTGAAAGTTACAAATGATAAGGAAAAAAACTTGTTTAGATGTATTCGAGTTTCGTTTAATGGAGAAATCCTAAATGAAAAGCTCAAACCATAAACAACAAAAGCTTAATTGCAACTTTTTTATAGCCATTTCCGGGTCGAGATGCTTCTTCCCTTTCACCAATTTTTCCAATGACGTCAACCTTCAACAATGGATTAGATGTAAATCCTGGACGGCGGGTAACAGTTGAAGGAAATTTAAATGTTCCAATTTTAGGTAAGACTTTAAGATTTTTTCGGGAATCGGATAGAGTTTTATCTTTGCCACCGAATTTTGTTTTTCCCGCCAAGTCGAAATTCTTTCCAAGGCTAAATATTTATCTCGTTTCCACTTTTTTCGTTTTTTTTCCAAAGATCTTTTTCAATCATGAACAATTTTTAGGATGGGGTGTATGGGATTATAAAGGCGGTGTACGAGCTGGTGCAGCAAATACCCGAGTTGGCTTTGGTGCATTGGGGGCACCAACAAACATTTTTGGAATCACCCCTGAAACCATTGAAACCCTTGCTTCTGATGAACTCTTCAATAAAGCCCGTGAAAAGATTCCATCAATTCCTGTGGCAGTTTTACCTGGAAACTTTGTCCCAGTTCGATGCAAGCCACCATTCTGCAATCCTTTCGTTCATAATACTGCCTTTGGAGTTGATGTTGAACCCGGTGATGATGTTCTCTTTGATGGTGGACTTGATTTCCCTCTTCCACTTGCTCCCTCAGGTGTTGGTGTTCGAATTCCTGTTTCTGGTGGTGTCTCGGTTGGTACTGATCCCTTGCTTATCACATATGGCCATGGAATGGGTCCTGTTGAACCACCAAATTTTAAATCGGCTGCTGAAAAGAAAGAAGATCGAGAAGAACGACGGCTAATTCCAAGTAGTAAAAATCTTGTTAATCGTCAATAAAATTATAATCATTTAATTTTTGTATTTAAATTATTGTAATAAAATAAATTTTGGTATATAAACTTTTTGCTTAGCCTTAAAATATGTACCCATTTAAAAAAGTATTCTGTAATTGTTGGAAAAGTTAATGTATAATAAATTTTTTTTTGCCAGTTGACATTGAAATGTAACATTTAAAAAACATCATAGAAACTACTACTAAAGCTTTAATTATGCCTATGCAAAAATATTGGTGTGTCACAAAAAAGGATACACACCACAAAATTTAAAACCGGCATGTTTGACATCATTCATTGTTCCATGTCTACATGAATGCCCGATTTTATTAAACTGGTGTAAAAACTGTTTTGAAAAATTTATATTATGTTTGAGAAAGAAGATGAAAGACAAAATGTAGCGGATGACAGAGAAGCAAAGAAACGCACTTTTTACACTGCGTTTTTTGTTCTTTTTTCTTTTTTGTTTTTTTAAAAAAAAACAGAGCGTCAAAACAAGAAAAACTGTTACAAACATATAGTTTACTGTAGTTAATTAAATTTGGTAAATAGGATACATAAAATAATAAGAAAATTAACACTTATTTTGTAATTGTAGCGGTTTCAATATTTTCATGAAGGCATGTGGGCTTCCCCTTCTTCTACAAAAAATATTCAGCTAAACTAAACAGTACATGAAAAAAATTTCGTTTTTCTGGACAGGCCGCATCTTTCTTTTCGTTATTTGATGTAATATCGATTCCGGGTAAAAAAATTTATGTTTGATTTTGATATGTTTTTATTTCAATTTTTTAATTTCAATGGAAGAATCTAAAAAGATTCAATTTTGAATTTATATTTTGCAGAGCTTTGCCTTTGCCACATCTTTCTTTTTTGTTATTTGATGTAATATCTTTTTCGGAAGTCTTAAATAGTTTCAATGACAAAAATCATCTGTGAAAATTGCTGCCTTTTTTAAAAGCCTACAACAACCTTGGGAAAAAATTGCTGACGTCAAAATTTTTCCAAAGAAATTCTTCGCATATTCTTATTTTATGACGAAATCCCTATAAATAAGATAAACTAAAGCCTTCTTAAAAGGCTCAAAAAAGATGATTCATCTTTGATTTTTTCCTTCAAAAATCCTGATGTCCAAAAAAAGAACATGTTTAACTTATGGCTTGTAAGCTTTAAAAAATTATTTAATATTTGATCAATGATTTTTTCTGGTTCTTTACTAGCTTTATTGTTTGGCAATTTTTTTGATCCTTTATTTGTTTTACTTTTAACATTAAATTGGTTTTGAATAAATTTTTGCCACTTTCTAACACTGATTTTCTTTACGTTAAATCCGGTTTAGCTCTCCACAAATATATGTAATTGCAAGAATTGAAGAGGGGAGAAACAAAATCAAATAATAAATGATCAAAAAATGCAAAACAGAAAAAAGAGAGATATCTTTTACATAAATTTTTTTTTCTGTTTTTTGGACCATTTAATTTTTGCTTGATTTCTTCCTTGATGTTGTTGTATTTGCATTTGCAGTAGTATTACATAACCAGAAGCAGCAGCTACATAACCACCACTAGAATCAACGATAACTTTTTCCTTTAAGGAGATGGTCAGTGATCGTAAAAATAAAAGGAAAATGAACATTTTTCATTCATGTTTTTTTTCTTTTGGGCAGGTTTTTTTGTTTTAGAAAAAATAAAAGAAAAAGTGATAAAGGAAAATTTATTGACCAACTTTAAATGTAATAGCTTCCTTTGTTTCAATTCCAAATAGATAAAAAAAATTGCGCAATCTATTTTTCATTGTTTTTTGTTTGCCCTGAAGGCAAAGAAAAAGAAAAAGAGAAAGGGATAATAGTGATATTCTGCATGTGAAAAAGATATCCATATCAATATCCATACCCCTTGGCCATGACCATGAATGTGTGAGAGATATATCCATGGCTGTGGTTATAGTTGAGTAATTTAAGAAAAAACTTATTTTTTCGCTCTTATCACCTGATAGCTGTTGATATCTCCTCCCTTTCATCGATAAGCATGTTTTTGGATAGTTAAAAAATTTAAGGATAAAAGCATAAAAGAAATGGCCATTTTTTATGCTTGATTACATTTTATCTCTTTCAATTTATCCTTTATCTTCCAAAAGAAATCCCCATTATTTGGTCATTTGGTCTGCAGCAATAATAATAAAGTCTCGCAGTTTAAAAAAATTTTGATAAAAAACGTGTTTTTTTATTTGAAACACTTTTTCTTCGAAACTTTTGCTCATTCCAAAAAGAAATGGTTTCCTTCAGAGAGATGCCTTTTTGGAATAATCAGAGAAATTTTGCGTGTGATTTTTAATGGAACTCATCATTTTTAAAATTTGCTTTTTAATCTTTTTTGTCGCTTTTTTAATGTCAATGTCAAAGAGGAGCTTTTTTGAGAGATTTTAAGCTTGGATAGATATAAAATTAGTTTTGATAAACCATGATTCAGAAACAATGGCAGAAATGATAGTTCTTGAACAAAGTTTCCTTCATTCATTGAATGCTTGAATGAGTCAAAACTAAAATCAAACTGTCTGCTTCATTTACTGTGCTAAGCTAACGCCCAAAATCTTCCTATCGTTTTGTACTCCAAGCATCTATGATTCATATTTTGCATGATATATCCATCAAAACTTTAAAAAAATTCTGTTTTGATTCATTTCATTCCATTTGATTGCTGCCCTTGCACTTGCCCTTGGTTATTTCTTTGAAGAATAAATGTACGTATTCAAATCTTATCCCGTAAAAAAAGAGCTCGCGTCAAAGTCTAGTTTTTCTTCTTCTCTGGTTTGGCTTTGATCCAGCTGTAGTAGCCCCCTGAAGGCGTCAAACCACACTGTCAGAGAAAAACATTAATACCAGCATGATGCGTCAGAATGTCTTTTTTACTAAAATAAAAAAACAATTTTAATGTAAAATTTTGCCACCACTTTCAGCTTAAATAGTGCTCCAAAACTTTGTATTTAAAAAAATTTTCGGAATTAAACGTTCATTAAAGTTGCAAAAAATAACAAAAAACCCCTCAAATTATTGTTGATGATTTTGATTTTAAAAATGTTCATGAGTCCCTTATTACCCGTTTAAAAGTTGCCTGTTAACATTTTTATTAGTTTCTTTTATTAAGCTTCATTCCTGCTGTGTTTTTAAGCCCCTAAACTTTAACCTTTCAAATTTACAGCTTCAAACAAAAAAAGAAAACCGGAAACCTCTATTTTTTAACTGGTTTTTTACCGAAATTTTTACGTAACCTTTTTTTCTTCTTCTTTTTTGAATTAACTCCTTTCTTTCCTTTTTTTCTGCAACGGTTTTTTTTTGTTTGAAACAGTTCTGTAACAAAACACTTGAACAACTGTTACTGAACAAAAAACATTCGTTTCCATTGCAAAGTGTTTTTTCTTTCTTCAAATTGGGCCTATGGCAAGCAATGTAAAAAGAGAAGAAAGAAGAAACTGACCGGTTTTCTGTATGAAATGGGAAAAAAGGAAACCAAAATTTAAAAAAAAACATACAATTTTATTGTTCCTTTTTTAAAAAAAGATTTATTAAATTAATAATAAAAAATCAAACAACAGTTTTTTACTTTCTTGTTAGAATTGAACAATAGGGTTGAACGGTTGTTGTTTTTTGTCTGACATTTTTTTGGCTGTAATAAAGTTGTTTTATGGTTGTTAGTAACTTTGTAATTGAGGGTAACAAAACATGAAGTAATTTTGTTGTTTTCTATTTACTATCTTTTGAGTTTCGAATCACTACCATACTTTTAGAAATGTAATAATAACTGTAACCTTTAAATATAGTAACAGATTTTAAGCTTTAACATTTTGGGCTGAATTAAAAATAGAGAGCCCTTATTTTCCCATTTCGTTTATCTCTTTGTTGCTCATATATTCCATTTATTTATCCCAATTATGTGATAACTCAAATCAATTTATCACTTTCCAAAAAGATGCTATAAATAAAAGCGATTGCATAAAAAAGATTTGTGGTGTTTTTTAATTATTTGAAACCAAAGAAATCATTCATCGGTCATCATGATCCTTTGGACTTCAGCAAGCAAAAAAAGAATGATTCAATTGATGATTCCCATTTGCGCCTGCTTGCTTTCTTGTAAACGTGAAAAAAAGGCTTTAAAAAATCTTTCTTCTTTTTCTTCGAAACTCTTTTTTTTCGATGGTGGTCGTCGTCGTTGTTTCTGTTTTTGCCCTATTACAACCGGATTTTCGGATGGCAGCAGCATCATCAGAATTATCGGCCAGCCGGCCGGCTGACTGGCAATAGCAGCAATGGACACGCCTGACGCTTTGCTTGCTTCTATATCTTTTTCTTGTCTTTTTTCTTCTTCTTCTTCTACTGCTGCTGCTATAGATCTCCCTTCTTCTCTTCTCCTTTCTTTCCTTCGATATCGCGGCTTCAGATATATATCCCTTCTTCTCTTTCTTCTTCTGAACAACAAAAAAAAGTTTTGAATACAAAAAAGAAAAGGATTGATTCATAGAGCTGCTGCTGCCGATCGCCTGCTTTTCAATTCGGCCAGAAAGAAAAAAAGAAAACCGATTTTTTTATTGCGTGTTCACGGCTTTTTTTATTACAACATTTTTTATTCAGATCTTTTTTTTGATTAATGTTGATTGGAATTTGATTGTTGAAATTTGTATTTGAAATTTCAGGTTTTCTTGTGACCTTTAAACTTCAAGTAATTTATATATTGCCTTACTATGAGGCTGGTAATTGTAAGTTGTTTTTTTTAAAATGGGGTTGAAAATGTTTTGTGGTCTTTCAATTGATATCTTTGACTGTTTTAAGTGGGCGAGATTTTCAGAAACCCTTAAAAATCCAAAATTTCGAATTTAATTTTTTGAGTTGAACTTAAAAATTTTATAATCTCGATTTTTTTTAAAATCAAAAATTTCGTTTTTTTGGAGCTTTGAAAAATAAAAATATCGAAATTTTTTTAACTTAATTCTTCTAAAAACCTAAAGTTTAGAATTAAGTATTAATTAAAATTACAAAGTTTTTAATTTTTTTAAAAATGTTAAAAGTCGTTTTTTATAGCTCATATTGGCATGCTTGACGGCAACAGTGATATCCCAAAATCATACCAGACAGATTGAACGTCCAGTACAACATGGATTTACAACAAGGCAGAGATCTCTTGGAGCCCCAGCAAAAGTACATGGGGTGCAGCAAGGCTATGCTGGGCCATATGGTGGTGGTGCACCACAAGGTGGGGGATATGCACAACAAGGTTCACCCGTTGGAAGCTATGCTCCACAGAGTGCTGGTGGATATGCCCCTCAAGGTGCCATTGGAGGTTATGGTCCTGTTTCTGCTGTCGGTGGTGGTGGTTTTGCTCAACAAGGTGCCATCGGTGGAGGTGCTGCGGGTGACTTCAATCCACAACTTCTTAGCTGCGGACGTGGAAACCCTGGAATTAAGGCTCGAATCAATCAACGTGGATTCCAATATTTTTCAACTCTCATTGCTCCCATTCTTGATCAAGAAATTAAACGTGCCCGTATCCCCCCGATCAATCAATGCATTCCAGAAGTTAGTGGTTGCATACAAGTTTATAATTTATTTGTCTCGAGATATCGATGCCCCCAACGAGTTGTCATTTATCCAGCTCCACCAAATCAAATTGTAATTGCTGTGCAGAATTTGGATATTGGTGTTACAGGAAATCTTGGTGGTCAAATTAATATCTTACTACCCCTTAAACTATTTGGTATTGTACAAGTAAATGCTCATCAAGTCTCTATTACTGTTCAACTGGCTATTACTCGTGGTGGAAATGGTGGACCATATGTTCAAGTTGTAGGCTGTCAAGCATCAGTCGGATATTTGGATGCATATATTCAAAACGGTGGCTTAATTGGAGATATTGCAAATAGTCAATTCCGTGGACAAATTTCAAATCGCGTTCGACAGATGATTCCTTCACAACTATGTGCACAAATTCCAACAATTGTAAACGAAAAGATTAATGGTCAACTTGGTGGCTTACCCCAATCGATTGACCTAACACAAATTCTTCAAGTTGCTGGTGGTGCTTTGGGACTTGGCGCTTCAGGTGGTGGTGGGATTGGAGGTGGTGCATCCCCTGCTGGTGGATGTGGTGGTGCAGCTGCTTCTCCACAGTATTCATCAACACCGTGCCATGCTGCTCAGAAGACTCCACAAGTTGCAAAACCTTTGCCCCTTCCAACTCCAGCTGTTACAGCTCCAATTCAGAAAGCTCAAATTCTTCCTCCTGCTCCACAACCACCAATTTCATATTCTACTGCACCAAGAGCTCAAACATCTCAAAGAGTCGTATATCAGAACAATCCACCCCCATCTCCATCATATGCTCCAGCACCACCTCCAACAGCACGAGCCCTTCCAGCTGGTTCATCAAATCCATATTCAAAGAGACATATTATTGCCACAGGCACTGCTCAAGCAGTTGCCCATAATCATCCAATCTCAAGTACTCATTTCATCAATTCTGCTTCTACAGTGCCCAGAGTTGCAAATCGATTCTCTCGAGACACTTCTCGCCCACATGCACATCTTCCACCATCTGTTGCAGCAGTTGCACGTGGAACATCAACAGCTCAAGGCTTTCCTCCTAGCAGTTCATCATCTGGTGGAAGCACTGGAATTCAAACAATTCAACCTGGTGAACCTTCACCATGTGGTGGCTGTCCTGGTACTGCAAATCAAGATCCTCTATCACAAGTTCAAGAAATTACAAAATATTTGGATTTGAATAAGTTGAATGATATTTCATTGACTGTGCAACTGATGCAAACTTTTGCCACTTCAAATGATTACACGATTGAGTTAAATGGCGAATTCAGTCAAGGCGGACAAGGTGGCACACCTTTCGGAGCTTGTCCCGTACAATTCCCATCACCATTTGGACAAAAAATGGCTGAAGGAATTATCACTGATTTTACTCTTAACTCACTTTTCTATTCTTTGCATAGGTAAGCTTTTTTTAAAAAATTGATTTAGAAAAGCGGTTAAAATTTAAATTATCAAAAATTTGTTGCTTTATCTTTAATAAACAAAAACTTTGGCGGAAAATTAAAACTTAAAATTTTTTTAGAAAAGGTTTTCTCTCTGTTCGATTGGGCCCTGAAACACCTAAAATTGGTCCATTATTGAAAACAACTTGTTCAGATGATGACGATTCAGGTCTAGAAGATCATGGTGTTGAAGTAAGTTGTTATCCCCCAAGCTAATCACAAGACGGTTTTTTAAAAGCTTTATATTTTATAAATCGATCAAGTAAATCCAAAGATATAAGGATTTTTAAAAGCCATCGTTTAATATTTATTCTGGTTATCTCTTACAAAAAGCCTATCCCTATCATTCATGTTATTTATAGACTGATGAAGCAACTCGTCGACTTCGAAAAGTTCGATCTGCTCTTCTTGGCCCCTCTGCAGCAGCAAAAGCCAAAGGTGTACGAACAACTCGACAAGATGGCGGATTAGGAGATCTTGGAATTTGTTTAGGTGATATTCTACCAGTTGCTCGGGATCGATTCCCCAATCGAAATATAAATATTCAAATTCATACATCTCGTGCTCCATCAGTTATCCTATCAGCAAGAAATGGCGGAATTGCAATGATTGATTTATCCGCTGATGCTGATATTTTCACGGATTCAAATGAAAAAATTGGAACTATTCGTGTAGAAGGAACTTTTGAAGTTCAAATTCAAACATCCGGAAATCGCCTCTCTGGACAAGGACAAATTACATCTCTTCGTCTAACAAATCCGGATCAATCTCTTGGCTTGTCACAAGAGGCTTTGGATAATCTTGGCAATCTTGGAAAAGAGCTCGTCGGAAAAGCTGCCAATGATGTCCTTCAACGTGGTATTCCACTTAATATCCCAACTGGTGCTGGTGGACTTCCCCTCAATTTTGTTCAACCAGAATTTCGAATTATTGAACATGGAATTTATGTGGCATCTGATTTCACCATTTCTCCATCATTCATTTCTTCACTTACTGGAGGCGGTGGAGGCGGCTATGGTGGTGGAGTATGTAGACGTTAAAAATAATATTTTTATTTTTCTATCTATTAGCTCAATAATGACACATAGAAAAAATGGGTATCAATGAATTTGAATTTTTATTAAGTTTTTTTGTAAAATGTTATTTTTTTAAATAATTGGTTAAGTGCAGTTTTTAAAAGTTTATTTCTTTTTAAATAGTTAATTTTTTGTACATTTTGGTTTTCTCAAAATAAACTTATTTAATATAAAAATTAAGATTTTTTGCATTCTTCTATTTTTACATTGTTTGCCAAATGAACACTGTAATCGACTAACAAAATTTTTTTCATTTGCAAAATATTTTAATCATTCACATGCATATTCAAGGACGAGCAAGAGTCTATTTTCAATCAAATTGGCTCAACGCTCAATTTTTAAAAATCCCCTCAAAACTTTTAACAAATATTGTTTGAAAAAAAAATGTCAGAACAAAACAAAGAACCCAAACTATACTGAGTTACATCAGAGTCTATTTTTTACCATTATTTTATTTATTTTTCTCTTAACGTTTTCCTTAAAATGTTTGATTCATATCGTCACCAATCATTCCTGTTACCCGATACTGTAATGTATTATATTAACCAAACGCCATCGTCACCAAAAGGATATGAAAAATTAATTCAAAGCTGCAAATATTTTTTCGCAAAAAATCCATTGTTAATTTTTCGTTGTTTGCGGTTTGAGGATACTGGATGGACGATTTGCTGTAAAAATGGCAATAAAATTTGTACAAGAATTAAAAAAAAGATATATTTGAATAAAACAGTAACACCATTTCAATGAACCCATCAAACGTCTTTAATACTGTCATTATTAAACGGAAAATTAACAATAAAACGTTTTGGAGTTTATTACCTTCCTGTAACCTTTGATCCTTAAGCTTTTGCTGTATATCGTCAGAGTGAGTGTCTTTTTTAAAGCCAAAAATATCAACAATGAAATAAATAATCAAATTTTTCAGTTAAAATTTCAGACTTTTGCAACTCCATTTCTCTTTATTTTCTATCATCAATCGGTAAAAATATTTGTTAAAATGTTAAAAAAGTTATCGATGCTAAATGGTATTCTTAACCTGCAGAAACAAAACCGACTGCATTTGCAATTGATAAAGAAGGGATTTAATTTATCCAATTAAATGATCACCCTATTTATTGGAATCGAAGATGTTGAAAAACAGTTGTTTTTTTTTGAATTTTTATTTTATTCCTCTTTTGTTTAAAAAAGCTTATTACTTACATTAACGTTTTATAAAAAAATTACAAGATTTAAAAAACCAAATAAGTAAAAATTAAAAGATCAGAATTAATCTGGAGCTTAATAAATAAAAATTTTAAAAAGAGAGACATTATGCTCAAATTTGTTCACCCCCATTGATTGCATATTGTCAGTGATGTTGCTCTTAATTTGCTGGAGCAGGAAAATAACGATGAATATAAGTTTGTACAAAAGTCTGAACATAAGAAATATTACGGGCTACATCAGCTACTAGACTTCCAATACATGTTCCAAAAATAATTAGCAAAAACAACCAAAAATAATTAATTTGATTATCAGGGGTTACAACAGTTGGTGATTCATTTTTTGGGAAATGTGAATTCTTTCTTCTAGATTTTTCACAAATAAAATCTTCAATGTATCCCTATAAATTTGCATATTTTAGGTTAGAAATTACCTTACACAAAGTTTAGCTTACAAAAATGCATTCAACATCTTTGACATTTTTTTCATGACATTCAGCATTTAGAAATTCTTCTTCACCTTCAATCTGACTAATACAGTATCCATAAATTTTATCTGAATTTTTTGGTGTAATAAATGTCAGAAGAATATTATTATCGTCGAAAACACAACCATAAGCAATCTTTAAATCCTGTAATTTTTAAGATATTTTAAAATCTCAATATTTCTAATTTTATGTAACTCACAAATGGCACACTTGAAAAAATAATGAAATGTTGTTGATTGTTGTGTGTCCAGTTGAATACTTTCGGGACACTGGTAGTACTTAATGAGTCATCAACGTTATTCTTAAAACTGATTTTTAAAAATTACAAATTTATTGGTGAAATTACCGTAGGAATTTTTTCATCTGGATATCTCCGCATTGATACAACATCGATGAAAGGGATAAAAGACAGCAAAATCAGAAGCGAAATAAAAAACATTTTTTTTTGGCTTTAAAAAAAACTACGCGAAAAATATGCGTTCGTCACCGCTTGATTTTTTTCTTTGACTGATTGCTTTAACGTGAAAGTCAGCTTGTATGTTAGTCAAAAAGGCGCAAAAAAAGTACCGAATATTTTCTTCAAATTGATGAAATATTATGGAATGAAAAAAAGAGTAAAGAAGCACAATTTCGTCAGTTATTTCAAAATAGACAATGAGCTACCAATTTGCTTAAAAACATAAAACACAAATACTATTTTGTTGTTGTGAGTTAAAACAGTTGATCGCATCGATCATTTGAAAAAACATACTGCAGTTTTGTTTATTTAAAAACTAAATAATTCATGTACATCTTTTTGTTGTAATACATGGTGAAAATTGCAAATGCATAAGATTTGCAGCACATTTAATTTATGGCATCTCTGAAACGTTTGGAGCAACAAAAAAAACTCCTGCGAGCAAGTATACTTTTTTTGTTTTTTTCAAAAGAAATAGAGTTTATTTGCTTCTCTATGCAACGCTGCATTTTGTCCTAAGACTTTTTTAGCCATAAATGAAAAAACTTTTTTTACTAAAACGGAAGACAATTTTTGTGCAACTTCTTACCTTTAAGGCTTGAAGGGGTACAAGTTGGAGCAAGATGAATTGTGGTTTGTTTTTTTGTATTTTTTGTACAAAAAAACTAATTTTGTTAACATGATCTAGGCACGTCAAAGCGCAAATTCTTAATTTAAATTCAAAGATAAAAAATACAAAATAAAGAATTTTACGTGTACTTGCCTTTTAACTGCCCTAAATGTGTTGGAAATCAAGGGAAGTTTACCAAAAAATGGCAATTTTGATGCTTGAAAATTTGTTGTAGAAAAATCACCACTTTTTGTAGCACAATGGCATGCCAATTATTAGAGCTTTAAAAAAATTGAAATCATAGCAGCTTTTTTCAAAATAGCATTAGCCTTCTTTCTATTAAATACAATCATATTCTCTTTTTTTGACACGCTATGAAAATAAATACAGTTAGATTTTTCTCAACCAGTGCCATCAATGAAGTCTTATCACAAGCTTGAAAATATTATTCACAATAATGACTCCGAAAGCTGATGTCTTTTTGTCATACTTTTTCTATTCCCCTTTTCTCCAGGATGATAGTAATGCTGCTAAAATTAGCCCATTCAAATAAAGCTGTATTTTCTCATAAGCCTTTTTTGCACATATATATATTTGTGCAAATAATTTTTATCAGTTCCACTCACAAAAAAATAAAGTTATCAAACGTTTCTTAAACAAAAATAAAAAGTGAAAAACAACTTTTCAGGACTTAAATAAAAAATACAATCACATGGCTTTAATCATTTTTTTTCTGTTACAAGAAAGTGTAATATTGTGTTTATTTAAAAATGTTGCTTAATTTAATATTTTTTGGTTATTTAATACATTCGGCTTTACTAAGCTCAGAAAACAATGTCTGTCATCCAACATGTAAAACTTGTAGCCGACTTGCTGATCGAAATGCCTGTACCAGCTGTTATCCAAGGCATTTTAAGCGATCATTTTATTATGAGGATACTGTATTCCAATGTTCAGAAAAGTGTCCACAAAGTTACAGCTTACCACCAATAAAAGGTCAACGATTTCGTTATTGTAATATTTCAAAAATAGCGAATATTGAAGACGCGAAAGTTAAAAGTGAAAAGAATGTTATTAAAATTTCTGAAGCGGCGGGAGCAGTTCCTTCCAATAATAATGCGAATTCTGATTCTTCATTTTTAAATATTATTATTATTGTAGTTGTTATTTTTGGATTTGTTGTTGCAGTAGCTTTAAGCCTCTTAATATATTTCAAAAAATCATCAATAATTATTCAAAGACAAAACTCTCTAAGTGAAGAGCTTTTAAGGAAAGAATCTGAAGCCAGTGAAAATGGATGTTCAGAAAAAAGTGAATTTAAAAGAGAATATTTGTATATTGCAGGTGTAAGTTTACATCATGCTAAAGAATTTGTCGCAAAGAAGTGCTTGTAAATCTTTATTTTTGAAATATAGTAGTTAAGATATTCGTTGATATCGAAATTTTGCATCAAGGTGATGCAAGATTTCGATTTGTTTAATTTTGGATTTCTAACAGATTTAAGCAAACTAAAACAAAGTTTTTTATTAACTATAATTTTACCACAATAAAATAATATTTTTCAAAACTACAGTACTTTGATAAAATGTTGTTAATTTGTATTTTTGTTAAATGTGTTTTAATAAAGGCTAATTTTCAGTCAAAACCAAAATACTCACAATTAATTATAATTACAAATATTGACGAAATTTCGATTGAACAAGAATGTAATGCTGGGCATTTTTCAAAAGTTTACAGAGTATGATAATCGAAATTTTGAAGCAGAAAAAATAATAACAGAAGTTTTTAGGGAAAATTTCGTAATCAAAATGTCGCTATCAAAATTGCGCAAGATAATGGACGAAAAGTAAACCATAATTTTTAATACTATTAATGCTTGATTTTTTCAGAGCATACACACTGAGCTAAAAATCTATGACAAAATTTGTCATGCAAATATTCTTCCAGCTTTGGCAGTATATTTTGGTGTAAAAAATATGCTAGTTATGCCATTCAGAAACTATAATCTCTCACAATATTTTGATGTTAATCGTGACAAAATTATTGTATCTCAGCTACTACAGTATACTATTCAAATTGCTGATGCCATGGCATATTTGCATTCCCTCAAAATTATTCATTGTGATTTAAAATGTGATAATATTTTAATGAAAGATTCAACAGGGAAAAATGTAGAAATTAGTGATTTTGGATGTGCCGTGGATTTATCGGATGAAGTTTTGCCGTATTTTACTGTAAGGATTTGAGGAATTTAAAAACTGGAAAAACTGAAATTTCAAAATCAAATTTTTTTTTTGAAATTGAAAATTTAGCTTAAAACTACAAATTTAATTTTTCTGTCCAAATTTTGGCAAAACAAAATTTTTTAATATTGATTTTTAATAATGGATTGTTAGATTTTATCATAGTGATTCAACAACTATAATTTTATTGAATCAAATCACACAGTAATCCTATTTACTTAAATTTTTTTCCAGGGTTCAACAACGCACGCCGCATATGAACTTCTAAAAGGCTTCATCTACTATGAAGCCACCAAAACCCTCCCAAACAATTCTGAAGCTTTTCCTTCCAAGAAAAGTGATATTTGGTCATTTGCAATTACAGTATGGCAAATATTTCAAAAATCTTCAAAGATACCAGAGAATTTTCGAGCACCAAAAGATATTGTAAAAAATTATGAAAGCGGAAATAAACTTTTCCAGCCAAAGCTAATGCCAGATTATATTTGGAGATATATTATTTTAAAATGTCTTGATCTGGAACCAGAAATACGACCGAAAATGTCAGAGATTTTTGAGTCTTTAAAACGTATGTTTTGTAAAGGTGATAAGTGGAGTGAGAAAAATATTGATTTTAGATTATCAACAAAAAAATATGGAACAAATAGTTTAAATCCAAATACTGGCATACTGTATTTTCTAATTCAACAACGCAATGAAACATAGCAATTATTGTATTTATAAAATTTCAATTGTCGTTTAATTTTTCTATTTAGACAGATTTTCTTTTTTTTCAAAAATGTATTACAATTACTTATTTGTATATTTCTTATTTAATAAATAAATAAATTAAAAATATGCTGGCAAAAGATGTATTAAGGGAAAAGATTTGCGAAAAGTGATTTTCTACGATTTTCCACAATTTTTCACGACTTTCTACGGTTTTCCACGGCTGTTCACGATTTTCCACAGCTTTCCCACGGCTTCCTCAATTCTTTACAATTTTTCATATGTAGAATTAGAAGGATAATTAAGATTTGGTGAATGTTTTCGGGGTATGAAGATTAGGATCCGATTTCGCTATAGATGTGAAGGTAAAATTCCCGCATTTACCTTTTTTAAAGCTTATTACATAGAATATAAAATGAGAAAATGAGTGAAACATGATAATAAACTATTGCAACGTAGAGCTATCGGTAACCGCCCGGAGGTGGGTTACCCCTAGTAAATAAATAAATAAAACGGTGCACATCTCTAATTTTAGTAGTTGGAAAAAATGCAGATGCCAAAGATTATTTAAAATATATGAATATCTAACACAAATGTTTTGTATACGGTAACCGTGATCGCTAAACAACAAATGCGATCAATGAAATGCTTTATAAAAAAAACACGTAAAAAATTGTGAAAGATACAAAGATGAAAAAATGACTAAATAAGCTAAATAAATACATACATAAAAACATTGACACAATGACTAGAGTATTCTATGGTAAGAGGTAATAAAAATTCAAAGATTTACTTCTAAATTTTCTTCTGCAGTTTGAGAATTTGATGTATCAGTTGATGGAGGAGATGGAGAAAGTTCAGGAGTAGAAGATTTGCGATTAGATGATAATTTCTTAGTCCATGGAAGAGGTTGATCAAGGAATTGTTGCTCATATCGGCGACGATTATTAGTAAACCAATTACGAATTTGTTTATGGCTAAATCCAGTTTGCTTTGAGAGATCTTGAATATCTTCTGTAGAAGGATATGGATGATGAATATTTACATTCATCCAATCTTGAAGTGGTTTTGCAGATTCACGAGTAACTGCTAAACGATATTCTGGTTGTGGACGATGTTGATATTGCTGAGATTGTTGAGAATGATGTTGGGAATATGGTGATGATCGAAAATTCTGATTTAATGATTGTATTTGAAGAAGTGGAAATCCAGTGGCAGAAGTAGATGGAGAAGATAAAGGTGATATCTGAGATTTTAAATTTTGATGTGCTGATAATAACTTGGATACTGTAGTTAGAGCATCAAGATTTGATTGATCTGTTGGTGATATGGTTGTTAATGGAGACATTGCTGGAGGAATTGATGGAAGCTAAAATTACTATTATTATATATATCATAGATAAAGTGCAAAAAAGCTTACTTGTGGCATTTTAGGTGACGACAACATCTGTGCCAATGATGGCATTTGTCGAAATTGTGGTGAATTCATTCCCATAGATGGTGAAAATTTTCCAGAAGATGATGCAGAAGCAGACATTAAAGATTGTAAGAGCATAATTTGTGAAAGTTGTTGAAGAGCTGTTGCAGAATCCATTGAAGTAGACATTGTTAATAATAAAAAAAGAATAAAAGTTATTGAAGAAAGAGTTCGTTGAAGTTATACAACTAAAACATAAAATGAATTAAATTTGTTGTAAGAAACGTTTCCCAATAATTTTTTATTTACGCGATCAAAAATCGTTAACAAAAGAAAATAAAGCTGTGAAAAGTTTATTATCAGTTTGCTCGAAAAAAGAGGATGCCGCATTTACAAAAATATATTAAAGAAACTCTAACAGAATGCCGATGACCCGGTTTGTAACAAGTCTAATGAAAGGGCTTTTTGGCAGTTGTTCTTCTTTCCCTGCAATTTGCCAGATAGCAGTAAGAAGGCACATATAGCTTATAACAAACTATGATTGATAACAAACTCTCTATCAATCAATGCTATAACAACCGAAGAATGCATATATGCATTTTTGGGAAAGGCATGAACGTAAAAAACCAGAAAAGATTACAAACATTATAAAATGTTTTTTTAAAGTTTCAGCTATCAAAATTTTACTGTAGCGCACACAATATTTAACAATCACAAAGTTAAAAAAATAATTATTGAATTTTTTACAACAGAATTAAAATAATCTTTAGATATGAAAAAAATTTATTTTATTTTATAATCAAAACAGACATGTAAGAAACAAACAAAAAAAAACAACAAGCATATGGTAATAACAACAGTTTAACTTTGATTTTGATGAGATTTAACACGCTCTGAAAAAGTTTCATATTCAGCTTCATTTTGAATTTCACGTTCGAGATTATTTTTTTCTTCAACAATTTCAGGTGGAATAGCAGTATATTCATTTTCACCAATTTGAACTTTTCCACAAAATTCAAGTGTAAATTCTAAAAATGCAATTTGCGTAACTCGAATTTTCTTTTTATCCAGTTCAGTCAGTGGTTTAGCAGGTTGATTTAAAGAGTCAGCAGCTGATGGACCATCATCAAAATCTTCAAAAGCAGCTAATAATGAAGGATCATCAAGATATAATAGAGATTGTTCATCAGCAGACGATGGACGTTCTTCAACAACAGCCATAGATGATGATGATGAGGGCATTTCATCATCAGCAGCAGAACTAACAGATAATGGACGTTTTTCACCAATTGATGGACGCTGCTGCTGCTTTTCAACGGAAGCTGTTTTCTGTGAAGAAGAAGACGGTAGACGTTGAGGAGTAGTAGATTGATGACGAATTTGTGGTTGCATAAGATATGATTGTTGTGGATTTTGAGGAAAAGAAGGTTGAAGAGGAGGTGACTGAAATGAATGATATGAAAGAGATGTAGCAGCAACAGAAGTAGGAGGTGCAAAATTTTGTGGTTGTTGCATTGGACGAGGTTGTGGTTGCGGCTGTTGTGAAACTCCAGGTCGAGATGAAACAGGTCGAACAAAATATGGCCTTACACTTTGAGCATTTGCTTGTCCAGGTACTACGTGAAATAATGGTTGTTGCTGTTGTTGATTCTGTGATTGTTGAAGCTGCTGCTGTTGATTCTGTGATTGCTGAAGTTGCTGTTGTGGAGGTGGTTGTACATATTGTGGCGTTTGTTGCCGATGTTCTTCTGTTGCTACTTGTTGATGCGGTTGAACAGATTGCGTTGTATTTTGACGTTGTGGAGTAGATTGCTGGCGCATTTGTGGTGGAATATGATACGGTTGCTGTGGATCCTGATATGGATAATAATTAATAAAAGCAGTCGATGGATATTGCTGCTGCTGTTGTTGCATTGGACGAAGTTGTGATTGCGGCTGTTGTGAAAATCCAGATTGAGAAGTAACAGGTCGAACAAAATATGGCCTTACACCTTGAGCACTTGGTTGCCCAGATAATACACGAAATAATGTTTGCTGCTTTGATCCTGGTTGCTGTTGTTGATTTTGTGATTGCTGAATCTGCTGCTGTGGAGGTGGTTGTAATGGTATATATTGGAGCGGTTGTTGTCGCTGTTCTTCTGCTGCTACTTGTTGACGCGGTTGAACAGACTGCGTTGGATTGTGGCGTTGTGGAGTAGATTGTTGACCCATTTGTGGTGGATTCTGATATGGATAATAATTAATAAAAGCATTCGATGGATATTGCTGCTGCTGTTGTTGTATTGGACGAGATGGTTGTTGTTGTTCTTGCGCTGGTTGTAATGATGGAGAGTGTTGTTCTTGCTGTGGTTGAACATTTGATGACGACGACATTCTAAAAAAATTATATTAAATTAATAACAGCAGTTTTTTGTGTAAATTTTGAATAGAATTTTATTGATCAAAAAAACTGCGTTAAAAATTATTCAATCAATTTCGCAGCAATTTATATTTGAATAAAAGATGACGTAAAAATTTAATACAATATTATTATAGCAAAATGCGTCCCACGGAAAAACATGTATCTTTTTATAACAATTTACGATTAATACAAATTAATTAAAAGCTGTTGAAAGTTAATCAAAAAAATAGATGGAACATTCTTTCTTTTTTTAAAAATCCGAAAAACATTTTCAACAAAAAGATTTGAATCCTTTTTTTTTTTGATACATTTAGCCAATGTACAGTATGCTTTTTTACTTTTAATTTTCAACGTTGCAAATTTTGTTTGAATTTTTCTGAATAATTTTTCGGTAACAAAAATGTATTTTGATGCGTTTATTTTTATTTTAATGATTTTAAAAAATTATTTATAACAACTACTGCTAAAATAGACAACATAAAAATTTACAAAATTTGTTTTGAAATTGGAATTGAAAAAGATGTTTCAGCATATTGAATATCGGTAGGTGATTCTTCAATTTCTGCAACTTCTATTACAGTTTCAGTTGAAGGGCTACGAAGTCGAGGTAAACTTGAAATTTGTAAAGAATGTAAGCGTCGATTTTTAATTATTGATCGTAATGGAATTATTTCATCTGTTGGTCGTCGACGATATAGTGATGATGGAAGGCATTGTCCATTTCCTTCAATAGCACTCTTTTGTTTTCTTATTGGAGGTGGATGTTGTTGATGTGGATGGTGGTTGAAGTCATTGATAGGATACGAACCACTTAAGGTTGGACTTGATTCACCCTAAAAATAGTAGAAAAAGGATAGAGAAGGATTTTTTTTAAAAAATGAAATGTTTAAGTTTGTTTATGATCTTATTGCTTTTCGAGAATATTTCTGATCTGATTTATCAAATTTTTTCAAAATCTTCTCGGTGGATACTGTAGCTTCTATTGTATCCAAAAATACTATAGTTACAAAACTCACAGAAAACTGAAAAACATTTATGACAGAATTAACTCTTCTTGAAGCAGCTCGTTGTCGACTTGTTTGATTCAAACCTGGAGGTGGCTCCGTGCACAGTTCTTTTAAATATGCATCAACTTTTTCTTCTGGAATTTTCCATGGCTTATACCATACAAATAAAATTATTACAACAATTAATATAATTGTAATCGATAAAATTAGTGATGTCCAACCAGATGTTATTCCATTATCGATAACATTAGAATTATCACAATTAATTTCATCACGTCCATACAGACAATTTTTATGACCCGAACATACAAGCTCTTGTGGAATACATATATCATCACCACAAGAAAAAAGGCTATGATTTGAGCAATTTTTTACTAAAAGTAATTTTAAATAAATATTATAAGTAGTAAAGTATCCCTCTCGTGATATACTGTAACTGATACAGTATTAATATGGCTGGATACTGTAGGCCAATAAACTTACAAGCAACATAAGTAGAAAAAAGAATTCGAAATTTTGTTGTAAAAATATTTTTTGCATTTGAACCAAAAACTCGAATAAATACAGTAGGCTGATTTGCATATGCATGATTGGCAGTAATTCCACAATATCGTTTCATCGGAGAATGAGCTGTTAAACCAGCATATAACTCCAAAAGATTTTCAGAGCATTGATTTGGACGGGATAGCGAAAATTCTTCTACAAAAATTGCAATTGATAACCATCTTGGAACATGTATCTCCCAGACGCATTCTAATGAACCTAAATAGTTTATTGTAATGTTTGAGAGCTGTGATGTAAAAATAACCTGTTGAATTTCGATGATTTTCATAAAATTTTTGCATTTCTGTCATCTCTATTATACCATCTAATGGCATTGTAAAAGAATTGTAGCAATCTGAAATTAAAAATGTTGGTTCAAAAAATCGATAATTTCTAAAATTCGCGGGTTTTGGCGTAATTTCAAAGAGCTTAGGAAAATGAAATTTCAGAAGTCGAAATTTTTAATACTTTTTAGAGAAACTAGAAACAAAAACTTGGACTTCAAAATTCGAAAAAAAGAAAGTGCGAAACTTAAATATTTTATTTTTATTTTCTTTCTTCCACTCACTTACCAATAGCTCGATTAAACCCATTCCCAAAAATTGGTCCACGTAAAAATTCATATTCTGCCATAAAGCCTCGATATTCTAGCAGTCCATCACTATGAAAATGCAACCACATAAAACCAGATTTTGCTCGAATTTCAGATGCCGGTGATTTCATACCACAAAATTGTCCAATTAATGGTGAAAAGCTATATCGACCATCTCGAACCTCCTTCAAAAAAGTCAGTTAAGTCAATTAAAGATTTGTAGCAAAAAAAAGAAGTTCAAAGAAAAGGAAAGGATTTGTAAAAAAAGCGAACAAATTGAATTTATTTTAAAAAAATTTGTGTCTCGACGTCCTTTGAGAATTGACAATTGCTTCTGCATTTTTGTTGTCAAAAAGATTTTTAAGAGCAAAGTAATATTTTTAAAAGTATATGTAAAATAATCAATAATTTTAGGATAGTAAAAAACATACCAAATAATCATTTGGACAGTTAGTCGAAATTCCGACCTCTTCACTGAATACTGTTTTTTCATATGATGTTTCAATCTAAAAAAAGTTCTGTGTAATTTTTGACACTTAATAAATGTATTTTTAGAATGAAATTAATTGTGTTAAGAAATCAATAATTTAAAAAAACGCCTTTTGGCGAATAAGGAATCAACAAATTTGAGAGATTAAAACAATTACAGTAACCCAAACATTTAACTAAATTAAAATAAAATTAAAATCACAAACTTGAAAGACATTTTTGAAAGTTAAAACAATATCATATGAAGCTGGAGCAAAAATTACCCGGACACAATCAATATTTGATGGATATTTTCGAGGAAATCTTGGACTGCAAAATTATGTTATGTAAAATAAAAAAAAAGCTTTAAAAATATTACCTTGCAAATTCATTTAAGCCAGTCATACCACCAGAATGAAATTCTTTACAAACTTCTGGAATTTGAAGGGCAGAAGACGATGTAAATGGAGAATTGAATGATGGCTGCCTTTCACTATTTGGTGGAATTATTCGAGTACCTTTAAAAAAGTTGTTATTTTTTGATATAATTCTAGAGGTTTAATTAGGTTTAATTTATTTATAGCAATTATGCTAAACCTTGATTTAGGGGCAATGAGTGAAGTTTTTTTAGCTTCAATTGGAAACAGTCATTGTCTATCAAACGGCAGTTATTCTTTTTAAATCCCTATATCTTTTGCTTCAACAGACCAATTTCTATCATATTTTGTTAATAGTCCCTAATTTTGGTTTTAAACATGTATAAAACATTTTATAAACAATGATCAAGGAATTCAAAAGAAATAAGCATTTGAAAACGCAACTACCTAATTCTTTTAAGGATAATGCTCAACTCCAATGTTCATGTTACCGTATACCATCGAACATACCTTTAATATTATTAATCAATAAAATTATAATAATAAATATAGTAATAAGCGGCAGCGGCAGATACACATCATAATGCTGCTGCCTGCACATGTGATAAATGGTGCCCGCTGTTTTGGGGGCATTGCCTCCTCACATCAAAGAAGAAGGAGAAGAAGAAAAAAGAAGGCCCAAAATTTTTATTTTTTTCTGCTATAGATAAAAAAGAAAATAATTCAAATTCCAAAAAAACATTTATTGCTTCTAAAATATAATTGTTCTGACATTTTGAAAAAAGAAACAGAAAAAATGGAATGAAAAACGTTTTTTTACGCGGTTTACATTTTTTAAAAAAACGATGGGCTGCTTTTTTGGGAAAAGAAAATAAATCAAAATCCAATAAAAATTTTTGTTGGAACACAAAGAAATGTTAATACAATTATAATGACGTTCAAGAAAATAAATATCTTTAAAAGAAGGGAATAAATGAAACATGTAAAAGAGCAAATATGTATAATTTGAACGAATACGATACTGTTAATGAGGTTATCCAAGCAGCGATTCTGAAAATGCGCTTAAAATGATCTCTGTTCATATTTGGGAAGCAAAGATCCGATATGATTTAAGATTAGTTATAAAGGAAAGTTTGTAAACGTTGTCATTATCCTTTAAAAAGTGGAACAAAACCAAAATATGTTATAGAAATTCATCAAATCAGATTTTTGATTTAAAAAGTTTTAAATGGTATTTCAGATAGAATTTTGAGATTCGTTTTGAAAAAAATGTCTCTCACTTTTACGGCGTTTTAAAAGATACGGTAACATGTTTTTTTAGAGAATTAATAGATATTAGCATAAAATATAAACTCAAATGCTTTTATTTAAAAATAAGAAAGAACAAAAGCTAGACTTGTTGGAGATCATTGTTAAAGGTCAAGCTAATAAGAACAGAAAAAAAAGTTTTTTATAACAAAATTTTACTGATCCTTGAAATCCCAGCAATTATCAATATGACGCTAAGAGCTATAATACAAATAAAATAAAACACATTGTTTAATAAAGTCAAACTACATCTTTTATAAATTAAAACTTTAAAAAGTTACAACTCAAAAATTACAGTGTCAAAAACCATGCAAGCATCAGTTGAAAAATGATAAACAAAAAAATATTGATAAATAATTTTTATTCTATATTTTTCTCTCACAATCCTCAACAAGAACAACTTCATCATCCTATAAAAAGGATAAAGACATAAAGTAGAAGAAATAGACTGACTCAACAACAAAAAAAATGATGCACAATTGAATCCATTTCTTTCTTTTTTTCTCTTTTTTCTTCGTTCTTCATTCACCATTAATTCGGAAGATAGAGAGAGAGACAGATTGAAAGCAAAAGCAGCTAAAGACTTTCCCAAAAAGGACTATTACTCCTACAACATCTCAACTAGAATGAAGCAGAAGAAGAAGAAGGCACTTAGAAAAATGTCTATGAAGCTGATTTCCGTAGTCAGGACTCTTTAAGGAAGAAAGCAAAAAAGAAGGAAAGCATACTTGCTCAAAAAAAGAATATTTCCTTTTTGAAAAAAAAGTATAAAGATTTCTTCTATAAAAATTTTTTAAAATCTAACATTAAAAAATGAAGCAGCAAAAAATCAAGTGGCCTTCTTTTTCCGCTTCTTTTTTTTCTTGCTTGTTTCCTCCTCATTCATTTTGTTCAAAAAAATGGCAACTACAAAAAGACCTCCTAAGGAGATTCCCCTCCTTTTTTTTGTTGTTATTATGTTTTTAAAGAGCCAAAAAAGATAAAAGAAAGTTTAAAAAAAATGTTTTAAATAAAAGTTTTTGGGAGTATAAGAAAAGTTAAAAGGGCAGCCTAAAGACAATGAGTACACTTTTTAAAAAACTTTTCGGTTTTTTAAATGCCAAAATTTGCTTTTAAAAATTAATGAGGCAATAAAAATTCATTGAAATTTGAGACACTGGATTAATGAATGTGGGCTATTGGAAATCTCACATTTATTAAATTCAAAAACTCCCTCTTTAATTACAAACATTTACCATATCGAAATTCTCTTTTATCAATTAATAAATTGCACAAGTTTTTAAATTAGTTTTAATATTTTTTTAATAACAGTGTTATTAAAAGACAATCTTTGTTGGAGACAGTAAACGCGCCCATCTTTTTCATTTTGGTTGTAAAACATTTTGCCATTTTTAATGCTGTTTTTTTGCAGAAGAAAGATAGCATTTCTTTCATTGTCTGTCTGTTTGCTGTGTTTTATTCTCCGAGTTTATTTGCAGTTTTTTAAAAATCAAAAAATGTTTTTCCAAATTTGAACTATTTTCGGGAAATTCTTTAAAAATATTGCCTGGTTTTCTAGTTGCTGAAGAAGAGGCAGACACGGTAAAAGAAATTTTGTCGGTTTTGTGCAGTCTGTCTGTACAAAACTCATATTTTTACTTGCATGATTTTACCCTTGTCAAGGCTAAATTTAAAAAAATAGCATTATCTCGAAAACTTATTTATTAATTCTTTTTAACTGTCAACAACTATAAAAAATGCACAAAAATGTTTAACAAATATTATTCGAATCCAAAAAACTACTTTAAAGAATAAAAGAAAATAGACGGAAGAAATAAAAAGTTTGTGCCAAATGCCAGCCTTGACACCGACGATTCTCGTCATCATTGAAATTATACAATTTTTCCGCCACAAAAATACAAATATGAAAAAGAAATACAAAATTCAATGACTAAAACATGAACATCCAAAATAAAATAATAATTGTAAAAGGTTTTCTAACGATGCTGAGTGACATTCCAATCGAATGTTGGCATTCTCAATGCTCCACCGACAAAACCTTTTCGACGTTGTTGAGTCGAGACAAAATGATGTTGAGTTGGACGCCCAAGTGACGATGATCGTCGATCCTGATGTCATTTAACTGGAGCCGTTGAAGGCGGCCGTAGGAATGGTGATTCTGAGGTTGTTGGTTGTGGGGTTGTTAGATCATCCCTTGAGAGAAGGGGCATTAAAACAGATGTCTTTCGACGAGATACAAATCCTGGTCCTCCAGGAGTATCTGGGGGCCGCAGTGAATCCAAACCAGGAATGGGTGATTTTTCAGGTGTTGCTATTCCTTTTTCTAATTTAAATTTTTCCCATAAATAATCGGTGATTTCAGCACAAATTAGCAGCCCAGAATGAATCGTAATCATATTTAACACAAAAACGCCATCCTAAAAAAGTTTTTTAATCTTGTGTCTGCTCATTCTTGAAATTTCCTGATGAAGACTTGTTTAAAAAATTTCATAAAAATCAATTAAGGCAATTAAAAGATATAATGACTTTAAGAAACCATTATAGTCATATCTATTTGACACGTATCCAATAAAAATGTCCCCCAACAAAAACTATTTCATTTCAACGAAACACTTACCATTTTAATAAAATCCCTTGTAAATTCTGTTAATTCTCTTGAATGATCTTTTCGTCGAAACTCGACATCTGCAAGTTCAAGACGACGAATAATAAACTTTTTTCGTTGATCCAAAAGTATTAAACTACTTCCCCATAGAATTAAACTGATCAAAGTACAAGAGGCTAATATACTGTACCATATCCATAAAAGTACAAAAACTTTTTCAGTGAATATATTTATTACCTAAAAATGATTTTTTTATTAGGTAAAAAACAGATGTATGCTTTACCAAAACACATTGTACAGTATGCCGTTGAACATTTCCCAAAATTCGAATATCCATGTCACAGTAAGTAACACGAGGAAAATTGCCAGATTCAGACCAAGCTAAAAGCTTAAAATTTTTAAGAATGCCACTTAAAAACCGAAATTTTGATTTCGGCCTAAAATATTTTTCAAAATCAAAATCAAAATTTTTATTGTAATCTTGTATTTCACTTCAAAATCTTAGCCGGATATCTCAAATCTTATGCTACTTACGTCTGTTATTAAGTAAATCCCGGATCACACCAATACCATAAATATCATAATCATCAGTTTGAAGAAATTTATTCATTAAAAACATCTAAAATCAATTATTTTATTTCCCGCTACCTAGCTATTTCATCAAGCACATACTTGTCCCATAACATTTAAAAAGAACAATAGCTTAATACCAAGATATAGCCATGTTAGATATGCTTCATAATATCGAAGATTTACAAATTTCATAAGCATCTTATGACATGGTATTCGATGATCCACAGAATAACGATGCTTAAAAATTGAAGCCAGATGATCACCTAAGCCTGCGATATTTGCTTGACGAGTGTTAGTTTTAATATTAGCTGGATCATTTGCAAAACTAATAATATCTCGAAGACGGATACCTAAAATTTTGGGGGGTCACAGTCATTGATAAGGCAAATAAATGATTGACTGGCTCTTTACCCGATCGATCATACATTGTACGCCAAATTAAACATGGCGCATAAAAAAGAAAGGCACAAAGAACAAGAAAAAATGGTGCCCATTGATAATAGGATACCATATTAACTTCTCGCTCTTGATCTGTGACTGGAATTGGCTGATCAAATGGTACCCAAAATGTACTTCTTGCCCAACAAAATGTTTCACTACAAAAAAATTTAAATAATAAATTTTAAAATCTTTGAAAAGACAAACCTATAATCTTCCCAGCTCGCTTTATATTCAGCTGGTAGCCAACATTCAATGGGCCTTAAAAAGTTTTTTATTATTATTAAAACACTTTGAATTATTCCTGATTGTCTCGAAGAAAAAAATCAAGTCACTTTTTTCTGACACAACTACAGTAATCTCATCCATAAAAAACAACAAACCTTCCCCCAAACATTTTTAAACTCATTAATACAGCAGTTACAAGCAAAAATGTTGAAGTATAATAATAATGCAGCCGATCGACGATATTGTCATCGGTTTCTGGCCGAAGAAAACTTAAAGTTCCAACAACTTCCGAGAAAACCATTCTAAAAGTGAATAAGTTGAAAAATTTAAACTTTTTTAAAACCAAGTTTCCATCAAAATACATATGTATGATTTCTTCTTTCTTACCGTGCCATTTTAAATCAAATTGTTAAAAGCAAACGTTTTCTTTACATTTTTAATTGAAATAACAAAAAGTAATAACATTTTTGATACTTTTTAGTTTTATGCTTTTTTAATTGCATTTTTTCTATCAGGAAATTAGTTTGTGACAGGTTTAACTTTTTCTTTTTTCACTGATATAAAGTAAACAAAAGCTTCCCCTACTTTCTGTGAATATTAATTCAATTTATGCGCGAAAAAAGTAAGTATTTTCTGGATTATTTTTTTTGTTAGCAAACATAGTCATCAAATATGACATTCTTTAAACAACAAAATTATAGTTAGCTTTTAATTTACGCGCCATATTTTTTATGTTACTGTATTAAAAAGTTTTTAAAAAATTTTATTCAGTTTTTTCTGCAAGTTGATGCCTTGTAGAACAGATAATACATCATCTTATAGCATTGAATAAAAGAATAGTTCTTCTCTGTAGATTAGTTTGGGAGAATACGATTCAAATTTAGCTAAAGACATCAATAACACGATTGATTTTTTGAAGTAACAAAAAAAAACTCCTGCGCGCAACCATTCTTTTATTTTGTTTTTTGTAGCTGTTTTTAACAGAAGAGAAATAGCGTTTCTTTCGTTGTCTGTCATCCGCTGCGTTTTATCTTGCGTGTTTCTTTGTGATTTTTTAAAAGAAAATTTTCTTTTCCCCAAAACCGAGATAAATAAGCGGGTGATCTTGAAGAAGATCTTCATCTTCAAGGTTTTGAAAAGTTTTGGGTAGTTTTTGCAGTTATTGCAAAAACACATTTTTTTCATTAAATGAGTTTACCCTTATTGAGGCTAAACTTCGCACAATTTATTAAAAATATCTTATCCTTCATCATAAAACCTTCTTTCGAACTTTTTGCGGATGGAACAATTGCACCAGCAAGTTATAACTTTCAAAATAAATAAATACTGTTACAGTAACCCCCTTACCTGTTGTTGGAAACTTTTTAAGTCGCAGCAAAATAAAAATAGAAAATAATAACGTTTATAAAAAAATCAGCAATAAAACGTCATTTTTGTACTAAAATATATTTGAATTTGAACCACAAAAAGCTTTTTACGAATTAAATCAACACACAAAAATAAAAAGTATATGACTCAAATAGTTAAAATATCTGGTTCTTGTCGCCGTTGTGGTTGTCTTGAAGAAGAAGGAATGAGGAGGAGAAGGGGATAGTAGGGTCTTCTTGAATCACTTGAATTCTCTTATTCGTCCCCAAACGTTTACTATCATCATCATCATCACCGTCGCTGCAATCATTGCTTACATTTTATTTCCCACGCTTAAAGAATCAACTCTTTTAAAAATAAAATAAAAACAAATCGCACCCTTTTCTTTTTACTTAAAGACTTAAAAAAATAGGGTTGGAAAAACAATATATATTTTTTAAAAATCTTGATATTTTTTGTTGACTCGTCTTCCAAGCTCTTTGATTTTGATTTTTATGCATTTCATTTCTTTTTTTTTGAATTTTGATATAAACCTTCTTCTTTTTTTAGGTTGACTCTTCTTTCTTTTTTTATAACACCTTTCTTTTGTTTATTATTATTTTATTTTCCGGGAAAGGAGTGCGAAAAAAAGATGAGTCGTTTCGATGTTGGTTGGTGGTTGTTCAAACAGCTTCTCTTGATTCTTCTCCCTTTCTTCTATCTTTGCATCGATAAAAGAAAAAAAAGACAAAACTTCATCTTTGTTTTGAAAAAATTCTAACAATAAAAACCTCAAAAGCTTTAGACGTTGGTTTAACAACTCAAACAAAAGCAGCTACTAAAATCTCATTGTTCACGATCTCTGTTATCCTTCTTTTGAATACCGAAAAAAGGATTGAACTTTTATAAAAAAAAAATAAATAAGATACTTGGTTGCTTTCAACTTCTTTGTTTACATGCTTCTAGTAAAAGCTCCGAGATGAGAGAAAAAAATCGAAAATTTAAATTGAAACTAAAACTTTACTAACAGAAACTGAAGCCTTTGCGAAATCCAAATATTTTTTTGCTTGTTTGTCGCCTCCAAAAATACCGTATCTTTTTATTAAAAAAATAAACTTATTAAACGAATATCTTTCTTCAAAAAACAACAAACATAAACTAAATCAACTAAACATATACTTTTTTAAGCATCAGAATCAAATAAATTATTACTTGGAGGAAATTTAAAAACTTGTTGTTCATTTGTTCCTTTTTTGCAAGTACGCGGCGGTGGAGTCCATTCAAAACCATTATTTGTAACATAGAACGGCGGAATAACACCAATTGGATATCTACCTTCAATAAGTTCATGAGCTTGAAATGGAATTTTTGTTCCACCTTCTTTAACACTTTCATTTGAATTTTGTCGAAATGCATGTTGGAAACTGATCTATAAAAGAACGTTTTACAGTAATTCGTTGTAATAAAAATGTAAAAAAAACTTACAGAACTATTATCATTCAAATTATTATTTTCACTTGCATGACCAACATCAGAACTATCAGAAGGTGGTGGAAGCCAAATTTTATCATTTTGAACAAAATTATAATTTGGTGGAACAACACCAATTGGATAACGTGTACGACTACTTCCTATAAAAAATTCTAAAAAAAACAGCTAAAAATTTTAAGCATACCCATAATTGGAGCACTATGTGGAGCATGTGGTTTAACTTCAGGATATTGCTGTTGTTGATGGTGATGCTGTTGAACTACAGTATCTCCATGTGAAGGATTTATAGCATCTGTTTCAGTGCCCTAAAAATAAAAAAGTTTATCACTATAAATAAAAATAATAAAAAGCATACTGTAGTTTTAGCATTTTGTTGTTGATGTTGTAAAGCCAAAAGTTGCTGTTGATTTCGATTGTATTCATTTGCAGAAGAAACATATGCAGCATGATCACTTTGTGATGCCGTTGGTGGATTATATGGAACTGGTACAACATAAAGTGGTGGTGCTATAAAGCATCATCATTATAGATCAATAAAAAAGACAAAAAAAAACTTACCAGAAAAATTTGGTAAATATCGAAATCTTTGAGGTGTTTGTTGTTGCAATTGTGCTTGCTGCTGTTGATGGTGAACAAGTTGATGTGCAGCTTGCTGTTGTTGTTGAGGTACTTGATGTTGCTGAGGATGAAAAGTTGATGGAACATAATTTGACTGAGTTAATGCTGGAGTAGGAGCAGGAGGAGCCGGAGGTGGCAGAATTAAATCATTTAATGGTGTTGCAGATGCATAAAATTGTGGATAATCAAATTGACAAATACCATAAAAATTTCCACCTTTTTCAAGTTGTTCCGATTTTTCAGTATATAAAGTATCCAAGCATTGTTTAGATGAACGAAGTTGTGATTTATATGTTTCCCATTGTTGATAATGTTGTTTAAGAATATCACGACGTGTTGGATCATCTTCACGTTCAAGAGCTTTTCGATATGCAGAAATATTATCTTGTGCTTTTGCAATATTTCGTCCAAGAGTAAGCTTTTCTCTTTCATATGTTGATCGAAGAATTAATTTTTCAGCTTGTAAAATACCTAATGAAAGTTTTTGACGTTCTTCATCATGCTTTTGACTTTCCTATAAAATCAATGTTTTTCAAGAAATCGATGGACTCAAAAGAAAAGACAGTGCCACATCTTGACACAACTGTAAGAGTGTGTCAATGCACCTGCTGTGCCACTGCATAAACTTACAACTTCAATTCGTGTTTCACATGATTCAAGCTGTGCTTGCTTTCTTTCAACAGCAGCTTCCAAAGCTTCAATCTCTTTTTTCAAGGCATCATCTTCACGCCTAGCAGCATTTGATAAATCAGAGAATGATTGTTTTTCACGCCGAATTGTACATGAAACATTTTTAACTTCTTCTTCAAGTTCATGAAAGCGTTTAATCGTATTTTGAAATTGTGTCTTATATTTGATAAAAGTATTATCATCAACTTTTTCAATCTTTTTAACAGCATCTTCTCGTCGCTCTTCAATCTTTTCAATTTCTGCTTCCAAATTACGAATTTGTGCTTCAAGCTTTTGTTGTTCACGATTTTCTGCATCATTCTTTGCTGAAAGTTCTTTGATGCTTGCTTTAATTTGAGTTTCACGCCTTTCATAGAATGATGTATTGTATGCAGTTCTTTTTTCAAGATACAAAATTTCGCGATTAAGAACATCCAAATGTTTATCCCAGCTAAAAGTAAAACAGTTAGAGATACTGCAATATAGATGTTAAAAAACAAACCTAGCTTCAGAAACAACAGAAAGAATATGAGAAATATCATCACTGATAAGATCAGAAATTACTTGAGCTTTTCCAGGCATATCGAAATCTTCTGGAGAGATCTTTGGTAAAGTTGGTGATAAATCACTAAGAACTTGAAATGCAGAAAAATCAATATTAGATAAAAGATCTTCAAGCTTTGGATTGTAATCATCTCCTTCTTCAGTCATATCATCTAATATTGCTGCAGCAGCAGCTGCCGCAGCTTCTTCTTCAGCAATTTTTTTAAGCTTTCGCTTCTTTGATCGCTTTTTATTTTTCTGTTGTTCCTTTGGATCATTATTAAAAATTTCTTCATAGAATTCAAGCTGTTCAAGATGTTCTATATCAATATCTTCACGACTAAATGTATATGTTTGTAGATGACAGCTAAGCTTATATGCAGGTGCATGCTTAACATAATTAATTACATTTAAAATTAAACGAATTAAATGTCGCATTGTTGTAGATGTTTCCATCATATATTCACAGCATGCAATAAATGTTGAAAACTATAAAAGATGATGGATTAAATAGGGTCAGATATTTATTGTCCTATTAAAAGCTAGAACACAGATCTTTCGATCATTATGTGTGGAGTACTGTAATTAATATCGATTTTTGGCTGAATACAAAACAGAATTTGAATGGGCGCCGTTTGGCGAAGTATTCCCAAATGCTAAAATTTTAGGTGCAACAGATGCTACTGTAAATAATGATTATCCTTCGGAAGTATGGGCTCACGAAATTCAAAAAGAGCGTTTTGAAGTCATCAACCTTCTTGGATCCCCCTGTACTACTGTAACTCTAGCTTACTTGATCTTCACTCTTGAATAGCTCAACAATTTCTTCTTGCAATACATCATAATGAACATTTGGATCAAGCTTAGCTCGCTCTGCAACAGTTTCAGCAAGGAATGCTTTAAATTCTTCCATTGTTTGTGGCTAAAAAGTACACGTGTTATTCAATCAATAGCTTATGCACGTTGTATTAGTCTCGCCGTAGATGTTTAAAAAAACAAAATATATTTCCTTTTTAGACATGCTTCAACGAAACTACTATTACAAATCTTACCTTATTATCCAACAACTCTGTATCAGTTTCAATAGCCTGTCGATAGATTTCTTTAACTTGTTCAAGAATGCATATTTGATTTTCATCTAATTTTTCCTCCTCTTTATCATCATCTGGAGACTCAGCTGGTGGTGGAGATTCAGCAGGTAGTGGAGGTGTGGATTCTTCCATTGATTTCTAAAAAAATGAATATATATTTTAATTACAGTAAAAAAAGAGCGACCACGGAAATAAAATGTTGCAAAAAATTTACAACTTTTTTTATGCGTGCCATTGATAAAAATTCATTGCAAAAATAGAGTGATAAAAAAGCTATCAATAAAAGCATCACAGATGATGTTATTTAACTTTAATAGTAATTAAAAAAGTCAGAACAACTTTATTTTGATACTAAGATTCAAAAATTTACATTTGTAGGGTGACAAAGACGTTGGTGCAATTTGCAACAGACACGTTTTTATACAACGACATGCTAATCATGTAGCATCGCAATCAAAAAACCCCTTTCTAAAAATAGCTACTTACCTTTTCACGTATACCCTTATAGAATCGTGGAGGAGATGCACGACGAAATCGTTGAGGAGATCCATGACGAAAAGGTACATGATGAGTACGAGCCTCTTTTTGAGTTGCTTTCATCATTTGTTGATGCTTAGCTATATATTCCTTTTGTGGTTGTCGTAGAGGCTGAAAAAAGTAATAATAAAATACAAATGATAATAATTCCTTATCGAAGAGCTTCTCGAAAATTGCAACACTCAAAAAAACACATCTGTTTTTGTTGTTACTTTTTCTGCAGTTAAATGAAAATGACGTTTAACCTCTCAATGCCAAAGCAAGGTGATTCTATCTATCTTTAAAAAATTTATTAGCAACATGTTGCACAGCTAACAAAATATTACAGCAAGTTTTTAAGCTACGTTAACTTATGGCCACTAATTTATCATTAACAATAATGCAGCTTCTAAACTGTAATAATAAATTATATAATCACTTACTTCACGAGATGGTTTAGAATAGCACCTTTGTTTTGTAAGTATACTTTTATTTTTCAACCCTTCTTTATTATTACCATCATCATCCATTGAATCAACACGAACAATATCTCCACCTTCAAGAGCAACAAACTTTGGAGTATTTTTACGAGATTTTTTTGGCATCTAAAATTTGTTATTTACTTATGATTTACAGATAAAACATATACAAACCAGTTGCAACAAAAACACGCAAAAACTACCAGATGGATTAGATGGGAATTAAACAATTACAATATGTCGCGAAAGACAAAAGTAAAACTATTTACAATTTTTTTGGGGGAAACATGGAAAGGCAATGCTCTAAAAGCTGATGAGCAGAGAAAAAAATTTAGGCGCCAAAAATATAAAATGCAACTTGTGGCAAAACGTCTTATCGAAATCCTTTGAAAAGTTTCTCTCGGTAACGTTGCAACTTTTTTACCTCGATATTTTTTAGGCTTGCACAGATTTAAAAAAATTTTAAATTAGTTTTTTATAAATGCCCACACAGGAAATAATCAATATTTTTTATGTTTTGTAAAAATACAACACAATTTTTGAGCTCACGAATTTCAAGGAATCACTTGTAACTTTGAAAAATTTAGGAAGAACTACTTTTTTTTCTCTGCCACCAGATACCGTAATCTGAGAAGAAATTCTTACAGTGATTTTTTGCTTCCCCCACATTTTAAACTGTTTTCTACTTTTTTTTCTAAAAATTCACACGCTCTGTTTTTGCGCGTGCAAAATTTTTTTTTTAATGTATAAGTTTTAAATCTTTTAAAATTTAAGATGTATTTTTGAATAGCCATTTCTGCAGGTTGTGTAAATAATAATTAATGTTGTTCTTGGTCTGTTTGATTTTCACCACTATGTTTTATTGCATTTTTTTTATGAATAAATGATTGCTTTAACTACAGTATCCTAATAATGGGGATATGCTATTTATTTTACTTTATTAAAAAATAAATCTTCTTTAGCTTTATCACAAATTAAATAAAGATGTTTTCAGTCAGAAAATTTATCATGGCTACAGTAGGAAAGTTACTGTAATTCTCTTTACTTTAAACAATGTTTTTTTATTCTATAAACGAACATTGGGCATTTTTTCTTATCATAAAGCCCTTTGAAGACTTTGAATGGTCACATTCTGTTCAAAAATCACAACCATCCTTTCCTACATAACAAACAAACAAAACAACATGTTTTCTCCCCCTTTTTCAATCGATAAGAAAAAAATCGGGTGCTTTTTTTGCGCAAAAACAAAGAAACTTTTTTGTGTTTTTCATTTCAACTTTTTAAAAGACTCTCTTCATTTGCGGCCATTAAACTTTAAAAATGTCTGTAAATGAAAGTGTATTAAACGATTATTTTTATCCATTTAATCAGTTATCTGAGCAAGATTTTGCCGATCATCGATTTATTCGATTGCAACAGAGATGCTGCGTTTCATCGGCTTTTGTAACAAATGGAAATTTTGGACCAATTTTTAATGCTTTAAAAGTTGATAAATTACAATTGGTAAGTAGTTATGAGTTTTTTATTTGAAGTTCAAAAGCTACAGTAATCCGAATCTTGTAAATTAAAATATTTCTATTTTACTATCATTTCCTATTAATCCCAAAGTTAGAAAGATTAAATGGCTCTTCTTGGCAAATTCGGAATTGGACCCATGAAAGTACAGTAACCCAAATTTTGCAAATTAAAAAATATTTTTGTTGCTATCGTTTTTCATCTTTTTCAGCTCAAAAAATTCGTTGAATCAAAACATATCACGGAAACATGGCTTAAATTTTGTTCAAATATTAATTATAAAAGTTTTATGTTTTTTAATATAAATATTAAATATGGATATAAAGTTGTTGCAAGCACAAAAGCTGTCTATGGTCATAATGCTATGCTAATTATTCCATCAGATATTGATAAAACTAGCGAAGTAAGTTTTTCGTGAAGTGGTTAATTGGAATTTCGATTTTTTTTTCGATACCGAAAATTGAAATTACATAATTGAATTTAAGCAAATACGGTAAAAACAAAACTAAAATAATTTTTTCGATTTTCAAATTATAATTTCGTAACCCCTCAAAAATTTAAAGACATTTAATTTGTTTATTTTCTTCTTTTTTTCAGATATCAAAGTACATTGAAACCCATTTTCGACAAGTTTGTTTTTTTTATTTATTTACTTTTTTTCTTTTTATTTTTTTACCACCTTTCATTTTTTAGGAAACCCTTTTATCAAAAGTTTTTGATTGTTTTGGTTCACCATTTTATTTGTTATTTCCAAGACCTCAAAGTGGCTTGAGATATGATACTACCGTACACCTGCTATTTAATTATACAAAAGAATTTAATGTTTCACTTTCACAAACTTTAAAAGATCTCAAAAGACTTGTTCAAAAACCGTTGAATATTATTGCTCTGGAACCCCATGAAACTGCAACATCAAATTTAGATCAACATGAAATTGCTGGAGATGTGTTGAATTTGATTTTGATGGGACTGAAAATTAGATATGCAATTGAAAAAGATTTTCCGATATGTACTGGATTTTCTGTTCGTGACAAAGGAGTTAATGTGAATGACGTAATCAGTGAAATTTCAACACAGCAATTAAAGGTGCGTTTTTTTGTTCTAGAAATTTCGATATCGAAAACACTGAAAGCGAAAAGAAGAAAGAAAAATTTAGAAATGCCACTTTCTGAAGGATTATTTTTTCACAACCGAAATTGTAATTTTGCAAAACACGAAAATCAAAATTTTAATCTCATAAACACAGCTTTTAAAAATACTAAAAGTTTGCATAATTTTCAGCTTGTCACTGCTATGGGATTACGAAGATCTCATGAAGCAAAAGAAATTATTACAGAAATTTACAAAAATGTTTCGTCCTTGCTCAACTCCATTTTCACCCAATATGCAAATTATTTCAAAGAAAATTCCGAAAATGATTCTACCGTAATCTTCCCAAAAATCTCTTTTGCCGAGATGCTGCTAGAAGATTGCAAAAAAATTTATTATCTTTTAAAACACAATTTTTCAATGTTAAATGAAAAAATATTTTTTAAATGGAATGAATCAACTCGGCTTAAAATGGCTTCTGATGGATCAGAAAATTTTGAGAATTACGGTATTATCGTGACAGAAGAAAGCTTTGAAAATTTAAAGGAAATGTATGACAATTTTGGAAGCAATGTTTTTTGGGGCTTAAATTTATCTGTGAATTTTAATAATATTGAACCTTTGATTTTTGTTGGGAATCGAGAGACGCTTTTTGGTTTCGCTGAAGGAATTTCAGCTGCTGCAACAGAGAATGAAGAGAAAGCAGAAAGTGAAGAACTTTTATTTACGCCTTGCAGCTGTCAATGCTTACAATTTCGGCATTGGATATGTAGGAATTGTTGGAGCTTGTACAAAGTTGTTGATGCTGGACATGTTTGTTGTGGATGTGAAGGAGGTGCACAGAAAATATCAACCCTTCAAAAAGAATGCTTCCAATGCATTTTAAATTCTAAGATAAATGTTTCAAGTCGACGACATCGATCTAGTGGAAGTAAAGATTTTAAAGAAGCAAGAGATCAGCTATCAAATTTCTTTAAGCTTCAAGATCCACCGAAAAAGCGACCAAAGAAGCTTAAAAAAGTCGAAATAATTCCACCTGATCCAATTACTTCATCATCCCCTAAAGCAACTTATATACCACCACCACCTCCTCTTGTACCAGCTGCATCAAGTGCATCAACATCACATCCACCCCAAGCTATTCCTCAACCATTAGCAGATGACATCACAACTCTTGAACAACTACATGAAAAAGTTAAAGTTGCAACAGAGTTATGTGATGATGTGCTTCAAAAAGTTGGAAAAAAAGAGATACCTGAAATTCCAAAAGTAGAAGTTCCAGAAGTTGTCATTGAAGAACCCATTGGAGAACCACTGGAAGTTTTAAAGCAAAAAGTTGAAGAAGCGTTAGAATACGTTGAAGAAATAAAAGAGCATGAAGAAAGTAAAGCTAATTCAGAAGCCTAGAAAATTTTGTGGTTGTATTTTGTCCATATTTTTTGTTAAAATTATTTTATTCCTTTTTGTTCAAATTTTTATGTGCTTGTTTTAATTTTGTCGTATTTACCAGTAAATGTCACATTTATAAAAAACATTTTTCGTCTACACTAATTCTTTTATGCAAAAGTGCTAAAAAGATTCAAAATTTTTATTAACTTTATTTATTTTGTTTAACATAATTACAGTATATAATTTTTAAAACAATAAAAAAAATCAATTTTAGATTTTCAATGCTGTGATCAACATAGAAACCAATGAATGAATGATACAAGTTTCTGTTTGAATTTTACCTTAATTAACTATTAACAGTTTTCAAGAGAAAATTTTTTTAAAAATTAAGGTTTTGCATATTTTGAATAATAAAAAATGAGATGTTTTATCTCACAGAGATGTTACTTGATTTACATTGCCCTCTTTAGCGATACAGAATATGTTTAAATTTAATTTGATTGAAGTTATAGAAGTGATTTTAAAAAAGTTTCGTTTAATTTCAACAGTAAAAAGAAAACGCATTATTGCATCATTATTATGTTTTGTAGGTGTCTTTTGAAGATATGAATAAAATTGTGTCCCCGCAATTGCTTTTTTCTAAAACAGGTTTTGTTCGCAAAAGTGATACAAAAATGTCTGCTTTTTATCGAATTTTGGTATTTTTGGAAAAAACGTTCACATAATTCCACCTTTTTTGTACACAAAAATAGACAAAGAGTGAACTATAACTTTTTTTAAAAATGAAATGCCATTTTGACCTTTTTTTAGCTGCGTATAACGTTTATCAAATTTCAATGTAATATAAAAATTATTTCAGATGGCAACAAAAGATCGTTGCTTGTTACCAAAAGAAGTAAAGCGTGAAACTTTAGCTGGTGGTATAAAAAATGGCCAATACAATAACCTTAATTTAAATCAAAATCTTATAAATGAAGTAGAAAATGCTCGAACAGAAACAACTAATAACAAAACCTTCAAAATTAAAACTGATTCTTTCGATACAAAAGTTTCAAAATCATGGGAAAAATCTGCAAAAATCTGCACAACAAAATTCAAAAACATGGATAGTATTTGTGATAGCGAAAAACCATCTGATCAACAAGATAGCTTAAATAAAAGCACCCTTTCACTTCATATTGAAGCTTATGAAAATGCAACCAAGTCACAAAATATTGTTAATAAAAATGTTGATAATTCAAATAAACCAAAACAAGTAAAGATTCTTTGGGGATTTAGAGTAAAAAATTAATTTTGGATTCTGGAAATAACTTTAATATATTCGGGTAGCTTCAGATCTTCGTGATTTAATGGCACTACTAGTATTTTTTATTATCTGGAAATTAAAAAATTATAATCATTTAACGACGAGCGTCTAAAAAGATTTTTTGCACCTAAAAGATTTTATCGTTGCTTCTTTGGAGTTGCCCAAAACAAAAAAAACAGTGCGTTCTCACTGCTTCTTTTTCCCTTGCGCAAAAAAAAATCTGTTTAAAAAATGCAAAAAATACTTTTTTCTGAATTGTTTTCAATACAACGTTCCTTAATCGTTATTAATGCATTTTACAAAAAACTTAAATTTGCTTTTTTACAGGATTTCTTTGCTTTTCCTCGACAACAAAAAGAAGAAGAAACAATGGAAGCAGAAGTAATGGCATTTAAAGTATCAAATAAATTATTGAATCTGGGAAATACAAAATATGTCAAGCAAGTTCCAACAACTAGCATTTTGCCTTATATGTCACCTGAAGAAGTTGTTCATAGCAGCAGAAATGTTAGAAGAAGATCTTCAACAAAAGTTTTACCACCAAAATATTCAATTAGTTTAAAACGAAATCGATTTGCATCACTACCACAAATCGGTAAGGACTTTTTTGACATGTTGTAAACCGGATAAAAACTAAAAAAAGTTTATAGAATTAGCTTCACCTCCACGTCAACTATCTGTTCCTGTCATTTTACCAAGAGTTGAAGATCACAATGTTGCTCAACTTGAAGAGAATTTACCTGAAACTCCACCACCAGATATTCCACAGCATGAACTTGTTGCTCTTCCATCAAGTAAGAATTTCTGTTTATAAAGCTGTATGGCTAATTTCTTTTACAACTACAATATACTGTGAAGAAAATTTTGATTCTCGTTTAACAAAATATTTAGTAAATATTGTTGACCTTGTTTAACACTAATAACTTTTTAAGGCTTTTTTCAAACAGCTATACATACAATACGAACTTTTGATTTTTTTAATGCACTATTACGTCCTCATGAAGGCCCAAATACTCTTTTTTCATTGATTCCCGAACTTATCGGTTATGTAAGTTTTCAATATGTGTACATAGACGTTTATCGAATGCTACTGTAAATTTTAGGGTACAGGTACCACTGTGATTCAAGATTTGCAAAGACAAAGTTTTTGGTCAATGTGTGCTTTTATTTTTAATGTTGGTTTTTTAATTGAATCAGCGACAATCAATTTATCTGGATTTGTTCGTCCTGTTCGCATTGCAGTCATCGCTTGGTTTGGATTAATAAGTATTGCCGATATGATTGCTATTGGTATTGGCTCATTTAATGCTGAGCATATTAGTGGATGTATGTTTAATCTTTATCAATTTATTAAAAATAAGACGTCTGACAAAACTATTTTTAGGGATTGGTGTTGGTATTGGTCTCTTGGTTACTATTGTATCATGGTTTACATTGGTAGCAGGAATGGGCCAAGCCCGAAGTTTATTAGCTTTTCCACGACTTAATCCAATTTTAACAGGTTTAAGAATAATTATTTTTGTCGCTTTTTTTGTTTATGTTCATTTATTATTACAAGCCCAGCTAAATATTCTTTACGTAACGTATACGATTTATTTTATTGCATTTGTAGTTTCTGTTTTTGTAATTATTTGTTTTGGGGTTAATCCATCTGAACAAAGCTAAAATATAAATGTAGGTCATTATTTTTTGTTAAGTGATGCCAAAAAATTATTTTTCATAAATTATTCTGTTTTAAATTGTTTTTAAAATATCTTGTACTTTTCAATCTGTCTACTTTATTATTTTCAAAAGTTGTTATATATTTTTTTATTCATTTCTCTGTTGTCATCTCTCTTTTCATTAACTGAAAAAAAATAAATCAAACTAATGCTTTTTTAAGAGTCGTAATGCATAAAAAAATACATTAAATATTTGTTGAACATTTTTTATACCATAAAGTTTTTCTACTTACTTTGTAAATTTTTTATTAAATAGCCAATGAACTTTGATATTTGTTGACAAATTAAGATGGTTTGCACAATTTATTTCTAAAAATGGTGTATTCACTAACAGCATCATCTTGAAGCGAATTTAATTTAGTTGAAGATTTTAGAATTTCATTATCATTGTTCAAAACTGAATGTGAAAAAAAATGTGGTAGTGTTGAATTTCGATAAAATTTACAATTTTGATTATAAAAGTTTTTTAATCGGCATACAGCTACAACATAATTATTTCCAATAAATGATTCTTCAAATAGCCATTGATATAGTAAATTTCCATTTAAATCAACGTTTGTTGATGTTATGAAACACCCTGGTGAATATTGGTCATATGCATATGCTCGAAATGTATAACTAATTTTTGGATTGCAAGCCTTGTTGAAAGCTCTCTTTAGACATACAAACCGGCAAGTGAATAAATGAAGCGATTGATTATGTATATTGCTAAGCTTTTCTAATATATTTTTTGTCTTTAAGCTTATCTCATTTTCATAGCTTTTGTTATCATCAAGCCGAATAATACTGACACCAATTTTTTTGACACAACTGGATGCAAATACTGTATACTTATCCTTAAAAATTAAAATACGTTTTAGAAATTATTGAGTAAAAATTTACTTGATGTATAACATCAAAGCTAAAGGGGTGACATTGAAGAAACGTTAAAAATGGTTTGTTTTTTGTCATTAAATTAAATTCTGCTTCAAACCAAAAATTTTTTTGAGTCTAAAAAACTGATTTCAACGGAAAGCTGTTTAACAACAACAAACTTGTATTGACGTTTGACGAAATATTAATCGATTCATAAGAAAAGCAATTGAATCATTTTTGTAATTAAAGCTCATAGCCTTTTTACAATCTTCTTCTGTTACACGTTGAACGGATTTTCGAAAAAACTTTTCTAGCTATAAATTTTATTGTCTTAAAAATTGTTAATTAAATTCGAAATAGACTATTTTTAATGCAAAAATATTCTTTAAAATGCTGCAAAAAATTACCGTTTGTTCATCATCAATAATTTTCTGAACATCAAAAATTAAGCGTTTGCAATGACATTTATCCTTAGAGGACTTTTGCCTAAAACTTTTTTAAATAAACAATTATTCATCTTTTGCAATTACTTTGTTCGGCTACTATCATACATAAAATATGGGATAAAAATTAATGCAAATGTAGTATAAATATACAATAGCCATGCGGTTGTTACTCTTGTTTTATATTCATCTAGGCTGCTGTAGATATAATCTAAAATCCGTAAAAACATATTTTTTAATAGAATTATAAAAGTTTTACATTTTTTTGTATCAGATGATGAATGTGCTGTTAATGTCACATTTGTATTTTTATTACTTATATAAGTAATACTTGCAACGCTACTATTAAAGTAACCATGAATAAGTGGTATGACAGTTACAGAATAAATAAATTTTTCGTTTGGAGCAATATCAGCTAATTGAGTCTTCAGTAAACCGTTTGTTAAATTAAATAAATTAGAGGGGAATGAAGCTTCATCGTTAAATACAACTTTAAAAGCCGGCTGCTTTCCAGTATTGCAAATTTTGTATTCAATAGTATAATTACAATCCTTAATAGCATATCTTCTAATAGGTTCTTTATATACAACAAGTTGAGCAGAATGTGAATGAAATATAGTTATCTAAAGATAAAATAGAATGAAATATTGGTAAATATAATTGTCTCCAAAATTTATAGCTATCTTTTTTATCCTTATTAGCATGGATTAATGTAAAAAGAGCACTTACAAAATTAAACAACAGACAAATTATTAAACTTGATTTTATTACCATTGTAACAATATGTTAAAATCATCAAAACAAGAATATGTTAATAAAAATTTATTATGAGTGTATAAGTTAAAAACATAACACAAAGACTTGACAGCAATATGCAAAATGTGTTTCAGCAAGTAAACAACGGCATGCCAAGAAAAAAAGATGAAAAAAAAGATTCACTGTGTCAAAGAGGGCAAGAAAATTAGTATCGCAAAATAAAAGATTTTTTTCAACACAACATAAAATGTCTCTCTTTTATTGACTCATCAAACATGCATTGGAGCACTTTTTACATCAAATGACAAACATCATCTGCATAAATTTTTTTTGACGCAGTCAAAAATGACAAAAATAATTGTTTCGATGAATTGTTTTCACAGAAGACGTGAAACAAAATTGCTCCTTAACATAAACAAAAGGCTTTATGTATAAATGCTATAGCAACAAAATTTAAACTTTATTTATTTATTTTGTTTAACACGATTACAGTATCCCATTTTAACAATAGCTCTATCAAAAACCATATTGTTTCATAAAATTATGCCGTTGACAAAGTGCTTCATTATTTGTATTCTCTTCAATCCAATCACAATATGAGCTAGTTTTAACGAAAAGTGCTGAAATGTATTTGCATAAATTTTGTATTAAAGAAAAATGTGGAATTTGGCACAAAGCTCTAGTTTGAAAAAATGAGTGATCAAAATGTTCATAATCAGATGGCATAAGAAACAAACTGTCAGCTGTTTCTTTTAAAGCTTACAATGTTTGATAAAAACTTACATGTTGAAAAAAATGCAATTTCAGGTTGTAGAATTAAATATTCAATTGTACCACTTGCAATACCCTCTAAAAACCATCGACCATTAATAAAAGACATAAGTGGTCCACCACTATCTGCACTTGTTAAACCATTGAATGAAGCAGTACAAATATTTCTTTCTTCATGTAAAATGTTTTCTCCTCTGAAAATTTTCTTTTATTTATAAGTCATGAAAATCAGGAATTGAACGTAGTAAATTCTTCGACAGTCAATGAATTTCTTATGGATGATGTCGCACAAACAGAAAAACCTACTCAATATCACATGATTCTGTAGATTTCAATTTACCAAAATGCAATCGTTTTGTTGGAACTTTAATATGATTATTTTGATTAAAAAAGCCTTCTTTTAATTGACTATTATTAATCAATCCATCATAAGTTACTCCAAATCCAGCATACGTATAATAATCAAAGCGTTTGAAATGAAGGGGTAAACAAATAGGTGAAATACTTTCAGAAAAATTTAAATCTTCTCGAAGCTAAAAACATTATTTTTGAATTGAAAAAGGTTAATTAAAAAAGCTACCGTAATAATTGCAACATCATTAGACAAATATTTGCCATGATTTTCATGAGTGGTATAAGTATCAAATTTAAGTTGCTCCATTTCAGTAATGACAGTACTTCCAACTCGAATATATTTTAATGGATCATTTGGCTCATCAAGTATACAATGAGCAGCAGTTAAAATATGCCGAGGTGAGATAATACTTCCTGTACAATTTACACCATTTTCATACTCTAATCCAACAATCCAAGGAAAAAAGTTTTTACCAGCAGCTATTCCATCAAGAAGCTAAAAGAGGGAATTGGATTTAGGATGGCTAGAGAACTGATGAGTTAGGAAAATCAACAAACCCTATTAGAATTTTGTGGTTCAATAACATAATTTGATATTCCACAAGACAAATAATCATCATAAACTCCAAAAACTTGTACCAACAAACATCCAACAAAAATAGCTAAAACTTCTTTTAAGAAAGCCATTGCTGCTGTTAAACAACCTCTGACAAGGTTTTTTTACAAATAAAATTTTTTTTTAAAGTCTTGACAGAAGCAACGGCGGTTGCTTGTTTCATGTTTTTCTCTCTTTCATCCGTCATCATCAGAAGACACGTAATTTGTAATTTTTTCATAAAAAGCACCTTTGATTTTTCTCGCCCTTTTCAACATTTACAAAAACATAATTTTAATTTTATTTCTTTAACAACAAAATTTTTTATTCAACAAAAATGAAAGAAGTAACAAAGAGAAGGAGCAAAGATGGAAGGATAAAGTTTGCAGAAGATGTTGTAGGGACAGCAGTGGTTGTTGTTGAATTACCGTTATTACCATTACCGTTGCCATTATTTAATGTAAGATAATATCTAACTTCTTGAATGACAATTTGTCGGGTAGCATTAAGGGCTGCGGGTTCATTTGGCCAAACTGGGTACATATCAGAGCAATGAGCAGCACCTGGAAAAAACAGGAGGGGGATTAGGAATGGCTATGGTTTAAAAATCGGAAATTTTTATTGTTAATTTCGAATTCAAAGAGGAAATAAAAATCTTTTGATAACCAAAATTTTGATTTCAATTCAAGCTGTAGTTTGTAATTACTCACCATGTGTCAAAACAGACATTTGATGCCTTGATGCATCACTGACATAACTGCTCAATGAACTCCATGGGTCATAGTCTCCATTTGGAAGAACAACATTAGTGGCAGTATAATTCCATGGTGCAGGGAAAATAGTTCCAATTCGGGCAACTTGTTGAGTGATTGACATGGTATTAATATCAGCACCAAACATATCATTACATTGTTGTAAATAGTAACTAAAAGATATTTTATGAAAAAAGTAATTTTGTTTAATATCCACGGCTGAGTTGATCAAACAGAAACTTCAAATTTGGAGGTTACCGCTTTTGATCTACTGTCGTCGTCGGCAAAACATCAAAGGAGTAAGGCATTATTTTCCTCCTTTTAAAATTTTTTATAACATACTTTAAAGGAATTGCCCGATTAAACATGCCATTACTGTTGTCAGTGGTTTGAAGCCATCCTAATGCCATTCCACAACATAACCACATCCATCCCCGACCAGCTGCAATATCAGATTGAGTACCATTTGAATAGTCATAAGATGATTGATTGTAATATGTCATATCACCATAATAATCATTATCAAGTATATAAAATGGATTTGCATTTGTTGGATCCCAGAAAAAGATATCTCGAAGTCCAAGAACTGTATCATTTTGAGCAAGCATCTTTTTGCAAAGATTATCAATGTTGTAACCGCCTTCAGTAATATTGTCCTAAATAATTAGTAATAATTTTGTTTATCCAAATTTTTAAAAAATTAAAATTCCGATTTCAAAAAAATAGCCTTTCGTAAAAATTGTGTTTACATTTCGATGTTTTTTTGCTCAAATACGAAATTTCAGATTTTGAAATAACAAAGAAAGTTTGCATACCCGTGCATCAAATGTGTACTGGTCAATTCCTTGAAAGACATTAAAAACGTTTGCAAGGAAATTTGTTGCAAAAAGATCAAAATTTGTTTGATTTGGATCAAGTGGAGGAGTGATACTGTAATATCGATTAAAAATTATTAATTTGTACCAGTATGTAGCATATCTTACTTAAAAACACTGTTAAGCCTAGATCTGCCACTATCAGTAAAGGTCATCTGACGTATTTGATAAAAACCATCTCGAATTCGTTTATCACAATCAGTGTTTTGAATTCTTGACCAATTTGTGAAGGCGAATTCCATTACTTCTGCGTATTCTGTAAAAGAACATATGAATAAGGTATTGAAAAAAATGCAACTTTATTAAGATTTGAAAGTAGCTGTCGTTGATCTTTCATTAAATGCGGCAAAGATCAAAGAATATTGCAAAGTCAAAATACTTACCATAAAAGTCAAGCTTTGCCCAAAGTGGTGCAGAAGAACAAATTCCACCAAGTGTTAAATTTGCATATCTTGGATCAGCTCTAAACCAAGCACACAACGAGCCAGGATATGAACCACCGAAGATAACCCATTTAGGATTTGTCCATGTCATATTTTTATATTTAAAAGTTTGAATAAAATTTGCCAAATCTGCTAGAGCTTGTTGAGAAGTAAGAAGCCGCAGGGTGTTTGTTGACATATCACCATTTGTACCATTTTTATATGGATAACTTTGACCAAAGAATCGATGTTCCAATTGAATAACCAAGGCTTTGCTTTCGTTTGCCAATTTCATATATGTATAATCTTCTCGGCATACCCATTTTTGTTCTGCAGTTCCTTCTCCGCCAATCATTAAAAAGATTACTGGCTGATCGGTGACACTGGTATTAAAGAATTTTGGATTTACTTGGACGCGCTATAAAATGGTATTTTTAATAGTGTTAACGAAAAATGGAATTTAGAAATTCGATAAATCAAAATTTAGATTTCTTCTCAGTTTATAGAACTTACTTGATTCCATGTATCATTATTCTTTGTACCAAAGTTATCATGATCGACGATTTGTGTGAACCATGATTCTTCAGCACATTGATCACCAGCAGCATTACCAGGTAATCGAATTTTATCCAAATGATATCGAAGTGGTTTACCGTTTACAAACCCTGGAATATGCAGGGAATTTACGGTTGCAACAACAATGCTTCCAGCTAAAAGCAGAAAGAGAAAACCGCCTAACTTGGAAGTCATCGTTTTTGGTACAATAAAAATGAGAATAGTTTTTCGTTACTTTAAATTTAGCTTTGCTTCTTCTTTTAGGTGCTTGCTTAATTTCAACAAATTTTTTTTGATGATAAAAATGTCTCTAATTAAAAAGAGGCTGAAGATCAACGATGATTAAGAAGGGAAGGGATGAAAAAATTCTTTCATACATAATTTTTATGTGTTTTTTTTTCTTCCCACTCTGTTAAAGAAAGAGAGGAGCTTAATTTGAAGGTTGAAGAAGCTTTTTCGACATAAGAGTTGTTAGAAAAAGGAATTCTTTTTTTGTTATCAGTGATTAATTTTTTAGAAGAGCTATAAAAAGTTTGTTTTATTTTTTTAAAGCCGAAAAAAGGAATTTAAGCATTAATGAAATAAATGGGAAAATTTTGGAAAGAAATAAGGAAACAAATACTGTAGGCTTAAAAATTGAAAGAAGATTAAAAATGATTAATTTTTGCTTTTCAAATAATCATCATTGTTTGAAAGAGAAGAGATTTGTGTTTGTTTATATAATTTTTGTGAAGAGAAAAAACTTAACATTTTTCACATTGTTGGTGACATCATGGACTACAGTATCCAAATATGTAAAAAGCTAACAAATTTTTATAGTAAAACAATTTTTCATCTTTGTTGAAAGTTCGAATGTCCTCTTTCGGAAGAAAAACTATTACATTTATTTTTATCCTTATCATCAATTTTATGACATTTGTGTGTTTCTAGGTATGTACACTGATACATAGGTCTCAAGCATTCTATAGAATATACACTCAATTATTGGACTATTGCCCTTTTATAATTATTAATATTAAAACAATAAATTACTGAAGAAAAGAATACTAACAATTGTAAAAAAAAGTTACATAAAATCAGCAAGAATTTTGAGAGAAATTTTGACATGGAATGATGTGTGTTTTAAAAAAATTAAAGTAAATAAAACAAAAGAAGTTTGTCCATTAAAACAGGAGCGCTTATTACAAACAACAAAGAGCGTTGTTATTCTGCTTTATAATGTTTTGGAGACATTCAGATATTCATGTTTATTTTATAGTTTTCTATCTGTGCTAAAGATATGTCATATCCTTTTAAGCCTCGATAAAGGTAAACTTAAAAAGATAAAGCATCTGAAGGAAAACATGTGTTTTTGCAGAAAATGCAAAAACTCCCAAAACTTTTTTTCTTGACAAGTTGTGCTAACAGCACGCCAGTTAAAAATTGCGTTAAAAAAACACGCCAGTGCTGTTAGCTTTAATTATGCATGGATCATAACTAGATACAATTTTGCTAAAAAATATTTTTTCTTCTTTAAAAATTGCAAAGAAACACGCAGAACAAAACACACCAAGGGGGCAGACAACGAAAGAAGCGCTATTTCTTTTGTGTTAAAAATTGCGTTAAAAAAACACTTGCAAAAAAGCTTTTACGACAAAATGAAAAACATTTTCATGCACTTTTTTGTAATTATTTTTGGATAAAGAAAATACCTTTCTTTTATTATTAGACACGTCTTAAAATACTTCATACATTTATTAAAAATTTCGAGGCTGTTTTGTTTGCTTAACTGCCACGACGGCAAATACCTACACATTCAATAATTTAAATCTTATTAGCTAGTTAAAATTATCGATTGACCATTGCAATTTTTGATATGCGCGCTTATTTTTGAGCTCGCTGAAAGCTCGAATAGAAATGTTATTGCGCTGATTTTTATTTTTTCGTTAGCACACGTTTTTTTTCGTTTACATTTGTTTATCAATCTGTTCTTGGTTGGATGCATTTCCTTGAAATTTCGATAATCATTACGTATTTGTTACTGAAACTTTTTTATTATCGACATGTTTGTTTATTTATAATCGAGTCGCGTTTAAATTTTATATTTAATTGAATTCATGTGTTTAAAGAAGAAATTTAGATTATTATTATAATTCATAGCTGCTTGGAAACTGATTATAATAATTAGTAAAGATGGAGAATACTGTTAAAAAATATGTAAGTCTTTTTTTGCATTTCTTAATGTTTAAAAATCTCTATATGATTTAGAAGCTTAAATGTCCAGTTGCTATTTATTGGCCAATATCTGAAGATCGCTTAAAAGGATTGAAGGATAAACCTGGTGAATATTTAAGCAGTGTTATTTTTACGGCTACTAATATTCCTGAACTTCAATACTACATTTCAATCTTCCCTAATCTTGGTGGCAATGATGAAGGGAAAACTTGCATTTTTGTTTCTGTTCAATATGAATCCCAAGTTAAATTTAATTTGAATATTTCCACTGAAACTGCAAATATTTTTAAAAATGTTGAAGGTGCTCCTGAAGAAGAATCTATTTCACGTGGGTGCTACTATTGCAAAACTGAAGAACTATTTGATCAAGAAAAAAGATTCATTGTTAATGGAAAAATGGTACTTAAAATTGAAGGAACTTTGATGGTTGAAAAAGAAATGCCTCAAAAGGAACAAACATTTGGTGATCATCGTGATGCATTATGTCTTGGATTATGGAATCAAGAAGTAAAAGATTTCACTATTGTTGTTGGTGAAAAAGAGATTACTGTAAGTTAAAAATATAATTTAAGATTTATGTTTGTTTACTACTTTTTAAGGCTCATAAAAATGTTCTTTCAACTCGTTCACCTGTATTTGCCAGAATGCTTGAATGTGGAATGAAAGAAGCACAAGAAAATAACGTCATCATTAAAGATTTTACATTTGAAACTGTTGAAATGGCAATCAAATTTTGTTATCATCATAGCCTTGTTACTAATACAACATTGGAAGACAGAATGGAACTTATGAAGTTTTATGATAAATATGATATTGAGCTACTCAAGGTAAAGTTTTTGTTTTCATATTCTTTTAAACTCATGCATATATTTCTAGGATGATCTTGAAAAGCTTTTGATCTCTGAAATTGATGAATCCAATGTTTGCCTTCTTGCAAATTGTTCACTTCTTTCAAATGCTTCAAACCTTAAAGAAAAATGTTCTGAATTTCTTCGTGATTGTCTTCAAAAAACTAAGCCCGTTTGTGATTTTGAACTTCTTGATAAAGATTTTGCTATGAAATTGCTTAAAAATTCTTTCTTCCAAATCGCTGAATAACTTATTTTTTCGTTTGTTTTTGTGTTTTACATTTACAGTTATTTACTCAATAAATTTATTTAAATTTTAAAATTGTCTCTTAATCATATGCGGTATACTGTATTTATTACAGTATCCTAAACCATATTAGAAATAGACAGTAATTCTGGTAACTGAAAAAGCTTATAACAAATGTTTGCTTCAAATTATCTACAATCAAATTATCTACGCCTGGGAAATCCATTTTTTTCACACGTGAAACATAGTTCTTAACGCGAAACAGTAGCACATCTTTCACACAAATTTTTAAAAAATTGTTTTACAAAAAGCAATAATTTTTTACATCGAAAAAACTTTTTAAAAAATGAGCTCAAAAATTTGGTAAGTAATGATTAAGTACTGTAATTAAATGCTAACTACTCCAAACAAGGATTCGTTTTAAACAAAATTTACAAAATTTAATTTTAATGTTTTTGTTTACTAATAGCTTGTTTGCCATTAGTGCTCGAATAAATTTAATGCTGACGCTTCCTTAAATGTTTATTAAATTTACTAACATTTATTTATGTAAACAAAACCAAAACATAAATTTGTTGATTTAATTTTTTTAAGTTTTCCAAGTTCTTTGTCCTTTTCGAAGCCCAAATTTGTTTACATCTTTTTGTGGTTTTTTTCGTTGTTGTTGTTATTGTTGCTGCCAGCCGGCTGTCCTTTGCCTTTAAAACTTTTTAAAAGTAAAATTGATTTAATTTTTTTATTTATTAATTTTCAAGTTTCTAAAACTTTCAGATGCCAAGAAAAAGAAAGCATAAGATGGCAGAGGATTTGAATTCTGAAGTTCTTGTTATATCAAATTCAAAGCAATTTCGGGTAAATCTCTCATTTTATCATATAAGATTTAATAAATCTTTTATCACTTTTAGATTCAATTAAAGCTTCTTCTTGATCAATCACCATTATTAGAAGGGATATGTTATCCACCAATTGAAAAAATTTACTTTCAACAATTTAATGATGAAGTAATCAAAAAAGTGATTCAATTTTGTAAATACCAAAGAATTCTTGATGCCGTTGATGAAGAAGGAAGAGATGAGTTGATTAAATTTGCTGAACATACTAAAATGGATAAGCTTAAAGTTTGTGCATTTTGTATTCTGAAATTGTTTTATATAAAATATGGGTTTTAGGAATACCTTTTTCCACGTCTTGAAGCACAAGGTGAAATTATGGTATTGCCACAGCTTCCTGCTATTACTGATATATCTGATGAAGAAGAGGAAGAAGAGGATGTTGAAGTATTTCATCCAGAACCTCAAGGTGCATTTATTAAATTACCACTTCGGCAAGCTTCTATTACTGATGAATCTGAAGAAGAAGAAAATATGCCATCTGCACAACTCTATTCTATAAATTTAATTATGATAAAACCACAAGAAAATAATCAAGAAGATCAAATTCGTCCACAATCTTATATTCCACAAGATCCATTACATTCATTTTCTACACCGCAAATGGCTGTTACACCAATTACTATTCTTCCATCAACAGCACTGCCACCACAACAACGACAAATGATCTATTCAGCAGCAGCATCTCATCATCCGCCACTTTCACGTGCTCCATCATCTGCTGAAGAAGCTGAAGAAGGAATAATTGGAGAAAAGGCATATGGATCTGTTTCATATATTCCACAAGAAACTCTTACATTTCAACCAATTCCAGCAGCTGAAGCAGCACCAGCACAAAATGGTACATTTATTCAACGAATTCGTTCATTCTTTTCCTAAAATTGTTTGTAAATATTTATATTTTTGTTATTGTTAGTATTTTTGTTAAAGATTGTATTATTATTATTGTTGGACATCGAATACTGAACCGGTGCTAATACTTTTTTTATAGAAATATCTATTACTTGTTATTTTTATGGATGTAGAATCTCAAATAAATAAAACGTGGTAATACCAGGCCTGAGAAAAGCGGCCGAAATTTCCGGCCGGCCGCGGCCGCGGCCGAAAATTCGTCGGCCCGGCCGGCCTGCGGCCAAAATTTTTTCAGCCGGCCGCGGCCGCGGCCGGCCGCGGCTGGCCGCATATTTTTCAAAAAATTTTTAAAAACTTAAATATGTGTTTTTTCAATGATCGACGAAATTTTTGATAAAAATAAACGAAATTGTATACCCAAAAAGGCTAAAAACACATAATTCTATTAAAGAAACGGTGCAAAAGTCGATTTTAACCAGACTCAAAAACTGATCTGGGAGCTCATTTCTTCAACAAAACTAAAAAATCGGCCGGCCGCGGCCGTCTTATCTCGGCCTGGCCGGCCGCAGGCCAAAAATATATCGGCCGGCCGGCCTGCGGCCGCGGCCGGCCGAGGCCGGCCACGGCCAGCCGGCCGCATTTCTCAGGCCTGGGTAATACCAAAGAAAATACAATGAAAGATTACAGTTTAGCAGAAATCAAAGTTAGAATTCAATCAAAAACTGTTAATGGGTTTACCGCCCATGGCGTTCAAGCAAATTACAAGCAACAAAAGAGATGGTTTTGCTTTGAATTATTTATTTTAAAGATGATATTTTATAGAAACTTTTTCCAAAAATCAAATTTTAAGCTATATTTTTGCAAAGTATACTGTAACAAATCAATCAATTTGTTATTGGAATTAGTTCATTTTAAAAACTTCTGCCTTACAAGATACATCAGATTTTGTTGATCATATGATAAATAAAAAAAACAAGAAAAATGTCTTTGATATTATACCTTGTTTTAATTATACTAAATTTATAAAGTTTTTTATATTTACGACAGTTATAATTATAATTATACTTCGAGCAATAACTCAGTTTTCATTAACAGCAGCAACAAAAAGAAAATTCAAATAAATGAGTTGCTGTGGCGTTATGATCTTGAACATGTTTGAGTTAGAAAATTTTTTTGTTAAAAATTCTGTTGAATTTTTTTTGTAAATATCAAAGAATTTTATTTTTATTGAAATGCTTTAATTTTGTATATCCGTGTTACAGAGTTATCATAAGCTAATGCTGAAATAGCTGAATTTATCTACATTGTTTTTCTGTATTACTTTTATTCTTGTTAATTTAATATTTAATTTAATGTAGTACCGTCCTTATTTAATCACATCAATTTTTCAGTAATGTCAGCCAAAAGAATTCAATCTGCAACAGAAAAAGCTGTAGCATATGTAGAAAAAACTTCCAGAATAAAAATTCAAGATCTTCGAGATAATCCTGGTGCTCGTTCAACTGTAATTTAAATTGTTGTGTTGTGTTTAAATAATAATAATCATATATTTTCTAGGGTAGAATGGTATCTGCACAAGCACATAATCAAGCTGGACATACAATTGGTGAGCTACAACGTGCTGCGAAGCCACCACTTGGTTGGATTTGGGGTGATTTTTTTCGGCCATGGCATCGAATGTTTCCTGGTGAAAAAAGTTTTAATGGTGATATTAAGTAGGAGCTATTGTTTTTGTATTAATGTTAACAAAGCATATATATTTTAGTCTTAGAAGAGAATATGTTCCGCTATCTTTACTTGAACTTCAACGAATGATTGATTTAAATTGGATAAATCCTGATAAATTGATTGATATTTCAACGCTATGTAATACTCGTTTAGTACGGTGTGATCCACAATTACGACAATTTGGTATTGATCTTACAGATGAAGTATGTTTATGTATATCTATTAACATGTGCTTTTATCCTTTATTGCCGGAAGTTGGTTGCTATTGAGCAAAAGCAACATCAAAAGATCCTTTCCGACTGCTTCTTTTTTTCGCGCAACAAATAAATAAACATTTAATGTCATTTTTTAAGGGTGCCGAAATATTTGCTGCTAAAATTAATATTGAAGTACAATGGGCAAATCAAATGACAATTGCAGCCATTGAGAAAGCAGGTGGAAAAATTCGTACTGCATATTATGATTTGGAATCTTTGAGAGCAGCAGTAGATCCACAAAAATGGTTTAAAGATGGAAATCCAATTCCAGGAAGAAAACGTCCACCACATAGCTTATTAAGTTATTATGCTGATCCAAATAATCGAGGGTAAGCTTTTATTTTTGTAGATTCATTTGCATTTCTACAGTAACCTTTTGTATAATATTATTTGTGCTATTCTTACAATGTCCTTTTGTGTGTAACTTAATAATTTACTCTTTTTTTAGATATCTTGCTGATGAATCAGATATTGCAAAAAGTGAACAACGTTTAGCTGAAATATTAGAATATGAAAGAAAAATTGATTCAAAGCTTGCAGAACAATGGAAAAAAGAACATAAAAAACCGAATGAAATTTTTCTTGGCCTCAAACCTGGCTCACTTGTTTCGCTAGCAGATCGAAAAGTTTTTGAACCAACTCATCCTGCAATAATTGAACATTACAATCCAACTGAACCGTTAGCAGATCATTTACGCTAAATGATTAATTAGTGTATCTATGCATTATACTTATATATGTTTGTTAGTTTCAAATAGGTTTTATTCTTTTTGTCGTTGATTTGATTTGTGCCTTTATAACCTTTTTTTTTGTTTTTGCCAAAATATAGAAACAACTGTTTTGAAAAAGGTTTTTAAAAAAAGATTTATTTAAATTTATCTTTTTTGTTTCATTGCAGAATTAAATTTCGAATATTTTCAAGTCTTTCACGATATCGTTGATAGCGTTCTGCTTGAGCGGCATCTCTGGCAGCAGCTCGTTCAGAATCAAATTCAAATTTTCCAGTTCCCATTAATGTGTGCTTATTAATTTTTCCTTTCCATCTCACACAAACACCATGAAAAATTAAATTTGATTCAAAATGTATTTCATTTGCTTCTACTTTGACGGAATGTAAAATGAGATCTAAATTTATGCCATTTGATAGAATTGACTAAAAAAGTAATTTTGAAGTAAAAGTGATAGCAAAATTAAAGAGTTAAAATTTTGATTAAAATTCAGAAATGATTCCTTTGTCGATTTTGTTTTTTCCAATTTTTGATTAAAGAATCGAAATTAGAATTTTTTACAGTGTCAAAAGCATCTGTTTTTCAGAGCTTATGTTACGGTAATGATCTTCTTCTTTTTACATGAAAATTACATTTCTTTGAGAATAGAAAAGTGCCATTTTAATGACTAGATTCCTTCTTTTAAACCTTGTTGTTATCAATGATAGATATCGGAAGATGGCACTTAAAATGAAAGAAAAAAGGTCACAACTTCTTCGACAGTAATGATCGTTTACAGATAATCCTCTACCAGTTGTTTTTGGCACGCGATTACATGGTGTCTTTCTTTACTTACAAGAAAGGGCCTTGAACTTAAAAGTTATGCAAGAACGACGAAAAAAGTGATGGCGATAATGAAATTTTCGTTCTGCATTTTGTTTTACCAAAAAAGAAAAGAAGAGATAACGATCGGATTAAAAGGGTAAAGGTTTGTAGCAAAATTTCATGCCTTTTTAGTGTTGACAGCACTGCAATTTGGTGTTATATTATAAATAAAGAAACGTATTACTGTAGCTTACAAAAAAAAGCAAGTAAAAAATTTATAAAAAATTTACAGCAGCAACACTACCAAATCAAGAGTAAAAAACTTACAATATGTAAACGACCATTATTACAAGATTGAATAAAATTTTGCCTTCTTTCTGCTTCTTGTCCATACAAGCATCCAGAATATCGAATAGCTGTTGATTTTGTTAATGACGATAAAATTGGATCAGTTTGTAATGCTTCTGCTTGATTTTCAGCATTCAACATAATTTTTAAATAATCTTTTGAAATCAATGCAAGTAAATAAATAAATACACGTAGAAAGTTTGTATGTGGTAAATATGAATATATCTATTTTAGTGACTCATTTTTTAAGCTTCCATAACTTCTTTTTGGTGAGAGGAAGCGGAAAACTTTTTTATCAGTAAATAAAGCAGCAAAAAAAGCAATGACGAAAATCAAATAAAATTTTCACACAGTTTCTTTATTTTTTGAGGTTTCTTTCTTGATTTCCGGAAGACGAAATAACTTTTTGTGGGAGTGTTTAAAATCAATTAATAGACTAACTTGTTAATATTAACTTATTTTGAGGGAAAAACCAGAAAAGTGTCACCGTTTTTTCACCCTTTTTTAAAGGAGTCAAAGAGATAGATGTAAAAGATAAAAATAAAAATCAAGGTTTCTGCAACTGCTTGCTACCACTTTCTGTTTTTAATGTTGATGATGGAACGGAAAAAAGCGAGGTTCAGAGGAGGAGGCGAGTTGTATGTAATTTATACCTTTTTTATTGCTTTCCCCGCTTTTTTCGGTGATGGTTATACCTCTTTAAGTTTTGCTCCGCCCATTTATCACCGTTGTTTTACTCATTTAAATAAAAGAAATTGACACTTGCAAAAAATCATATATTTGTTTCATCAAAAATTGCAATAACAACTTACAAAATGTTAGCTTATTTTAAGATGTATTACGGTAGTTCACAAAGATATAACATGTGTTTTACAGTCGCTAATCTCGTGGACCGATAGGTGTATTTGCGCTTCTCTTCAAGGTTTTGTATAGTTTGAAACTATATAAAATCTAAAAAAAACATGGCTAATTGTTTAGGGGGTAAAAATATTTCATTAAATTAAATAATTAGCGTTTATCTAAGATGAGAAGCACAAAAGCTTTTGTTAAGGAAACATTCCGTTATCCAATACATATTTTCAAATTTTTTTTATGATTTATTGAAGCTTCATCTGCTTTTAAGTTGAATCTCAATAATTATGTAATGGAAAAGATGTGGTTTTGCAAAAATAGCAAAAATCTCCAAAATTTCTTCTCCTTAGTACTACCTTTATTAGTGGCTTTATAAAGCCTTGCTAAAAAAGCAGATTTTTTTGAGCGGATAAGAAATAGTCTCGGTTTTTGTAAAAAACGTAATTTTTTTTAAAACAATCGCAAAGAAACTCACAGAACAAAACACAACAGAAGGACAGACAACGAAAGAAACGCTATTTCTGTGTTGCAAAAAACAGCAACAAAAAAGTGTGCTTACGAACACATTTTTCGTTCCTCCAAAAAATGAATCATTCATTGTCTTAGATGCCGTCTTCTGAATTTAAATCATATTCTCCAGAAGTTATTTACAAATTTTTCTACTATATATATCAGGTAGCAAGAGATAATTTGATTACTTTTTTAACACTTCCTAAACCATGTATCAATGAATTCATATTCTTTTTAAAAAGATTTTGCAAAATTTCAACCAATTAGCTTCTCTACAGAAAAACATCCATCAGTTTACAAGCTCGGAAGTAACATATGTATTAACAAGAATGCTGATTCAAAACTGTGAACTTTTTATATATCCGATCTTTACTAATAGAAAGTAATCCCCCACCCCACTTTAGTCAACACAAATGTTTGATGTTATAATAACTTTATTAAAAGTAACAAACAAAACTTCACTCAATAAAAGACGATAAAATATAATAAAACGTAAAAACTCAACAAAACAAATAAAATGAATTTTTTAATAAATTAAGCTTCACCAGCTTCAGCTTTAACTTCTTGTTTCACTTCATCAGCAGCTTCAACTTTAGCTTTCTTAGTTTCAGCTACTCCTTCTTCAGCTTCACCATTATTTTCATCATCATTTCTGGCACGCTTATTACCTCTATTATTAAAATCACGACCACCACGATTTCCGCCACCACGTTTATTTCCACCACGACCACCTCGACGATTTTGATATCCACGAGTTTCTTTTGCTGATTTATTTTTACTGAAATCTGCCCAATACTTTTCTTCTTCTTCACCTTCAAGAACTTTGCATTGAATTTCTTGTGCTTGAAATAGAATTTTTCCATCCGATTCTTCTTTCGCTGCTTCATTCATCTTTTCAAGAGCTTTTGTAGCTGCATTTTCTTCAGTTGACTGGAATCGAAGACTAGCCTAAAAATAATGTTGAAGTTATAGAAAAGATTTACTAAGCTAATATAAAACATACATCTGATGAACCTGGTTCATAAACTGCATATGCAACAGGAGCATATTTATTGAAGAATTCTTTGAGTAAATGAAAAGTAACATTTTCTGTTGGGAGCCCAGATACATGCATAACTTGCCCCTTCAAATAAACAGCAGCAGAATGGGCATCATCAGTCTTTTTACGAGTTTCATTTTTCATCTGATTCTTTAGAGCTTTTTCAGCAGCTTTACGTTCTTTATTTTCAGCAACTTCTTTTGCCCAATAATCATTTTGCATCATTCTGATAATATCAATATCTTTATACTTTGCAGCATCTTCATTTTTAACAAATTTTTCAGCAGCTTCTTTATCTTTAAATGTAGCAAAAATTGAGCCTTTAAAAAGTCTGGTTTCTTTGAGTCTACGCATTACGACATTGACAATTGTACCATGAGGTTTAAGATATTCCATAATATCATCAAGAGTAGTTTCTGGAGGAAAGCCTTTCTATAACAAAGAGATCGTTTAAAAGCTAATATAACTAGGAGTAATGCTATATACTTACAACATAAACAGTACGTGTCTTAACTTCTTGCCAAAATTCAAGACTATTTTCTGGAATTGGTACAGCAGGATTACGACGAACTTTTTCACCATCTTCTGAGACATCAACAATTTCACTATCTTTTAAAGCAGCAGCAATTGTAGGCTTATCTGTTGTTAGCTGTTTTAGACGATTAAAGGTAAGAAGAACATCAAATGGTACCCCTGAAAGTTAAGTGATTAGTACATCTGTATAACGCATATAAACAAGATCCTTACATCCATGATCTTTTTTCATTTCATCTTGCAGAAATTTATCACGTTGTAGATTTACATCACCAAAGTAATACTAAAAGAGGGTAATATATTAAAGCAAAAGTATAAGCAAAATATACATACTTCAATTTGTTTGAGAACTTTACCATTGAGATCAGAATCTTGTCCGTTGGAAGAAGACATTATTATTATAAGATATTATTACAGTTATAATATAATGTGGGTATTTACCTGAAAAAGAAAAAGAAGTATACAAAAAAGGGATAGATAGAAAAAAAAATAAACGGAAATTGACGTAAGAAAATAGTAAAATTGCAGCAGTAAGAATAGCAACAGAGCAGAGACAAAAAAAGTATTCCTCACAATTTAAAGTTTGGGATGAACCGCTACGGACATTTTCGTTGTAGGAAGAATGCATGGCTTACAATGCATGCAACACTTTTTTGTTGATGTAAATGGCATAATTATAGATAGATTTTCTTGGATCTTTTTTCTTAAAAATATTTATAATAGACTATATATGAGATCCATATTGAATTGAGACAAAAGTTAATGGAGAAAAAAAGGAAATACATGTTTGTTGTTGTAGCTGTTAAATGAATAGTGTGTTATTACTCGAAGTAATGTTTTTATTACAGCTTTCATAAAATAAAAAACTGTATAAATTCAATGTATTTAAAACAATGTGTAATAATAACAAAGAAAAAAAACTGTTACTTTTACAAAATTTGTTAACATAATTACAGTAATATCATGCTATCGGATGTGTTGTAGAAAAAACAAGTGTATTAACTAAATAAAAAACACTATCTTTCTGTAGATTAACTCTGAAGAACATGGTTCAAATTTATTTTACGGCACCTCTAGGTAAGGCAATAGTCCTTTTTTGGAGTAACAAAGAAACGCGCGCACGCATTCTTTTTTGTTTTTTATTGCTGTTTTTAACACAAAAGAAATAGTGTTTTTTCGTTGTCAGTCTTGCGCTGCATTTTGTTTTGCGTGTTTCTTTGCAATTTTTAAAGAAGAAAGATTTTTTTTTAGAAAAACCAAGACTAATTATGGGCTAGGTATTCATAATTAAAAAAAGCGATGGTGGTGTTGTTAGCAATGCTAACAACACCACCTAATTAAGGAAAAAGTTTTGGGTAGTTTTTGCAATTTCTGCAAAAACACATATTTTATCATTACGTGATTCTTTAATGAGACTAAACTTATAGAGATAACGCTTTAACAAATCTGACAGAAAATAATGGACGAAGAATACCTTTTTGTTGAAATCAAAACATTGAAGCTTTTTGTTCTTTAACTTAAAAATCTTTTTACTTAGGGAACATTCAGAGCTGACGTCAGCAAAAAATCAATTGTTTTTTACCCCATCCATGCCTAAATCAGCAAATTTCCTTTGGTCTTTGCCGCTTTTAATATTAAGCGTCACATTTCGCCTACCCCCACCCACCCATAAAATGCGTCTGGACAATCCCTTACAATTTTTTAATACAGTTTTTACAACAACAAAAATAGCATTTCTTTGTCTATCATTTGAACGTGAATACAAAAATGCCTAAAAAGGTGCAAAAAAATCGATAAAATACCGTACACAAGGTTCTTCAATAATTTTAAAAATGCTATTGTATTTTAAAAACACTGTAATTTTAATGTTTACAATTTTATTAATTCGTTTTGTCTAACGGTAGCCAAATATGGCAATTGTATGCTTTGATACGATTATATTAATGCTAAACATTGTATGTTTTACCCCAGAAAGTCAAAGAATAATGCTTTATTACACTAAACTGTGACCTGTTTTCAAACCAACAGAATTTAAATTCTATTAGTACCAGTCAGTATATTCAACGAGAAACATTTTTCGACTCCATTTTTGGCATCAAATTTTTTTAATTCCGTTTTTTTCATTCACAACATCAAAACCGCAATGTCAAAAAAGTCCAGACTTTTTGAAATGTAACAAATAAATAGAAAGAAATGCCACACCGTTAAAAACTGAAATTCCTGAACACTTTTTTCTGGGAGGAAGAAAGGCAAAAGTCTTTTGGGACTAACTATTATTTTTTTTTCTGGCTGCTGCAATAGTGAGTTGTTGAGCAGGCGTCAAATTGATTGCTGCTGCTTTTCTACTTTTTGAGATGGCCCGCCACGGGCCACTTTTTTTTGTTGCTGCTGTTATAGTGTTTAAGCTAAGATTGGAAAAGAAAAACGTTTGCTTGCCTTTTGGTTGCTGCTGCTGCATTTTGGCAGAAAAAAGAAAGGCATTGTGAAAAACAAAAAATATATATTTTTTTCTCCCATTCTTTTATTTTCAATTTTATTTTTTAAGTTGTTTTTAAAAATAACAATTGTTATATTTTATTAATACTAAATTAGTTGTTAAAATTGGCAGATTTGTAAAACTTTTACTGAATCCAAGGGGTATACGGTATTTGTAGCAGCAACAATGGGAAATAGTGCAAGTTCAATATCAGATTTGAATTTATTTTCAAAGGGTGGTGTATTTACATCTGAACAATTAGATGAATATCAAGTAAGTGCGGGCAACAGTATCCTTAAAAATAGTTTTTAAACATTTACTTTTTGACCAAATATGTTATAACAATGTATTTAATAATACTGTATTTTTAATCATAAATTTGCATAAACTGAACTTTCTAAAAAACTAATTTTGGTTTTTACTGTAATTTCTCTCTTAAACTTATCTACACTTTTTTCAGGACTGCACATTCTTCACAAAAAAAGATATTCTCCGGCTATACAAAAGATTTTATGCTTTAAATCCAAATAAAGTTCCATCAAATATGCAAGGGAATCGTGCTTCCATTGTTGCTCTAACCTTTGAAGAAGTTGAACGAATTCCTGAACTTAAAGAGAATCCATTTCGTCGAAGAATTTGCGAAGTTTTTAGTGAAGATGGATGCGGAAATTTAACATTTGATGATTTTTTGGATATGTTTAGTGTATTCTCTGAAATGGCTCCACTTCCCTTAAAACTTAAATATGCTTTTCGAATTTATGATTTTGATGGAGATGATTATTTAGGGCATGATGATTTAAGTAAAATGATTCGAAGCTTAACAAGGGATGAATTAACTGATGAAGAAGTGGAATTTATTATTGAACGGGTAAGCGTTAATATCATACAAAATTGACACAGATACAGTATACCTAACTAATTTAAAAACATACTGTAACTTCGAGCTTTAACTTTTACCGTGCTAAATATAACACCTACAACAACCCTAATATTAGCAATGCTAAAACCTACAGTAACCTTGAGCAAAATTTAAACTTCACCAAATTTCTTTTCAGATTATTGAAGAAGCAGATCTTGATTCAGATAGTCAAATTTCATATGCTGAATTTGAGCACGTTGTTTCACGTTCACCAGATTTTATCCGAACATTCCATATTCGTATTTAATAATTTGATTTTCACAGTTTTTTATTACATAAAATTTAAATAAATAACCAAAAAACAAATCTACAGAATTACATAACAATCTCTACTATTACCATTATTATTCTTTTCTAGTTTTATCTCCTGCATCAGTAACTTGTTTGTAGACGGTTAAAGCTTGAGTGACCTGAAAACAAGCAATTGTTATAATAACTCTAAATACTATAACATTCTACTAAAGCAATCTCAAATACACAGTTGTAAAAAGCTTACCATTGAATTAACATCATTTGCATTTGCAGGAACAATAAGAGTGTTAGATTTATTTGCAAGATTTGAGAATGCTTTAACATATTGTTCCGCAACAACCTGAAAACAAGCAATTATTACAATAACTCCAAATACTACAAACAAGAGAAGCAGCGTGATGACCACCTTCTTTATTTAAAGCTTGTGAAACAAGTTCAATAGCTCGTCGACGAGCTTCACCTTGCATTTCAATTGCAGATGCAACACCACGTGCTTCATTAATCTTTTCTTGCATAGATGCTTCAGATGATAAAATTCGTGATTTCTTTTCACCTTCTGCAATATTAACTGCAGCATCTCGATGCCCTTCGGATTCTAAAATTGCTGCACGCTTTTTTCTTTCAGCTTCAACTTGCATCTAAAAAGTGGTTTTTAAAAGTTCAAAATGGCAGAAAATAAAAGTAACATACTTGCATAGCTTCTTGAACTCGAGATGGCATTGTCATATTTCGAATTTCATATCGCATACATACCAACCCCCATGGTTCAGCAGCTTTATTAATTGCATCTAAAAACATTTACAGTAATTTCACCGAACCATGCTTTCAAAACTTACCAACAATATTAACATTAAGTTGTTCACGTTCTTTAAATACAGTATCCAATGAAATTTTACCAACTTCTGAACGCATTGTAGTTTGGGCTAGTTGCGTTACAGCAAATTCTGGATCATCAACACCATAAGAAGCCTACAAGAATATTTCATAAATGCTTGTCTTTATAAGCCAGAAACAAACTTTATATGGATCAATAACTCTGAGATATAAAACACCATCAAGTTGAACTTGCACATTATCTAATGTAATAGCACCTTGTTGTGGAATTTCAATTGCAATTTCTTTTAATGATTGAACATATTTAATTCGATCAAGAACAGGAATCAAAAAGTTTAATCCCTAAAAAATAGAATGCATTAACAACATGATTATGTTTGCTATAAAACTTACAGGTTCAAGGATTTTATGAAATTTACCCATTCTTTCAATAACCCATGCTTCTTGTTGTGGTACAAAATTAATTACTGTATTCCTTGCAAATGTTGGAGAACTTGTTGAGATATTTCTACAAAAAGTTGTATGTATATGTGATATTATAAAGCAACATGTTTACCTTGAAGTTACAGCATTGATATAAGAGCTTGATACACGATATAATTGAGCACGACCAAGCATATTTAGCCTATTCATTTTTAAATCAGTGAAAAAAGAGCTGAAACAATAAAGTATTAGTAAAAAGAAAAGGACACATAAATCTAATAACATTCAATTTATCCAGTTCACGCCATTGAAATAATAAATTTTTATTATAAAATACATGATAAAGTTTTTTATACTCAAACAAATCGTCAAGAAACAAAGACTAAAAAAGTCATACTTCATGTAATGACGACATTTGCCACTTTAGCTCAACCGTTATCTTTAACGGCAGTGTTAGATGGTCGATGAACGTAGAACTCCACGATAAGCACGTTAATAGCTATGTTAATAGCTGTTCAATTTGTAACTAAAAATTTGTTACAAAACAATATTTATTTGTAAAAAAATATAAAGCTTCATGTATAACATCAGCAATTTTTTTTGTTTAAAATATCAACTTGGCGTTTGGTTTCAATTCGCCAACAAGAGTAACAAACTTGAAATTTTTGAAAAACGTTTTAACTGTTGCATTAGCTACAGTGCTCCGTAAAAGTATAGGGACACCTGAAATATTACAACTGTGGGCTTCCCTGTGGCGGCATAAATTTGTAGGTAGTATTAACGTATTGAGGACGTTTATAAACCACTATGTACGATATTTTAGCCTTTGATCTTTGCCGGTTCTCATTTTAGAGCCAAAACATTAAAAAACGCTTGTTGCAAAAGTATAAGGACACTTCTTAAAATCCCTAAATTTCTATTAATTTGAGGTAAATGGCATTATATAATAATAAAGTATGCTATTTCTGACACATGTATCATGATTTTACTCGAAAATATTAAATACGTTTCATTTAACATGGTGTTGAAAACAGCAGTTTTAGTCATTTTTGGGTTTTTTGACACGCCGCCCAGCCACGCCAAATGTGGTTAGAAGAAATCTGAATATGCTATTTAGCAGTCCTTTATATTGTTATTGAATCCCCAAAGTTTCATAGCTCCGCGATATTTGGGAGCTTCAGGTTATTTAATCGAAGTATGGGAGAAAACACAAAAAATCGGAAAAAATGTGAAGAAAGTTAAAAAATTGCGTTTTTCAACAAACTTTGATCAAGTAATCTGAAGCTTCCAGATATCGCGGAGCTATGAAACTTTGGGGATTCAATAACAATATAAAGGACTGCTAAATAGCATATTCAGATTTCTTCTAACCACATTTGGCGTGGCTGGGCGGCGTGTCAAAAAACCCAAAAATGACTAAAATTGCTGTTTTCAACACCATGTTAAATGAAACGTATTTAATATTTTCGAGTAAAATCATGATACATGTGTCAGAAATAGCATACTTTATTATTATATAATGCCATTTACCTCAAATTAATAGAAATTTAGGGATTTTAAGAAGTGTCCTTATACTTTTGCAACAAGCGTTTTTTAATGTTTTGGCTCTAAAATGAGAACCGGCAAAGATCAAAGGCTAAAATATCGTACATAGTGGTTTATAAACGTCCTCAATACGTTAATACTACCTACAAATTTATGCCGCCACAGGGAAGCCCACAGTTGTAATATTTCAGGTGTCCCTATACTTTTACGGAGCACTGTATCATGAATTGCAATCATAGATATTTTTAATAAAGTATAATTTTGCTTTATTTAAATCACACGTTGCTCTTTTCAATAGCCTGCTAAAGTAGATCACATTACTTTTTACATTCAGCTTGTTGTTATTGTGTGAAAGCGGCAACATTCTTTATAAAAACATTACCGTAACCCGTTTCATCGAATGAAGAAAATGTCTTGAATAATTATGTTAAAAATTTTGTTTTGTAAATTAAAAGTACCAAACAAAATTTGAAAATTTGTTTGTAGTTTTGAAGAAATACAAATAAGTGTTTTATCAGTAAATGTTCATATTTTATCATTGATTTATTTTTATTGACTTTATTATCACTTTCCAAATAAAAATTTTAAAGCTTCTTTAATTTTTAACTAACATGTTTTGTTTATCATTATTTTTATAGCTTTTTATTTCAAATGATTCTGTCTAAAATATTTTTTCTGTTTATTTTCTATCAAATGTCTAAAACTGAATACTCTGCAAAGCAACCAGTAGAAAGTAATGTCTTGTTTCCATACCGATTTAATCATATAATTTTTGTTGTAAGCAATAACTGTACTAAAGAAAAATTTGAAAAATTATTAAATACTTTTATTACACTTGAAAAAAAAGCTAGCGAAGGAACATCAGCTTTGAAATGGCAAACTGCAGTAAACTTTGGCGGAATGGATACCCAGTTTTTTAATGCTACATTAAATGTAGATATCCTTAAAAATTGCACCGATGTATGTAGTTTTTTATAGAGATATACAGATTTAACTGTTATGTGTTTTAGTGTTATGTCAATTCTCAAGTTGAACAAATTGGTGAAACTGTTTCAAATGCAGTTTCAGATCTGAAGGATTCAAAATGTGATGTAAGTATAGGGTTATTTAATTAAAACTGAGCCATGTTTTTCTTGCTCGCAAATAAATTTATCCAAGAAGAGCCGTAACTTAAGGGATATTCAGGGATGAGGAAAATTAAAAAACACAAAAATTAATTTATTTTTTTTATTATTCATGAATGAATATATTCAGGTATGGGGTATATGTTCAGAAAGTGGTACAAAAAAGTATACGCTTGTCGTATCGGATGTATGCGTTTTTGGAATCAATGAAAATGGTTTTGGATTACTTATGAATAATGAAGATGACGTAATCAATTGTGAAAATAAAATGGGATATACATGGGAATTTTTTTCTGTCACCAATGTTATATCAAAAGATTTTGAGAAATACGCAAATATGTATCAAAAATATTTTAAATATCCTTCATTAGCAAAAGTAAATTTTATTGCAGTTATAAAATATAAAAATTATGAGATTATTTATGAAATTTTAAAATGCAAAATATTTCATTCAAATAGTTTATGTCTGGAAGATTGGCATTCTTTCACTGGCATCTTTAAAATTATAAGTGATGACGAAAGGGAACATACTTATGTCGAAATGTCGTTGCCATTATATTTCAATGAAGAACATTCATTTGAATGGTTTATGGATAATTACAAAAAATTAAGGAATCTAGGCTATGAATATTTTCAATATGATTGTGAAATTATAAATAGATTTCTTAAAAATATTAACGATATGGAACTTTATTATGAACAATACAATGTTTTGATAATTGAAGATTCATTTTCAAATTGTTTTGATTTTAATTTGCATTGGAGGAATCATACAATGGTAAGATGTTATTTATGTTTAAAATATGAAAGTCTTTAATGTGGGTTTTATTGTAAAGAAAAGCTTGTTTAAGATCTTTAAATTTTGGTAAATTATTCACAAAATTTGAAAAATCTAATATTTTATTTTTTTCGAACATCTTCTTTCTCTTTGTTTTCTTCAGAATTCACAATGGTAAATTACGCATGTTTTAGAGAAGGCTTGAAATTATTGTCTTACATTCTGAAAACGTAAACAAAGAAGCCTATATAAATTTGATATATGAAAAACCAAGAATCCCCTACATTTCATATAATGATGTAACATTAAATCATTTATGGCTATTTAATATAAGTGATAACACTTCATTGGGAAATTTTTGTGAATACAATACTATATGTGGATCAACCGTACCACAATGGAAGATTAATGATTTACCTCAGTTAGAAAGTGATATAACAACACTCACAACACCCACAACAACAACGGCAATAAAGACGTCATCGACAACAACGACACCAACAAAGCAAACCTCTGAAATTCATACGCAGAGTACAAATACAACTAAAACACCTGCTTCCACAGAAACCACAAAATCTACTGCAATATCTGATAGCATAGACAGAGATATTTTAATTACATCAATTATAACTCCCATACATTCTAATAATGAAGAATTAAATGCAGTTGTAATAATAATTGGAAGTGTAGTAGTAGTAATTGTTGTTGGTGGTGCAATATTAATATGGATAACTAAAAAAATCATAGCAACAAAGAAACAAAATAATTTTCGAAATGATCTTCAAAGCAAAGTTAAAAATTGTTCATTTAATTCTCAAATATCAAAAGAAAAACATTGGAAAATATTTGTTGAAAGTAAAAAAGTTGTAATCGATTTTGAAGATGTTAGAGGAAAAGGTGCATACGCGACTGTGTTTTCTGGTAAGTAGTTGTTAAGCCCCGGGAAATGATCAAAATCGGGAGGTTTTAACTAAAACTGAAACTTTTTTGAATTTTTAAAGCAATTGAAATCTCGATTTCGCAAAGCCTTAATTATCTCACCTATAAAAAAAATTTCAGGTTCAATAATTGAAACCAGTTCCTTTCATTTGCTGAATAGAACTGTAATTTCAAAGTCATTTTCTTCTATCCAATTAGCCATTAAAATTCAATCAAAGTTTGATGTCAATGAAGCAGAAGAATTTTTGGCTGAACTTAATTCCTTGATTGCTTTGAAAGCTCATAACAATATTGTTAAAGTTCTGGGATGGTCGCTATTGCAAGAAACTCCAATATTAATTACAGAATTAGCTGACACGAATTTATTAGCACATGCTCAAACATTACCAAGTCATTTACAAAATCCTTTAAAGGCAAGCCTACAGTATCTTTGGCAAATTAGTGATGCGTTGAATTACATTTCTGAGAAACGAATGATTCATCGAGATGTTGCATGCCGAAATATTCTATTATTTGATACAAAAATTGCAAAATTAGCAGATTTTGGGCTTTGTTGTTTTTGTAATAAGAATGGAAGCTTTAAAGATTCAGTAAACAACAAAAAGTTTCCTATAAAATGGCTTTCTGTTGAAGTTTTAAAAGAAAACATATTTTCGGAAAAATCGGATGTTTGGGCATTTGGAATTGTTTGTTATGAAGTTTTTTCATATGGTAATGTACCGTATTCTTCAGTGGATGTTTCAGAAATGTTGAGATATTTAGAGGATGGAAAAAGACTTGAAAACCCAAAGGATGCTTCTTCTAACATGTATGAATTAATGCTTAATTGTTGGAATGAAGATCCGAAAAAACGACCAACTTTTAAAGAAATAAATAAAAGAATACGAATAATGCTCGAAAAAGAAACAGTTAAATATGGATATTTAATGCTTTCATAAAACTTGTATGTATATTGAAGTCACAAAAATGATTAAATTTTTATGTAATGTTTTAAATAAAGGTTTTTACAGTATTACTTTAAAAAATACAAAATAAAAAAGGATAAAAGATGAGTACACAATATTTAAATTTTAAAAAACACAGTGACTACTTTTCAAAGTTTTAGAAATTCTTTGTCTTTGAATGGCAATGATTGACCTCAGATTGAACATTTACAAATGCAAAACATTCCACTGCATATTCCAGACCCAAATTCTCCTGTGATGATACATAATTCTTTACAAAGTTCTTCATTAAATGTAAGACAACCAGTTACACTCCCTGGCTCAAATACTCTGGGCTCACATCTAAAATTAAGAGAATTTTGTTTAAATATTTGACATAAAAATATGAAAAATTGTTGAAGTGATATTTTCTACAATACTTTAGAATGCGCTATTTTTCTCTTTTAAGCCTCCTCCAAAATCACGTAATCTCTTGATAACCCACAAAATAAAAACTAACCGTGTTTCAAAAACTGAGGAAAGTGCAAAACGTACAAAACACACAGCTACAAGAAACAGTAATATATTCATTGCTAAACAAAAATTTTTTCGACAGCTGTTAGCAACTATCTCTGTTTAATAATAAAATAATTACAACAATTTTAAATAATTTATTTTTACAATTAATTGAATGTATATGGAAAGAAAAATGACAAACAAGATAGCAGATGTTGAAATCTTTAAATATATTTTTTAAAGTAAACAATGTCATTAAAAAGTCTTATCATTTTTTCTAAATATGATAAACATTTTAACCTGCATCTTGTTGATGCTTTAATTTTTTTTTAAAAATTTTGTTTCCGCTGATAACATTTGCAAAGGTGAGGTGATATCATGATTTCTGGAAATTTACCATTCTGTGTTACCAAAAATAAAATCTTCCTATGTATAGTGATGCATCATTGCGTAGAAAGTTCAAACAAATTTATGTGTTTTTTCAAAATTTTAATTGCCTAATTAAAACATCTAAAGAAATATTTTCTGTTTTGAATTTGCTTAAAAACTTATCACGACGTTAAAAAGTAAATATTTTGTTAATTTTTGACCGCTTAAATGTAGTATAAAAAGAAATGCCAAAAAATCAAATCAAGCAATCTTTTGTTGTTAAACTGTTAAATACAATTCATTTATTTCAATCATGAAAGTTTTGTTCTTCTTTTTAGCTGTACTTTTTGCAATTGCAATTTCAACAACTTCTGCAGCAAAGTTAGTTTTTACTTTCAAGCTGTAATTCAAAGTTGTATGAGAGATTTTGAAGGATCATATTGGAATGATCTGAAAGAGTCCAATAACTTGGATTAGCTCCTCATTAAGAAAAATCAGTTTTTGAGCTTAAATAACTAAACAAACAAAAAAAGACATTTAACTTTCAGATGTACACCTGGTACTGTAAGTGGTGTTGGATGGGGTCATGGTTGTCCAGGTGATAATGATGAATGTCATAGACATTGCATTGGAATTACTGGTGCAGAATATACAAGTGGTGGCTGTACTTGGATGGATTGTCAATGTCGATGCTAAATTATTTTTATCCCTGAATGAACCGTCAAATTCGAAAAACATCTTTTTAACATTTTTTATCTAAATAATTTTTTTGCTAAATTGTATATTTTTAATGAAATTTCTTTAAAGTTAAATTTTAACAAAATGAAAAATTTTTTAATAAATTATAAATCCAAAATATAATAAACTCAAATTTTTAAAAAGCATTTGCAAGTACTGCATTTTGTTGATGTCTAAGTTCTTTGGTAAATATAAAATCAAAAATTTATTCTAGTTTTTGAACAACACAATACTACTGGATAAATTAATTAAATAAAGTAGCTTACATTTAAAAAAAACGTTTTATGATTAAAAATTACGGTAACTCTATTTGAAAAAGTTGAGCTGGCCAAATGGTTGCCTATGACAACGTCTATCAACAAACAATTTTCAAAAAACTGCTGCTGTTTTTACAAAATTTTACATTTTTTTAATTCAATTACAAATTCTTTTTATTAATACTATTTCTATTTTTAGATAAAATGTCAACTTTATCTGATCTTATTAATGCTGATGACGATACACCTCCAAAAGCATCTCAGCAACAAGCAGCTTCAACAACTTCTCAACAGCAGCAGCGACCATATCCTTCACCTTTATCATCACAGCAGCAACAACAAGCTACTACTCAATTTATTCCACAACAATCTTCATTAACAAATTATAATCCACAACAATCTTTTCAGTCACAATCTTCATCATTATCTCAACAAGGATTTTATTCACAGCAATCACCACAAAATATTAATTACGGCAATGATGGTCCATCATCACAATTTTATTCTCAACCACAACAACAATCGCAGCTTTATCCTGCTCAATATTCACAAAATTCTTTTGTTCCACCACATTTACAAGAGCAGCAACAGCAGCAGCTTCAGCAACAACAAGAACCAATTGAAATTGATGATGAAGAAGCATATGAACCTGAATCACCAGAAGAACCACCAAAACCTCGAACAGAATTGGATATTGCAATAAATGGAATAAATGGTGATGATCCACTTCCTGCTACACCATTGATGATTTGTACGGATCGACTTTATCAAAGCTTTAATAATTTAATTTTGGATTTCTTTCCTGAACCTGGACTTGCCGCTCCACAACAAAGTGATATTAAAGAAACTGCTGAATTTAATGTTAAATCTGTATGTTTCTTATACACCTATTTTACTTTCTAATCTAATCCTTGTAGTTCCGTGATGCATGCCAAGAACTTACAGCAGAATTTACTCGAAGTGCTGTTGAATGGCAACTTGTTAATCCACAAGAATATTATGCTGAAGAAATCAAAGATTTGGAGAAATCAATTGCTCGTCAAACAGAAATTCAAAAACGTGTTGAAGCAAAAATTAATGCTGAAATAAATAAACCAAATGATGATAAATCACATCGTATTTAAATTTTCAAATTTTTGTCTTTAATAAACTTTTTTTCAAGTTTTTAGCACTAATAACAAAACATCAGTGAAATCATCAACATATTAAAAAAACGAAATAACGAAACTTAAAGCTTTAATTCTTATTCAAGAGTAATTTCTTCATCGACACTATGAACAATTTCTTCAACGCTTTCATCTAAATCAATAGTAATTGGTTCTATTTCACCACCAAGGTTTTTATCAGTTGAGAAATTTTTACTTGTAGCAAGTGTATCTTCAATTTCACCAGGCTTACGATGACGTGTTGATGGAGAAGGATCATATTGTTGAGGATTAAACATACGACGAGATGATGTTAGACCAGGTGGTAATAGAGCTTGAGCATAAGAAGGAATATGTTTTGTGGGGGTTACTGTAATATATGTGCTCAATGTTTCAGCCATTGCTTGAAACTCATCTATCAACAAAATTTTCAGATAAGATAAATTCCCTTCAACTTCAACAAGCTTGTATAAATTTTGTTTGTGTTAAAGTGCGTAAGAAATTCTTTACTGTAAGATATATTGCTTTTATAGCGTCAAAAAACAAATATCACCCATGGACCCATACATGTGGAGTTCAAGATAACCGGACAAAATAGGGTGAAAAAGAAACCGTCAAACTGCTTTTTCTTCAACATAGGAAACCATTTCATTAGTTTACATAACATGCTTAATAAATTTTGTTGTTGCCTAAATTGTTATGGTAAACAAAAAATCTAAATAATCTGTTTATGTCAATAACGTTTGCTGCAGCTTCATGAAGCATTGATATTATTTATTTTTCAAAATATGTACCATTCTGTGTAACCAAAAACAAACCTGTTATATTATATTGATGCATCCACACGAAAGATTTACAAAGACATTTATGCATTTTTCAAATTTTAATGGGATAATTAAACATCTGAATAAATAGTTTCTGTTTTTTTTTCTTACATAAGTCTATGTTGCTAAAAAAAGTAAATATTTTGCTACTTTTTGATCACTTAAATGTAGTATAAAAAGGGATTCCAAGAAAATCAAATCACGCAATCTTTTGTTATTCATCTGTAAATTTAATTTGATTTTTTTCAATCATGAAAGCTTTGTTCTTCCTTTTAGCTGTATCTTTTGCAATTTCAACAACTTCTGCAGCAAAGTTAGTTTTATTTTTTAGGCATAAGGGTTTTGAAGGGTCAGATTGTAAGAATAAGAATCTGAATCCTTCATTATTCGATCCGTCAATTATTGAAGATCATTGTACAAACTAAAAATTTTAGATGTGAACCTGGTACTGTAGTTGGTGTTGGATGGTTCCATGGTTGCCCAACAGACAATGATGCATGCCACCAACATTGCATTGGTATTGCTGGCGCAGAATATACAAGTGGTGGCTGCACGTGAATGGATTGTCAATGTCGATGCTAGGCTTTCTTGTAACAATCTGTGAATGATTAATTTATCGACAATTTTTAAAAGTTTTTAAAAAACTTTTTATGTAGCTAATTTTTTTCCGGTGATCTATATATTTTTTCAAAGTAATTTCAATAAAACCTGGTTAAAACGCATGTGAATTTTAATTCTTTCAAAATAAAAATGCAAGAACATAATATAATACAACGTGTTTTACTCATTTTTATAAGGGCTATAAAAGTTTAAAAGATTTAAGATTTGTGAATCAAAAATGAATGAAACATATTTGCTCGTTTTAGAATTCTGTTCAAAAAATGTTGTATAAATACAATGAACCTAAAATTTGAAGGAGCAAAATTTCAAAGTTCATTTGTGAAGTAATTCAACCGAAATCCTTCAAATTTTTCGTTTTTGTGTTTTGATGTCCGAGAGATATCTTCACATCTTTATGATTGCGACAAACATACATACTCTAACATTTGTATTTACTTTGTTTAATATTAATGTTTGGCGACCTGTTCATTTGTTAAAACATTGCTTGTCAACGCGTTGTTCCTGTAAGCTTACATGTAAGGAGGAACAATTTTTGTAGCGTTGGCTAACATTGAATTTAACAATGACTAACAAAATAAAGATTTTTATGTTTTTGCTGACAGTGTCCAAGATTTTCCCGTCCTTGTTTTTTACTGTCATGTGGCGGAGGTGTCCAAGAGATATCTTCACATATTTTATCATTGCGCAATTATCTTTTAAAAAACAAGAATTCGACGTTTACAAGCCCTTGTAATAATTATCAATCATATGTTTTTTCAGAAGACGTAGTTCAAGACTCAAAAGCTTGCATTTCGCCATGCCAATCGTTAAATTATATACCAATCAAAAAGTTCGAGATACTTTTGCAGTAGAATTTTCGAAGTTTCTTTCAACTCTTCTCAATAAACCACCATTTGGACTTTTTGTTGTTATTAAAGATCAAAATCAAATGTCTCATGATAATAATTCTGATGAAAGAGTTTGTGTTTTAGAGGTTAGTTATTATTGCTTTTTCATGGGTTATAATACTGTAGAAGTGACGAAGATTTAAGCTTCATTATTAAACGTCAAAAGCAAAGCTGCTCACGTTTATACGTTTATCCTACAGTAACATATATAGATATATAATTGGAGAAAATAACACTTATATATTTTTCAGATAAAAGCAATTAAAATTTTTAATAATCAAGACAATGTTGGATATGCTAAAGCAATAACAGATTATCTCTCAAAAGAACTTAATTGTAAACAAGAAAAAATTGTGATTGATTTTGTTGCATTAAATCCTGGATTTGTTGGTCGACATGCTACAACCGTTGAAGTGTGTGAACCTGATAGTAAATAAATTTATGTAGAGTTTTTATGATATTAAACAGATTTGATTACTGTATTATTTTTAAGTCAATTTTGTTACTGTTAATTATATATCATTATATTAGACCTTTTAAGTAATTGCTACTTTTTATTTCTTGTAAATGCTACATATATAAAGGAAAATTTACAGAAAATACCTCTTAAAGAAAAGGAAATTACAGTATAAAAACTCATATATAGAATTCTAAGATCTTTTAACAAAAAGCGAATCTTGAGATACATTATTGTTTTTCTTCTTCCAAATTTTCTTTTTAATACCTTTCGGTAGAAATTGGAGGGGAAATTTTAAAAATTTAAATAATCCTTGACGATATCCAGTCAGCACAAACAAAGCTATCAGCGAATCCGACAGTATTCTAAGCATATTTACAGATTTAAAATTTTGTCGCAGTAATGTTAACCAAGGTGGGTAGTAAAAAAAAGATGAGTATGAGTCTTGATTGTTATAATGCTGGAGAAAAAGAGGAAGAGCAGTATACATGAATTCATAAAAAGCGCTAAGTGATAAGAATATGGTAGCAGTAAAGCACTGAAATAACAAAACACACAAAATTTTGACAGATCCCAAAAATCTTGATGTATTCATTTGAGATTGTGATAAAAGATGCAACACAATTTTGGCAAGAATTGAAAGTGTGAAAATAATTGATAGCAATAGCCATATGGCAATAAAACATATATGCATATAACGAAAAACAAAATCTATTTCATATATTGATATTGAAATGTCTATGCATTTTTTGTATTCAATATCATTACAGTCAAAACCTAAAGCATCAAGGATTTGGAATTATTAAATTTACAAAATAAGAAAGCGCTTACCTATACGCGTTGACCCTGTACAGTTTATTTCTTGGCATTTTGCTATAGTAAAATAGAAAAACAATGTGTAAAAACAGATAACAAAGCTACTTGCCAAATTTGAAAATATCAAAATAGCAAGAATTTTTTTCCAATTATCATGTCTTTCATAAAAGTGTTGCTTAAATAAAGCCAAGAATCTTGAAAATGATAACATAAATAACATTGATAACGGGAGATAATTAATTAAATGTGACGCAGCATAGCTAATTCCAAGTAAATAATTATCAGCAAATCGATCAGCATAATATGGACACGTTATTATCGGTTTTACTAATGTCGTATTAAATTTCATGTTGGTTGTATATAGTGGTTTATAACATACATAATCATACTCGACAATCAAATCCCATAAAGCCTGATTTAAAATGAACCATTTGTAGGATTCATTTATTTTTCCAAATAGTGAGATAAGAATAACGGTAGCAGTTACAGTAAAACATAAATATTCAATTTTGAGATACTGTACACCATATGAAAACTGAAAAGATAGACATGTTGGATAATCGGGTGCCATGGCATCGATCCCAAGCATCGAGCATGGTAGTATATATTTCAAAGCCATTCCTTTTTTTGGAAACACAAATAAATGATATTGTGATAAAATGAAGTGTTTTAATACGATTAATTTACCAAAAATAGTGTTGCTATGTAATAAACTTACTATGTAAGTTTATTACATAGCAACAAATTTGATTGCTGATGACAGCATCTTTTAAGAATTGCTTTATTTAAACGTGTCTTCAAATTACTCAAACTTTTTAAATTACAATCTTGATATAGTGATTTTAAAATTAATACCTTATGTTGTGTTTGCAAGAGCATAAGTGTAATATGCGTCATATTGTTGCACTTTATCATTTTACCTTAAAAATAAAAGTTCAAAAAACGTTATTTTGGTAACGGTTTTTCCAATAGAATTTGTTTGTGGAAAAACTTTGCTTGTGGCAAATTTTAATTGACTTTTTTTATACCATGGAAAAACAATTTTTATGTTTTGCTAATCGCAGATTTTCATTATCAGTCTAACCCTATAGACACGAAAATAGTTTATTGTTTCTTTTAAAATTAAATAAATCAAAACACATGATTCAAAAAAAGTAATTACTGTAGAAAAATCTCATTTTGCTGTAGATTTCAGTTAGTGTTCGATTTTTTAACAAAGAGTGAAACTTGAGAAGTGTTATTATTTCTTTTCCAAATTTTTCGTGCTAAAAATATAAGCAAATAGTTAAAAAATCTGAATAATCCTCGACGATATCCAGTTAGCACAAACAAAACTATCATCGAATCCAAGAATATTCTAAGCATATTTAAAGATTTATAATTCGCAGTAAGTAATGCCAGCCAATCTGGTGGATTCTCCGATCCTGCATATGGTTGATGAGTGTAATGCCTGACAACAGGCGGAATAACTTGATATAAAAAATTGACAAGAGCTGCTACGAGCAAAAATATAGTCGCTGTAAAGCATTGAAATAGCATAACACACATAACTTTGAGCGATCCCAAAAATCTGGATTTATTCATTTGAGATTGTGATAAAAGATGCAATACAATTTTGACAAGAATTGAAAACGTGAAAATAAATGATAGTGTTAGCCATATAGTTATCATAAATATATGCATATATCGTAAAACGAAATCTATTTCATATATAGAAATTTCAATGACATCCGTGCATTTTGAATATTCAGTATCATTACATTTAAAGCCTAAAAAACAGTATCAGCTAAAAACAACAATTTTTAATAAATATAAAACGTGATATTGGCTTTGTAAACAAAAAGTATGGATTTAAAGTAATACGAACAACATTTTTAAAACTTGTATTTCAAAAATAAATCACTAACCCCCTGTACGAATTGACCCTGTACAATATTTCTCTTGACATTTTGCTGCGTTAAAACGCAACCATAGAGTATAAAAAGAGAGGATAAAACTACTCGCTAAATTTGAAATTATCAGTATCGTCATAATTTTTCTCCAATTTGCATGTTTTTCGTAAAATTTATGCTTGAACAGAGCCAAGAACCTTGAAAATGATAACATAAACAACATGGATAATGGAAGATATTTGATCAAATCAGTTACAGCAATGTTTATTCCAACCAAGTAATTATCAGCGAATCGATCAGCATAATATGGACATGTTGGCACTGGTTTTACTATTGTCGTGTTTAGCGACATTTTATTCCAGTATTGTGGCTTATTACACACAAAATCATATTCAACTATTAAATCCCAAAGTGCTTGATTTAAAATGAACCATTTGTAGGATTCATTTATTTTCCCAAAGATTGATATAAGAATAACAGTGACAGTAACAATAAAACAAAAATATTCAATTTGAAGATACTGTATTCCATATGAAAATTTAAAAACTTGACAAGTTTCATAATCTGGTGCCATGGCATCAAATCCAAACATCGAGCAAGGTACTTTATATGACATAGTTTCAAAAATATATTTGATTTTGAATAGAAAATAATTTTATCAAAATCTAATGTACTTTTTTACAAGTTTGTTTAGAACAAATTTGTTGCTATGTAATTTTTAAAAACGCCAACATTTTTAAGAATTCCAGCATTAAAAATGTTTCTACAAATTACTCAAATGTTTTAAATTATAAGCTTGATAGAATAACGAGCTTAATATTAGCAACTGTGGTTGCAAAAGAGAAAGTGCAGCATATAGTATCATATGTGGCATTACATTCATTACTAAGAACAGAAGCCATTTTTAAAATGATAAAATTACAAAAACAAAAATTTATTGGGTTAGTCTGAAACATAAAAAATGAGGTTAGAGTTAAAAGTGAAAAAAAGAAGTTAATACAACAAATAAAATTCAAAAAAAAACTATTAAAAAACAGCTGCAAAAATAATAGTAATACAAAAAAGTGTACAAAAGCAAATATATGCATATTTCGAATAATAACAATACAGTATAATTCCAACTTTAAACAAACAAAGCTGTTGGAGCATGTGCCTGAGGAGTAAAGAGATAATCCGTTGGTTTAATGTTTTCTTTTTCCAAGAAATCAAGTGGAAATTGTACCAAATGTCCTGTTACACTTTTTAGACGTTCTTGTGCCGCTTTTGGATCAGAGGTTGACATTGGAGTTTGCTTTGTCCATTCTTCTAATTCTGCAAGGGTTTTCACCTGAAATTTATATGTGAATTATTTAGTACAACCAGCTTAAACATTTGACATAAAACATTATTGCATCATTTACATGCAAGATTTCATTAATGGTCATTAGCAGAAGAAAAAATAACATACCTTATCAGTTGGAAGTGGCATAAAAACTTCTTCAAAAATTTTCGTATTATCTTCAGCAATTTTTCTCCAAACACCTTGAAAGAATGATTCTGCAACAGGATCCGAGCAATCAATTTCTTCAGCAGCAGGTGAACGCATTCCAGGTAATAGACCCAAATGTTCATGCATACATCTCATTCTAAGGGCATATGCATGCCTTCCAGCATAATATTCTTCACCATTCATTTTAGTTTTAATAAATTCTGTATCGGTGATACAAAGGGCTAGTTCAGAATCTCGATCACCAACTAACGATCGATCATTAATATTTGCAGAACTATTAATTACATGTAAATCATCAATAATCATAAATTTTGAATGAATATAAACAAGTTCAGAAAAAAGTTTTCCAGCAAGTTCATCGTAAGTTCGAAGAGATGTAAAACAAATATATTTGAATGGATCATCAACGCCTGCCTCTTTGAGAGTTCCAAGAAGTGAATATGAGCCACGTGAAAGTGAAGAATATAAGAATGATAACATTGTTAATAAAACATTATATTGGCTACTTTTAATATCGGCTTCCATTGCAGGAAGTAGCGGTAGAACAACATAAACACGAAAAGCTTCATCATTTCTGAAAGCAAGGATCAATAAATTTAAAAATGTAATAAGAATATTGCATTTCACAGCTTCTCTAAAACTCACCGATGAGCTCGAATAATTCGATCACAAATTGTTTTCGAAACTTCATTTGACACATCTGCATTATTAATCATTGAAACAAAGAATTGATTTTCAATATAAATCTAAAAATCGTAATTTAAAAATTTAGAAAGTCAAAACTTCGACTCACATAATGCTTTGCATTTTCCATTAATGAAATATATGCTTGATGAATGCTATCTTCGGTTTTATCAGTTAGCGCTGACCAACGTGTAACAGATCGAAGCTACAAAAAGAGACATTTTAAAATCGAAACTTCACATGTAATAGTCAAAATTTCGTTTACTGTATTTTTTCCGAAATCGAAATTTGTCGAATATACAAAAGTAAACATACCACTTGTACTTCAGTTTTATACATATCATTTGTGATTATTGCAGATGGTACACGAATATTATCATATGATTTTGGTATTAAATATGGATATGCATCATTATTTCGAAGCTTTTCACGCTGAAAAAATTGCATATTTATGAGAGTTTGGAAGTACGGTAGAAAAACAAACTTTTGCAGCATTCCATCGTTGAATAAAATGTCTTGCAACATCACGTGCTGCTTCACCATACGTTGCAGATTGGCTATCATGCCATGGCATTCTTGGCATATTATAGCGATCAGTAAAATCTGAAAAATTAACAGTTGTTAAAAGTAATGCAAAGACATCAAATTTTTTCAAAAGTGAAAGTAGAACAAGATTCAAAATATAGATTACTGTAACTTTTTGCAAATCCAAATCAAACTTTTTTCAATTAGAAATTAAAAAAACATACCACTAAAAGCATCATCAGCATCAACGATATCTTTAAAAATAAAATTGACATAATCTTTTCCGGGAAAAGATTTTCCAGCACTTTCTTTTTTACCAATTTCAACTTGTTGCTTTTGAATAATATAAAAATTAATGACATATTCTTCAATGGTTTTAGATTCAGGTGAAAATCGAAGTCGCCGTAACTTGATCATAACATTTTCAAAGAATCTTCTAAATGGATTTTCAGAATATGAGTGTGTTCCACCAAATGATTTTGCAGTAGTTTCATGAATTTCATATGGATCTGGATTGATCACAGATATCCGGACTAAATCTGTTCCCTCGGGGATTGCACGATGATATGTTTGAATGATTGAATTTGAGAGGATTTTTGTTGTTGATGAAAGTTGTTGCTTTGAATGTGATTTTGACGGCAGTGGTTCTGATGAAAATTCTGTTGATTCAAGTGGAGTTAGAAGTGTCGCTTTATCAGAATCAATGAAAGAAGTCTCTTCTTCAAGTTGATTTTCAATCATTGCTTCTGCTAAATCTTCTTCTGCCAAATTTTTTATCCCTTTCTTCTTTGTAAGTTTAAAACTTCGACGACCATGTTTTTCATCGGATTGTTTAATTTCAAATGTATCTTTCTCAAGTAATTCTCCACCAAGCGTCAAATATAGCAGCTCAATTTTTCGATGTGGTTTTTTCTTATTATTTCGTAGCTCTTGCAAATTTGTATCTGCTATGATAGCTTTTGTTGCAACTTCTACTGCCGAGGTTAACGCCGCTTCAATTGATTCTGTTTCATTTTTGGTTCGAGAAAGAACATCAACATATCCAAGATCTGTTAGTCTATGGGTATGATCATCCCATCTACCATAGGTAAAATCAATTCCACCAACGAAAGCAATAAGTTGATCCACAACAATAAACTTTTCATGATGAGTCCAAAGGAAAATTGCAGAGCAGAGTTTGTGATCTGAAAAAAAAAACAAATGACAAAAATTTAGGTAATGCAGCGAGCTACTGTACTTTCAGAACATAAAATAATATAATTTATTTTTCAATTTTTGATGCTTAATTATACATAAGAAAAACTTCCGTAATATAAAAGTCAGTAACTGTTACTTCAAAGGTAAGAAAATAGTATTTTCAAAGAATTAAAAACTACCGTATACTTTAAAAAGCTTTAACACCACATTTTTGATAAAAAGTTATGCAGTGTTTTTTTTAGAAAAAATTACATTTTAAACGATTACTGTAGCTTTTCTGATTAAAAGAGACCAACCTGGATGTCGAATAACTTTAATATTTGGATGTAATCCTTGTAGCGTTCGTTTACAATATTTACTACACATTCCTTGAGAGAATTCTTTGAAAAGCAACACAAAAATTCGAACACCTCTTTCTGCTGCTCTTTTTAAAATATGATCAAGACGCCATTTACTTCCATGATGAATTGGCTTCTTTAAGTACATTTCGGGTGATAGCCACCAATGTCCTACAATATCTTATCGTAAAGAAGGTTACAAAAAATAGAAACAAACCAATGAAAATTTCTTCTCTTGCTTGTTCCATCATATCTGCTGCTCGACTCCAATAATCACAACCATCAACAAATGTTTGTGAAAAATTTTCTTCTGTTCGAAGTGGGTATGTTGATTTGAAGCGTTTATGTTCAAGCCATACAGCGCCTGTAGTTTGAGTAATATCTCGAATTGCAAGCTTCCATTGTACAGCATCTTCTTTTCGATTACATTTAATGTAGAGTTTACTGTAATATATACAAAAATGTTATTAAGGATTAAAAATAAAATAAACTCAAAATTTTGATTTAAAAACAGAATTCGAAAGTCTAATGTGGGTAAAACGAATCTAACCCGAAAATTCGAAATTTTAATGTCGACAATGGCTTTTTTTTCGCCAAAACAAAAAATTTCAATTTTGGTAACTACCGTAACAGTGTAAAAAGCAAAACCTACAAATCTTCATTAACAAGTGAAAACTCTGTTGGCGAAAACCCAGCAAGTCCAAGATCTCGTGGTTTAACTTTAAATTTTTCATCCATTAAAATTACAAGCCGAATAACTTCTTTTTGAAGATCCGTATAAAAGAGATAACTATCTTTGATTACAAGCCATCTGAAAAAAACAGTAATTTAAAACACAAAACAAGAATTAAAAAATACCGTTTAATTTTAGGAATAAAATAATGTAAGCACATTTGTGAACAATCCATATTTACTTCCCCACCAACAGCTAGGCGCTTTCGAACAACACCTTCATGACTCTTTTTTCCAATTCCTTTAACAAATGAAAATCTTGAAACATCTAAGAATTTCGTCTAAAAACAAAGGATCTTAATTATATGGTATACTGTAGCATCAAAATTAAAATTTTGTTTCTGCTCAAACCTCGTAAAAATTCAAATAAGAAGTTATCAATCAGAAATCAATCAAAAAGCACATATATCTCAGCTTTCAAAATATAATGTAACCTCGAAAACAAATTTGAACTTTTTAAGTTTCAATGGAAGTTTAAATTCGAAATTAATCCGTCAAAAATCAGATTGTAACTTCAAAAAATTTTCAAAAACCAACCGTTTCATTAAAATTCTTGATATCAGGTATATGACAGACATGTTGGAGCCAAGATTCTAGCTTCATTTTTCGTTCAGTAACACGATCTTTTGGAACACGAGGAAATTGTGGTAACATCTGTAAACTATTCAATTCAGGATGCGGTGGTTCTTCTTCTTCAATAGTTTTCATATCATATTCATCCGAATCAATTGACCATCGATAAGGGCAACCACGTCGATGTCGCATTCCATAACCATGATCATCAGGATATCCTTTATTGCATTGTTTTCTTCGACGTTTAAATGGACGTGAAAGACGATGCTTGAGTCGATGTGCTTTAAGTCGTTTATCCAAAATCACAAAATCAATCCATCGCTTTTCATCTTGCCATTCATGTGGACCATGTTTGATACTAATAATATATCTAAAATAACTAGTTTCACAAAAATTGTGCTCTGATCAAAAAACATACGAAACTGGATCAGAGCATAACCCAATAACAGCTGGATCTTCTTTAACTTGTTTAATTTCAATATCAATTGGTACACCACGCAGCAGATAACCATTACTACGGCATTCATCCCTTTTTTCATAAATTGATAGAAATGGGAAATGATCTACAGTATATTAATGTATTTCTATAAAATATAAAACAAAAAAGTTACCTCTATGATTTTTTCGTTTTCGAAGTTTTGGATCATTAAAACATTTGCATTCATTACTATTACTGCTGTTGTTATGATTTGAAGATGGAGAAGAAAATTCATCTTTTGATGATGGAAAAGTTGTTACAATTTCTTTTGAAGCAGGAAATGTAGTGGAAACGCTGGTATTCATTAAAGAATCAGAAATTTGAAACTGTTCCATGTTTTTTGATTAGATTGATTTGAAATTATGATGTATTTATGGAACACATTAGTATACTGTAAAAAATAATTTTATAAATAAAACATTTAAAAATTGTTAAACACGGCCGCACGAAAATATGATAAAAATTATTAAATTTGCAAAATCAAGAAAAATTACAGTAGTACATTTTAAACATCCACAAAAGAAATTTTAAAATAGTAGCCAAACATGAGCACATGAATATACAGTAGACAAGGATCTCGAAGAAATTACTGTATTATTAGATTATAAGAAGCTTCAAAAACATCACGATCAAAAAATAGTAATAACACCTCGTTTGACGTAAAAATAATTAATAAAAATTAATCTTTCTCATTTCTCGCCAATTCAATTCGATCAATGCACACAAGTACAAAAAAGAAAAACCCGACAAACGATGGTAGTATTTTGGAAGAAAAAGAAAGTGTTGCCGAAAAAAATAAAAACAAACAAACAATGTCACATCTGTGCAAAAAATGTAAAACGGAAAAAAAGAAAGGAATGTTATTGATCGAACTAAAAAAATTTTTTTGGCTGTTATTCAACAATCAAACAACAACAACAAGGGAAGAAAAAACTTTTCTGCTGTTGATCGTAAAAAAATTAAAAAGAAAACAATTTGTTGATCAACAACCAACATTCATTCAATTCTACATGCATGCATTAGTCGTCAAAGGGAAAGCTGCAAAGAATAAAGAAATTTGAGAAATTGGGTTAACCGGGTAAAAAAATTTAAAGGTGAGAATACTCGAAAATAAATTTATAAAAAGTAAAACAAAATTGTAAATAGAAACATAAACAAAACAAAGTTTTTAATGCAACAGATACTAAAAGAAAGCAACATAAGTTATTAGAAATGTGTTTTTAAAGTTATTAAACAAATAATACTAGACATTGCTAATAGCACTTTTACTAAATTAAAAGCTAATATGATAAGGCCTCATGTCCTAGATGGATCAACATTTGAGATAAACGAAAATTTGCATGTTTACTTTTTTCAAAACATCGATTGGCATTTGAACTCTATTAGCCAAAAAGCAATGTTTGCTCGCTTAAGAAATTGTTCTCTTTGTTTTAGATGTTGCTGCCGCAGACACTAAATCAATGGTGTCAAAAAAGTGAAAGGAGAAAAGGAGAGATTTCTCTCTAGAGAGAATGACATTCTTCATTTACATAAAAATGGATTTCTTTCATTTTTAGAAGAAACGATTTTATGGAATTAAATTTTTAAAGTTGGAAAAATAAAAACTTTATAAAATACAGTATACAAAAAGAATAAAAAAATAGTAAAATAATAAGCAAAAACCATTAAGATCTTGCATGTTTTTCATATAATGCATCTTGAGTTTGTTTATCAACACCCGAAATCATGAATAAAGGACATATATAATCAAAAACATTTGTACCAAGAATTTCATTAACAATTTCCATCACTTGATTACGGTAATTTGAGCATGAATTGAGATCAAGACGGAAAACAATTTTAATTTGATTATTTTTCTAAAATCATAAAAGTGACGATTACGGTAATAAAAAAGAAGAGAAACTTACTTTCATAAATTCATTGAAAAATGCTTTTAAATCAAAAGTTTTTGGTAAATTTATTAATCTAAATTCTTTCAAATTTGGTGAACGTTGAAGAACTTTGATGAGTTTTGGAACTGTGCTTGATGAAATAGCCATAGAAGCTGATGTAAATGTGCTAAAATATGTTTAACAATTAGCAGTATTTATAAATAAGAAAACTCACAATCGAATAGATTTTAAATTTGGACATAATTCAATAAGTTTTTCAAATTCCACATCTTTTCCATTTTCATATTTTACAGTAACTTTTCGAAAATCAATTTCTTTAGCTGTTGAAGCAAAACTCAAATATTCATTAAAAGTTAAAGAACAATTGTTAAAATTTAATTCAGTTGTTCGATGAAGTTTTGGTGCAATCATAGAAAACATATTTGAGCTGGTTGAAGCACTGACAAAAATATCGCTTGTTATCCAAAACTTGTATACGGTAGTTTTCAAATCAATTTCTTTAAAAGTTCCTTTTGATGAACACGTTTCAATTTGTTTAGCATTCAAATGTAAACACGGAAAAAAAATTATTGGGTTCTTGAAGAAGAAATATTTGCAGATTTGAATCATTTTTTGATAGATTTCAGGAGTTGAAGGATTCTTTGCCATGTAATAGATGATTGAATCAGGTAAAGACCAATTTTGACGAGAATATTTACCATTTAAAGTAATAGTTTTGATGGAAGTCATTTTTTGAACGAGAAATAATTCAGCTCGTAGAAAAGTAGGTAATAAATATTTGTGAGTGATTTTCTTTTAAATTTTAAATCTAAAAAAACTTTTCTTAGAGCTGTAAACAATAGTCTCCTTTTTCACAGCCATTGATACGAAACTATAGATGCAAAATTGCTTTAATTTTAAAAAAGAAAACACAAAAAAGTATTTCAAAGAATTTTAACAGATTTCAAAGGTCGACATTTGGCCGACAGCGCTTTTGAATTTACAGTAACCTCTCTTTATTTCAGACACATAAAACCTTTGGAAAAAATGATAAGGATTTAATTAATAATTATAATTAAACTGATTTTTACGCAAAGTATCTTTTTAGTATGCAATTTTAAAATGACATGGGGTGAATTGACCACCCTAATATTGGTAAAAAGTATCCCTAATATTTTAACCATCCTTAATATTGGTAAAATTTGTCCTTATTATTTTTTTTATTAAATAAGTGTGAAAAGTATGTTTATTACTAAAATATTGGTTTTTTCTGATTTTAACTGCAACAAAAGGTGTGATATAGCAATATGAGTATTGTATATTTTTTATTTAATTATTATCATCATTCGGATCTTGTCCATATTATCATATTACAAAATCAAAAGTATGGCTCAACAAATGATTACTCAAAGAAGATTTGTCTATTGTAATACAGAACCTACTGAAAGTCAACTTGAAGATGAATATCATGTATACAAATGGATTTTCGAATTCTTAAAATCAAATCGTTTTTGTGAAGGAGATTGGATACCTGAAGAAGTGATGGCAGATAATTCTCCAGCTATTTCTGCAGCTGTTCGAGAAGTATTCCCAACAGCAAAAAGAAGAAATTGCAAAGTTCATGTTCTCCGTGCTGTTGATGATAAATTTAAAGCTTTGGGTATTGATAAAGCAACTGCATCTAAAATCAGAGATCAACTTCGAGAATTGGAATGTATTGCTTTTGAAAATCAATTTGATGTTGCTGCTGCTGCCGTAATTGATGAATGGAAACAATCAGAAGATGGTATGTTTTTTTACATTTATTTTTTGAAATTGACTATAAATATTTTTAAATAAAGTTGTTGAATTTGCTGAATATTTTGATTGGCAATATGTTAAAAAAGATAAATTTTGGTTTACTGCAAATGGACAAGGTGTCAATAACAATAATTCACTGGAAGCAACAAATAGATGGGTTAAAGTCGATTTTATTACTCGTCGTATGGATTTAATGGAAGCTGTTAGAAATTTGAAGGATTGGCTTTTTAAATGTGTTGAAAAAAATTATGGAAATCCTGTTATCAAAGTTTCAAATAAAGAATGGATTGCAGCTGATGATCTTAGAAGAAGACCTAATGGTGGCGTTATTTTTGCCGATGGCAGTTGGCATGTTAGAAGATCAAATGCATCTCAAGATCAATTCGAAGCTATCCTTCAAACAATGTATCCAGATGATGAAATACTCTATATTGATGCAATAGATGTTAAAGAATTTCAAAAAAATGTCGCTGTTGTTACTCGTTCAACTTTATTTGATGATGAATTTACTTGCAATTGTCCAATTGGAACTCTTCGTCAACATTGCAAACATGTTCTCCTTGTCGAATGCATCTGTGGTAGAGAATGGCCAAATATTGCGTTATTGCGTCAAACAATCCAACAAGCTGAAAGAAATGGACCTGGAAGAAAACGAGGACATACTCGAGCATTAGTTGTTGATTAAATTTTTGTTGTTTTTATTATTTATTTTATTTTTTTGTATAAATATTGTTTATTGATTTAGCATTTTATATCAGGGACAAATTTTACCAATATTAAGGTGGTTAAAATATTAGGGCTATTTTTAACCAATATTAGGGGTGGTTAAAATATTAGGGCTATTTTTAACCAATATTAGGGTTGGTTAAAATATTAGGGCTATTTTTAACCAATATTAGGGTTGCAAATTCCTTTTTTACCAGTATGCAATTTTAAAATTATTTTGAACAAAAAATTTAAATTTATACTTAACTTAAAAACTTTTCTTGCAACGAAAAACACATTCTCCAGTTTTTAAAATTTTTTTTTTCGAAATCTCCTCTTTGAAACTTACTTATTTTATTATAAGTTTTTATAACATTATATAATTTATTAATTTACAATGTCATTAGCAGAAGATCTACTAGCAGATGTTGAAGAAGATGGCGATGAAGAAATGGATGATTTAATGTCAAAACAAGAAGAAGATGACGATGAAATTGATGAGATAACTGAAGCTCAACAACCTGTTGCAGCATATCATCGAGTAACAGATGTTGCAAAGCTAATGGAATCTGATAAGTAAGTTTTTGTTACTTATTATAAATATTTAAAGCTTTGTTTTTAGGTATAAGAAGCTAATAAGCGAGCTACATAGACAGCTAGCTTTAACTGAAATACCAAAGCTTAGAGCTCCACTTGAAATGGATCCACAATATATTTTAGTTGTTTCACTTTCAGAGGTAAGGGCTTTTATAACATGTTGATATTTATTGTATTATGCGTGTTTTTAGCTTGCTGCTGAAATTGATCAAGAAGTACAAGTTATTCATAAATTTATTCGTGATAAATATGAAAAACGTTTTCCTGAACTTCAATCACTTGTTATGATGCCATATGATTATATTCGAACAGTAAAAATCTTAGGAAATGATATTCAAGTTCGTTCACTAAATAAAGAGCTGCTAGGAGATGTTCTTGCGCCGGCAACTGTGATGGTTGTAAGCGTAACAACTTCAACGTCACAAGGAAAACCGCTAGAACCTGAAGAGTTGGATATTGTTATGGAAGGTTGTGATATGGCTGAAGCGTTACAAGAAGAAAGAGTTCGAATGCATCAATATGTTGAACAAAGAATGGCATTAATTGCCCCGAATTTATGTGCAATTGTTGGTGCAGGTACTGCTGCAATGCTAGTATCACAAGCTGGTGGCTTAGGACCTCTTGCAAAACAACCATCATGTAATTTACAAATCTTGGGTATGCTTTTTATCCCTTATTTGCATTATTAAATGTTGCATTTTCAGGTAAACAAAAGCGTGCATTAGCTGGATTTAGTACTGCACATATTTTGCCGCATGCTGGCTTTGTATATTTTCATCCAATTGTTCAAACTCTTCCACCAGATTATCGTCAAAAAGCGACAAAGATAATTGCTGCAAAATGTACTCTTGCTGCACGGGTTGATTCTTTGCATGAATCACCTGATGGCTCAATTGGACGTGATTTATCAGCACAAATTCAACAAAAAATTGATAAAATGCTGGAACCTCCACCAGTTAAGAATAATAAAGCGCTACCAAAACCGCTGGATAAAGCATCAAAAAAACGTGGCGGCCGAAGAGTTCGAAAACAAAAAGAAATGATGGGAATGACAGAACTTCGTCGAAAATCAAATCGTATGAATTTTGGTGAATTACAAGAAGATGTTTCACAAGAGCATATTGGTTTTACACTTGGTCAAGCGGCTTCTACTTCACTTGCTGGTGGTGGAAGAATTCGTGGTAGTGTTGTTGATAATAAAACTCGAGTCAAGTAAGTTGCTTTAGTTATAGAAAATGTAATTACCGTATCCCCTTTTTTTAGAATGTCACAAAAGATGCAACGACAACTTGAACGTCAAAGGCAACTTGGTGGTGCAACATCAATTCGTTCCAAGCTTTCTGGTACACAATCAAGTATTTCATTTACACCTGTACAAGGCCTTGAAATTATTAATCCAAATCGTGAACAGCCTGCTTCATCTGGTACTGCTTCAACATATTTCAGTGCTTCATCAAATTTTATCAAAGTTCAAACACCATTACCAAGACCTGGAGCAAATTCGAAACTTGAATAAGTTTTTTTCTGTTTTATTTGGTTTTTGTTATTTTAGACTAGCGGTGCCCCACCCCTTCGGGGTGGCCCACCATAGCAATTGAAAAAAATTGAAATCATTTTTTATGCAAGTTTTCTTTATTCTTTTTTTGTGAATGAATAATAAAATGCCACGCAGAAACTTACACTCTCTCTTTAGTTGGATGATGTATTTATTGTATTACGATTTTTTATATCGTTATATAAAATTATTTTCGTTTATATTTTGTTTGCTTTTCGTAAAATAATCTTATTGATTTTTTTAAAGTAAAATTAGCAGCAAAAAATCATTGTTTAATAAACAATTAGAGCTTATTTAAAATCACATAAATTTTTCTTTGGCTCTGTGATGTTCTGGAGCGTCTCCAGTGGAGACATTCAAGTACTTGGTGTTACTTATTTGTTTTCTGGTGGATTTGTTAAAGCTTTATCTCTTTTAGTTTATTTTTGATAATGGTAGAAACACGCAGTGGAAAATATTTGTTTTTGCAAAAAAAAAGCAAAAACAACCCAAAATTTCTTTGACGTTCATAAGCGATGTGATGGTTAACGGGAAATAGTTCGGTTTTGGTAAAAAAACATTTTCCTTTTTAAAAACGGCAATGAAACACGCAGAACAAAACTCAACGGATGACAGACAACGAAAGAAACGCTATTTTTCTTCTGCTAAAAGATGCATTAAAGAAGGCAAAAACTTTGCAACATTAGCACATGTTTTTTTTTGTTTTTCGAACAAGGTTATACATATCTATTTTTAAAAAAGCCTATGATAAAATAATTTTATTCTTTTATGTAACACCTAAATAGATGTGTGTTAAAGATGTTTAACGAATGTGCTAATGAATCCCTTGAATTAGATAGCAGTTGTTCGAACTTTGATGAATAATTTATTTGGTACTTATTTATTCCAATGATTTTGTAAATTGTTAAAATATACATCTCTTTCTTCTTCAATTGTAAAAATAATTTTTGAACCATTAAATCCACGAATTTGATTACTCAGCTGTGCACGCTGTTCAGTATGTGAGAGCATTTCTGGCAAATCATAAGGTGTTATTTTTGTCCATTTTTTGAGCCTAAGGATTTTTATGGCATTAGTTGAATACAGTTTATTATGATGAGTTATAGTATCCTAATAGCAAAAGCTTACTATAGTTGAAGTGATCTACTATCAAAAATAACTGACCGTATAAAAATTTGATGCCATAAAGGTTTTTTCCCCATTCCAATCAATGGAAAAGTATAACCATAAAAGCTTAAAGCATAATTAAAAATTATATATGAAATTCTCTTTGAAAATTCATCAACATAAAACCTTGAAATGATCAGTGATAGCCCAACTAAGATATCTAACATCACAATAACTCCCGCAACAACTTTCATCAAATGTGCAGTTCGAATATTTTCTTGTAGTTGAAATCTCTCTGATAAAGTATATCTTTTTCTATGGCTCATCAGTGATTGTTGATATCGCTTTTGATTAAACCATTCAAGAAATGTAAACATTATATATCCGATTACATTTAAGAGAACTAATGCCGAGCCACAAATTGCAAGATCTATCCATTCTTTGTAAGTGCTAAATGTTGCAAGACTATATTCAGCTGTTTGATATAAGATACAATAAAAGAAGAATGAATTCGATATTGTTTTTTCGTACGTTTCAAGGTATACGGTAGCATAAATCCTTTCAAAGATTACGGTACCAAGTGTTGTAAAAACTGCATTAATTCCTGCAAGTCGAAATAGCCCGAATACTGTAAATTCATTTGTGCCACTGATAATCATGTAATTGATTGATATGTCACTTAACACTAAAATATTATTGAGTAAATAATATGAAAATGACGATAAAGAAGAAAGTTCTCGAACTGTTGACCTTTCGAAATTTGAAAATTTAGGTTAAATTAAGATAAAAGTTTTTCACATTCGAAATGTCGATTTTTACGACATTTATAAAGGACAATTCTCGAATTTTCAACCTCCATGTTTACATTTTGCCACCTCACTTTGGTTACTGTACTTACCAACAGAACTTTTATGTGTCATTTCATCTATAGCAACAATTAACCGCATAAACTGCGAAAAAATATAATAAATAATCAATATTTTCATTAACCGAATTAAATTTGTATGAAAGATAGAATGATATGCAATAAAATAATAGCATAATATACAAATTGGATACGTTGAAATATTTATTACAATTTCTATGGATGTTAAACCTTGATATATTGTTTCTTTAAATTCATTATTCATCTTATTTACTTTAAAGATATAATTTCAATAAAAATGAAAAAAGCTTGTTTTTACATAAAAAATATTGAAGCAAAAAGTTAAAGGTTAGAAACTAGTAATTTATTTCAGACATCACTGAAAGAAAGAGAGTAAAAGAGTAAATTTTAGGAACAGGTGAAAGTTGCTTATTAAGGCAACGGATTTTCTCGTGTTCATTTAAACAGCTGAAAACGATTTTAATAATTTTTTCACTGCAAAATTTAAAGCTTTTCGAAAACAATTACGTCTAACAATTAGTCAGACAAATAAATGGCAGTGAATGTATTAAGTTTCGTTCTGAATTATATGGTCTTTAGAGAAGTAAATCTAAGACTTGTTATTACATTTTTAAATAGTAATTGATTGCGTTTGTTAAATTCGTAGGATTCAAAGGCTCCTAATGTCGCCTTTTGACTGAATATGGCCTTTGTTTAAAGAAAGTGGTATTAATTTTATTATGACAAAACTATCATATATATAAAGTTTTTCTATTAAAATGACATTTTTAATGCTCCAGACCAAACGATTCCATTGGAAGAGTCTCTTTAAAAAGATTAATACTGCGATGTTTTTATTATCACATTGATTTTCACCAATTAACTTTACAATTTCTAAAATATTCAAAAAAACGTATTACCATATTTAAGCTCACAAAAATAAATAACAGCATCTTTTCTCTTTTTTCTCAAACATAAACAATGACCGAGTATTGTTTTTAATCAGATCTCTTAAAGTTCAAAATGGAATGAATAAAGCAATTCTTATCATAAGGAAGAATATTATAAAAATGAAAGTTGATCTGTTTTTTTTTGTTTCTGGCATATTTATTTTTTTTTGACTTATTATCTTAAGCCCACATTTTTGAATTTTCCGTTTGTTTGTGCTTTAGGCCTTTATTTGATTATAACAAGATCAAAATGCATTAATTTTTTTATTTGTGTACAGCAATATAAAATCTTATGATTATTCGTCAAAATGGCTACATGAGAAAACAAAAATATTTAGCTTTTGAGAATTTCCCACACATTAATTCCATCGATTTTGTAGTTGTTTAAAATAGACTTCTCTTCCTTCATCAACTGTAAAAATAATTTTTGTACCATTAAAGCCACGAATTTGATGACTCAAAGCTGTTATTCTTTCTTCACTATTTATTGTTGGAGAAACTGAGGCAATTCGGGATTTATAAAACTTTCGTTTCAATCTAAAATTACTGTAGTTAAAAATTTCTGCATTAATAATGGTAAATTACCTGTTAAAAAAGAGTGTACAAAATGGATTTGAACATACACCAAAAAGTGGAAAAGTGAAACCATAAAAAAGGATAGCATAATTAAAAATAACAAATGCAAATTTTTGATGAAAATTATTTGTAAGGTAATTTGAAGCAATAAGTGTGGCGCCAATAAAGAGATTAATTAGAAATAAATTTATTGCAATTTTTTTAATAAATTTTGCCGTTCGAAGATTTTCTTTTAATTGAAATCTTTCAGATAGGGTATAGCTTTCAGATTTTGTAAGTGATGTGATGTAATGCTTTTTATTAAACCATTGTAAAAATATTAGGATACAATAATAGAAAATATTTGCAATAATTAATATGATACCAAAAAATGGTAAATTTATGTAATCTAAAAAGGATACTGTAACTGACATCAAAATTTTAAAAGTAAACAAAATTTACGCTTGGCTTTTAAAAATATCGAAATCGAATTTCTATATTCCTCAAAAAATCAATAACTAACCTCTATAAATACAGTACACAAATAATGCTGGCAGAAAAATTTGATAAACCAAACAAAACAACAAAAATAAATTTGAAACATTCTTTTCATAGGTTTCAAGTCTTACAGTAGCATATATTCGTTCCAGTACAGATGTCGCAAATGCGGCGTACATGGATATCAAAGATGCTAAACGGATAACACTAACAACAAATAATGGATGTGATGAATTTAGCAATAAAAAATTTGTTGAAACTAAAATTTAAAATTTCTACAACATTCATGCAGCTACAGTATACTTACTATTAATGTCGTTACTTCCACTTTCATGAATAACAATTATCATTCTCATCAACTGTGAAATGGAATAAAAAACAAAAACAGCTTTAAAATTTCTAATTAGATGTTTATGAAAAAATGGACTTTTGATTAAAACATAAAAGCAAAATGAAACAATACAATATGCAACTGATTGTAAAACAGTTTCACAAACATTCAAATACAGCAGCACTTTTGGAGTTGTTTCATTTAAATTCATTTCTATTTTATATTTAAAGCATAAAACTAGTCAAAAATAAACAGAATTAAATGTCATAATTTAAATGTTTATTAAAGAAAATTTCCCAGACTTTTATGGGAAAGTTGTTACTTTTTTAAAAAGACCAATCAAACCAATTTGAAAAAAAGAGTGCTATAGTTTACATAGGAAAACAGGTGAAAAATTGTTGAAAACTGCTTTAAGAAGAGATGGACTTTAATTAAACGTGAAATTTTAAAACTAATCTCCCCTTCAATTTCCGGAATTACACAAACAAGATTTCTAAAAATAAGCATTTATGGAAAGCATAGTATAAAAGCTCTACAACAATATTCACAAAAAAGTATAAAACAATACAATAAATACCAAGTAAAAAAATTAAGACATAAATTTTTGATAAGAATTCCATAAAATTTCTCGAACATCTTCAGGACTAACCAATGGAATTTCATATGGCATACACATTTCAACAGTTCCATCTGTAACACAAACATTAAAAGTTTTATCAGCCATCAAATGAGAATAACTGAAAAAAGCTAAGTATTAAAAGAATCATTAGTAAATCAAAAAAAGCTTACTATGGTTGAACAACGGCACCAAGAAAATGAAGTAAAAGTTTAACGTCTTCATGTTGACCTTTTCCAACAGCAAATAAAATTTTTTGACCAGAATATGGTGGAAGTCTTTTCTTTGCCTAAAAAACAGTGGGATAAAGTAATGGAAAAAAAGAGAGGATCAATGAGGCACTGATGCGTAGTCTGCTAAATGGATTGTTTCAAAGCTTTGACAAATTGTGATTCTCGGAGATTTCGTAATGAAAATGCGAAATGGCAGAAAATAGAGATTTTGGGATACGGTAGTTTTGAAAATTCTGTTTAATAAGCATAACATGGTCCACTGTTATTCCGGCAATAAAATCTTCATAGCTACCGTATTCCAAAACTTCAATCTTCAGTCTTTAGACGTAGGTGTATCATTTCTTAAAGCACCAAAACAATAATGATAATAAACTCACATAAAGTTTTCGATAAGAGATTGACATTTTAATTGCAGCACGAAGAGTTTCACCGCAGTCATATTTGGCATTAATATATTCGAATTTGCTGTATTCAAAAACCTAAAAAAAGCAAACACTTTTGATGTCAAATATAAACAAAAAAACATACATTTAAAAATTTCTTTTCATCATAGCTGTGAAGAATATATGAGATAGGTAAGAGAAATCTGCCACTAACAGCTGCAGTTAAACATGTAAAAAAAGTTTTTTGATCCATTTGTTTTCCAGTTGGATAAAAGACAACATTTGTTGCTTTTTCAAGACTTTTATCAACAGCACCACCCAATTCTTTGATATGCTTTGTTACGGTAGGAATTTTCTAAAATTAAAATGATGATAAACTTCTTTTGTTAAAAAATACAATAGCAATAGCTTACATCAGCAGGAATATTCAAAAGATAAAATCTTTTGCGATCGGTGATTGTCATTGAAAAAACTTTAGCTGTTTTAGAAGCAGGTGGAGCAGGTGTTTGAAGACAAAAATTCTTAAAACCTTCTTCCACTGCTTCTGCAGCTTTTACAGCACGTCCTGATGCAACAGCTTCTGCAATTGGATCATAATCAATACCATATGGATGTTCAGGAATATCAGAGAGTATACGTTGAGTATCTGCTGAATTGCCGCTGTCCTAAAAAGATAATCATTACAATCAACAATTTGCAGTGCTAACAAAAAAACTCACATTAATACTATTTTGAATTTCACGTTTAATTGATATTGCTCTATGTTTAGCAGTTGTTCGACGAGGAATTGTATGATGGCGAGGCATTATCTAAAAATATTATAATTAAAAATTACACAGTCAATCATGAAATGTAATGTCCAAAAAAATACAACATTTCCGCGACAAATACAAAAAAGGTAGAAGAGAACAAATAAAAACAAAAAATGAGATAAAGAGTTGAGCGAAAAAAATCTAACATTCAAAGAATTATTAATGACACTGTTGAAATTTTGAGTTATACAAATGCAAGAAGAGTATTTATTGTTACAAATAAATATGTATAAAACACATTTAATAGTAATATCATACAAGAAGATATCAACTCCAACAAGCGCGAGGAAGACAACTAAACAAGCAACACAAAAAAACAAAATCTAACACCTAATGAACAATGTATTTTTTATTGCACATTGCCAAAAGCAGCAACAAAAGATACAAAACAATATTATATATTCTTTTACATTGTCAATATAAAAGAATAATAGCGGAACGTCGAATAGCACCGACTACAAAAGAATAATAATAATTTACTTTTAACATTAACAGAAAAAATTTACCAGCTCTTTCTAACAAGGGACCGTTTTCAGATGTCCACCCCAGATTTTTTCTTCATAGTGGGGAATCGACAGCTCATAGTAAGGTATGAAAAACCCCCAAGGGATTTTTGCTGCTTTAGCGATTTATGGATTTCATAGCATTTTGCTATTACACAGTAAGTAGCACACGATGAATGTCATAGTAAGTAAATTACGATTGTGATAGTTTTAGATGATTGTAATGGCATGAAATACGATTAATTATCTATGAAAAGTTATGTTTTGGCATTTTCAACCATCTAAAATCATCACAAATGTAATTTACTTACTATGACATTCATCGCCTACTACTTATTGTGTAATAGCGAAATGCTATGAAATCCATAAATCGCTAAAGCAGCAAAAATCCCTTGGGGGTTTTTCATACCTTACTATGAGCTGTCGATTCCCCACTATGATGAAGAAATCTGGGGTGGACATCTGAAAACGGTCCCTTGTAAATTAGACTTTTTCTCAAAGACATTGTATTTATTTTTTAAGATTTTGTCAGATTTATTAAAGCTTTATCTGTTTACGTTAGCATCGATAAAATCATACAAGGGAAAATATGGGTTTTTGCAAAAACTGCAAATTTCTCTCTGAAGGAGTTGCTGTTTGGTAGTACTGTGCTACCATTGTTTATTGTAACTTAACTTACAGTAATTAATTCATTTACAAGAATGTTTTGCAACAATTATTTTTTAAATTTCATCAACACTCAAATTTTCAATTTTCACATTTAATTTTTGTTGCTTTTTTAAATATTTGATTAAGTTTGTAAAAAAGCTGTACATAAATTGTCGCAAAAATGTAATAAAAAAGTGTTCAGCTTCAAAAAACACACAAAAAATTATGCTTTTTTTGTCTCTTTTATGTTGTTTCTTTCATCCTTGATAATGATAAAAATTACAACCTCTTTTCGTTAGCATATTTTATGTGGCCTGATTAAACCTCACATATTGTTTTTACAGTTTTGTTAGAATAGAATATGTGCATATAATAAAAAAACACGTATAATTTAATTATGTCTTGTGATACAAAAAAAAGAATTTACACGCATATTTTTTTCAGCTGAACACAAGTGTTTTAAAAGCATTGAAAGAGAGAAAGAGACAAGAAAAAGCTTATGTCTTATGTTTGTCCTTTAGACTTTAAAGTTAAAATATATATAAGAAAAGAACATTTTGTGTTAATTCTTTGTTGAAAATTTTTTTATCTCTTTTTTCTTTTGTACTCTTTCTTGTTTTACGGCTGCTGCTTTCTTATTCTGTTCTTATTACTTGCATGATTTTTGTGTGTGTCATTTTTTTCAACATAATATTTTCTTGGGTTCAACAATTTTATTTTTCGTCTAACAAATTGACCTTGAAAACATTTTTTCATTAAAAATTTAAAAAATTATTATTATTTTTTACAATCAATATACATGTAAAAAATGACTTTCATAGATATTATGGATACCACACATGGAACCTTCATTTTTACAGGAATTTTATTAATTTTATATTTACTTTATTGTTATATTGTTCGACCGTTGAATAGGATAATGAAGTTAGGGGATTTGGGATTTTATTTTGGTGAACCGAAAGTATGTTTGATATTGGAAGTGAAGGAAAAGAATTTGAATTATGCTATTTTTTAGCCTCAAAAAGACTATATGAATATGTTAATTGAAAGAATGAAAAAGCTAAGAGTTCTAGGGGATTTACCACCGGTATATCCAAATGGATGGTTTTGTATTGCAGAATCAAGTGAATTAAAGCCTAAACAGATTAAACCTGTGGTGTTTATGGGTAAGTAGTTTTTACATGAGGGGACATAAACTTCTAGGTACTTGACCGGACAAAAATTTTTTGAGTGTTTTTTGATCAAGTATGATGAATATTTTTATCGTTTTTCGTTTTCTTTAAAAATCAATTATTATCAGAAAACTTGAAATTATTTTAGCTGCTTTAAAAAAATCATAATCTACAGTACTCTTATCAATATTATTAAAGTTATCAGATTTACATTTAACGTTTCAAAAATGCTTAACATTTTTTTGAGAAACAACAAAGCAGCTATCTATCGCATCCGTTACAGTAATCCCCAAAACAAAAATTTTAGGTCAAAACTTAACACTCTTTCGAGGTGATTCTGGTACTGTTCATTTACTAGACTCGTATTGCCCCCATCTAGGTGCAAACTTTAACATTGGCGGCCGAATTGTTGACAACAATTGTATTCAATGTCCTTTTCATGGCTGGATCTTTTCTGGTAATTTTACTTCCAACATCAGGAAACAGTATACCGCAACCCTCCAATTTTAAAGGTGAAACAGGAAAATGTACTCGAATTCCATATTCTACTTCCGATAAAATCCCATCCAAAGCAGCAGTATCCGTTTGGCCAATAATTGAGAGAAATTGTCATATCTATGTTTGGTATCATTGTGATGGAGAAGAGCCAACATGGGAAATTCCAATTATTCCAGAAGCAGAATCAGGTGAATGGAAATACAAGGGTCGAACAGAGCATGAAATAATGTGTCATATACAAGAGATCCCAGAGAATGGTGCTGATATTGCACATTTAAATTATTTGCATTTAGCTGGTGTAAATGAAGGGAATGATATTACTCGAATTAAAATGGATAAAACTGAACCGTTGGTGAAGCATGTTTGGAATGGAAATTGGGTGCCAGAAGAAGAGGGACCTAATAAGCATGCCGCAACAATGTATTTAAAGCAATATATGACATTTGCGGGAATTCAAATTCCTTTAACTTATACAGATTTGAAAGCTGTACAGGTATGAAACTACAGAAAAAGCTTTCAAACAGTCTTACAGCACAAATATAAGAATGATGAAAATATTAAAGCATGTTTAAAGTTAAAAGAAAGCTTTTCCCTTTATAGATTGGTCCTGGCATTGTCCACATGCATCTCGATTTTGGCTTCCTAGGTCGCGGAATTGTTATGCAACATATCACCCCTGAAGATGCTGTACAGCAACGAGCTCGTTTTGTAATGTTTGCAAAAACTACAGCTGCATTTGCAAAATTTTATCTTGTATCTGAAGCTAATCACGTAAGCTTATGTCTTTACATTAACAAATTGATAATCAATACTTTAACAGTTTGAAAGAGATGTCTATATTTGGACGAATAAAAGATATGTCCGAAATCCACTGTATTCTAAAGATGATGGACCAATTTCGAAACATCGTCGATGGTACTCACAATTTTACACAGATAATAGTCCAAAGCTTAATAAAGATGGAACACTAACAAATACTCCAAAAAGTATTAATGATAATGATTGGTAAACTTATTATACAGCTTATTGATTAATTTTTTTACTGTAATTTGTAAAAAAAAATAAATGCATTGAAAAAAGATTAAAAAACAAGCATTGCATTAATATATTCAACAATATAAATTATCATCTCGAGGTTTATATTTAATTACGAAAAAAAATACAAATCTAGAGATATCTGAATGTCTCCGAAACATTATAGAGCACAACATTCCTCGTTTGTTGTTTCTAATAAGCACTTCTGCTTTAATGGACAATCTTTTTTTTAATATTTACTTTAAATCATTTAAACATATCAGTCAATATCAAAACTTCTGACAGATAAATGATTAATGTATTTTTAAATCACTTAATCCACGACGAAAATCCTTCATTCTTCAGCTGAAAAATGCCGTTGTTTTTGCTGCTCCTATTTCTAGCACAACTTTGTGTTTAAGCTTGTCATATTTAAAAGCACATTTGTGATACATAAATATAGTTATAGTAATCAAGCAAGAGAAACTGTAAAAAAAAATTTTAAAAAATTTTTTCCCTCTCTCTCTTCAAACGTGGTCAAGCAACGAAAATTCTTTTGGAAAAAGTTTGCAAAAAATTCAAAGCATCATTTTTTAAAAATCAAAGTCACTCATTCAATCAACTCTCTCCTCTTTCTTTTTTTCAGCTGCTTTTCAAATTCTTTTTTTCTCATCGAACCTATCTCATTCAACGCTGAAGAAAGGAGATGAAATCTACAGATCCACAATTTGGTGATGAAAATATTTTTTCTTTTATCCCAAATACAGATGGCTTTTTAAAGGAATATCATCTTACAAATGGTGCTTCATTTACTCTAACCTTGGCATATGATGAACGCAAATCTACTTATTCAATTGAAGTAACAGATGTAAAAGGAAGCATTAAAGATTTTCGCTTTTTGAATGCTCCTAAAAGTGGTAAGTAGTTTTTTGTTTGTTAGAGAATTAAGAGGAGAGAGGTAGATATTAGATATCTGATGCTTATTGTTGAGCTTGATTAGACAATGCTCACGAATAGCAAGATGCTATTACCTTTGTGTATTTCGTTAAGCTTGGTTAGGGTTTTTGCTTTGTCTGTAACAACTCTTGAGCATCATCATCCAAATATAGATGTCGTTGCTTTGTTATCGGTAAGATATCGTTTTGGCAACTTCATGTCTTTTTTTTATAAGCTGGGAATTGTGACTCTTTCATGTTTAGCATCTACAAAAGGGATTTTAAACTCCTATCAATGATATACAAGATTTCATATATCTTTCTTCCTTCCCACAAAGAATACTTGTCTATGTAATAGCTGTCAACTAATCCACTTCCTTCTTTTTCAGTAATTATCTGCAAAGAAAGCATGTACAAATATGAATGTATAATTTTATCAAATTTTGGAATTTCAAATTCATCTCTTATTTCTTTGAATTTTGCGGCATTCTTCAATCTTAAACCTAAACATTTACATTCTGCTCACAATCAAGTATTCAAACATGGCCTCTTTCGATCGCTTTCAGTTGATGAATACATTGAATTCATTATTCGACATACTGGTACTCAAAAGATTTATTGTATTATTCGAAAAGTTTTTATTGTTAATGATTCTGCTAAAACTTCATACTTTATTTATTTTAATTGGAATAATCGCGAAGGTGAGTAAATTTTTTGTTTTTAGGGTTACGGTAATTGAGTTAGGATGACTCTCGTCGCAAACTCACTATCTTTTGCTGCAACTGCAGTAATTCATTGATTTAATTACCTATGCTTTTTAGGTGATGAAAGAGATGATCAATCTACTATTTTTGAAATGAATACAGAAACATTTATGATTATTACAAAGACACCAATGAATGATATGGAAAGCATTTACTTCAAAATGTTAAATGATGCAATCAATGATCGTCGTTCATATCGAAAATGTTCAGCAAGTTAAACTGTTTATTTTAAATTGTATTAATTATTTTCTTTGAAAATGTTTTTTATTTTGTTGTCACTTGTTTTTATTACGGGACACAATAAATATTTATTATTAATTTGTTTGTGTGAAAATTTTGGGGAGCAAGAAAGTGCAATTTTGTAAGTGTAAAAATTTGCATTATTGTTTGTGAAAGTAGTTGTAGTTTTTTCAACATTCAATTTTTTTTTTCATTTCTCATTCATTTGTTTTCAATCGACAACAACAAAAAATGTCAGCAGCATCATCATCTTCAACATCACAAGGAAATCCAAATATTAATAATTCACGTGCATCTGGACGTTCATGTTCTCCACCAAAACCAATATATATTCATCCACTTCCAAATTTCTATGGCAATGATGGTAGAATTGGTGATGCAGAAAATATGAATAGAATGGCTTCATCTGGTTATTATGATGTTGTCTATGATCGTGAACAAGAACGCTACCGTAGCCCTCGTAATGGTGAACGTATTCCTGTCAATAATGGAATCAATGAAAGACCTCCTGCTATTCCTGTACGTGAACGTACAAGTGCTGAAAGAATTGCTGCTGATGGTATGTTTTTTTTATTTTTCTTTATTGGCTGAGGTTGACAGTTGGAGCATTTGTAAGTAGCTTAGGATCTTTTGCCGCAGAAAGAAGGCGGTAGAAAATCGAAGGATCTTATTCTGTGTACAAGTTTTGTTAGTAACATTGTAATGCCATTATTACCGTACCTTCTTATTCAAATGACTTTTTTTAGAAGCAAGTCTTGCTCTTCGAAGAATAATGTTTGGTAATCTTTCTAATGTTTCTTATCGACGGTTTGATCATCTAATTGATAAAGGTAATCATTTTTTTAAGTTTACAACTTTAATTAATCAATTGTTTGTAGATTTTGAAATGCATCACATGAAAAATGATCGTGAAAAAAAGAATCAATTAAAAGGTAAATTACAATGGCCATTCAAAAAATTATATAATGGTATTAAAAAGTTATTTTGAAGTTTATATTTATATTTTTTTGTAGAGTTTGAATAAATAAAGATGTATTAAATGATTTATTTCTATATATGTTTTTTACTAGTTTAATAGAGAATAGTATGTGTTTTTGAACATATTGTTCAAAAACTCCCAAAAATTTTTCCCCACCGATTTTGGCGAAGTTGCGGCGCAGCCGGCTTCAGCGATTTAAAAACAACAAATGCATGACATTTTTGAGCTATTTTGGGGTTATATCCACGTTAACCGGACACAAAAAGGGGATACACATGGGAAGTATAGAAGCTTTTGTTTAGATTTTAGATTCACAAAAGGTGAAATTATGTAATAAAAAAATATATGTTTTTGCAAAAACACCCAAAACTTTTTTCCCTTGTCATCATCATCTTGAACTTCAATCTTGAAGAGGAACAAGAAATTTTTTTAGATCTCGGTTTTGGTAAAAAAAAACATTTTCCCACATCGAATCGAATGTAAACTTTTGTGTTCCATTTTGGCATTCAAATTTGAATTTTTTCCCGAGGTGTAACACTTAGCCAAGGGAACACAAAAGTTTACAACTTCTTTTAAAAAAATTCGATGTTCAAAGAAACACGCCAAACAAAAGGCAGCGGATGACAGACAACGAAAGAAACGCTCTTTCTCTTCTGCTAAAAAACTGCATAAAAAACAAAAAATGTTTGCATTCGCACGACATTAAGCTTTTTTATTAAAATATTCAACTAATGCTTAACTTATTTTTAAGCTATTTTGGGTTATATCGACATTAAGTGAACATAAAAAAAGGTTTTTTGTTTCTTTTAATTATTATTTATATGTATTTTACAGGTTTGAATATATAAAGATGTATTCAAGGATTAATTTGGATATGTTCTACAAGTTTAAAGAGGGAAGACAAGTTGATGGTTTTCAACAGATTGCAGCATTTTTGTTTTACAAATTACAATTTTTAATTAATTATTAATTAAATATTTTTTCGTTAAATAACATATTTCAAGGGAATGTTGTGCTGCATTGATGTCTGCCTTATAGCTATCCCATAACATTGCCACTTCGTTTTTGTCATTTCCAAGTTCAATAAAATACGGTAGCGTTTGTCCAATAAAATTCCACATTATTGCACATGATTTAAGCTGCTGGGAAACGGTTAAACAAACATCTGAAACAGAGAGCCGCTTTTGATCCTTTCCAAAATATGCATCCTGATAATTTAAAAATTCTTGAAAAAATCTCCAATGTAAATATATGGCATGCAAGACTTCGCCGGTGATATTTAGTAAATGGGCAATGTCTTTGTAATCGGGGTCATTAGAATTATGAGCTTTGATGATTTTATCGGTCAAATGAAAGATGTAATCGAAATGTTTTCGATTTTTTGCAACTTCTGCTACAGTAGTATTTGGAAGGATACGGTAATCCTTTTGAGCAATTTGTCGATATTCACCTTCATCATTCTGAAAATTTAGAAATAAGGTTTAAAGGTCAGCTTTATTTATCATCCCGTTTTTTTTCATTTTTTTAATTAAACGATTTCTAAAAGACCAACTTACATGGAACTTTTAGAAAATTTATATCTGGACTTGTAGAACACATCTGTATCACTGTTGGATCCCCGATATACCCTTTGACCCCCTCTGGAACTCAAACAACACCCTAAACCCTGAAATATGACTGAAAAAATGGAAAAAAAGTTTAAAAAAAGTCGTGGAAAATCATGCTAAATTTTCCACAATTTTTTAAAACTTTTTTCCACTTTTTTGTTGTTCGTGATTTGGGGTGTTGTTTGGGTCTCAGATGAGATCAAAGGATATATAGAGGCCCAAAAATGTTATAGATATCTCCTCCAGGTCCATATGTACAATCCGTAAAAGTTTCATGTAAGTTCTTTAGAAATCGTATAATTAAAAAATTTGAAAATATAAGAGAAAAATGGGATGAACATTTTTAAACTAATCAACCTACTTCATCAACAATATTTTCGAAAGTAATTTTTTGTTCTCTTCTTTGATGCTTTCCTTTTTCCACGATTAAAGCCGTTTCAACACTTTTTACATTTGGTTGTTTCTCTTTCATATTTTCGACCACCAAATCTAACATCTCTTCAACATCTATTAAAGCTTTCTTTAGCAACTTTAAAACTGGATCCAAATTACATCCTGGAAAATCCATCACAAACTCTGATACCATCATTCTTTCCGTTGCTGCATCAGAGCTATCTTCAAATTCATTTTCACTATCAACCAAGTAATCAATTTTATCATTTGCAATTTTATTTGTAATTAAATGAAGAGATTTTGCGACATCGTTAATTCGGTAGGTCACTTGAAAGGCGGCTGTTGAAATTGAGGTGTTACAAATGAGGTTGTGTTTTTTGGCGTGGTCATGTTTGGTGGGTTTTAGAGGTGTTTTTTCGACATCTGTGTGGCTGAGAATAGACATGGCACGAAGGACAGCAATAAGATATGGAGCCATGAAGGATAAGGGTCGATTAAGGGTTAAACCAGCATAGAAGTATTTGACACTTGGGAACTTCAGGGGTTCAGATGGTGTAGGGTTGTAGATGATGTAATAAGTTTTTTGTGGCTCAAAAATTGGATTCTCATTAAAATTTACAACACTTCCATTCTCATTTAACAACTTGATGCTTTCAGGGCTTGTTTCACCAACTCGTTGCAAAACATCTTCTACCGTATTCTTTGTGCAATCATGCTTCAAAATTCCGGTTCTCCCAACAAGAAAACAACATTCCTGAATCTCCATTTCATTCATTTCTTCGCCACTTCCGTTCTCGGCACATTTATCAAAAATAAGTTGATACTTTCCTGTTACAAGATCTGGTTCAAAACAATTTTTTCTTTCATTCACTTCATACACAACACCCTTCCTGCTCAATTTTAATTTACTTGTTTCAATTTCAAAGTATTCCGAAATTACGCTTGGTTGAACATTTAAAACATTGTTTTCTTCAAAAAGTTTTTCATTAAAGAAAATTTTAATTTTTGTTGAATCTTTATGGCCAGGAGTTTTCTTGGCTGCATCTGAATGTGATCTTTCTCTTGCTTCTTCATGGGAATGATGATGATGGTGATGACTGCCACTGTAAGTGTTTTGGTGCTTGATAGGTTCTGGTTTGATTTCAATAATACTTGCAATGTGTTCCTATAAAAAATCAAGTTGTTATCAAAAAAAGAAAATATAAAAGACTGTCTAAAAATTAGTCATTGAAAATTAGTTTTAGTTACTCCCATTTTAGTAGTTCTTAAATTTTGTCTTTTAAATTTAATCATTTTCGTTAAGCAATGAATCACTCTTTTTTAAACACGGTGCATACTATTTTACTATTTTGTACTATGATAGTTTCAGAACCACACGTGGGCAGCTACTAGGGACAAATAAAAATTTGCAATGAATAAAACAAAACCCAAACATAATCCAAGGAATGTCTCAAAATCTTGAAATAAAGAAAGATCTTGAATTACATTTTTATTAGCATTTAATTGTAAAAGCTACTTGTAATAATCCAAGCATTAAAAATATCTGTAATTCTTAGAATTTGTTGTGTATCCGCAGATCGGCAATGTTATGCCAATGTTCGGGATAGTAGACTGACTATTAATTGTTATTGTTGTTATATATTTTTTAATAAAAATAAATTTAATAAAAAAGATTGCGTACGTTTTTGTATAATAACAAAAATAGCAATCGATGCACAGCCGATACTCTGCAGCAAACTTCCGCAGAAAGTCAGCAGAAGTGACTATAGTCAGCATTTCTGCAGCAGTATTCCGCATATAGTCAGCAGAAAAACAACAAATTCTTTTTCTTCAGCAGTATTCCGCAGAAATTCAGCAGAAGTGACTATAGTCAGCATTTCTGCAGCAGTATTCAAGCAGAAATTCAGCATGTTTGACTATAGTCAGCAGATTTTCATAAATTTTTATTTTTGGCTAGAATTCCACAGCAATCCTGTACTTTTTGCTGAATTCTGGGTCAAAAATTGGGATTTTAGGCAAAAATAAAAATTTATGAAAATCTGCTGACTATAGTCAAACATGCTGAATTTCTGCGGAATACTGCTGAAGAAAAAGAATTTGTTGTTTTTCTGCTGACTATATGCGGAATACTGCTGCAGAAATGCTGACTATAGTCACTTCTGCTGACTTTCTGCGGAAGTTTGCTGCAGAGTATCGGCTGTGTGAAAGGTTCTCGACACGAATGCTTGTGAGAAAACAATATCTCTCCCTCGCTAGAAAAAAATGTTTGACTCTCACTTTTTTTTGAGGCCTAATAAAACGACATTTCTCAACATTTTTTTTCGCGCATTATTATTTTTAAAACATTTTGCTTATTGATAATACCAACTGTCTATAAGCATTCATAACTGAACTTGTGATGCATGTTTAGCGTTTAAATAACGTTGGTGTTTATTATTTTTGTTTATCTTTTTAATATTTTTATTGTCCACGTCCAAGCTTACCGGCTTGATAAGAATAACAAAACATTTTTTAATCCAAATTTTTAAACTACGCTGGCCCGCGCGCCCCTGCCTTCTTTTTGTCAACGGCGTTTGTTTTGCTCCAAAAACGCTACCAGGTTCAACGTGTATGCAGCGTTCTTTTATTTTAACCATTTTTTTTTCTGCTATACGTGTTACTTCTAGTTACTTCACTGATACTCATCACCTTTTAGTTGCTTATTATCATCATGACAACATCTTGGGCACATTATCCCGATGCAATGGGAATTCGTCAATACGCTGTTATTGCTCTTGGTCAACGTCGTGTTGATATTCTTTCTAACATATTAAATCATCTTTCTTTTTGTCAATCTCTTGTCTTTGTTGCTGAAACAGATAGGTAAGTTGTTGTGTGTAAATATGATGCTGTTAGTTGATTTAATATTATGTTTTTTTAGAATTAATCATATGAAAAAAGCTCTTTCACCTTTTAAACCTTTATCTCTTTGTGGTGGAATTTCTTTTGATGAACGTAAAAAGGTCACTGATGAATGGAGAAAGTTTGGATCACGTGTTATGCTCTTAACTGATACTGTAAGTATTTCAAAATTGCAAAGAATTTCTTGGCGACAATCAGCGTTGTTGCGCTTCCGACTCCGGTGTCTGAAAATATGAGCTTACAGTAGCCAAACGGAGCAATTTGTCGTCAGAAAACCCATTGCAATTGTATCTTTGATCATTATTTTATTTGCTCTTTTTTATTGATAGATTTTTTCTAGGCTTCTAAAGGCTTTGATGATCGAATTGTTAATCTTGTTTTTAATTTAAATCTTCCTGGTGATTGTACAACTTACATGCAACGAATTGTTCGAGCTTATTTTACTGATGAAAGTGGTGCAGCAATTACTATTTTAACTACTCAACAGGATGCTACTACTTTCCTTGCTATGGTTAAAAATGATTCATTAACTGTAAAATTTTTGGATGTTAAAAATGAATTCCCTCGTGATTTGACATACAATCAAAGCTATGTCCAAGCTATGGATTTTGTTGAATACTGTGAAGTATGTTTTTTGTATAAACTGTTTTTGAATTTTACGATTTTCTTTTTATAGAATGCTCAAATTGATGTAGAAGTTATTGCTACTCATGCACCTGAAGAACATGAACCTTCAAAGGTTGGTTTTTACAGTATTTTTTTTTGAAAACTTCTTATGGAATATTTTCAGCAAGCTGATGTTAAAGATTCTGTTGCTGCATCTAAAATTGAAGAATCTGGAAAAGTTAGTTTTAAAAAAGTTAAAACCTTTTTAAATATATTTTTGTAGAAAGTTATCGCTGAAGATGTTGCTTCTTTATCTGAAAGTGAAGAACCTTCAAAGGTTTGTTTTTACTGTGTTTTACAAAACTTTAATGATATTCTTTTCAGAAAGTTTATGCTGGAGATTTTGTTTCACCTAAAACTGAATCTGGGAAGGTAATGTTTTGCATGATTGTTTTCAACTTTTATCATAACTTTTTTAGGAAGCTATAGATGATGTTAATGTTTCTCTTGCTGCTCAAACTCAAGAAGCTACAAAGGTTAGTTTGTTGGTATTCAGTAGCTTGAAAATATTTCTTTCAAAAATAATGTGGGTGATTACTGTAAAATTGCAACTGTTTTTTTAATGACAAATCGCTCAGTTTTGATTCCTTGAGCTCATATTTGTAGGGATGGGTCATCAATGAAGGGAGCATCTGTTGCGCCTAAAATTTTAGCATTTGGAAATACTTTGCCAAAAGACGCCAGTTTTAAAGTATCTTTCAAAAATCCATTGTATTTCTACACTAACCACTTTGTATTCAACCAAAATCTATTTTGAGTTTATCTTTGTTTATGTATTTAATTTAAACAAAATTATGAGGGTTTTTAAAAAAGTATTCTTTTTGATAATGATAAAAAGCATTCTTTCAGACAATTGATGGCGGTGTTAAAGCATCAGATTCTGCTTCGTCAATTAGCTTATCTGGTAATGAAAGTGAAAATGGTGGACATACAATTCCTGCTCAACAGAATTCACGGAAAAGTTCAAATCAACCTCAAATGACTACTAATGCAACTCCTCCTCATTTGCCTCTTATTAATGTTGATGTGGTTGGTTATAATTTTGTCAAGAAAAATATATTTGTATATTCTTCACATTTTTAGGTCAGACTCTTTTTTCCTGATTTTGAATATGACATTGAAGCTGCAACTGTACGTGCTGTGGAAGCTAGAAAAAATAATCCAGGTGTTCCTAATGAGCCGGTATGTCATTACTTCTTTTTGGAATGCTGTAATTCTTGTTGAACTTTTGTTATTTTTGGACGTGAATAATGAAAATTCAGCAAAATTTGGGATATCTTTATTATTTTGTAAGCACTGTAATATTATCTTTTTTTAGCCTTTCAATTACAAAAAAAGAAGCCGTAGTGGATTCGGTTCAAAATTTTGTGGCCTTGGGTTTGGAGGTGGAAATGGTTCAGGTCTTTCTTTTCGTGACATTAATGGTGAACATGGTCGTGGAACAAATGCTGCCTTTGGATCAAATTCTGGTGGCTTTGGTAATGGTCAAGAAAATGTTGGAGGCTTTGGCGAACAAAGTGGTGGAGAACCTGGTGGCTTTGGTAATGATCAAGAAAATTTTGGAAGCTTTGGCGAGCGAATTGGTCCCCGTAAATTTTACAAATCAACTGATGAAGGTGACATTCAAATATATGATGGACAAGGCGGTGGTGAACGTGGTGACAATGTTGGTCGCTTTGATGGTAATCGTCGTGATGAAATTGATGGTCAAGCTAACATCCCTCAAAATGGAAATCACATGTGGGCACGACTAGGGATTACTAGGGATTTGTCCCTAGTTAGCACGCGTCACGCGTAAGAGGAAAATGAGGAGCACGCGTAAAAAAGAGGAGAAAAGGAAGAAAAAAAGGAAAAAAAAGAGAGGAAGAAAAGAAAAAATAAAAAAATTTAAACCGAAAGAACGCTAACGTAAGAAGAAATAAATAATAAGGACTGCAGGTTAACGTTAATATCGCAATTTTTGTTGGAATTTTTTTGAATTACATGTTTACGAATGGTAAATTACGAGTGGTATTTTAGCAGTCGTAATTAACAAGTGACAATTTACGAATGGTCATTTACACGTGATATTTTAGCATACGTATTTTAGCAGTCGTAATTTAGCAGTCCTAAGTTAGCAGTCGTAAATTACGAGTGGTAGTTTAGCAGTCGTATAGTTTTTTAAAACCATGTTTTAGCTTATCAAAAAATAGCGCAACTTTTTGACTTCTTGGATTAGAACCTCTAATTTTTTAAAATAAAAATGATATTATAATGCTCAATTTTTTTTTTAACTTTTTAACTTGGCACTCTGTATGTGCTGGTAAACATGCCTCAAAAAAATTTTTTCGGCGCTGACGCGCCGATTGGTCTTAATATTAAAATCGATTCTTGTTTATTTACTAATCACTTTTGTGAAAATTTAAGTCTAAAAATAAATATTCTAACGTTGCTGAAAATTGCAGCAAACTGATATTTTTGTGTTCAAACATACGCTTAGATTCAAAAAGTTGCCTGCGGCGCCGTTTGATTTAAAACAATCATACATCTAAATTTTTCAAAGGGGGGACCAAGGTAAAAAAGAAGATTTTGAAAAAAAAATTATGGTAAGAAAATCAACAGGGGGGACCAAGACAAAAAATGGCACGCGTAAAAAAAATTTTTTTTGTCCCTAGTACCTGCCCACGTGTGATGGAAATGCTAATGATGATGCTGGACTTCGTCAACCTAATCAAGTTGTTAATGGACATCAACAACCTGATGCAATTCCAAAACGTCGTTTCATTCGTTATCGTTAAATTCTTGTTTTTTTTTGCAATCTGCTTTTTTTATAGGTTTTGCTGTATTTATTGATCTTGTGATTTTTTGATAGGAATAAAGTTTATTATTATTTTTGTTTTTATGTCTATTGTTTTTACATTGATTAAAACATTCTTAAAAATTTAAAGAACCATTTAAAATTTAATGGCATACGGTAGCAAAAAATATTGTGATGTATATGATAGATTACATCTAAGATATCATATATATGTTGGTGTGCAAAAAAATTTAACAAATACTGTTAAAGCACTATTAAAGATATTGATATAAAAAATGTCTATATATCAAAATTAGTGGTCAACGTATTACTATCCATCACATGTGGGCACGACTAGGGATTACTAGGGATTTGTCCCTAGTTAGCACGCGTCACGCGTAAGAGGAAAATGAGGAGCACGCGTAAAAAAGAGGAGAAAAGGAAGAAAAAAAGGAAAAAAAAGAGAGGAAGAAAAGAAAAAATAAAAAAATTTAAACCGAAAGAACGCTAACGTAAGAAGAAATAAATAATAAGGACTGCAGGTTAACGTTAATATCGCAATTTTTGTTGGAATTTTTTTGAATTACATGTTTACGAATGGTAAATTACGAGTGGTATTTTAGCAGTCGTAATTAACAAGTGACAATTTACGAATGGTCATTTACACGTGATATTTTAGCATACGTATTTTAGCAGTCGTAATTTAGCAGTCCTAAGTTAGCAGTCGTAAATTACGAGTGGTAGTTTAGCAGTCGTATAGTTTTTTAAAACCATGTTTTAGCTTATCAAAAAATAGCGCAACTTTTTGACTTCTTGGATTAGAACCTCTAATTTTTTAAAATAAAAATGATATTATAATGCTCAATTTTTTTTTTAACTTTTTAACTTGGCACTCTGTATGTGCTGGTAAACATGCCTCAAAAAAATTTTTTCGGCGCTGACGCGCCGATTGGTCTTAATATTAAAATCGATTCTTGTTTATTTACTAATCACTTTTGTGAAAATTTAAGTCTAAAAATAAATATTCTAACGTTGCTGAAAATTGCAGCAAACTGATATTTTTGTGTTCAAACATACGCTTAGATTCAAAAAGTTGCCTGCGGCGCCGTTTGATTTAAAACAATCATACATCTAAATTTTTCAAAGGGGGGACCAAGGTAAAAAAGAAGATTTTGAAAAAAAAATTATGGTAAGAAAATCAACAGGGGGGACCAAGACAAAAAATGGCACGCGTAAAAAAAATTTTTTTTGTCCCTAGTACCTGCCCACGTGTGCTATCCATTATACGATTTTAAAGAATGAAGATGGCTCAAACAATTCACTAGAACAAATTGTATAAGGTCTACCTAATGTAATGGATTTTAGTTAGTAAGTTATAATGATTACCAGTGTTTTTTACTAGGGAATTTTTTAAATAAAGCCGTAGTTATAATCTTGCTACATCAGTTTTTACAACAAATACCATCGACGAAATTTTGAAACTACCAAGTTTTTAAAGATTGAACAATTTACAATCACAGATATCTCTGAACCATTTGATATTAAAACATTTTTCACATACAAAATTCTTTCTTTTATTCAGTCGTCTCATTCCTAGTGATCGGATTCCGTACCGTTACCGTACGGAATTTCCACGGAAACGGTACGGAATTGATTCCGTATTCCGTACCGCGCTCATTTTAAAAATTACGGAATTCCGTAATTCCGTACCGTGGCTACTTTCAATATACGGAATTTTTTTATGAAATAATATTCCAGAAAAACACATGAAAAATTCAATAATAGTAATGCAAAAACGAAGTGTTGAAAGTACTGAAGAAGCTTTTGCAGATAATGAAGTATCTGATTCAGAAAAAGAATTTTAATTTCTATTTACAATTTTTATTGTTTCCGTGATTCCGTACCGTGCCAATTTCAAAACTACGGAAATTCCGTAATTCCGTACCGTGGCTATTTTCAATTTACGAAATTTTTCCGTTTCCGCGATTTTCGAAAAACGGTACGGAATCCGATCACTACTCATTCCTGAAGCTTTACAAAATCGAATTGAAGAAATCATTGATGAAATTATAGCAGAAAAAAATATCAAAGTTACAAAGTCCCTTTTATTAGTTTCAATGGTCTTGACCTTGGAAAATGGACTAATATGACACGACATTATCATAAACACTAAAAAAATATATGTATTGATCATTGAATAGACATTTGTTTTTGTTTTTTTCAAAAATATATTATATTACTGTATTTACAAATTACGCACTTGGATTATAATTCTCACATGAACACACAGTACAAAAAGTTTCTCATCGGCATCCTTTTTACTTTTTAACATAAGCATTTGGAAGTTTTAAACACTCTCAGTTTTAAAGTTGAAAAACAATTTAGTGGCTTATGTAAAAGAGCAATTTTTCTCCATAAAATCCCCCCCCCCCCTCTATTGTCTTTATCACTTTAATTTTCTATTCAAAACGTGACAGACATATAATAAAAAAATTAACTAACCTTTGAATCATAAACAATTTCATATGACGCTGGTGCAAGCAGAGGTGAAAAGATATCTTTATCTTGGATAATCTTGTATTCACGATTATTTCCATGTACTCGAATTCCATCAACTCGTATCTTGAATCTTTTAGCCAGTTCTGAAGGGGTTACACTTTTTGCTAGTGCTCGATATGTTTTATTTTTGTATGTAAATTTTGCAATAGAATCTGTTGGCCGAAGGAAGGATGTTGAATGTTGTAGGCTACTGCTGCTATGATGAATATTTTCATCAGATTCTATTGAACATAGATGTGGAGATTTTTCATGGGGGTCAGTGATTGTCTGAAAATTTGGAAGAGTTGTAACTGGTTGAATGCTGATTCCAGGAGATTAAAGAAACCCCAAAAATGTTTTTGAGCATGTTGATTCAGTCGCAGTCTCACAATACTTCTACCCGTTTCACCCCATTTAAACTAACCTCCAAATTTGACATCATTAATCAACCAAAAAAAGCACACTTTAATTTAAAGCAACAAAAATGTATAAAAAACTGTGTAAAAAGAAAAACAAAAAAAAACAGTGAGTCAAGAAAAAAGAAAGAAAAGCACAAGACACTAGCAATTGACTTTTTATACATAAGCAGCAAAAATGAGAGAGGTCTTTGAATGAACAAGGAAACTGATAAGATTCATGTTCTTTTCTAAGCACGTTCTTTCATGAGGAGGAGGTGGAAGAACAATATTATTATTGTTTCTTTTTGCATTAAAAATCTAATTTTTTATTACATTTTTTTTATTGAAAGGTTCATTGAAAAAAATGAGAGTACAATCAACAGAATTTAGAAAAACTAATAGAAGCATTTTTTTCAATATCAGTCAGGGTTTTTAAAATATGCAGATGTTGGTTAAAAATATTTTAACAGAAAAAATGCTAGAAATGGTTTTCGATTTTGGCTTAAAACAATTATCTGCTATCCAGCTATTCGTTTCATGCTAATTTTAATAAAATATCCTAACACAGAAATGCCATTTTAACTATCTATAAAGCTCATATCAAACTTGTGAGTTGTACACAATGGTAACCAGTATTGTGTACTACTCACACAAAATGGAAGCAACGTTTTTTAATTAAAATCGCTAAAAACTTGCATAAATGCTACTAAACAGTTTGGGTGCATCCATAGGTGCAGCTACTTTAAGGAGCACCTCCAAAGATCAACAGCATGCTTATCAATGATTGTTTCGTCATAAAAAAATTCAATCTACACCTTGTTATGTTTTAATAGATACACATTTAAAACATTGTATTTTTTCTATTTTAACTGTGCGTTTTTGTAGCTGCTGCAAAAGCATTGAAAAAAAGTCAAAAAGATGTCACAAATTATTCAAATTTGCCATCAACATTTTCCATCCGACGTTCTAAAATGGATGAAAACAAATGCCACCCCGCCTCAAGCCTTACATTTAATGAAAGTCTGCAAATATTTTCAACATCAAAGTTTCCCATATTTTGTTATAGTCGATTTACGAATGACCGAGGTTGAAATGGCGTATTCTGTATTCTATGGTGGTGAAAGGGGAGATGAATGGTATGAAATTGATGAAGAAAATTTAAATGATTTACCAAATAATTTATGGATTACATCGGAACTTGACATACGACATGAAGGAATTGCATTTTCAGCTATATTTTCAAAGATTGCATATTGTGAAATTAGTTGGTTAACTTTGTACAATCAAAAGATTTCTTATAATGAATATAAAAAGTTGACCGAAGCTGGTGGAGTTGAATTTTGCAAAATTTTTGATACGTTGATATGCTACGATAATGTAGAAGAAATTGCTTCATTAGAAGATCTGCTGGAATGTCTTCCAAACATTCAACAGCTTACTATGTAAGTTCTTTGTTTGTAACTTTTAAGAATTAATTTGTCGCTAAAACGTTTCGAAAATTTCCTCAAAGCTTTCAATTTTAAAGATATCTGAACAGTGAATAAAAACAAGAGTTTTTTAACCATATCTCATTTTCATCTGCTTTTATGGCCCATATTTTTAAAACACATACATTTGTGTAAAAAACCGTTTAAAATTGCTTTTTTGCTTTTTTAATTAGGGTAAACGAGAGGATTAAGGTGACCACAAAACATCGTGATTTTTAGAACAAATACATGTAAACAAGATTATGCTAATAACGTACTTTTAAATTTTAGTTCTGCTAATATTCCACCGATTATTTCGTTAGATCGATTAAATAACATTGTTCGACAGAGTTCTTGGAGTTTCGTTATTTATAAAGTTGATGAAACATTTGACATTAACTTATTTGCAGCTTTCATGAAAGTAAGTTTTTATTTGTGTGATAGACAGAACAAAACATAGACATTTTAGGCGAATCAAAAAATTAATTATTCCTTGCATTTTCATGCTGATTTGCCACTTGAATATTTACAACAACTTCAAAGTGCACGTGATGAGTTCGAAGAAATTTGGTCATCTGAATGTCGACTTCCGCGTTTTGTTTTCTGATTCCACAGGATAATATTTTGCTTCAACTGCATATTTTGTGATAGTTGTAAAAATGTTTATTAACAGAAATTCGAATAATTACAAAAAAAAAACATTATAAACAAGATATTTGCCTGTACTATAAATAATAAATTTTATTTACAAATATCAAATTATTTCGCTAAAACCTAAACGTATTCCTATTTACAGTTTTTTCTTTTTGGTATTTTAATAAAAGCAATGTGGTATACTGTATATATGTGGTGTGTGGTGATGCTAACAGATTTACAGCTATATATGTGGTGGGGGTTACAGCTTGCTAGTTTTAAATAAGACATTTAAAACCACATTTTCCAATTGTTTGAAAAGCTTCATTCATAAGTCTTGGATCATCGAAAGAATCAGCTTGTAAAACATTAAAGAATGCGGCGCGATTCTTTTTACAAATATTACAAAATCCACATTGTAGATAACAGTCGGAATGGCTGTCAATTGCTTTATCACCGAGTTCATCACAATCAATGTCGTTGCTTGTTACTTCTAGAAAATTAAGAATTCAAAAAAATATAAATGCAAAATTGAAATTTGTGACATTGAAAAAAACTAACGTTGATTAACAATTGCTGTTGCTTTATTAACAAGACATTGTCCGGTACAATCAACGAAAGCTTTGCCAGCTGCATCAAATTGATTGTAATATTCTAAAACAAAATATGAAAAGGTATACTGTAACATTCACGCAAACATACGAGGTGTAAAAAATCGTTGACAATATACAATTCCGTAATTCATTAAATATCCATTAGGTCCACAATTAACTAATGCCTCAAGGGTATTATATGCTGAACAATCATTATATCCAAATCCAGCAACTACGGTAGCTAAAGAAAAGAACGAAAGAACTGCTGCAATCATTCTTCTTTTACTGTTGTTGGATGTTTGGAATGCTATCAACCGCTGTGATAGTGATCAAAATGATGTTGAAATGTTGTGAATCAAACCTATATTTATAATAAAACTTTATTAAAAAAATGGACCATCTTTTTTTAATATAATCGCTGCTGAATTTTTTGCATTGCATAAAGTTTTTAAAATTGCACGTATCTTCTCCATCTATTTTTATGGCCTACATTTAAAATACATATATTTGTATAAAAAACGTTTATAATTGTTTTTTGCTCTCTTTTGGGGACAAAAAAGACAGGATTAAGATGACCTCAGAGCATCGTGATTTTGAACAAATACAATAAACAAGATTATGATAATATAAAGTCAATACCCAATTGCATATAGAAACCCCGCAATACTGATTCCAACTTTTATTTGTATGCATAATTTATTTAATAAAATTTATAAAAAAAAGAGTTTGCCCAGTTAACTTTAAAACAAAAAAAAAGTAACTTAAAACGTAATACAAATAATTAATTAAATACTTTCTTTTGGAAGACATGATGGATGATAGACAGTAGGATTTGCAGTACCAAGGCCGAAGAGCACAGTAGGAAGTTCATCATTTTTGTCACTAACAAATGATCTAAAAATCATGATGATAGTCTACAATAGGCAAGATCACAAATAGATAAACATACCCACAAGCACGACATGGCATTTTTTGTGCTTTAACAATATGTCCGAGAATTCCTAAAGTAAGTTGAATTTGTTTTTGAGGATAATATTCAGTTTTTAATTTTTCTAAAATTTCATTGACAGTTTTTGATATTTTACGATAATATGATGATTCACTTTCATATGCACCATTAACCTAAAATATAGAGAAATAGAATGTAATAGAAAGACAAAAGCATACTTTAAAAGATCTCCAAGCATCTCCAATTTCACGATAACCAAATAAGGTGATACGCTGAATTTCACCATGTCGTAAATGAATAACAAATCTAACAGCATCTCTTACTGGATCACCTTTTTTATCAAATGAAACCTAAAATATTCTTATATTCACATAGAACTAATACAGAGAGTATACATACCTGTAGAAAGCATTCGATAACATTTTTTTTAATATACGCAAAAGAAACTTGTGTTGATTTATTATGTATGCCTTCAAGTTTTGTAACAAATTCATAGACATCTTTTTGAGTGAAAGACATTTCACCAATTGAAATAGGACGTGGTTCAACAATATACGATGCAGTCATGTGAGATATATAACTTCTTAATACGAGGCTAACAGTTGTAGCATATTCCTATAACAAAAAATATTTTAGTTGGATGTATAGCATAGAAAAAAAACTATACCTTAAGATATTCAGCTGTTGCAATAATTGATGGATCTTTTAATTCTTCATCAGGTTTTTTAGGTTTTGGTTTTTCAACAGGTTTTGTCTTTGATTGAGACGGTAATGGTTGAGAAGGACGTTGTTTTTGTTGTTGCTGTTGGTCTAAAAAAAGAGTAATAAATAGAAAAGTAGAACATGATCAACGTGTCAGAAGAAAAAAAGCTTACTTAAATTCATCTCTAAAAATAAATGTTTAACTTCAAGGAGAATATATTATTAATTAATTTAAAAAATATTTAAATCAAAATTCAATTGATTTTTTTAGTGTTGAAAAAAGCAATACCAAAAAAGGAACAGAAGTTTTCGTTGCAAGATTGTTGAATTGATGGCTGACAATTTTACAGTAATCTTCATAGACAAACTTCTAACAAATTTTCTGTAAGAACAAAAGAAACTTGAAATATTTCGAATGCAATTATAATTGAATTGCTAACAACAAAAATGTTACAAATCTGTTCTGTTGAATGTGTATTGGAAAAACAGCATATTATTTTTAAAAAATACAACAAAAATAAAATTTTTAACTAATAAGCGAATAGCATCATTTTATATTGCTTGTCATTTACAAGTTCAGAATAATTGATCCATGGGGCTTCATAATCATCTTCAAGCACAATTAAATAATAGCTCTAACATTATTTGACATCGAAAACAAAAGATTTTAACGCATTTTTGTCAAATACAGTAGCTAAAATTAATATTCAATAAGAACTACGTCAAACTTTATTTTTGCAAAAATGAAAAATTTGTGACAAGCAAAATGAAAATTATCGGGAAATGGTTACTGTATTCTATAGTACCTTGTATTTTAGTGTCATTGCTTCTCGAAAATGTTTATAGATGCTACAATAATTATTGTATAAAGCTTTAATACAATGCGTATTCAAAACTGGTATGAAAATAACTGAATACGAACAAACACTTTAAATTTATAAAAAACAATAAAAGTTTAAAAAATAGAAAACACTCTGGCATTATAAATTTAAACATTTAAAAAAAAGCATTGAATTTTCAATAATTCACAAGATTTTCCAAGTTGACTTCCAACACGCTGCTTTTCATCAGCATCAAATTCATCAAAAAAATAGAAACCAATTTCTTTTGGATTTTCACTAGCACCAGTTTCAGCTTGAATTGCTTTAAAATGTTCTTTCAATAACAATGCCATTAAAAATTCTGGTGATCTTGCGCTTTTTTTTCCACCATAACAATCATATTCCAGAAGAATTGAATTATCAGAATCATTTGAAAATTTAAATTTCCATTTTTCATTTTTTTTAATATCATCAGAAGACATGGACATAATTCTAATGAGATCTGTAAAATATAACTTTTTAGAAAACGATTAAAAAGATAAGCAATTACCATAAACAACAAAACTCATTTTTGTTTTATCTGATGCCATGAGCTTTGAATCGATGGATGCCTTTTGTTTACTAAAATTAATAAAAAGTTCTTTGCCATAGAGTCCTAAAATTCATTGATTTAACAGAATAAACTACAGTATTCTCTTACCATTCCAAGATTGCAAAAATTTATATTTTCCACCATTTTTGCTGCTACTTACACAGATAACAGAAGAATTATCCCAAAATCCAATAATTGGAATTTTAGTTTTGCTGACAAGTTGATCATCAAGAGTTTTTGGTAAGCTTTGAATTTCAGGAATAATAATGCCCTTTGTTGTTAAAGAATGAAAATGTTCATCATCAACTTTGAAGCAAATTTCTATTTTATGGCATTCTTTGTCAAGATCTTTATTTTCAAGAACCACATGTCCATCTTCACCTGTGGATGTTGCCTATAAATTTAAGTATTAGAGATTATGAAGCAACGTATTAAAATGATTTGAGATTAAAGGTAACTATCATATAATCAAAAAGTAACTGTCCAGATATTTCTACATGGATGAAAGCCGGTAAATGCTTGTGTCGCCTTTGATGCGCGGCAAAAGTTCTTCTGATGCTAGGAGTTCTCTGGTACGACTTTTTTTTAGTAGAAAACAAAAAACTTACTAATAAACTTTGAGCAGTCTTATCAACAATTACAGTTTTTTCTATTGGTAAGGGATCACCAATTTCAGCTTTAATAAGTTCACACTGAACATCCCCAATTGTTCCAGCAACACGATAACTATGAGCACTATATGGACAAACATGATACTTAATTGCACTTTTATCATCCATCCATTTTCTCATTTCACAAATATATCGATTAAATGATCTATTATATTGTTCATTTCCAACAACAATCAAATTATCAGTTTGAAATAAATCTGTTAAACGAGTAACAGGATGATTATGAATATTACAAATAATAATTTTTGAATATTTATTTGCTTCATTGCCATTAATTTTTGCAGGTGAAAATGGTGTAACAGATGTAATACAGACTCGGCCAATTCGATTCCATTTGTAACCATTTTCAGTAAATTCAAATTCGGTATGCTTATAATCATCTTTTGAAGGTCCAACCATAATAAGAAAAACTTTGTCACCAATTTTCGAAGTGATATTTGCATTTGGAAAAATGCTTAAATAGAGAAATTGATATGAACAAATAAAATAATAACAAATTTTAAGTCGATTCAACTTTTCCCGGATAACTACACAAAATTCATAATTACTTGTGAAGCCATGATTTTGGTATAAGTTAATATTCACAATCACTGCTTTAAATGGAACGGAAAAAAGCATTTTTAATGCTTGAATAAAATTTCTTCCATGATAATAAGCAATGTTATTGTTTTCTTCAGTTTCAGCATCAATAACCATAAATTTGATCATTTCTTCTTCACCAAGAATATGCACATAATAATCTTTTTTTGATTCCTTTAATCCATGAAGATATTGCTTGATTTGGGGAATATTTGTACACATGTTGTTTGATGGAACAAAAAAGATGCTAAATCAAAAAAGTTAAATGATTTCAAAAAAATAAATTACAAAAAGTAAAAAGAGAGAAAAAAAACTGCTCTTTCGACTGTTGGGCTGTATTGGCCTTTTTTTCTTCAAGTTGTTTTGTTCATTCAATCACCCCCACTGCAAAAATAACTATAACCACCACTGCCAGATGCCATCAACACTTTGCTTTTGCTTTGGACAAACAAAAAAAGAAACAATGATTTCTTTCAATTGCAATGCTTTGTAATAGACAATAGTTGTGTTGTCTTTATGAAAATGATACGCATCTTAAACATAACAAAAGAAAGACACATCGTAAAATGGCGCCATTTTTCTTAGGATGGAAAATCTTTTTGATAAAATTGTTAATGACTGAAAGCATAAAAATAAACAAATTTAATATTTTGCGATGCCACACAAATGATAAACTGAAGTAACAACTATATTAGATTAAATCATGAATGTACAACATTCACCTGGATTATTAAAATATACCAATAATAACTTTTGAAAGAAGGAGATTTATTCAGATATGCGGCAGTGATGGAAACAATAAACGAAGATCAAAAAACTTTTAATGATAAAGAAATGGAACCAGTGCTGATGTCCTTCGTAAAAATTTATTGCTGATGAATTTCTTGTTTTTATAAAACCAAAAAAGTTCTGCCATTGTGTTTTGTTTTCTTTCATCCATGCCGAAAAAAGTAAAATACGGTGGTCTGTAATCACGGTCAACATCTTCAATAATTTTATCAACTATTAATGCGATTTTTGTAAGCATTAGAAATTTCATCAGTAAATTGCAGACTTATACGGGTATGTTTATTTGTCTAAAATGATATAATTATTTCTGTTAAACAATTACAAAAGTAAACTTCATACTTTTGAATAATTGTACATAGCTTCAAGATCAAAAATTTCTGAAAATTTATAAAAATAGAATTCATCAATCTTTGAAAAATGAGGAATTATCACAAGATTTTTTACAGTATATTTTGAAACACATGTTGCAGATGCATTGTCATAGCTAAAAAATTAATACATTTCTGTGTAAATTTTACATTCATAAACTTACTAATAAATTTCTTTAATTTTAGGTATGACTTCAATAATCTTTTCTATTGTTGCTACAGCATTATCTGGATTTCTTATAATAGCATTAAGTACAAAAAACTTTTCGATATTTGACGAAATAAATTGGAATTCAACAAAAAGTAATATTTGATGTTTTAAACACAGATCAAATGTATAATGTAAAAACTTTGGCAAGCAATTTATGGATTACAAATTCTTTCTTTGTTAGTGGAGATTCTATTACTGCTACTGAAGTTTCTTCTCTTATTCCAAAAATTTATCGTTGTGATGTTAAAGATTTGTGTTTAAAACATCAAATATTACTTTTTGTTGAATTCCAATTTATTTCGTCAAATATCGAAAAAAAAATTCCGTGTTTATAGGTTTTATTCCTTTAAAACTCCATCTACTATTTACATGATTTAATAAGTTAGCGACAACAAGAATAAGATTTTTGATGAAAAAATATTTGCAACTTTTTAATGAAAAATGTGGAACTTTTAAAAGTGGTATTCTTTTAAATAGACAATCCATCCATATTTTGCATTATATAATAATTCTTCAACAACAATAATAGGCTTTTTGGCGAAAAAATATTTACATGTTTGAATCATTTTTTGATAACATTTTGAAGTTGATGGATTTTTGGTGATGTAATAAATGGTTGAATCAGGTAATGACCAATTTTGACGAGAATATTGTCCATCAGGGCTGTCCGGTGCGCCGGATCCGGTGCACCGGAACACCGGAAACCGGCCATTATTCCGGTGTTTTTTGCCCCGGACCGGAATCCCGGATTTTTGGCCGGATTCCGGTGCATGCATTAATCATACACTATTTTTTGCAAAATTGATGGTTTTTTTGTAAAATTTTGCTCAATCAGTTCCTCAACCATTATCCAAAAAGTGAAAACTTGATGAAAGTTCACTTGAAATCATTCCTGCACAAAATCCTCCATCTCCAGTTAAGTCAGATGATGATTTGTGGTTTATTTCCTTTTTTGTACCATAAATTAATTGACATTTTTTGATTTTTTCCTTTAAAATTTACAGTGCTTATAAAGAACCGGACACCGGAATCCCGGAAACCGGACAAATTTTCCGGTGCACCGGCAACCGGACCGGACAGAAAAGACAGCACCGGACAGCCCTGTTGTCCATTAAAATAAATTTGTTTTGTGGTAGTTGGTTTAATGGATATCATTTTGATCAGTAAAAGTTAAAATGAATTTGAAAAAAAGATTGATAGAGAAGTAAAATTTTCAGGATAAACTGTTTTTAAAAAATGAGAAAAGCTTGGAAAAGAGCTAATTATAGGTCAGCAATTATCAACCGGAAGGGAAAAACTGAAAAGCTTTAAGATCAATAATCTTTGATAAATCTAATTTTGTTGTCAACTTTTGAAATATTATGATAGCCTATGCATGCAGAGGCTAAAAATAAGAATCCCTTTTGTTTTCAAAATACAAAACAACAAGATTTAACGTGATTTTGGACAATTTTTGATAAAACTGTGACTATTTTGTGTATTGTGATTTTGAAAATTTTAATTGAAGTAATAATTTATTTTTATTTGTAATTAAACTACTTTGCATAAATCAATCAATTTCATGATATGCTTTATTAACACAATTCTTTCATAGCAATGTTAAATATTTTTTAACATTATCTGTCACCGCCAACTTTCTCTTCTTTAACCAAGCTACTTTGTCAAAACAGTACACTGAAAAAAAAGGGTTACTTTTCCTAAAACGCCCTGTGTAAAACATTCTTTTTTTGACCTTTTTTAGTGTCGAAAATCGCGCGTTGTGAAAGGTTCAGGGGCAAAACGCCAAAACTCCCAATTTTTTTCTCTTTCTGAAAGAGGCTTTGTTTAAAAAAAGATTCTTTTTGTTTTTTTAATTAATATTTAATTAAAATATTAAATAAAAGCTTAATGCTTTTTAAAAAAAGTTATTTGATTGATTATTAAAACATATTAGTAAAAATTGGTTAATTTAGACTTTTAGACGTTAATTATCTATATTTTGCGTGAATTGCTTTATATTTTTGTGCGTTGTTTTTTCCAACGAGTTGTTGTTGGTATAATTAATGATTATATATCTACTATTACTCATCTTTCATCTATTACAGATTGATCGACAGCAATAAGAAACTTGCAAATAATATTGGAGATGAAGGTTTGTTTTTTACTTTTAGTGTTGCAATAATTTATATTCCTTTTTAGTTGATTTTGGACAAAGCTTTAAAAGTGATGATGATAGTTTGGTTGTTACAATTGGAGATATTGAGACGAATCTTCCATCACAAGTTTGTCTTCCTATATCTACATTTAATACTTTCTTATAAAGCTACTTTAGAGAAATATACATGAATATTCAAAAGAATATAAACCACCCTCTCGTATGGTAACATCATATCCAACAACAAAAGAAATTCAACAAACGCTTGAAGCTGCATTACAAGAAATGCAACAGCTACAACAGCAGCAGCAAAAGCAACAAGCTGCTGAGAATAATCATATGAATACTGCATATTAAAACAGAATAATGTATATCATTCAATGAATGAAGGTGCTGCTGGTGTTATGCCATCTTCCACCAGATGCAAAAAGTGGATATTTAAAAAGATATCGAGATGCTTTAATTGATGCACTAAAAGAATCTGGGCTATCTGATATATTTAATATCATGCATACCACGTTAGTTTCTGCTAGAACTGGTTATGGTATTGAAAATTTGATTACGGTAAGTTTTGTGTTGGATATTTTGATGCCTTATTTATTTGTTTTAGAATATTTACCTTAAATGGATGAATAAAAAAGGTAATGCAGGAAAATCAACACTATTTAATTCTTTTCTTCAATCTGATCTTTGCAAAGTTTGTGCACTAGATTTGGTTGAACGTGTTACAACTTCTGTATGGCCTGGTAAACGAAAATCTAGCTTACATAAACTCCAATCCACCACCATCATATTTTAATGGTTTGTTTTTTACTGCTTTATTCTCTTATATTACTCTATTTTCAGCCTTCAACATTTTCTGCAGCAGCTACAGTATGCCGAAATACACCACCAACATATTTTAATGGTATTTTGCTTTTTTAATTTCTTCTTCTATATAACTTTTCTATTTTATTTTTAGCTCCAAAACTTTCAACAGGCTCTACAGCACCTGAAGCTACAGTATCTCTTCCACCAGAATATATTACATCTATTCCATCGTCAAATTTTCGATCAATGATTTAATAAATTCGGTACAAGCATTACTACACCATTATTCAAATGAATTAATGCAAAACCATGTAATCCAGACAGAAATGTTCCTCATCAAAAACTTATTAATCAAAATCCTCGTAGAAGTTCTGATAGAGTGTAAGTTGCTTCAACTTTGTGTATATATTTTATGGGCCGTTACCGTAACCAAAAGCTTTGGTTACGTTAAATGTATATTTTCTGATTAAACACAACTTTTTTAGAGGCAATAATTACCGTATACGAGAATATTATTTTAATTTAAGCAAATCAGTGCTGACAAGAAGACGTTCAAGATCTCGTTCACCACATGATGATCTGCAATTACAGCAACAACAAAATTATGGAAGAAATGATAAGTATGATGCAAGATCAAAGCTGAAATTTTCAGAAAGTGCTGTAATTTCTGATAAAAGTCCATATGTACAAACACTGTTTTTTTACAATTTTTTACTTTGTTATTTTAACATTGTTTTTATGCTTTCATTTGTTTTATCTTTATAAAAAAATAAAGTTTTTGTGATGAAAAAAATCGTTTTTGTTTGATTGATAGACAGGCAGAACAAGGATTATAATATAGGACATTTTTTCTTGATTTTGATATTATTAAGTGTTCAAAAAATTAATTATTCTTTTACTGCTTTTTTAGCATTTACATTGTACTTTCGACTTTTATTATCGAATATTACAGTACTCACATAAAAAGAGTTTCCACATTTTTTGGCGCTTTTAATTTATTTATTAACTTTTTTAAAAGATTTGTGTCCTTTTTCTTCATCCTCCACAATCGTTTTTGGCGCGCTGTGCAAAGTTGTGTGCAGCTCTTTTTTTTGTAATTATTGATTATTGATTAATTTTTTAATGAAAGAAGCTTCTCGTTCGTTTGCTTCTTCTTCTTTTTCTTTTTTCTTTCACAATCATTTTTTAGCGCGCTTGTACTACGTTGTGCTTGGCATTTCTTGTTTTTAGCTGAAAATTGCTAAAAACATTTATTTTTTAGATAAAAATGTCTTCTCTTATTAATCTTAATAATGGTGGAGGAAATCTAGATGAAAGAATCAAAAAGAGAAGGAAAAGCTTATCTGGTAAAGCTCCAAGGATGAATTTTGGAAATCAAGATGTTTCTGTTGAAGCTGAAATCAATAAGATGTCAACTGCAATGAATGAAGAACCTGACACAATAGTGGCAAAACTTTTTGAAAATTCAGGGTATGTTAAATTATCAGATGCAGCTATAGCTACTAATGTTGTGCTTTTAGTGATCTTCTATTCAAATGGGTTCAAAGGTTGCTTAAAATGAAAGAATATGAACGTGGTTTGGTTTCTCAGTTTCTCGCAAAGTTCCCTCAAGTTAAAGGAAATGTTCAGCTGGTAAGCTTTATTGTTTTTGTTTATGTTTTTAATCTTGCATATTTAGATTCATCAAGCATATCAAAAATTTGTTGCCACTCGTAAATCAACCATTTTTGATTTATCAAAGAAGTTTCGAGAGCTGATTCCTGCAATTTATGAAATGTCATTTCAACCTGCAACAGAAGCATTATCCTTAAGTATGTTTTTACTTTAATACTTATATTAAATGAAATGATTTAGGGGAAACAGAATTCGAGCTGGCCAATTACTCGCTGATTTAATCATGGAAAAAGCTCATGGGAAAAATTCTGATTACGGTAGACTTGTTGTTGATTGTACGGTATGTTTTTCATCTTTTCTTTTATGTTCATTAACGAATCTCTCTTTTTTAGACTAGCTCTGAAATTAGAAATGCTTTAAATCAAAAAAAGATTCTGGAATTACTGCGCCAGCAATTCTTGCAGTTGGAACTTATCCTGAAGTTACATTCTTGATTGCTGTTGATGATGTTCCATTAAAGGTACTTTTTTTAACATGATTTATATTCAATAATGATTTAATAAAATTTTAGGTTCCTGGAACTTTTGCTGATGCTTTGCAATCATTTATGGAAGTGACATGGCTCTTCAATCTCAAATATGATGAAAAAGTGAAGTGCTTTGTTAGATTTTTTGAAAGTCTTATGGGATATGCAAAAGCAGCTTCAACCAGCAGAATGCAACTTCTTCAAAAACTTATGAAACTAAAAGGTTGGTAATTTATTGTTGTGTGAGAGAAAGTTATATATGCTTTTTTTAGATACTATTGATCATCGTGCTAATGAAACGTCTTCAACTTCACAACAAGAACCAAGCCGTGCTAGCTCAAATGATCGTGATCAAAATGGTGATGCTCATCAATAATAATAAATGTAAATTTGTTTGTTTTTTCTTTTGTTACCTTTAATTTCTTGTTTTGTTATGTTATGTTTTTTTTGTAATTGATTTCAATAATAAATTTTCATTATTATTTTATATACTGTGTGGGGAAAAGGGGAAGGGAATGGGGAGTAAAGGGAAATTATTACGGTAAAAGGGAGGGATTTTTACGGTATATAACGGTTAACATTTGCCCGTTTTTAATGCTAATTTTGCCTGCATAAAGGGCGAATTTTACCCTTTAAAATGGTAAAAAACACCCTTTTTTGGGGGTGTTTTTTACACTGTAATTTTCCCCCATTTAGAAGGTGCATGCCGCTTGGGGCCCCTTTTTGGGGGTAAAATTCACCCTTTCAAGGGGCGAATTTTACCCATCATTTTTTTCAGTGTAGCGGAGCAGCAGCAACAAGCATACGTCGAAACAATGGTATGACAGAAAGAGGGGGATTAAACTGTTGCTACTTACTGCTGTCGCTGGTGTTCTTATCATGATAAAAAAATCATGGCAGAAAAAAAGAAAAAAATCTTAGGAAAGAATGAAAAAAGAGAGATAATAGCTTGATAACTCTTGAAAAACCCGATTATTGAAGTGTTCTTTCATTTGGACTTCAAAGGGTGGAGTTATAAAGCAAAAAGTTTTTGATAGATAGTTTTTGGATGAAAAAATGAGGTCAAAAGTAAAATGTGTTTCAAAAGTTCTTTTTCTGATTCGACTGATACAAAAAAATGATTGATTGAAAACCATGAAAGTTTAATTGTTGCTATTTTTTGACGTAAAAGATCCATGAAAGTTAAGGGTTTTTTGAACGGTTTTTGCCACAAATTTTTGAGTTAACGGTTTTCGTGCCTGGCGTTAAAATACTTTTGATTATCCCTTCAAGTGTCGACTTCATTGTGTAGCTTTGGCATAGACATCTTCAAGTAGCAAGATAACATGAAATGTTTTCTTCATCAAAGGCTTTAAAATGTTTATTTTCGAAGATAACAATCTTTTCTTCGATTTAAAAGCTTTCTTGAAATCTGTGTTGATCTTTTCTTTTGTGCTTTTTTCTTTGTTACATATAAATTATAAAAAGATAGATCAGTGTTTAAGTGTTTTGAATGCTTTTTATCTTTCCGCTGTCGGCATCTTTATTAAAAATAAAAACAATGTTATAGCATTCCAGAAACCGTTCTGGAGCTTATCCCATTTTTCTTTTGTTGTTTCTTTTTTCGTTGCATCATTGTTTATAGCTGATCTTCAATAAATCACTTGGACTTGACCTTTGTCAGGAAGAATTGTGATTTACATAAATTTTTTTAAATATCCATGATGTAAAAGTGGCTAAATGAATGATAATTCAACTTAAACCTTTTATTCTATTGCTTAAATTTCTTTTTTACGTGCTTCTTTAACATTTTCTCTTATGCGTTTTCCTTTGTACTTTTTTCTTTCTAGCCTATTAACCTTTGATTTATTTTTTTTGAGTATACGGTAGCCTAAACGATAAAATAGAACGTGATTTTTTTTCTTTCTTTTTTCTGATGATAACAATTTCAATATTTTCTTTTATAGAGTTTTTCCAGATCTTTAAAAAATATTTGCCGTCAAAACAAATTGCTAAACAATCCAAATCCAAATGGTTCTCGTTGAACTTGTGAAACCATTACTTGCTGAGGTAAGTCTGTTTAAAAAATTATTTTTCCCTTTATTTCTTTTTATCTTTCTTGAAAAGCTTTAATGATTATTTCTGCAAAATTAATTGTTTCTTATTTTTTCTCTGTTTCTTTGTTAAAAGTTTAAGGAGATGCTACAAATTTCATTCATGTGTTTTCCACCTTCTTTTTCTTTCTTTTAAAAAAGAGCTTAAAAACTTTTTTTTTTGTTGTAAACAAAATTCCTTTTACGGGTCTTATACTGTTTAAAAAGCAATAAGAATAGGAAAAGGGAAAGCTGTTGCAGCTGCTAAAAAATCATTTCACTTTTTTTTATTGTATTTGTCTTTTTTCTTTAACACGGACATAAAAAGAAAGATGGATGCAGCAGCAGCAACCACAAATCAATCAATTTTTTTATTTGACAAAATTTTTATTTTTTTAAAGATAAAATGAGCATTTCGGGAAAGTTTTTGGTTACAGTATTAAAATCAGGCAATAAAATAGAGTTAATGAAATTAAAACAGGTTGCATCATTCTGATGGAAGACAATGCACTTGTGAATATGGCATAGGTTTACTGAGAAATTTGCTTTTTTTCATTTGTTGGAAAAACAAAATCTGGCACGACATGTTCAAAGCAATTAAAAAAATATAAAATCATTTTAAAGCTTTCACGTCAAAAAACATCCATCAAATTTATTTCTTATTACCCTCATTATTATTTTTCTCAGCATCTTTATAATCCATCTTCTTCAGTTTTGTCATCTATTTTTAGCAATGATTGTTTTTTTCCTTTTAAATTTAGCTTATTTTGAAACCTCCTTGTTTTCTGTTAAAAAGAAAAAAAATAAATGTATTATTTTAATTGATGTCAAATGCTTGCATTTCCTTTTTCCCCCTAGAGGTTTGGAGAAAATGTATATCTTTGAGATTGGTTTTAAAATAAATTTTTACTTTTTTTACAAATATTTCAAATCATTTTTGTTTTTCAAAGGTGCAGAAACAATTGTATGTTGTTTCTACTCTGAACAATGGCTTCGTTTATTGATGCAATTGATGCAGATCAGCATCAAAATAAAAACAGATTTGATTCAAAAAAACAAATACTAATTAATTTTTTAAAAAATTTATTTCTTCCGAGACAAATTTTGAATTTAAAAAGAGCGCTCCTTTTATTTTTTAAAATTGCAAGCATCAAAGATAACAAATTAATTTAACTGATTCGCCAAAGTCTAATTTCATCCGTTTTTTGTTTTTAATCAATTAAGTTATATACTTAGACGTTTTAATCTAATTTGTATAATCAAACTAATTATTATAATTAAACCTTCCAATTTTCTTGTGTCATTCCTTTAATCGATTACAGACCACAATCTTGAGCATAATTTTTCAAAATTATTTTTTTGCTCTTTTTCAAACTTTACTCTTTACTTTTTGTTTTTTTTACCACGACCATTTTAAAACTACCATATTCACAGAACTTTTTATTCAATGAAAAACCAACCCAAAAATGCCTAATTTCGATTAAGATGATTTGATCATAATAAAAAAATAGAAATAAAAAAACGTTTTTCAAGTCAAAATTTATTCGATCTTGACTTGCAAAATATAAAATAAATTACAGCGTTTCTTTGTTTTATAATTTTTCTTTTCAAGGTTTTCAGTTAACCGGTCTTTCATCCTTTTTCTCCTTTCTATTGTCATCGACCTCAGATGGATGAATTTGAAATTGAAGTTGATCAACTATCATTTGTAGTCTAAAATTTGAGAGCAACTTTTTTCTTATTAATGGGAACAGTTTTCTAATTTTTTTGTCTTGGAGTATATATTTATTGTTTCTTTGATTTTAGTTTTGTAAATGATAGCGATCTAAAAATTTTTTATACAAAATGTAAGAAGATGTCTTTAGGTAAACAGAGCAATTAAAAAAATCAGATCAAATGTTTGAAGGTGGAAAAAATGTAAACAGCTCAAAAAAATATGTGTTGTTTTTGACTTGAATTTTTTATGGGTTTCTTCCTTCTTATTTTATTTTTGTGAAACCATTAATTGCCTTTTTTGCAAGAAAAAAGTTATAAGGTTCAGAATTGCAACATTTTCGATCAACAAAATTGCGAACAGGTCTGTGCTTTATCACATCACAACCTTAACATACGACAGGATTCGAACTTTTGTGTGCATGTTATAGAGCAGCAAGTATGCGCCCGCAACCACTACCCCATAGACGCAAGTCTATTGGGCTCGAAGAAATGGCCACATAATAGTTGAAAAAAAGACACTAAAAAGTAGTAGCAATTGTATAGTGCTTTTTTTTCTTTAATTCCCAAAAATGATTTTAGTTTTTTAAAACAATGAGCAATATATTTTCATTATTATTATTGTTTTGCTTTGTGCTTTAAAAAAAGTTTTAGTCATCTTCTTCAATGAAAAAAATGAAACTGCATACTTCTTTCTTCTTCATTCTGCAAGTTTTTTTTGATGGTTTTCAATGATTGCATTTATTTTTTTTACATCTACGTACGTCAAGAAAAAAACCATTTGGATTTATTTTAAAAAAGATTGCATTTTTTCTTTTTAAAGACTAAAAAACTTTCTTGAAAGTTTTTGTATTTTTTTTCTTTCTTTGTTTTTATTAATGGCGTGTGTCGGAAAGGCAAAAGAAAGAAAGAAATAGGCAGCATCCATCCATCGGCAAAAAAAAACATCATTGAAAACAATATATTTTCTAATGTTTTAAAAATTTTTATTTTTACAGCGAACACTAATCTTTGATTTTCTTATTTAGTTTAGCTACAGTATAGTGACTAGCCTGATTCAAGGACATTCATGCCATATTCTGCAATATCAGTATCTCTGATTAGCCTAATCACATTAGGGCCATTTAATCCATGCAAGACCATTAAAGTCTCCAACTGTGTTTAAAACTTTGTTTCACTTTTTTTCCCATAAAAACGATAATTCTTTTATTTTTTAATAGGCCCATTGGAGACAAATTAAGAAGGCGGGTGGAGTGGGAGGGAAAACTTCTACTTCTTTCTTGGGTTCTGTAAAACGTGAAAAAACAAGTATAAATATGAAAGGGTAAAAAGAAGAACAAAAAAATGATAGATTCCTTTTTTGAACTCTTGAACTGATTTTTTTGTGATGTTAGATTACTTTGATTACCTTTATTCTCTTCTCTCCATTTCAAGTCAATTTTGATTTATTTTAGTTTAAACTTTTTTAGTGTAATATTTTCTATAACGGTACCAATGGCAGTGATTGTAATTGTCAAAAGTGGTTAACTTAGAAGAACTGAAAAGTATAAAAATAAAGTTTTCTGAGTGCAACATAAACTTATTCTTTTGCTATAGAACTTATCAATGCTATGGAAGGAATAAAGCTCTTTGATTTATTGTTGCACTTTGCTAGGAATATAATTTTTTAGACAAAAAAATTATTAAATTTTTGCATGTTTCAGCATTTCTCATTGATTGAATTAGCTTCAAATGAAAAAGTTTTACTTTAAAAAAAATTATGTACCTGCTTATAGTGATAGTGATTTTTTTAGATAAAATTTATGATATCCATATGGCCATATTACTATCACCGTCTTTTCATTTTTTAGATTACTGTCTTCGTGCTATGGAAGATTGAGTACTGTAGTTTGAACTACTAAAGAATAAAAGTTTTTTTCTGTCTTTTTAAGCCATTTCGAACGCTCCCGAGACAGATACATGAAAAAATCGATTCTCATAAATATTCATAGATTCTCTCCATGTTTTGTCAAATATATAAATTCCCTTGATTTTTTTTTCTTTTGTTCCAAAAATTTATTTTATTTTTTCATTGTTATTTTTTTGTGTCTCTGTCCATAAAATAATATTAGTAGATCGTCTTTTATTATATATTTTTCATTTTTAACAATTTTTTACAAAGACTATGACGCAGTTGAAAAAAAAGAAGAAATAAAGAAAAGAAAGAGAATCGACCCATGGCTGCAACCACCTTCATCATCATCAACATCATAACTATAGCGGTACATTTCAAACCATAAAAAAAGAAAAAAAATTGTGTGAATGGAAATGTTTGAAAGAGAGAAGAAATTTGATGTTGAAGGAAATAGATGATAGAAACATAAAGGCCTTTTTTTAATGAGAAGATGGAACGGTGACTTGAACCGTTCCATGTTCGATTGTGATATTTTTTTTGTGGTTTTCTTTGTTTTAAAAGGAAGTTCTGATTTTCAATCAATTTTGGGGAATTCTTGAGAAAAAAGGGGGGGAGAGTTTAAAGAATTAAACGATCATTGGAATCTTTTTGATCACATTTTTTCCCCTATATCGATGAAAGTAATTGTTGTTGTCTGATGACTTTTTTGATGACCGTGACTTGACTTTTTTCTTATTGATATTTGACTTTTTTTTTGAAGTGATATATTTTTGGATGGCTTACAACTTTTCTTGTGTTTGTTTGTTTTTACAAGGTTTGGGAGGTGCCTCATAAAGGATTGCTTTATTTGTATTTTGTTGTCCTCCTCATTTTTTCGATGATAGTTTTGCTAAAAAGTGTTTCAAGATTTGAAAAAAAACATTTAAATCGTGAAAATGATAGTAAACTATTATTATTTAAATTTTGCTTTTTACGGTTACTATCTTCTTGCTAAGAGATATTTCATACTGTATTTTGTTGATTTTTATTTCAAATCATTTCTTTCATTTTTTTACCATTTTTGATAGCTTTCCCCATTAAACGCAATTTTACTTTATTTTTATTGTCCCTGACTGATGTTATAGGCATTGCTTTTTAGATGTTTAAAACCAATCCTCTTCACCAAGTCTGGCGCCAAAAAACTCATTCATTCATAGACTTTTTTTATTTCCCCATATTTTAAAGTTTATTCATTTTCATTTCCTGTGTAATAAATAAATTTCTTTTTGGATCGAAACACCTTATTCTTTTTTGCCCTTTGTCTTGTCTTTTTGATAACACATATAAAAAAGAATGAGGCAACAAAAAGTAGACGACGACTATCGAAAAAGAAGCATTGTTTTCTTTCTTTCTCCTCTTTTCTCTCAATTTCTGAATCTCAAATAATAATAGAGTTCGTCTTCTTTCTTTTTTGAATCACATTTTTCTTGTCCTTCTTCTTTGAAGAAGAAACTGATTTGATTTTTTTCCTTCTCAATTTCTTTCTTTCCTTTTCTTTCTCCATATTTTCTATGTTCCCAAATCAATCAATAAAAATAAACACAAGGAAACAACGTTTTTTTATGGACAACAGCAAAATGAAATGCAAAAGAGGAGAGAGAAAACAAAAAAAAGTCAAGTTTAATTTTATGATTAACTTTTTCACGTCAGAAACAAAAAATTGTTGTTTTGTTTGTTTACGATTTTTTTTGTAAAAACATTCTTTAATGCGGGGGTCCAAAATTAAATTAGGATCAAAAATGCAGGAGGTATTTTTTTGTGAATTTGGATTATTTACTGGGAATGTAAGAATGCGTAAAAAATTCAGCAGGATTTTACTTAATTGAAAGTAAAGCAAAAATGTGAATGTTTTATTTAAATAGATTACTGTAAATCCGTGATTCAAATTTTTAAGTACTTTTTTGATTCGATATGTTTGATAAATTTGGTTTTGCATTTGCCTATTTTAATTTAAATATTGACAATCTTCTGAATTTATTGATTTTATTTTCACCCCTTTTGACACAAAATTACCTATCAAAAAACCTCTCCTAAGTTCACCCTCACTTAAACCCCGCTTATACTCTCCCTCTATTTTAACCCTTTGACCCTCACTTCTTTTTTACTATCTCTTATCAGCTAACTCACTCCCTCACCCATAAATTTGTCATAAAACTGATTTTATTTTGTGCCTTTAAAATCCATGGCTTTACATTCTTTTTTTATCATAATCATATTTTTTTCCTCATCAATCCAAATGAGGGATAATCTCTTTTTAAAAGAATGCTCTGCATTTAAACTTTGCAGAAGCATGCTTCTTCTTCTTTTGATTCCATTTACTTCGACCCTAAAATTTTGTTCTCTGATATTTTTTCTCTCGTGCAAATCTTTTATAATCTTCTTTAAAATTGGCATGTTTGATATTGAGTCAAAGCTAATATTTATTTTTGATCAGGTCATTCTAATAATCACCACTGAAAACGATACACTCTAACCCTTCAATAATCATCTTTTTTTTTAAAACAATAAAAATTAGTGATAACCGATTTTTTTGTGCAAACAAAAAAAGATATTTTATTGTTGTCCTACTGCAGAAAAATATATTGTTGGTTAAACCTGTCATTAAAAGTTTTTTAGGCCTAAAATATTTAAAGATTAAAGTAAATACAGTAATGCAGAAAGCTGAAAAATAGTTTAAAAATGTTGAAGTTCAAAAAGTATAAATAGCTGATAATTTGCAACATTTTTGTTACTATCACACAAAAATAAACTTCGCTAAAACATTAGAGTGTTATTTTTAATCTTTGATAAATATATCACACTTTTAATTTTTTTGCACTTCTATTTTAGCACCTTCATCATCAAAAAGACAAAAGCTTTTATTACTTTGATTCAAAGAAAGGTATTTATTTTTGGTCAAAAATGGTAAAAAAGCGTCATAGAAAAAGTTATTTTAAGGATTTTTGTCCTTAAAAGTGTTCTCATAAAAAAATGAGCTAGCTTTGAATGAATTTAATTACCGAATTTTATGACAAAATAAAAAAATGAATGAATCAAAAACAAAAAAAGTTTATTACTTTTGAGTTGAATGGTGGTGCAAAGTGAGAGTTGACTGATAGAACATTGACGCTTACCTTTAACCCTTTTTTTTCTTGCTGCTGTCGTATTACATCAAACTATATAAACACAACGACGCCCTTTTTTGTCAGGTGAAAATTTTGTTAAGCGTTCACTTACTGAAAATAAATTTTTGAGTAGTAATCTTTTGAAATAATTTCAATTTATATCCTATATTGCTTCCATGTGGGTTACTGTAGCAATCCGGTTATAGGTTGTTTTCCCAATAGCATGGACGTCAGACTGAATTTCGATTGATACTTCCTCCTTCTGCGAATTCTCAACGTCATCAATTTTTTAAGTTTAACTTCCTATATTTTTTTGAAACATTTACATGTATCTGTTTACGTCAAATAACAACATGCGCAGCACTGATTGCTCAATGTGATTGCCTAGCCTATGTGATATGCATTACCTTCTATTTTTATATATAGTTAATTCAAATTCCAAATTTTCTTATAAAAATGTAATTTCTTCCGATTAATGTTGTTAGTTTTTTTACGTGCTTTTATTGTTTCATCTTTATTTATAGTTTTTGACAGGAATACAAAAAATGAAAAGTTGCATTTCAAATGTTACTATCTCTGTAATACAAGCATTTTTACTACTGTATCTCACTGTTAATGCTTTCTTAAAACTTTTAAAGATTTCTTTGAGATGGTATCTTTTTGAATTTTTAAAGCTTTTTTAAATGAATATTAATTTTTCTTTTGTGTTTAAAAATATTTTTCCCATCTTTCGTTTTCCGCAGCTATTTTCAAACATAAAAAATCATTTGTTCAAGTTAACATCAATTTTAAAAATATTGATGTTAAAATTTTGTCTCTTTTTTTCTTTTAATACAATTCTGTCTCCATGTTTGTGCCTTTTAAATCTTTACCTCCGTCATAATCATCTCTCGATCAGCTTACATCTTCTTTTTTTATTTGAAGCTTATCCCTCTTTCTTCCCTCTGCACTGCAGCACTCTTTTTCCGATGATTGTTGGTGAATCAAATAATTTTAATGCCATAAACAATGTTTCTTTCTTCTCCCCTTTTCCTGTCATATAATCTTCTTCTGAAGGAGAAGAAAAAAGAGTTAAATCTGAAATTTCTTTGATTAGCTTTTCCTTTGCCATCTTTGCACGTCACTTTTTTTTGTTCAAATTTTATTTCTCGTGGTCTTATTGATTTCTGCATTGAAATTTCATTCATAAAAATTTTTTATTGCAACTTCTTTCAGGCGCAACATCATACATTAGCGTTCCTTGAAATGGGAGGACAACAAAGCCGACTTCGATCTACAAATTCTACAAGCAATGATGGGGAGAATAAAGTTGTTGGAGGAGTTGTGTCACAAAGAATTGAAAAATTTAATGCTGATAGCGGGAATGCAGCAAAAAATAATTGTTGGTCATTTTCAAATTGTCATAAACTTAATGAACATAGGTATGTTTAGTTTTGGTGTAATATTTAAATGTTTGAAAATTTTTGTGCTAGAAGGGAAAATGATAGTAACACAAAAATTAAAATATCGATTATTTAGTGTTACTATCATCGTTATTAAAATCAATATTTGTGTTAAAACTTCGATTAAAAACAGTTTTTGCGCAACGAAATAAATTTCATTTTTTGTTACTGTCTCATTAAGAAAAAAAGACAGTAACACAAAAACTTGAAACATTTCATTTTGAAACGTTACTATCATTTTCCCACTCCTGCTGCAGCTACTCAAATCACTAATCTTTTTTCTTTCATTTCTTCTTCTACTTTTAATCACGGGAGTTATTTAAAAGATATAATCCCTTTTGAAAGATTTAAAAAGAAGGTCAAAAAAGAAGAAATGATAACATAACTTTTTTTGGAAAAAAATCTTTGTAGCTGCTGTCTTCCTTCTTTTCTCCCATACAAAAATGTATAATGTTTATGTTTCATTTTTTCTTTTAAAAAAAAATATTATTATTATTATAGGAATGAAAACGAAGTTTACAAACCATTACATGAGCCAGTGCTAGTTAGTCACAATAATAATTCTTCACGAGCCCCACTTGCTTCTGTTGAATCAACTATATCAGCAACAACAACAAAGACGGCATCTGTATCAACAAGGTATGCTATTTTTTTACAGCGAAAAACACGAAATTATATTTCGGTATTTTGTTGTCTTCCAAAAAAAGTTTCGGTTTTTTAACCATTTCTATGATAGTAACACATTATATTTAAAACTTTCGTATTTTCGATTACTCTCTGATAGTAACATGGAATATATGAAACTTAAATTTTTTCGATTACTATCTTTTTTAAAATTTCCCCATAAAAATATAAAATTTTTAGACAAGTTTCTTCACCAATTTCACTGCCAACTTCATCTCCTGACAAGCAACAATCAAAACTGGAAAAACATTCAAATTCTTCTCCGTCATTTGTTGCAGGAGTGATGGCAAATACATGGAAATCGGGATCTCAGAAGCGTCCAGAAAATTTACCACTTACAAAAAATAGCCAATCAACAAGAAAGCAGCCTTCTCCAGAGGAAGAATTAGTTGTTGTCGAAAGAGAACCCTCTCCACCAATGGTTAAATCTCCTGTCTCTACAATTAGCTTATATTCAGATATTAGCTCAATTCGAACATCTGATGTTTCACCAGAATATTCGCTAAGTGAACATTCACATGATATGTTAATGCATGTAAGTTGTTTTTAGACAATTGGCTATGATCAAAAAAATAGAGGCTTCTTAGTAGAAGAAGAAAAAATTGTAGCTTATTTGCAAAAATAAAAAAAAAAGAGGGAGAAAAACTAATAAATTTGAATGAAATGTGTTTGCTTGGCCTTGGCTGAAAACACAGTTAAACAAATACACAGCTTTTTTTAAGGTCAAAAAAGATTGATTTAAAAAACGAAAGGTTTTCGTCTTCAACTTACTTTTTGGTGGTTTTTTCGAAATTTATAGCTTATCGGTTTTGAAATTTAAAAATTTCATTGACCATTAGGTAATTAATGTCTTTTTGAAGAGAATGAATCAGTCGCCTTTTTTCATTATTAGTCACTTATTTTGTTTGTTGGTTAAAACCGCAATTTTACCGTTTTTTTTTGTGTGTTGAAATTACTCATCATCGGTTAGCTTTGATTTTTTATTGGTTTTAGTTGTTTAACTTTTTCTCATTGATTATTTGTTTTTGGATGACAGTAACACATTATATATGAAACTTTGTTTTTTTATTACTATCATTCTAAGCTTTATATCATCAAAAACCTTAAACTTTATTGTATTTCACACTGGTTTCGGCGTTTTTTTAAACAGTTAACTTTTTTCAGATTATTCGATGCTTTCCATTTTCATCATCACCTAGAAATTCTCCAAAAGTTGTTAAACGAATGGATTCAAAATCTTCTCTTCCAGGATGCCAAACTGAACCCTCTTCCTCACATGAATACATTGATGGTTCAGCTTCGCTTCCCCTTAAAAAGAAGACAACTTCACATTTTACTAAACATAATCCAATTGGAAATTTAAAAAATTATTTTCATTATCATCATCATAATAATAATGATAAGCGAGTTCGAGCTGAAAGCAGTGTATCTGAAAATGTTGCAACTTTAAATTTGCATAATCATCAAGATGGCTGTTCATCTCCTACTTCACCTACTGCTCATAACAATAATAATTCACGGCCGTATGCTTTGTCAACAACTTCTGCACCAGATTCTGTGCAGAATGAACATGATAGCAGTAATGGAAAAGAAAAGAAGAGTGCTCTAAGTCGATTATGTCAAGTAAGTTTTGGAATTTATTGATTTTTTGTTTCCCGGGGGAAATGGGGGAATAATTGTTTATGGTATTGGAATATAGTTGTAAAAATATTTTCATGTTTGCGGAGTAATAATAATGACAGTTATCATTTCCGATAGCTAAAAATAGCAGATATAAATATCTTTAAAAAGACATCACAAGATGTATGTACTTATATGTTCTGTTTATGACCTGTCAAATGTTTCAACTGAAGCTTCAAAAAAAGTAGTGGTATAAATTTCTTAATATTGTCCATGCTTTGATCAAATGTCGTCAAAAGACTATTCTCTTATCAGACAAAAGTTTGCTACCGTTCTGACAGTGGTAAAAAGCTTTATAGATCAATATTTATTGTTGACAAAAGTTAATCAGTCAAAGTTAAGCAAAACAGGATCATTTTTGGTCAAGACAGACAACTTTTATGATCTATGTTTTAATGATGTTTTCGTCTTGACTTGATTTGTGATAGTAAAACAATATACCTATATAAAACTCTTTATTTTCTGATTACTATCATTTTTGATAGTAACACGGAATATATGTTACTTTCACTTTTTCGATTACTGTCTTTTTTACAATTTCTATTTTTTAAACTTTCATCTTTTTAACTGATTTTTGTCTTCTCCCTGCTTTTTATTATTGTTTGAAAAAGCTTTTAACGATTTACGTCAATCATTTCATTGATATATATTTCTTCTTTTACCATTCTAATATTTATTTTCACACGTTTTAATTGTCACGTTATAAGTCTTTTTTTACACAAAGCTTAGCAGAGATTGCTTTTTTGGACTATAAAAATAAATGGTAAAAACAATCAAGTGACTGTTTTCTGTTATCTCTTTACTTCTACAACTTCTTTTTTGAATTTGGCGCTTCTACTTTGGCTTTGTGTAGCTTAATGACAAAATATTTTAAGAAGGTTTAATGATCCTTTATGGTAATAAAAAATTACTAAAATTTTTATGTAAACAAAATTGTTTCATAAAAAATGTCGTTCTTTAACCTTTAGATTATGGCCTTTCTTTCGGAATTTTATTTGTTGTCATTGTAGCGTTCCCCAAAAAATTGTTTTTTTCGAAGAAAACGGTTTATGTCATAGTTTTTAAAAACAAAACAAAGCATTTTTAAAATATTTTTGAAAAAATAAATTCTTAGACATCATGCACTTTGAAATTTTTTTATTTAAAAAATATGGTTTGTCATTTTTGGAAGGACGAAGACGACGGATGATTCATTCGAAATGTATATTAGCGAGATGTTTTCCTTCTATCAATTTTATTTGGCCTATTTCAGCAAAAATCAAAAAATTGAATAGAGTTTGTTTGCTTTTAAGCTTGCTTAAATTTGCATGATTAAAAGCTCTTCTTATTTGACAAGAGGAAAAGCTATAAGTTGATGATGACACATAAGTTTGCTTCCTTCAAGCAGATTCTTTTTTGGGTGCCTAATGGTAATAAAATATAAGTTTTTTTCATTCATAGGATGACACCCTCGCAAATCGGAAAAAGTATAAAATTTTGTGACAAATCGAAAAAAAAAGTTGTAAAAAAATTATTGTTGTGCTTATAGAGAGAGGTAGTCATGAATGAAAGGCTGAAAATAGAAAAAAAGTATAAATTTGAGAAAATGTTAAGCTAGAAATTGAGAATGAGGAGGCTAGCTAGCAAACAATTGAGATCATTGAAGTGAATGAGTTGAGGAAAGCCTTGTTTGTTATTTTTGTAAAAAATGATTGATCATTTTATGGGGACATGTTTGTCACATGATGCTCTTTTTTGTAAACAGCTATTTTAAGCTATTTTTTTAAAAAGTGGCTCCCACTATTTCTTCTGGTTTTGTATACTTTTAAGCTTAAAAAAAGCCTAAAATAGTTTTTTCAAGGATAGTTTTTCATTTTGTTTTTGTTTGGACTTGTTTTTTTGTTGTTGTAATAGTAACACCGGAATATATAAAATTTTACTTTTTCGATTACTCTCATTTTTGCAACCAAAACCTATAAAACCTCTCATGTTTTTGTATACCATTAAAATTTAACTGTTTTTTCTACAAAAAAATAATGTTTATCAAAAAAAGCAGTGCAAACATTTTCTTTCCTTTTTTATGCTTTATAGATTTGTTTGTTGTTGTACAAAAGTAGTAGTAGACCCTCGTCATTTCACTTTTTGCTTGATTTTATTTATAATGTAAATGACCAAAAATAAATTTCATCGTCGTCGTATTTGCTATCATCTCTATTTTCATGTTTGTTCTTCCTAGTTTTTCGCCATCAATTACATCATGTTTTTGTTTCTCTCTCGGACACTTTCTTAACTTTATTTTCTTCCCTTCATTCAAAAAAATTCATTCATAAAGTTTTCATAGATGTTCCTTGACAACAGTTTATTTTTTTATTCATTATTTTTAAGTTTCTTAATTCTACATTTGCTGTAAAACTTTTACCAAAAATAAATCATGCTACAATCCTTTACTTAACTGCTGCTCTGATGTACCTTTTCCTGTTTTTAATCACTTGTTTAAAAAACTTTTTTTTGCTGATTTTAATCTTTTTGCTCTTCTTTTTCAACGTTTTTGCTTAATTTCTGCAAAATTAAAAAATTTTCGTGAAAAAATCTCTTCTTTCCTTTTTTAGAATTTTCTTGTGTAACTTTCTCCCCTTTTCAATTTTATCTTCTATTTTGATTTGCTGCAGATGGAAAGATATAAAGAAGAAAAAAGGTGAAAGAACGTGGTGATATCTCTTCTTCTAAACTTTTGCTGCCTTTTCATATCTATTCCTTCCAAAAATGGGCACCAGCAATAAAAAGAAGTAGGGGATAGGGGATGCAATAAAAATAATTAAAAAACGGACACGTGCATCCTTATACATATGCTTGTAAAAAAATCACATCCTTTTTCACGTTTTTTCTTATTTTGCTAAAATCTTTAGTTCTTTATGAATGTTCTTTGCGCTAATTGGCTTGTATTTTTTTTATTGTGGTGAAATGTAATAATAGAATTTTGATTTCTTTTGTTATGAAATAAATCAAACTTTTTGCTTAAATGCACGAAAGCAGCAGCGTCTGTTGTATTTTTGATTTAATTTGATTTCAACTCTGTCATTTCCCAATTCGTCTGTTGTATCAAGCAGATTTGAGACCCATCAGTTTGCCTGAATCACGATATGGCACTTCAAACCCGTCTGCCGGCATTAAACTTATATTAAAGTTGTATCGTTTTTGCTTTCCCTAAAAATGTGTTTTTCTCATTCTCTTAAGTTTTTCTGTTTTGAATTTAGTATATTTTTTTGTTTTCTTCTATTGTGACGTTGTAAAAATTATTATTCACTCTTTTGTGTGTGTGGTGCTAATATTTTCTTTTTTGATTCAGCGAAGATGCAACAATTTCTCCTCCACAACTTCATTGCTTTTTTTTCATTTTTCATAAAATTTTTTGCAACACTTTTTTGCTTTCCATGCTTTTTAGCATTAAAACAATGTGTAATTTTTACATTTTTTGTTCTTTTCTAGCCGCAAGGGTTTTTAATTAAGAGCCAGTTGATGATGCTTATTAACTGCAAACATTTGTCATTCTATCGTTAGACTGACAGTTTCACGTTTTCAAAATACAGTAATCTTTGGTAGCAGGCTCTCACAATGATAGCTTTGATACATTTTTGCTCTCTCAATGACTTGACTTGTTTATGTTTAAAAACTTTTTCTGGCTACTTCTGCGATAAAAACACATCAAAAACATTCAGCAGCTATCAGCAGCTCATAATATAATTTTTTTTGCACCAAAACAAAAACCATGTTTCTTATCTCTCAATAATCAGTTTTTTTTTCTTGCAAATTTGCCATATATATTTTTTAATCTTCTTTTTTTTCAACTAAAAATTTTGTGTTTAAAAACAATAGAGAAAGAAAAAAGAACGTGTTATGACTACATTTTATGATCGATCATAGTCATCTATACCTATAAAAGCTATACTTTAGACTTATGTTCTCATAAAAAAGAGGTAATAAAAAATTTTAATACTCTTTTTTTTAAGTCTCACTGATTGTTATTTTTTTGATTTTAATGATTAATTTGCTGGGGCTTCGAATAAATTTAACACTCTTCTTTCTCTAATAAGTGTGCCGATTCTTCTTGGTTGTAAAAAGTTCTTTGACAAAAGACAAAATTTTGTTGTTTTTTTCTTCCTTTTTCTTGCTTCCCCAAATTGGCGCCAACTTTTTTTATAAGCTATGATAGCTGCTGCTGCTGTTGAGGCTCTTATCTTTCTTTTTTTGACAATAAGCTGTAAGGCCAACAATTATGGTCATTTAATTGTTGCTTTTAAGGGGTTAAGAGCTCGTGACTTTGATTTTATTAGGGGGACAGCTTTTTATAGCAGCAATGGAGGGCATGTTTCAATTTTTTTAATGATTCTCGAAAAACAACATCATTAGACCCCCACATGCAGCACACGTCTTAATTCTTTGATTTTGGTCATTCTTCTATCATAGGGTTGATGAAAGAGAGAAGGTTTTAATGATTTTTAGATTAATGACTAACACAAGAAATAAAAGGGGCGGTGATCTGTATGTTGTAGTAATACACATACATGCATACATCACTTTTTTTTGTTTATCTTTGGAATGTGTATTTATACTTTAAAAAAATTGAACTATTTTTCCTTTAAAATTGACATCATTGTAACTGAAACTATTGATATTGAGGTTTATTTGAGTTGTTTGTATTTATTTGCCTTGACTCGACGTAACTCGACATGGCTTGATTTGTGAGTTGTGTTGAAGTGAGAGAACTCTAGTATGAAACTTACACTCACACACAAAAAGTTTTTGATTGAGTTCAAACATCTTTATTGTATATTTATAATTGTGTTTTTTTTAAATTAACTTTTAATACGATCACTACTCTTTTAATCCCATTAATCTCTCTCCATCACACCGTGACTTTTCTACCCACTTTTAAAACAACTTTTTTCTCTAAAAAAACAGTTTTTGTTCAACAAATATTTTTTTCTCATACCAAAAAAATACTATCTCAGTCACGACATTTTTTTTCTAATTCACGAATATTTGCTCTTTTCTCAATTCTCAAAGAAAAAACCCTCTCCAAAAAAGACATTTTTGATCATGAATGAAACATTCTCTCTTTTTTCTAATAATCGCTGCTTTTATGACATGCTTTTGATTATGAATAGATGCTTTTTTGCTTCATTCAAAAAAAAAGACATTTTTCTCATACATGTAGTTTCTTTTTAAATTCAATGAAAAAAATACCTTTCTCACTATGTTTATTATTGTTTTTTATGTTTGTTTAATCATTTGTCTAAGATCTTTCTTGTTCCCCCTAAAAGGAAATATTTATTTATTTTGAAAGTCAATGATGAGGGATATTGCTCAATTCTGTTTCGGATGTACTCCGATACACTTTTTTATATGTTTTTTCAAATTCGCTCAATTCCATTGACGTCAAAGCGGGGGTAAAAAAAACGTTTTTATTGTAAAAAACTTGCTATATTTAATTGAGTTTAGTTTTTATACGTGTAATGTTAGATGCAGATAGATCAGTTCCATTTTTCATTCATGATGTGGGAGTTTGTTATATATGTTTGTTTGATATTAGTGGTGGTGGTGTTTATTGGTCTTATGAAAGTATTTTTTCTGAATGTATATAAATAGAATTAGTTTCCATCACTTTCTTCAGTAGAATTTATTTCGTGTAATTTATTTAGGTCACGAGTTGATAGCTACAGTATCCCATGAGTATTACTTAATATCTACAATATATAAGATTGATGGATATTGTAGCTCCTACAAAAACAAAGTTTTTTGTTAGACTTTTATGAATATCTCAAAAAGATACTGTAGCTTCCCACCCCTTTACAAAATTTTCTAAATATATTTCAAGTATGAGAAAAATTAATTTAGGAAACTTTTGTTGTAATAATCTTTTTGCCTATCTAATCATCCATCCATCATCGCTTCCTCAAAAACACATTCCTTTCTACTGTTTTTTTTTGTTTCCCGATTTAGAAAAAAAACTTTCTTTCTCCAACTTTCTTTTTTTCCATCAAAAAGAAATAAATTAAAAGACAAAAGTCCAAAAAAAGTTGTTGAACGATTGTTATCTCTTTCATTTTTTGCGCATGGCTTGTTTCCTTTTTTCCCTCCTTCACTCATTCTTTTTTTGCGATAATGACAATATTAATTTTTTGCATTTACGTCAATACTTCTATCAATTCTTTCAACAAGCAGCAGCTACTATTCATGTTTTAAAGAGACAGTTAAAATTTAGGGCTTTGCAAAAGGCAAATCAAAAAATTAAGAAGCTTTTATGTTTCATTGTTTTTTAATCTTTTCTCTCAAGATTACATTGCTCCCCCTACTATTTGAATGTTTTCTTTTCGGGAGATAGTAGGGAAAGCCCTCCTTTTTTGGAGAGGAGGGGATTGCCTCTTTTCGGTACATTCTTTGTTCTGATATTTATGGAACAATAATAATGGCTATGAGCAATGAAAACATTGTTATTGTATCTTTTTCTTTCTTTTACCGCTTTGGCAAGCAAGCAAAAAGCTATTATCACATGTTGACATGTTTTCTCAGTTATCACTTCTATCTTTCTCCATTTTTGTTGCAGTCATTGCCAACAAAGACTTCTTTTTTACCGTTTTCTAAGCAGCTTTTTTGATACTTCCTCAAAAAAAAAACAAAGAATAAAACCTATTCTTAGCGTCACATTCTGAATCTTCAAAGAACATCTTTTCTTTGTCTCGGAACGTCTTTTTGATTGTCTTTGTTTTCGTGTTTTTTCCGCTATTTTTTATTGTTCTTTTTCTTATTTTTTCATCAAAATTACCTTTTTACAGTATTCTTCTCTGTCGCTAATTAATTAAAAATCTACAATCCTGTCGTCGATTGATCAACAAACCCTTCTCCTCCTTCCATCTTCAACACCAACATCTCCAACAACCAGCTTTAAGCCAACACAATCAGCAGCAGCATCAAATAAATTTTTTGCAAGTATAATCCTGGCGGACTTTTTAAAATCTACAACAAAGCCTACGAAGCAGTTTTTACTGCCAACGGCTGGTAGAAAGCTGAAGTCATGGTGTGGACAACTTTGTGCATGTGCAATAAAACCTTCTTCATCTGCTGAAGGAGCATCTGAATATCATCAAACTAGCCGTGGTAAAACAAATGTTTTATCTACAGCTATAGCTACAACTTCATCTGGTGCAGCAGAAACAAATTATGATGAATTTATGTTAAATGTTACAGAACACATTAAAACACTAATTCAACCATGTTCATCTACAACCCCTTGCTGTGGACTTGAAGAATCTATTAGAGCTTTAAAAGAACGAGTATACGCAATGAGAATGTTAGAAAATGATGAAAATACTGAAAATATCTTAAAAAATGCTTTACTTAAGGTACGGAGAGATATTTAAATATTTTAGGGATAACGCATTTAGCAAAATTTAAAGTAACTATAAAACTATTCCAATACCATAATTTCTTTTTTCCATGGGGCCGTTATAATCCAAAAATCTAATCATTCCATATTTTAGGTATCGGTTGATACAATGGCTATCACAGCCCTTCCACTTGATTGTTGGCTTAAAGAACGCCTTAAGAAATGGGTTCAATTATCTGGGCATGAAGGTACAATTGTGCCAGCAACTAATCAAACCCTTTGGAAGAAACAACCCGTCGACAATGTTACCGAAGCAAAAGCCTACGAAAAAATTATGAAAGATCCAGCCTTAAAAGGAATGACACCAAAATATTACAAAGAAATTGAACATAAAAATGAATCATTTATTGAAATTCAAGATTTACTTGCTGATTTTCCAAATACATCTACCCGTGCTATTATGGATATCAAAATTGGAACACGGTTCGTTTCGAAACTCACACTCGAACAAATTTTTACGATTCTCATTTTAGAACATTCCTTGAAAGTGAAGTAGCAAATTCATCAAAGCGTAAGGATCTCTTTAAAAAGATGGTCGATATTGATCCAAATGAACCAACTGAAGAAGAAAAAGCTGATGAAGCAATTACAAAACTTCGATATATGCAATTTCGGGAACGTGAATCTTCTTCTGCTTCCCTTGGATTCCGAATTGAAGCTGCCCAACTTCCAGGTGGAAAACTACAAAAATCTTTTAAGAAAGTTAAAACTGCTGATAATGTTTTACAAACGCTGAAAGAATTTTTGGGTGATCGAGTTGAGAAAGCTTCGAAAGAGCTTGAACAACGACTCCGTGAAATGCGAGCATCCATTGAAGCCAGTGATTTCTTTAAATGTCATGAAGTTGTTGGATCATCAATTCTTATTATTTATGATGAAGATAAATCTGGTGCATGGATGATTGATTTTGCAAAATCCAAGCAAGTTCCAGAAGATATTCAATTAAATCATCGCCGAGAATGGGAAGTTGGAAATCATGAAGATGGATATCTACAAGGTCTTGATAATCTTATTGATGTAAGTTTTGCGGATTATAAAGATTAAAGTTAATAGCATTTTTGGGCATAAAAAATTCAATCATTAATGTCTTTAGTCTGTTCCTAAAATCTTCATTCCAAAAACAAATTTTATTAATAATTTTATTTTTTCAGATCTTATCAAAATGCCATTCATAAAGCTTCTACATTCCCAGTATCATCACTAATGACCTATACATATTATTAATTTTCATGTCATTCTCTTTCCTACTGTACACACACACATAATCATTTTTTCTTCAAGAAAAAATTCAAAAGCAAATCGTTCATAATCAATTCCTTTTTTTCTATAAATTTGGCCATTCTTACTTTTTCTATTGCCTTATATGAATCACTTTTTAACTTTCTTTTGTGTTATTACTATAATTCTTCAATGTGGTATTTTTCACTTAAACGAAATTTCTTTTCTATATATATCCAGATATATTCGATTTTTTTGATTGTTATAGGTTTTATTATTATTATATGTACAAAAATGTCAAAAAGCGAAAAAATAAAACTATTAAATATATAAACAATTGCATTCATAAACAAAGTTGAGATTATAGCACGATCATAAAAAATTTACCTTAAAAAAAGGAAGGGACATATCAATAATTATACAGAGTAATTTCTGGACATATCAGAAATATAGTATACTTTATAACTGAAACGCCTGCCTCGGTAATCCAATGATTGCTTCCATTAATTTCAAGCACAGTGCCACCAAACAATTCATGCATCCAAAGTGTTTCCTGTAAGAACAAGTTGATGCAACAAAACTTTTAAATTTGATGCAAAAAGTTGAACTTACATTTACTATTATAACATCCATGATATTGAATATTGATAGCTCAAATATAGTCGAAAACTAAACGAAATTTGTGCCACGTTTATATACAACAACAATTTTTAAACAATTTTTTTAACCATCAGACAATCAAAAAATGAAGAAAAGAGAATCAAAAAAATTAAATGAAAATGGAAAAGCATAAGGCTGTTTTTATATCAAAGATTTTATAATTTATTCTTTTGTCAAAATTTCAAGAGGCGTTAATATTGTGATAATAGCATTTTCTTCACTCTATTATTGTTATTACGCTTTTCATAAGTAATATTTAAATATGCTGAGAAAAATTGTACAAAAATCGTAATGTTTACATTTAATAATATTTTAAAAAACAAAAAATTTTATTTAAGATTAAGTAAGGATAGCTTCTGTCACAATTATTCAATTGTCCAACAGAATACTTGTAAATGCTGTCTTCTCAAATGTAACTATCACAAACAAATTGATTCCACAAACATCGAAAATTATTTTTAAACTAAACGATTTTGGATATGATTTTTTATTCAAATGGCAATATTAGATAAATCAATTTTTTAAACATTGAAAATAACATTAAATTATAGAAACCATTTTCATCCATTTTTGTAACTTTAGCTTTAAAAAAAAGAATCACAATTGGCTGAAAATTCTTACTTTTAGTTTTAGGGGTTTCATCAACAATCGCTTTCTGACGGCTTTTGTATGCATTAGAAAGTAAATTTACAAAAAAATTTTGTAACCAATCAGATTTATGATTTCTTTGTTGTTTGTTTTTTTTGTGTTTGCCTATGTTTTCTTTCTTTACTTTCTTCATTTTTCTGAAAACCTTTTTAGCTAGAGACGGGCAGGGAACACTTTTTTCTTTCTTTCCTTTGAATTTTTTTTGGTTACCGTAACCCAAAATGCAACTTCGCGGCACTTTTTTTTACAAATTTGAAATTGAACCCTCTAGATGTAATTTTTTACGCTGATTCCGAAAATGCCATTTTTGAAAAGGTTTTCTTTGGCACAAAGTGCCGAAAACAGCATTTTTTTGTGTTTTTTGAGGAAAACACCTACTGTTAGCTCCTGTTGGATAACGAGCACAGTACCATTCGTTAGCCCGTCAAAAATTACATCTACAGTAAAAAAATCAAATCGCCGAAAAACACCGGTGGCACTTATTTAGGCTAAAAACGGCATTTTTCAGCTTAAAAAAGTTCAAAAAATCTCTCAACAAAAAAGAAAGAGAAAAGCCAGGTGGCTAGTGCGTCTCTTCTTCTCTTTTGAACCGGCTGCGAGGAAAAAAAAGAGAAGGATGCGCACACAAAAAAGAGTGTTCCCTTTCACTATTTTGACGACCATTTTTTTTCGTTTTACCATTTTTTCAATGGCAATTTTCGGCATTTTAAGTTAAGTTTTTAATTTTTCTGCTTTTATTTTCGTTTTATTCAGGGTCGAAAATACCTTATTCTGACAAAAAAATAATTATTTTCAAAATTTTCTTTTTCACTTGCCCGTCTCTATTTTTAGCACAGGCAGCTTTCTTTTTTTTTTGCCATTTTTTAATCATCCGCTTGCACACCGAACGGCAAATCTCAATTCATCGACTTGCCACATTTGTCGACCCCCCTAAAAAAGTAAGAGAGCAACGACGAAGAGTTGTGTTCGCTTACATTGATTTTTCGGCAGTTTTTCTTGCTGTTTCATAGTAGAAAAGTTGCTGTAATTTTTTTAAATTCTCAAGGTTCATTTACAGTAAATAATAATTATAATATTGCTGTTGATTCAAGATGTTTTCTGACAGTAATGATCTAAGCACTAAAATTCTTGATCAAATTGAAGTAAGTTATTACACATAAAATTTTGTTCCGTAATGATATTTTTTAGTATTACTTTGGCGATTCAAATTTAAATTGTGATAAATTTCTTAATGAGCAGATAAAAAAGGATGCTGATGAATGTAAGAAATTTAAGCTAAAATATTTGGTAAAAATACATCATCGAATAATTTTTAGGGGTACCACTGGATTTTCTTCTTAAATTCCCTCGCCTACAACAGCTAACGACAGATAAGCCTACAATTGCTGCTGCTCTAAAAAATAGTAAAATAGTTGAGGTCTCAGAAGATGGTGAAAGAGTTCGTCGTAATCCTGCTGTTCCAGTTCCTGATAAAAAGGTATACTGGCAAGAAGTTAATGCACGTACAGTTTACATTGTAAGTGACAGTTTATTTTTTGACAGATATTAAGTATATTCTTTTTTGTTGTAGAAAGGCTTTCCTCCAGAAACTACTCTAGATGTCATTATGGACTATCTTAAACCTCATGGTGTTGGGAATCATGTTGCAATGCAGCGGGATAAAGAAAATGTTTTTAAAGGCTCAATTTTTGCTACGTTTAAAAAAATAGAATCTGCTGAAACCTTTGTTAAAAGTGATGATACGAAAAAGTTTAAAGATACTGAAATTGTCAAAATTATGCTCGATGATTGGGTAAAAGAAGCTGCTGAAAAAAAAGAACGTATTACTGCTGAAATCGCTTCCAACCGAGGAAAGAAAGAATCAAGCAGAAAGGCTCATGAAGCTGCTCTTATCTCAAATGGGCAATTAATGCATATCTATGGATTGCCAACTCAAAGTGTTAATGCATATATCCTCAGAGAATTTTTTAATAAATTTGCTCCTGTTGCATTCGTTCATCATAGAAATGGTTCATCAAAAGTTTGTAGCTATAATTGATTATAGGTTTTAGCATTTTCATTTTTAGGCCAAAATCCAATTTCGTTTCTCATCTGAAAATGCTGCATTCAAAGCTTTGGATAAGTTGAATGAAGCTGCTAAAGAAGAATCTGATGGAAACATTCTATTTCTTGGACAAAAAATTCAATGCAAAGTTCTTGAAGGTGAAGAAGAAGAAAAATATTGGGCATATGATCACAAAATAAAGACAGCCGAAAATAATGCTACTGCTTTTGATATCCGCTTTTTAAAGGGACAAGTTTTGCATCTTTCTGGGTTACCAGATGTAATTCCAAGCGGATCATTTGGAAAATTCTTCCGAAAGTATGGCCTTGTTGAACGTATTGTTTACCAACCGGGTTCATCAGAAGTATGCTATTCTTATTTTTAAATACTTTTTCTTTCACATTTCATTTTTTAGGCTTGTATTCAGTTCGGCATGAGACATGAAAACGCTGCTGTAAAGGCTTCAGAAAAAATTGGTGACAAACTTCTTTTTCAAGGACATGAAATCCAATGCAAGGTTTTCAAAAGTTTAGAAGAAGTAGACATTTATGAAGGTTTGCATGGACATAATTCACCTGAAAATAAGGTAAATTTTTTATTGTTGCATATTTTGCATAAACACCAATTTGCCCATTTTTAGCAATTATCAGAGGATGAAGATGACACCTTTTCTGTTATTAGTTATTGTAAAGATGTTGAAGCCTCAGAATACAATGAAAAACCCCAGAATAATGTTGAAACAGAAGAAGAAAGGAGATGTTGTGTAATGTAGTTGACCTTTTCACTTCTGTGATTAAATAGCTCTTTATACTCAGGAAACACAATGTTTTTATTTTTTTTTGAAATGTTAAAATACTTGCTTTTGAAGTTCCTTCTTGAAAAAATACACCTATAACCTTATAATCATTCATCTCAATTTGAAAATAAAACTTTTTTATAATCAATCAGATCACTGTTTTCCTTGCATTTTACATTTTGTGGTTGCGGATAATGTTTTTCTTTATTGCTCTTATTTGCCAACAAACCTTTTTAGCACTTTTCTTTTTTTGCCATCATCAACATACACTAATAACGGTCTGTTCATTACATTTGCCAGATTTATCTACCCACTGCAAGCAAGAGTGCATATACCGGGAGTTGCGTCTTTCGCTCATTGATTTCTCGGCGGGGAAAAACAGTTTTAAGTTGTTTCTTTCAGCTGCTGTTTGCAGACTCTCAGTTGTCTTTTGATTCACCACATTAGTGGAATTTCTTTCTCGTTATAACAACTAAAATATTGATGTTAATTTAAAATGTCTTTCTGTAATCAAAACTCTGATATTAATACAAAAATTTGTGAACAGATTGAAGTAAGCTAAAAAGGCTTTTGCACAAGTAATTTATCTCTTTTTTTAGTATTACTTTGGTGATTTAAATTTAACCCTTGATAAATTTCTACAAAATGAAATAAATAAAGATGATGGATGTAAGGATCATATTTAGTATCAAGCAATATGGGTACTAATCCAAAAAATTTTAGGGGTACCATTTGATATTCTTCTCAAATTCCCTCGCCTTCAACAACTAACAACAGCTAAACCTACAATTGCTTCTGCTTTAAAAGATTCTAAATTAGTAGTTGTCTCAGAAGATGGTGAAAAAGTTCGTCGGAATCCTGCTGTACCAATTCCAGATAAAAAGCAATTCTGGCAAGAACTCAAGACACGTACTGTTTACATTGTAAGTATTTATCATTTTAATTTTATCATTAATCAATTCCCTTTTATTCTAGAAAAATTTCCCTCTCGAAACTACTCTTAATGAAATTAAAGAATATCTTAAACCTTATGGTGCTGGTGATTATTTTAACATGCAAAAAGATAAAGAAAGCGTTTTTAAAGGATCGGTTTATGTTTCATTTAAGGATAAAGAATTAGCTGTAAGCTTTGTTAAAAGTACTCAAAAATATAAAGATATTGAACTTATCAAAATGATGCACGAGGATGTGACAAGGGAAGTTGAAGAAGAAAATGAACGTAAAGCTGCAGAAATAGCTTTTAATCGGGAAAAGAAACAATTAGCCATTAAGCATAATATTATGGAACGTGACGCAGCTCTTATCTCTAAGGGCGAACTTATGCATATATATGGATTACCAGCTGGAAATGGTGATGCTTCTTTACTAGAAGAATTCTTTAATAAATATGATGCTCCTGTTGACTTTCTCATTTATAAAAAAGGCTCATCAAAAGTTTGTTGCTATAGTTTTAAAAGTGTCTTTATTAATAGTATTTTTAGGCTAAAATCCGATTCCGTGTCTCAAATGAAAATATTGCTGTTGGGGTTTTAGATAAGATGAAGAAAGCTGCGAAAGAGGAATCCGATGGAAAAATAATGTTTTTAGGACAAGAAATTCAATGCAAGCTTCTAGATGGTGCAGCAGAAGAAAAGTATTGGGCAGATTTTGCAAGGCAAAGGGCAGAAACCTTTAAACCAAAAGTCAATGATTGTGGTATTAATTTTACAAAAGGACATGTTTTACATCTTTCTGGATTACCAAGCAAAATTCCAGCTGAAACATTTGAAAAATTCTTCAGTAAATATGCTTCCATCGCACGCACTGTTTATGAAACAGGTTCTTCAGAGGTTAGATGGTGTTACTTTTCAATATCACTATTACATGGTTATACCTTAGGCTATGTTCCTTTTCAACAGACAACATCAACGTGCTGCTGTAAAAGCTTTAGAAAAGATTAATGAAGCTGCTAAAAAAACTGATGGCAAAATCTTCTTTCAGGGACATGAAATCCAATGCAAAGTTTATGAAAGTTTAGAAGAAGTAGAGATTTATGAAAATTTGCATGGACATAATTCACCTGAAAATACTGTAAGTTTCTTATTTGCATAGCATAAGCACCAATTTGCCCCTTTTTAGCAATTATCAGAAGATGAAGATGACACCTTTTCTGTTATAAGTTATCGCAAAGATGTTGAAGCCTCTGAAAATGGTGAAAACGACCAAAATAATAATCCTGATATTGCAGTTGGAGCACAAGAAGAAAAGAAATGCTGTATAATTTAAATGACATTTTCATCTTTATGGATAAGGAAATATTTGAATTCAGAAAAAAAAACAATGTTGTTATTCAACAATAAATTTCATCTTTTCTTCCAATGTTAAAAACTTTTACATTTTTGAATACTTTATATGTTTCTTCTTGAAAAATAAACCTATAACCTTAAACTTTTCATGCATTTGGTTTTTATTATACTTATCATACTATCATACTATTTCAAACTAAGAAACGTCAACACGTCTCTGGACAACTCGTTGACGCCCACATGTTTTGTTGAAAACAAGAAATACTCAAAGTGTGATGAATATAAAGTACCTATGATTCATTTCAACGGATTTAATAATCAAAAATGGAAAAAAATCTCTTTGATGGTTTAATAAAATTTGCTGTATTGTAGTTTTATTCTTTTACTTGTTTTTTAACCGGGAAAACAATTTTTTCAAAAATAATTTTTATTTGTGTATTCTATACATTTACCACTCTTGATTCCTAGGTACCTATATTTTGATACATACCTTTGCCATTTGGTTTCTGATTAATCTCAATAAAGGTCTTTAACTCATAGGTGAACGATGGGGAAAACGCTGCATTGAGTGCAAGAACAGATGGTACATTTTCCACAAGGGTTTATTCTCACATATTTGAAACGCTTTGAAGAACGAATGTACCAATGTTTATTGCCATTGATTTTTCCCCAAATATCTTTATTCCATGCAAAATACAGCAGTGTTAAATTTTGTGCATATTTTTTTCCGTAAAAATTTATGTAGGGGTTGCAAAGCTTCAGCAACACTTTTGTTCACTATAATGCCTGTTTCCAAGCAATCAAATTTTCTTACTTCATTCCGTCCTTGTCAATACTGGACCTTACCTACTTTTACTATCGGTTATATTGCCAAAAATCCTTCCACTGCAAAAGTCTACCAAAAATTAATTCAAAGCTGCAAATATTTTTTCATCAAAAATCATATTCTTGTTGTGCAACGTCTATATTTGAAAAAGACGGACCGCGTTTTTTTTTCTTCAAAACAAGAATGCATGAATTTTGGTGATGCAACCTTCAAAATCTGGATTGCTGATGAATTTGATATGGCTCTTTCAGTTTCAAATCCTCCAATTTCATCACTTATTCCTAAACTTTATCGAGTGGATGTTAAAAAACTGTTACTATACAATCAACTAATTTCTTTAAATGAATTTATTTTCTTGGCTTCAACTGCTGAAGAAATTTCTCTTCGTCGCATTACTGTTGAAGACGAAAATGAGCTGATTGTCCCATTAGAAAGACTGGTTAGCAACTGTGATAAAGTTAGAAAATTTGGAATGTAGGTTTATTCAAAGATTAAGTTTTGTTACAAAACATATTTCATGTGATTCTTAAACAATAGAATACGGTTTATGCAAATTTCTAGCATAGCCAACTTTGTTGAAGAACAGTACTTTACATTTATTTTGTTCTTTTTTAGCTACAATAACTCATTTCCTCCATTATCATCAAATACCATTAAGCAACTCCTTGAGCTTCCTAATTTCTCAAAAATTAATGAATTTAATTTTTATTACAGTTCTGAAATATATGATATTGAAACACTTTTTGAGCATTTAAAGGTTTTCTTTTTAGAGTTTTTTATTGTAACTAAAAGTTCTTGGGTTTTAGAAAAACAACTCCACAAAATTTAAACTTGAATTTGATGCTTCAATTTCTGATGAATATAAAATTCGCATTGAAGCAATTGTTGATGAAATTATTACAACAGAAAATCATGAGTACAAAGTTCCAATGATTTCATACCCTGGATTTGATCACGTAAAATGGCATAAAATGTTTTCACTTTTTTCAAAGCTATAATTGTTTTTGTATAAAATTTAATGTTTTTTGGATTTTCCGATAACAGATTTATTAATAACTCATTTATTGCTTTTAACATTTCTATTAAATAAAGCATTTGCTGAATAAAATAAAATTTTTAAAGCTACGTAACCAACAATGAATTGTTTTCTTTAATCTAAAATAATTTTTAATTTGAAATTACATATTCTAACTTGTTCCATTTGAGATGTAATCTATTGGTGCCAACAAAAATTGTTGTCACTAAATGATCATCAACTATTCCTTTAAGTAAAATACTCACATGTGCGCAGCAGAAAAATATTGATGAGATACGTACGCAGAAAAATGAAAGTTTATTAGTCCCCATTAACTGCAACTGTGCCATTTGAACATTTTTTGGGTTGTTCGGTATCACATCTTGTTTCTTAACGAAAGAAGTTTGTTGATAATTTATAAAAGAGTAATATTGTGTTATTGTTTATCTAAACTGTCATCATATGATAAAATCTAAGCCATCAGACAAGTCTTAAAGCCAATAAAGACTCAAAATGGCTTTATCCAAAAGAAGTCAATATTTGGATACATATGAACCTTGTCATAATTGGCCATTCCCATATTTCGTTGTATGTTACATTTCTAAAAATCCTTCCTCTGCAACAGTCTAACAAAAGCTAATTCAAAGCTGCAAGCATTTTTTTATCAAAAACCCTAAAATTGTTGTTGAAGATCTATATTGCGTTCGAGATGGCTTGTGGTGGGCTTATTTAAAAAAAGAAAAAAAAGATGTAAAAAAAGCTGAAGTTGAAAAACTTTCAAGTCAATTTTGGATTACTAGAAGATTAGCAAAAGATTGTTTCACATTAAACGGAAGGTCTCCCTTGAATAACATCTCATATATTATCCCAAAGCTTTATCAAATTGATAATGTAAAAGATATATTTTTTAAGCATCAAAAAATTTTGTTAAAAGATTTTTTGCTGCTTTCTTCAAATCTTGTAAAATTTTATTTTTGGTATTCAACTGTTGAAAATGAAAATGGTTCAATTATTCCTGTGGAAGATATTGTTGCTGTTCTGCCTAAAGTTAAAGATTTTAATTTGTAAGTTTATATTTGTAAATGTTTAAACATTCTGATGTAATTATTTTATTGATTCATTAGCTGATGAAGATAATCCTGCACCTCCAAGTTTCACGACAAATACCGTCAAAAAGCTATTAGAGATTCCACATTGTAATTTTTGAATGTCCAACTCATCATTTAACAGTTTTTCAAAAATGTGTTTTCTTTCAACAACACTTACAACAACAGCCACCTTACTTTTTTCTATTTGAGGCTTTTCAAGATATGACTTAACAGATTTAAAATTGATGTATTCGAATTACATTTTATTCCAGAACTATTTGACATAGAAACTTTTTTTGTTTACATAAAGGTAATAAAACTTTAAGATTTTAATTTTATTTATATCTTATTTTTGCAGAAAAATAAACACACAAAATTTCTTCTTCAATGTGCTCCTTCAGTTTCTGAAGCTTATTACACACGTGTCAAAGAAATTAGTGCTGAAATTGCTGCAAATAAAAATGATTATTACAAAGTCCCTGATATTTTTTGATAGAATTCATGAGGGAACATCTGATAAACTAATATCAATTTATTTCAATTTGCGAAAGCATTTTGAGATTTTTTATTGGGGATTTTTTACTTGTACATTTGTTTTTTTGTCAATAAATGTTTGAATTACAAATTTTTAGTTTTTTCAACAAAATTTTACTCTGCTTTTTAATAAAAATCATGACAAAATCCTATTTACTTCTTGTAAAATGTGGGCATTTGTAACTCATCATAAAATTTGTTATTTGTTTTTCTTTGACAACTACAGTTATTGTCCAGCTATCTAAATAATTAAGATTAAAGTGACAGACAAAAATGAGAAAAGAGAATAGAAATGATTGACAGCATATTTTGAGGTAACACTTTTACACCTCTGAAAAGGCATTGAAAAATAATATTTAACTGACTTACATGGAATGATTTAACCATTTTTATATCTTTTCCAGTAGTTTGTAATCGTTTCAGTTTCCCTTAGAAAAAAATCGTTTCTATTCTAATTTTCTGTCACTTAAAATATTTACAAAAATGGATGCCACAAAACTCGATTTGCCAGCGCTAATTCTTCCAAATTCAAAGCAATTTCGTGAAACATGTATGTCCCAAGAATTTCCGTTTACATCTCCCATAATGAGATACATTTTGATAACATCTCGAGAAGTTAACCAAAAATTAATTAAATGCTGTAAAATATTTAGTATTAAAAATCCTATTTTGGTCTTTAAAAACTTGTTTAATAGTGACATTAGTGGATGGAAATATTGTCCACATTTATGTAGATCGAATGTTTGTTTGGAAAGGGAAAAAATTGATTGGAATAAGATTAGTGGTAAAGTTTGGCTGACAGAAAGGCTATGTTTTTTAAACATTAATTTATCAAAAATCCCATCACCATTTTTTTCACTTATTTATCGATATGAAGTAAAATATTTGAGATTTCGTCGTGTATGTCTCTCAGATGTAGAGCTAAGATTTTTTTCAACTGGTTTAGAAGAATTTTCCCTCAACAAATGCGTCATTCAGTATGAGACAGGTGAAAAACTGTTAGAAGAAATTGTAAAGTTTTCCTCGGGATGCAAACGTTTATTTATGTACGTTTTTTGAGAATTTCCCATAAGCTCTATTAAAAATATGTTTCATCTTAGGGGCTTTTATTCATTTTATTAAATTTTTAGGACCTCACACCATGATAACGCTACACGCAAAAGTTTTTCTAACCTTATTGCAGCTTGTCAAGCAATTGAAAATGTTAAATTCTTTGACATGCCAAATAATTTTGATGTTCGCGTTTTATTTTTCTCCCCTTGGTTTTTTTTCTTTTTCTAAAAAATGGCTTTTAAATTTTAGAAAAATAAAAATCGTACTAAAATTTTTATTTGTTTTGAATATACTATCTTCACCAATGATGTTCTCAATATTATCGAAGAAATTTTGAACACCGATACATTTGGTTTTGTTCCTCCAGTAGTTAATGATTTTATGGATCCTACAATATGCAAAAGAATGATCCACATTCAAGAAAGAGAAGCATTAAAACTTTTTTCATAGAACGAATATACCTTTTAAATTTTAAAGAAACATATTCGCATAATAATCAAGCCTCGTCAAAACAGTTTCGAGAATACATTGCTCTTCTAATTTTTATAAAAACCCTTATAGAAATTTTTCAGCTCCATAATTAGCTCTGTTCTACAAACAAAAATATTTTTACGTTTATTTTTTGCTAAAAAAAGAATAAAGTTTATAAAAAAAAGTACTGGGGGTTTTCAACCACAACAAAAATTTACTGTACAAATTTTACAATTTCACAATAAAAAAAGAAAACTGTTCAAAATTATTACCTCGTGAATACCGAATGTAATATTTTTAGAAGAAAAATATAATAAAAAAAAGAAAAGAAGAACACGTATAACAACCAAAAAAGTAATAAAGTGGTAAAAAAGACAAAAATGGCTAGAATATAATATAAATAAGAGAAAAAATGAAAGAATAAAATATTAAATGAAGATTCATCACAAAAATTTCAGAAATTTTAAAAATCACAAAGTTTAAAGAGAGAAGTAATGCCGGTCCCGTAATCCAACCAGATTATTCAAAGACTTGATAAGTCATTCCAGAGATTGTTCGACGCTTTGTATAAAAGATGTAAGTTCCAACGGCGATTGCTGCCCCAAAGATGAAAGTGAAAGTAGCCAAAATAAACATAGATCCACCAGAATAACCAACAAAAGTGGGTGCAGGAACAGGAACTGGCTCATCAGAGGTATTGATAACTCCCAAACGATTAATATTGATAGCCTAAAATTGTATAATTATAGTAGCTACAGTAAAGCCATTAAACATACAGCAGGCTTTAAATCTTCGGTAATCAATTTCATAACAAAACCATTTGAAAGAATTGTTTTATTTAAAGCATCTTTGAATTCGGAGATAGAAAGTTCTTTCTTTAAATATGCAGTTTGGGTTGGTGCAACATTTGCCTTATTACCCAAAAGGAAGCATGCAATTGCCGATTTTGAAGATTCTTTGAACATAAAATATGTGATACGGAATACTGATACATTTACAGCTTCAGAGAGTGATTCAGCAAGGGCACATTCAACATTTTCCGTTCCATATGCTTGAATATCTTTGAGTGTAACATTTTGAAGATTTACATAAAAGAAGTTATCTTCTACTGAATCTGTCGTGCATGGGAAGACATTGTTCTTAAGCCAAAGTGGTCCAGCAGCAGTATAATTTTGGAATGAATCAAAATGAATATATGTTTCATAGAGTAGCTTTAAATCTTTATCCTAAAAATGTAAATATTTAAAACATGCACAGAACACCGAGCTGCTTGAGCAGCTCTATGGGTGCTGTGGGTGCCCGTCCACCCGACAGGATTTTGATTTTCAAGGTAAAAATTGAATTTACACTAGATAAATTGACATTTTTTTGAAGTCTTATAAAGGCGGTCCACCCGACGAGATGGAAAGTCACCCGACCAATTTTGGTGAAGTTACGGCGCTGTACTTGAGACAAGTATATTTATCTACAATAATCCATTCCCAAAACTAACCTTATGATAATGAACAATAGAATGTAGCTGTTGTCCTTTGACACCTTCAATAGTCCAATCAGCAGGAATAAAGTTAACTTCAACAACAAAATGTCCACCATCAGATTGTTCCCGTTTTGCAATATAACTTTCAACTTCAATTCCTTCAATAACAAGCTTGCCATATCTATAGAATTGAGCATTTGAAACATTTAACAAAATATTTTCAGGTTCAACCATATGAACTTTTCCATCTACAGTAATACAATCGCCAAAGCTTGCATCCAAAGCTTTAATATCTTTACAAATTCTGCCATCTTTTGATGTAATATATTGTACACCATAATTAAAGTCACGATAAATAGAAGCTCGATTAAGATCTTTTGGAATATTAATACCAGAAACAAATGGAATATCTAAATCATTTTGAAAATCCAAAGCATAATGAGTTACTCGAAGAACGCTGTCGTACATAATCTGAAAAAGGAATAACGATTAAAATGATTAGCTAAGTTAGGTTAATAGAATAGATTGGCATACTTCAATATTATCAACTTGTTTAGTTTTAGTATTTACAAAGTCAATAGAAGCTCCAAATCTATTTGGAATAGTTCCAGGTAAAGTTGTATTAACCATATTTTCACAAAATTGTCCACGAGGTGGAAGAGCATATTTGCTTTTATCAGCTTCATCAGTAAGCTCCAAACCAGTAATATCAACAGATGAATGACTTTTTACCGTATAAGTTTTATTTAATTCTAAAATTCTTTCTTGGTTATTGTAAATACGAGTAAATATGTTACCTTCAAAAGTTGAAAAATGAATACTTAGCGCAACAGGATTCTTAAAATTTTTGCTGTAAGGAAGTTGTCCACCTTTATTACCAGCAAAAAAGACTGCAACTTGAATGCCAGTTGTATTGGTAACATTAAAATTACAGCCGATCCATACTACAGTATCTATTCCACCAATTACAGCAGAATCAATATTACTTTGATAATAGAATTGTGTTTTCATAATTGCATCAATAATTTCACCAATTTTATATGTATTTTTTGTAACAGTTGTTTTGATCAAAGGGTCTACTGGATATAAATCAGGTGAATATCCTGCTGCTGGATTATTCATGCATGAAGTTTCATTGTAAATAAGTGTTGAATCTGTTTTGATTACGTAATTTTGGGTTTGAGTTCGATCAATCGTTTGTGCATAAAAGATATCAGAAAATTTCTTTTCTGTAATAAGTGCAGTTTGATTGGTATTCCAATTTGTGTAGCGGATAGTAGTCTAAAATGGATAAAAGATATGAGATATAATAAATCAATAAAATTTGTACATACAGCATAGTTGGCATTCAATTGAATATCCTGCGGCAAAGGATTGGCAGACATCTTTTCAGATTGACATCGAATTGTATGAAAGATATCACCTTGTGCCGCATGGCTGCTGCAGGCAAAAAATATGAGAAGCAAGGATGTGTAAAACATCTGAAAATAATCAGTTTTTCTGGAATTTTTGCGAAAAGTTGAAAATTTCGTGTGTTTTAAAATTTAAAATAAACAAAAATCAATGTTGAAAAAGCAAAGATAAACAAAACAGGAGGGTATTAAAAAAAGAACAAAAGAGAAAAAACAGAGGTAGCATGATTCAAAGTGAAGAAATAACATAGCGAATTCTGAAAGTCAATACTCTATTTTTTCTATCAACTTTTTTTTCAGCTGCTGCTATTTTCTCAACATGTAAAAAAAAGAAAAGTTTTAACACGATTCTTGGCATTCTGTTACTGGGTTGCTTATCTATTTTTTTGGATCTGCTGCTTTTTTTGTTGACGTTGAACAATTTCGATTTTATTAAATTTGAAAATCTGTGATTCATCTTTCTTTCATCTATCAACTTTATCATCATCATCAATATCAATACTTTAAGAAGCTAAAAGAAGAAAAATGAATGATTATCGTGATTCTCGATTTTTGCAAGAAGTTCGACTATATGATTCTGGGGCAGAAAGAGAAAAGTTAGATAATATGGGTGAACTATATGCTGTAATAATGTCACTAGAAAATCTTGAAAAAGTTTTTGCACGTGATTATATTTCACCTCGAGAATATACTGCTGAATGTTCAAAGTTGCTTACACAATATAAAGTATGTTTATTTTAATCACGAGATTTTATAAATCCACATCTTTTACACATCTTGTTGTTATCTAAATTTACTGATTCTGCTTTTCAGGTAACACTAAAACTTTTACCTGGTCTTGATTTGGATAGCTTTATACAGAAATATAATGTTAATTGTCCAGCTGCAAAGGGTAAGTTATTTTAACTTATTTCAACCGTATTAATGTATAATACTTATAGCTCGAATTAAAGAAGATCGACCAACTACTGTACGAGAAGATCAAGGCAATGCATTGATTGCTGAAATTGTTTCACTATTTATTACACTTTTGGATATGGTTAAACTTAATATTCGGGCTGTCGATGAAATTTATCCAACTCTACATGATCTAAATGATTCTATTAATGGCTTAAGTACTTTACCATCAGATTTTGATGCAAAAATGAAAATTAAATTTTGGTAAGCAGTTTTTTTTGTTGATATAATATTTAACATTCAATATTTCAGGCATGATAAACTTAAAGGAATGACAGCAAGTGAAGAAATTTCTGATGATGTAGCACGTCAAATGGTATTTGAAATTGAAACTGCATACAATTCATTCGTCAGATTTTTAAAGAATACGTAATCAAACATTTTATTTCTATGGGGTTTATTTTCTTGCTTTCTTTTTTGCTTGTGATAATTATTTTTATGATTGATGCTGATGATGGCATTGTGCATGTGTAAATATGCTTGTTTTTGTATTTTTAGTAAATTTATATAAAAAATATTTTACATTAAGCTTGTTTTTTTGGGACTATTTGAGCAGTGTATACTGTGCCGGAGCTACTGAATTTCAATAACACAATGTATGTTTTACAGTAAAATTTTATTCGAGATTTCAAACTGGTATTTGTTGTGTTCTGCACATGGATTACTGTAGCTAAAAACAAATATAATTTAAAAGTTTTTATTTTTTCATATAGTTTTTTTAAGTATATTTTTTTAACAATAACACTCGATGGAATGCAAAAAAGAAATTTGATAAATTTTTGAAAGAAAAAAAATCACAACAAAAGAGTACAAAAAAAGTAATAAGATTTGGAAACAATTTTTAAACTCATCGGGTTTTGCTATATATATACGAAGAGAAATATATATATAGTTATTACATAAGCGACCAACAAAAGTAGAACAATTTTATCACCGATTTATGTTTAAATTTTTCATGGTTATAACAGTGTTGGACTACCGTAACCATTTAAAATTTTAACTTTGCATAATTAGATATCATATTTTTGTTTCAATTATGTAAAAATAATTTCATATCGGCATGGCATATCAGTAACAAAAAGTCGTTGATAATTAATTCCCCATCCTTTTCCCACAGATATTGTTAAAATTGACATTGAATTTGCAGGATCAAAGCTATTTTGTCGTGGTGTTGTATAACGGGGTGACTCATTATCTGTTGGAATTCGATATACTCGAATGCAATAACCTGGTGATAGGCGTCGAATATTCTCTGATTTATGTGATTGTGATAAACATATAAATAGGGGCTTGTCACCACTGAAAAAAGGTTTGTATATTATTTGTTAGAAATAAAATTTAAGAGCTTTTGTCAATAGTTAATAACTGTAGAATTGTTTTGTTTATGTGATCAAAATTTTATAGTAATAAAACTACAGTATCCCCTCACTACTGAAAATTGTTGCTCTTAGATATCTTTATACAATTTCCAATCCTCATTTTTGAAAATGTTTTTTTAGAAATTTTCGTTCTAAAAATAGCTCACTATAGTTGTATAAAAAAGTTTAAACCCCAACAACAAAATCAAAATCTCCCCCTCCCAAATTTAACAATAGAACTTTAATAGCTTTGTTTGCGTTTATAGAATTCCATTTTAGAGCAGCAGCAGTAGCAAAAAACTTTTTAAAGAGTCATGTTTTAGGAAATGTCACAGTGCTTTTTTATGAGGGAAAATATTTCATTGAATTGGAACGCTGTATTTGGGAAGGGAGAGAAAAACAATTAGTTTCAGAAGGAAAAGAGGGATGAATTTTTAATGTTAGTTTTTGAAGAAATTAAAAACAGAACACGAAAATCAAAATTTATAGTTGTTTATCATTGCTGCATGAGATTACGGTATCAGGAATGTCTTAAGTAATTAAATGACTTATGAGTGTGCAGTTTATATCGAAAAAATTTGTGTTTTTAAAATTACAGGGTACTGTATCAGTTGCTGCTATAAACTCATACCTATTATATAGCCATACATCTTCATAAAATTCTGATTCAACCCGTTTCATTAAAGCAAATGAAACATTATTTTCGATATCCCATTCATGTTTAATATCTTGTCCATCATATACTGTACCGGCAAGTTTACCAAGGGCTGCAAATTTCCCAACCAGCGAAACAACTTCACCTATTCTTTCACGCTTTTGCCATCTTGCTAACTTTCCCCATGCAATTGCATGGGCATGTATGGGAGGAGGTGATGGGGAAATATGATTGATCAATGGGATATTATTTGGTATTGGTGGTGGTGTCGATAAGGGCGGTAAATCATCACTCCCGATTCCAGTTGAATAATAATCTCGTGGTTGATGCGAATTTCCAGTTATTTCATCTCCGAAACCGGTGTCGTTTGTTACTAAAAGTGATAGAGGAAATAAACATTTTGAAATTGTAAATGCACGATTTCGATAATTTAATCAAAACATCGGCAAAAATTTCAAACAATGATCGAAATTTCGATTCCGTAATTTCAAGAAAATCAAACTTTTTACAAGTTTTTGCTTGTTTTTTTCCTACTTATATTTCAAAACAGCAATTTTTTGAGTTAAAAAAGTTCATTGTTTTTTGTTGCACTTTTCTTATTTTTGACTTTTATTGAAGACGAGAAAAAAAGTTGTCAAGCAAAATAATGTGCCATCCCAAGCATAAACATCCCAAAGAAAAAAAAACTCTCTTCTGGGAATAATATTTTCTGTTTTATCTTCTTCTACTGCTTGCTACTTTGGAGATATTTTTAAAATTTATTTTCTTTTTTTAGTTACTTGGACAAAAGAAACTTACAAGAATTTTCAGGCATTGGTCCACCACCATTTGCCATAATACCCGTTAAACTTTGATCTTCGGAATTTGATGCATTTTCAGCTAAAAGTAATAAATAATCGATTATTATTGAGACAGAATTTGCATAAAAACTGCTTACGATTATAGAGATACAAAGCATAATGATAAGGATTACAACAGGATACTGTAGCTTGATTAATTGTTACCCGTCCAAATCGGCACCATGGCAGTGGCTCGAGACGATGCAGTGCGGCATCAACTTGTAACTCTTTCCATCGCCACATTTTACAACATAAATATGGCATTGACATGGGTCGATCGATTTGTGGTATAAGGCCAGAGTCATCAAAAACTTGATCTATCTCACCATGCCCACCGCCCCCGGTGTTATCATTCTGATCAAGAATTCCCATGGGATTAGAATTTTCATCTCGGGTATTTAAGATTGTGATATATGCAGCATTAGAGGGATGCCGAGCATTGATAGAATTATTATTTGTTCGATTAAATGTCGTTGAATGTGAATTATGTCGTGAAGAATTTGAATATCTCACTGATGAAGTTCGAGTAATCCGTGATGCATTGATTCCGATTGTGGTTGGCATTGTTGTTGCAACTGTTGTACAACCAGGCAGCAGCTCCATCTCTTCATCTTCGACTAAATCCATTGGTGGTCCAGGGGCACAATGCATAATATCTTGTCCGTTTGATGTTATTGCCTGCAAAAAAATAAATCGTTCAAACGAAGAAGTTTTTGTAGCTGAATTGAAAGTATAAATTTTTAAATTTCAAATTCTTTGGGTAACGACGCAATTTTCGAAATTTGAAAATGCGAAATTCGGAATCAGCGTTGCTCGATTACCCCAACTACAAAAAAACTACGCGAATATCGTCTACAGCACCCGAGATACAAAAATGGCATTGTTAACTTCAACGGCACAAAAAAGTGACAAAACGGCATTTTTAGCTCAAACCATTTAGCTCTAGACTTGTTAGGCATGGTCGAGAACATGGGTAAAAAATTCAAAATGATTTATTTTTTCAGTGGTGCCAAGTGTTATATGGAACGTCAATTTCTTTCTCAAACAAAAAAAAACAAATTTCTCAATTAAGCTGCGGTGACCTCATCTGGAATCCAGATGAGGTCCCCAACCCACGAAAAATGACAAAAAAAATGGAAAAGTTTTAAAAAAAACGATTTTTTACGTGAAAAACCGTAAAAAATCGTGGAAAGTTGTAAAAAATTTAGCACGACTTTTCACGATTTTCTACGGTTTTCCACGACTTTTTTAAACTTTTTTTCATTTTTTTGCCGTTTTTCCTGGTTTGGGGTATTTTGAGGTTCTAGATGGGGTCAAAAGGTATATTGAGGTCCCAAAGAGGTATAAGTAATATAAATCTGTTCCGCAGGTCCATATATACATTTTCTAAAAGTTTTTTGGTCTTTTAAAAATCGGTTAATTAAAAAATTAAAAATTAAGGGATTAACATTCTGATACAGCATAGTTAATAAAAAAGCAATCAACTTTGAATTAAAAACTCATTTAATAAATTTCATTTTTTAAAAATTTTTATTAAATATGGCATTTTCGATGTTACGAAAAACACCCACCTTTCTTAGCACATCTAAATCTTCTGTATCAAATCCTTTCATTAATGCTTGAAATCTTCTTTTAGCTTTTCGTTCATCTGCAGTAATAAGTAATTGCTTTCTCCATAAAATTTCTGTATATCTTCGCTTTTCAGATAATAAACATAAAAAGCCACAATCCCAAGGCATAATAATGCTAATAATTCCAAAAATAATTTAAATAACAATATAATAATAAATTCCACCTTTTTCTTTTTTCTTGAATGAATACTTCTTCTTTTTATTATTGTAGTTGTTGCTGTTAATGAAGAACAAGATGCCATATATAGCAAAATAAGAATAATGGAAAAAAAAGAAAAAAAATATAATGTTGGTAGAAGAAAGGTGATGGTAATAGTAATAATGGCAATAATGTATTAGATTTTTGAAATTAATACATCTATGAAGAAATTAAGGCAGCTTTGTCAACTTTTTGGTAACATTATACATTGAGCAAATTCTGAAAAAAATGTGATGGTAAATGACTGTGAATAATAGGGGTTTACAGTAATAGAATTTAGCTCGGTAATAAATACAGTATCTACAAAATCGCGAAATTCAAAAATTCGAAAAAAATCAATAAAAGTTAGAATTAAAGAAAAAACATAAAACCAAAAATTTTGAAAGCAAAATTTAGTTTAACTTTGATTTTTTTTAAACCAAAACATCGAAATCAAAATTTCGATATCGAAATTTTTTAAACAATCGAAATTCTGAAACAACGCTGAAAAAATACAAAGTTTGTTCTTAAACGGGTTTATTTTTGATAGAAAAGACAGTTTTAAAAGTAGTAAAAATTGGCAAGAAAAAAACAAAATAAAGTAAAACTTTCAAAGTTTTTATTTTACCATTAAAAGGAACAGTTGAAATATCTCAAAAATTTGCTTTTTGACGATTTCCCAAAATATTATTTGGAAAAATATTTACTTGCTGCTTCAACAAAAATCAAAATTGTTTTGAATAACAATTAACAAAAAAGACACATAGTAAAAATTCTTCAACACAAAAAAACAGTGACTTTTTTGAAAAACAAAAAGCACAAAAATCAAAGTTTGAAAAAAAAATTTTTTTCATTGCCATTTTCTACAATTTACAGTTCAGCATTAATTAATCCTATTACCGGTCGTCGCCTCTCCTGTCGGGGTAAATGAAGAAAAACAAAAACACATTTTTAACTTGCTTAAATAAATGATTCAAGCACCACAAAAAATAAATTGTTTTAGAAACAAAAAAAAAGAAACGCAAACAAAAAATAAATTTAAACTTTTGAAGATCAATAAAAAAAGCAAGCTAGCTAGTAAGCAGGGGGGAAAGGTTTATATAAATAGTTTTTTTTTCAAGGGAGAAAAAACAAAAGAAAGCAGCCAAAAAGCAAATGTTTGAAAAAAGAAATTAATGTTACACGTTTTTTTTTTGCAGGAGAGGGAAAAAAACTGACCAAAGCATTTTTCTGTGTTCAAAATTTTCTTTTGGAAACAGAGTGACTTCTATTCTTTGCCTCCTCTAAAAATACATTTTTCACGGGCACTTTTTTTTCAAAAACGGCATTCTTAACTTCATCTTCTTCGAGATGAAGCAGCTAGACCGCCAGCAAGCAGCAGCAAAACCGCGGCGGCATTTGGCGACAACATTTTTTTTTCAACACAAAAAAATCAACGAAGCGCATTTACGCGATGCATGTAGATTTTTTATATTTATATATGTATTTTTTCCCATTCAGTTTTTTCCCAAGAGGGAGTTCGTTCCAAAATATAAAAATACTTTGAAGCTTCTTCTTTCTTCTATGTTGTTTTTGCGGGTGCTGATGCCCTCTAGAAAAAAGCAAGGGGAGAAAGTTAAGCTTCTCCTCGAAAAAAAAACATAGACAAAAAAGCAGTGTGTCTGAAACAATGTTCTTTGAAGACGTTATAACTAAAACAAAAAAAACAGAAGACGAAGGAATCAAATGAGGAAGTCATTTATGGGCTTGTTTTTTCTAACAAGGAAAATGTTAAAATATGTAAATAAAAATTGTTTAAGTTTGTTGCAAAAAAAATTTGACTTACTTACTACTACTTTTTTGACATTAGAAGGAGCAACATAGTGTAAGTTAGAAGGATAAAGCTTATCCGTGAAGAAAAAATTTGAGACATAAAAAAATGAGGAAGAAATATATATAATCAATTGATTGAGATGGAGGGCATAGAAAGAAGAAGAAGAGTGATTGAATGAAAGCAACAAAAATGATGACACATTTTTTAACAGACATGCAAAAATCAATAATGTTTGTTTGAAGAAGGTGGATGATCAGATTTTGGATATATCATATCCATCATCCAGGGATGAAGATTCTGATTTAGGGACAAATGATTGACCTCAGATGGAAAATTTTTGAGACCAATTATTTCGCTTTCTGTCTCTGAATCAGGGATATGGATAAGAATTGAAATAAGATCGTTTAACATTTTAAATTGCAAATTTTAAATGGCAAACGTCTGGAAAGAGGAAATGGCAGATGATATAATGATGAAAGATGAGTCACTCACAGACACATAAAAAAAACTTTATATCTTGAAACATCTGAAATACAATATTTTTCATCCCTCAATATTCATAATAACGGAAATTAATAGATCCAAATCAAACTTTGAATTTAAAAAAATAGTATTCAAGAAAGTTCAAAACACATGCATCAAAATTTTAAACGAATATTTAAATCAGAAAAAAAGACAATCGGAAATGTGAAATATAATCGTTTAAAAACACGTGTTTAAATTAGAAAAAAAGATTGGCTCTAAAAATAAAGAGAAAATTAAATGAAAAACAAATGTTCATTAATGAGAAAAAGTAATGTATGGGGTCATGTCATGTTTATGTTGTAAAACATTGATTTAGAAAAATGAGGGGATAAAGTTGATGCTTTTTTGCGTAACTAGCTAATTTTAGATTTTAAAAGATTTTTAAGATGGAGAAAATTAAAGATAGCAAAAAACGCAACACCTATTTTAGATGGTAGAGTTTACGGTAATGTGAAAAGAAAAAGAATTTTTTTACAGTAATTTTTAAACTAAACTTTTTATAAATATGCAGTAACAATATGAGCTACGATGATAATGGTGTCAGCTAAAATGCATTGTTTAATAAATGATTTCTGAAACAAAATTTCAAAATTATCAATTTCAAGACTTCAAATATCCGAGCTTAAAATTTCTTCAAATTCTCAGACATGAGCCGTTTTTTTTCTAGATCACTTTTTTTCAAACAAAACTCGAAAAAAAATTATTCTTTTCTTCATCCTTTAGAGAGTAGTAGTAGTAAATGATATTATTTGAACGTCATCTTTTTTGTTGTGTTTGAAAAAATAAAAAGCAGCTGTTCGATTTTAGAACAAAAAAAAAAGAAATGGTGTAGGAGGGGGGATCAAGGGAAAGAGAAGGAGGGGAATCTCTTCTCTTACAATTTTAGATGTGCTTTTTTAAGACCTGATAAAAATCAAAAACACTTTAATGAATTTTTTAATGTGACAATTTTATGGTAATGTGAAAATATCTGTAAAAAAATGACTCAAATAAAAAATTTTCAAAAAGGTAAACATTTTTTCGAGTAAAAAGAAATTAAAAAAGACAACTTTAATGCAATAAATGACTTAAATGAATCAATGTCAAAAAAAAGCTTCAAAAAATGAAAGATAAAAAAATTTTTCGAAGGGGGAAAAAAGACAATGAGGAGGGTAAAAGAAAAAAATAATGTGACATGTTTTTGACCGAAGAAGAAAAAAGAAAATAAAGAATGTTAATGGCATTTTTTGAAGGAGGCTCGTTCTTTTTTTTATTTGTTGGTTGATGAAACTTCTTTTTTAAACTTTTTTTTGGAATGTTGTTTGAGAATTTTTGAAATATTTTTAGATGGAATTTTTACAACTTCAATTTGTTGCTAAAAAAGACTATTACGATAAAAATTTGGGACGATAAATGGTAGCTTTGTAAATGTGGAATGACAAAAAAATATTCTCTTGCACTATTATCCCTTCACTTTTTCCCATATTGCCTTCTTAACACTTTTTTAACAAGTTCAAAAAACTTTTTTTTAAAACAAAACACTGTTTTTGAATGGAAGCTAAAAAAGTACAAAGTTAAAAACACTTTTTTTTCTTAAATCTTTTTTAGTTTCTTCCCGTTTTTGTTTCAAAGCTCTCTCAAAAGTTTAAAAATTCTAAATCATCTATTTTAAATGCAATATCCATTTTTGGCTTTTAAAGAAACAAAAGTGACAAAAAATAGAACTAAAAAAGTTCCAATGAAATTTTGAAAAAAAAAGTTTTTTAAGCAAAAAGTGGAGGAGAAGAAAATTGAGGGAGGGCAATTGAAATAATAAATGTGGGAAAAATAGTTTTATTTTACTTTATTCTATTTCCCCTTCGCCATATGGATGAGCTCATTGGAATCCATGAAAACAGGAAAAGGGAGGGTAAATTTGTTTAAAAATGGAAAAAAGAAGTAAAAATGGGGTGGACTTTTTTTAAACTTTGAATTTTATTTTGGCGCCGAAGAAAATACTTTGTGTTTTGGAATGCATGTTTGAAAGCTTTAGAATCTAACAAAATTTTCAATGTGACACCGTAATGACTACAGTACCTGCAAAATTTTCAGAAGTCGGACATTCAGCGCAACAGCTATTAATGAAATTACAGTAATCTTATCATAAAGAGTCAGATAAATTAAATGACCTTTGATTTCAAGAAAAAAAAGTGTTAGAAAAATCAAAAGTAAAAAAGTCTAGAAAACTGGTTGTAACAATGAGAAAAGTTGAGGGAAGAAACAAACAAAAGCTGTAAAAAAATAAGAGAATTTTAACGCGTAATTTGATCTCTCCTTCTTCTGCTGTTGGCTTTATTTTCACTCCCCCATAAAAAGTTTTAAAACAAAAGTTAAAAGTTTTTTTTAACGGTTTTTTTCGTTTCATTGAAAAAGCTTTTTTTGCAGGGTTTTATTTGAATAGGGTTGAGGTTTGAGGAAGCCTATTGAAGTTTGTTCATGAGAAGGTATAAAGGCTAACAGACAATGAAATAGTTACTGTAAAAAAATGTATGGTTTTTTAAATAATAGTAACAGAAAATATTCAAGGAATATATAATTAAATGTTACTATCACTTTTTTAAAACTGAAAATAACTGTACGAAAATTGATGATAACTCTTTTAAGTTATCAAATTTCATGAATTGCTTATTCGCATAGCCACTTTAAAAACCTTCAAATTTCAATCAAAGCTAAAAGCTTACATAAAGCTCAAACCATTTGCCACAAAGAAAATTTCCATGCTTAAAACAAAAAAAAACAAATACTAAATCCATTCGTATTTTTTTTCTTCTTGACTGAATCCGCCTTCGCATCATAAATTTTTATGACTTTTAAAAAAAGCTCACATCCAGTCTTTTTTGTTTTTTTAAATTGATAAAATAGTTGGGGATAACTTTAAGGGTTAAAATGTAAGCCTATCTCAGAGTTTTAGTTAAGCAAACTAAAATAACAAAGTAGAAGATTTTTTTATATTCCAAATTTAAAGGCTTTATCCGCTTACAATCCCTTCTCTTCTTTTTTGTGGTAATTTTAAAAAATATAGGGGGATATGCTTGCTGCTTTTGGGGATGTTAGTTTGTGACAGGCTTTTTTGCTTTTTGCAATTTCTAAAAAAATGGTTTTTTTAAATATGTATCTCTTTTAGATGTCAAAGAATCCAAAGAAGAAGGAGGAAAGACAAAATTAAAGAGTGTTTTTTGTCAAAAAAATAGAGCTAGCAGCAGCTTTAACAAGTGAGGGCAAAACTGAGAAGGAAAAAAAGTTCAAACAAAACAATACAAGCTTAATGTTTTTGGGGGAATGATTTTTTTTTGTCTGGGCAGAAGCTGAAGCAACTTGAAGAATAAAAAAAGGGGAAGACAATAAACAAAAAAAGAAAAGACTTTTTGTGGAATTTGACTTCCGGTGAAATAAAAGTTTTTTTTCAAAGTTAAAACTTTATTTTTTTTCAAGACTTGGCTATATTACGACTTCTAAACAGAATAATATAGTAGTAAAGACTAAAAATTAGTTTGACATATTTTTTAGGCTTGAAAGTGATGCATCATCATCGAAAATACTACATGCGGAAAATTATGCTTTCATTTTAACTTTTTAGAGCTTTGTGAAATCAAAATTCTTAAAGCGGAAATTGAAATTCAAGATAAAATGTTATGGTCAAAATACCAGAATTCTTTGGAATCAGTCAAAGTTATTGCAGAAGGTTGCTCGTAATTCTACAAATGGATGCTTATACAAAAACTTCAATCATATCTTTTTCAAAGCGATACTGTAGAATCACCAAATCATTAAAAAAGTAGCCTAAAAAAGCTTATTATGTTGAAATATACAGGAGAAAAAGAATGCTTCACCAAAATGGTTGTAAAACAGAAAAGAAAGTGATGAACAGTGCCTTATGCAATTGTAAAAAAAGAAAAAAAGAGGTAAACATGATTAATCTAAGGCGTTGAAAAGGAAAGAAAAAAGAAAGTAAAAAGCTGTAACTGTTGCTGCTGAGACAGCAAAGAAAAAAGAATTGAATCAAACTGATATGAAACCAACCCGTGGTGGGTAATTAAAAGTGTTTTTTGACTTACATCCATTTTTGACGACAACAGCAAATAAAATTCTTATAAACAACTATCACAAAAAAAACTTAATCATCATCAATGTTTTTGACAGTAATCAAGTTAATAGGATTATTGTTATTTTGGAGTTACTATCAATGGAATTTGTAGAAAGAAAATGAGCAAAAAAAAGTTGATTGTCATGTTACTATGGCTTAAAGCAATGACAGTTGACAAAAATAAAGGTTTTAAGATATCTCAATTAAAGAAAATAAAACTTTATGCAGATTAATAGTAACACAAAAAAGGAAAATATAAAAAAGTTACTATCAATTTCTATTGTTGTCTCTAAAAGTTATAGAACTTATTGTAATAATAAGGCAGGCTTTTTATAGCGATCTAAATGTTTTAACTGAAGAAAAATCATTTTCTTAAATGTACCGATAGTAATCTAACTGTGAGTTATACTATCTATTTTGGATTACTGTCGTGTTTGATTGTTACTACAAAAAACACGCAGACAAAAATTGCTTTAGTTAAAATACCCTAAATTTAGCAGTTCTTAAACCCCTACAATTAAAGCAAAAGAGTCCTCTAATTTAATGCCAAGTTTAAAGAAACAATGCCATCATCATCCTTGTTGTTGTCGCCGTTTGATGTTTTTTATTTTGCCATTAAAATCTGTCGATACTTTTAAAGACAAAAAAATAAAAGTCTAGAAAGAAGAAGGAAGAAGAAGAAGCTAAAGTTGAAGCTAACTTTTGGCGACGCCGCCAATAACAATGAAAGAAAGTGGCGACAATTGCTTCACCAAAAGTTTTTTCTTCTTGTTTTTTAAATAAAAGGCTGGCATTTTTACATGGATGCTTTTTTAAAAGCAAAGAAAAATATATATGTATAAATAAAAAAAAACAATAATAATGTAATTATTTTTGTTTGCAAGTTATAATTAAAAAAGTATAATCCTTTTTTGCCGGACAAATAAACACAAAAACTGAAATCAATAAAAACCCCGAAATATAAATATGAGATTTTTCACAAAAATTCAATTTTTTGATAGCATCGTATATATTTGAACTCTTGAAATAAATAGAAAGCTGAGACAACATTTATAACGGCAAACCAAAAAATGCTACTTTTCTTTAAAAATTGCTATGTTTTCTTTCATAGTAAAAATGATATAAATATTCATTAATTTTCCTCTTTAAACTTTGGCATTAATTTTAGCATTTTTTAAAGAAATAAAGCTCCAAAGTATTGCAAAAAGGCCTCAAAGAGCGTTCATAAAGCGTTATAAAACTATTCAAAAATTTGATCCAACAAAAAAGTGCCAAATCTGAAAATGCCTTTGTTTTAAATAAGTTGTCCAAATCTTATAATAGCATTTTGACAAAAAAAATGAGAAAAGTAATACATAAACTTCGGCAAAGATCAAAGAGGCAAGACTGTCGCATTTCAGAATGTTCAATACAGTGATTAGAAAAATCAACGATATCAAATTTTTAACTGTGCTTTTAAGTTTTCTAAATTAGCTTTAAATGGCCCCACAAAAAAATGAGAGATGCCGGAAAAGCTTTTTTCGACGAGGAAAAGCCTTCAGAAACTTTTAAATGCTTTCATTCAACACCAGTACCACCGCCAGAAATGAAAATAAAACAAGACCGTCATTTTAGAAAAGGAAGAGTCAAAGAAAAAGAGGAAAAAAGGGGGACTTAAAAATCTTTAGCACGAAGAATAAAGCTTGCGCCTCCTTTCATTCATTTAAAAAAGACAGAAATTTGGAAGAAAAAAACTTTTTAAAAAAAACAAAAGGCAATGCTTTTTTGGCCTTTTTTTCACTTTTGTCGTCGTCGAAAAATGTTTTTGGGCATTGATTTTAGAAGCTTGAAAAATAAAAAAAGATTTAACTTTTTTTAAAAAAGCAGCGCCAAAAAAACGTTAGTGTAAAAATTGTTGTTTTTGTGTTGGAATTTGGAAGAAGGAAAGAGGGCTTTGAAAAATCCCAGCGGGATTTCTGATTTTCTTTCGCCTTCTAAAAAGAAAGCGTTTTTGAAGAAGAAGCAAGAAAAAGTCTTGTTAGAACACAAAAAAGAAAAATGTTTATGAAAAAACGAAGAAGAAGTTGTTGGTATTGGAAAGGGTCCAAGAGTAAGAAAAAACAACGAGAAACTAACCAAGTCGAAGATTTTTTGGACCATCATCAAAGAAAAAAAGAAGAAATTTTCATGGGTTGTTGTAAAAGACAGAAGTTAAAGAGGGGAGAAAAAAAAGGGTCAAGAAGAAAATTTGACAAAAAAAATTCTACAGAAGAAAGAAGGGGAAGAAAATGACTGATGATAAGCCCAAAGGGGAGAGAGAGAGAAAACGGACATTGCACATGCAAAAAAAAAGCAGAAAGGCAAAAAAGAAATGTGTGACAAATACTGTTTTTTTTTGTTCAAGCAATGGAAATTTTCTTTACCAGAAATATGGTACTTAAAAAATGTGGTTTTGTTCTGGCTGATCCTGATTCAGGAACAGTTGTAACTATATCTAAAAAGCAGTTAGGATCTTGATACGAGAAAAGTGGTCATGCGAAATCGGTAATAGAAAAAACACATTAACTGTTGAGAATCGAAAGCAAAACTGAATTACATTGATACTGTACAAAAAGTTGAATGTCAACTCTTAAACACAAAGCACTTTTTGCTTACAATAAAAAACCACTTTACAAAAGATAAAAAGTTTTTTTCCAACAATAAAACATTGTACTTAAAAACCCATAAAAAACTATATAAATATATTTTTGGGGTGGTCGTAATTTTTTTTGGGTAATAAATTTTGTTGGTTTTATTTTATCAATCAAGAAAAAAAAGCTGAACAAAGACAAAAAAATGATTGTAGTAAAAAGAAAAAGTAAGTAACACCAGAGAGATAAGGTGATAGAAGGGGTCTAAAAATAAAAAGAGTCTTTCAAAGAAAAATTATTGTACATTTGGGAGTAATAAAGCAGGGGAAAGGGAGAGTGGAAAAAGTGTGGCTTTTTAAGCTGAGATTTTTCACGCAAAACAAGGAAAAACTAAGATGTTTACTTCACATAGGGCAGAGGTCACAGAATATACAAGAGGATTAAGTAAAAGTAATATTTTTTAATAGAACTAGAACTCAACAAAAACTTCTGTGCTTCTGGTCTTTTTTAATTAACGCTTTTTTTGGGAGTATTACGAATGCAGGTGTTGGACTTTAATTTTTTGTGAACAAACTAGTGGATCGGGGGATATCAATGGGGTCACATAAAAAACTTGCATACTCTTTTACTAATAGATCGGTTAAATTGCTTGCAACGATCGGGTCAATAAAGGCGAAGATTGGGATCGAGATCAGATGGGGTAGATCATGTGATCGCGATCGAGTAGATAATGTGGTGAGGATAGGAACGGGTAGATCGACTGATCGGGATAGGATCAGGTAGATCATGTGGTGAGGATCAGGATCGGGTATTCGATCGGCCAAAAGATTGGGATTGAACTGTGAAAAGATCATAAAGAACGGGTAAAACCTCGCAAGTATTGAGAACAACTTGAAAAAAGCGACAGGGGAATGGTAGAGAGGATGGTGCCCGAAGGGCACCATCCTCTCTTCAGCCATCACATTCCTAGTGGATCGTGGGAACAAATGGGGTCATACAAAAAATTTGCATACTCATTTAGTAATAGATCGGGATCAGCAACATGATCAGGATCGGGAACAGGATCGGGATAAGGATCGGGATCGAATTCCCCATGAAATTTGGGAAAAGATGACAACCATATCGAAAAAAACTGTTTTGGCCTTCGGAATCCGAGGATTCTGAAGTCGGTGGATTCTAAAACCTCAAAATTTGAACTTCCCGTAGTCGATTACCCTATAATAGCCATCAAAATCATGCAAAACGGATACTTGCACGTTGTTTTTTTGTATAATAGGACTTTCAGAATATTGGCAGGGAATTGACGATTTTTCTTTTCTGTCAAAAAATAATTATGTGTATCAGTTTAAAAAAAATTTCTAGTTTAACGGTAATTGACTTTGTTGTAAGACTTATCGAAACCATGAATTTTATTTTAAAAAACTGTATCATGAATGAAATAAATTTTATCACATTAATTTAAAAATGAAAAAAATAAAAGTTTCCAGCTACAGTATATTTTCTAGTGGAAGTTAAATGGTTTTTCTTAAAACACAAAATATTTGAGACAAAATAAATCAGACGTCGCCAATTCCAATAAAACTAAAATTTTTTCACAAAACCTCTTCCCATTTTATATGCAAAAAAAGAGAAACCATTGAACTCAAAAGCATCAAAAAAATAAATTTAATGTTTCCTTATTTTTAGAGCAAAAAAATTACCCCCCAAAGAAATTCTTGAATACAAATCGTCATTTTTTGAATCATCATTTAGACTGGCGCCAAATCAGTTTTATTCTTTTGCAATCACTTCTTTTTTTCCCGTTTTATTTAAAACAAAATGTAATCAAATTTGGCTCCAGACTGTCGCCTTTTGTCTTCTTCTTACAACAAAAAAAAGAAAAACTTTAACACGTTTTTTACAAAAAAAAACTTCTTCTTTTTTTGAAAGAAGAGTTAATTAAAATGAAACACAAACATTTGTATAAGAAAAACTAACTATCATCATTAAATCAAGAAAGGAGGAGAGATATAATTTGTTAAAGAATGATTAGAATGATTGAAATGCGTTAAAAGGCATCCAATAAAAAAAGGAAGAAGAAAAGAAGAATTTGATGGGAAAATAAAGAAAAAACGGAAATGCCTTAAGGCAGTAATTATGTATATAAAAAAAATATTTGTAATGAGAATCGGAAATCAGAAGGTTAAATAAACGATACATGATTGGAAACAGATGATTTTAAAAAGAAAATTGCAGCCTTCAGATTTTTACAATAATTCTTAGTTTAGGTTCATGGGCGTAGGTAATAAACTGGTTTTCTACAGTAACCATAGCAATTTTTTGAGAAAATTCGAAATGTAATAAACAAAAAAAGTCTTATCAAATAATACTATTCAAAGTATAATTATTATTGTAGATAAAAATCTATATAAATTCAATGTTTAACTAGGTGTAATATAAAAGATAATCTTTTAAAAATTGTTACTTTAAAATAATATTATTTAACACAATTAGAGTAATCTATTGCCACCAGATGATTTGTTGTAAAACAAACAAGTGTATGAATGTATATACTATGAAGATTACTTCTGGAAAATATGCTTCTAATTTAGTTTATTACGGCATCTCTAAGACGACGAGATCTTTTGAAGCAACAAAAAAATTCGGCGCCATTTTTTTTTGCTGCTGCTTTTAACACAAAAGAAATAGTGTTTATTTGCTTCTGTGTCATCCGCAGCATTTTGTTCTCCGATTTTCTTTGCGATTTTAAAAAAGCAAATTTTTTTATCAAAACCCAAGCTAATTATGATTCATCCATAATTAATTCCAAATATCCTGACATCCAGAAAGCTTACGGATATTTGAAAAAATTTTTTGTGTTTTTACATTTTTTGTAAAAACAAATATTTTGCCATAGCAAGGTTAAAATAAAAGATTAAAAGTGTAAAAAAATCTGACATCACGAAGTAACTCAATGTCTCCAGAACAACCTAGCGTTCATCAATATTGTGTTTCTTAATAAACGCTAATACTCAAATATAATATTTTTACCTTTTTAACATTTTCATAAACAATGCATTCATTTATTTTAAAGATGTCGTTAAGGTTCAATCAACTAACTAGTCTACAAAAGCATAAATAGATTGACCGGTCTACGTGTTTGGCAACTTACAAATTCTGTTATAACAGATATATTTAAATGACACCAGGATATTATCAACTTTTAGAAAAAATAAAGCATCGTTGTAAATTCTTATTCTTTTCAACTATTACCGTAATACACGCAAAGTGAAAAACAAAAGAAGCATTATTTTAAAAATCAAAGAAAGAACAAGTTCTAACGATTGCTACAGTATTTTTATTTTTTTTCTTGTTTTAATAAATTATTTACAACCTTGTATTCTATCTTACTTATGTATTTAAGTTTTGATGTTAGAAGTTAACCCAAATAGTTATTGCAAATTTACCCGCCAAAAATATTATAACTGCAATGCAGTTACTGCATCAAGCAACGAGCAAAAAAATTTATTGCACTGATATTTTTCCAGCAACATCATAAAAGAAGAAAAAACCTGCACTCAACAAAAAAAGCATAGTAGTCACCTCAATTTTTTTGATAATGAAAAAGAATCCTTTGCAGCAGCAGTAGCTTCAAAGAAAAAAAACGTCCTTAAAAATTACATTTTTTCCTGCTTTTTCTCATTATTGCTGTTAGGCTTCTAAGTTGATCAACGAAAGAAAGAAGAGAGAAATTTGGCGCCAGCTTGACGCTTAATGTCGCCACTGGCGTTATAGGCGCCATGAAGTCGTCGACACCTTTTCTTTTGTCTTTTTTGTGAAAAAGAGAAAAGACTTTTATCCACAAATATTAGAAAACAAAAAAAGATACATTTTTTCTTTGTTTTTTTGTCGGGGTCTCTCTCTTTGAAGTAAAGAAAAAACGTGAGCAAAATTTTGACAATTAATAATTGAGTATACTGTATTTTTTATTGACACACAAACAAAAATATAGAATAAAAAATATTACTGTAAACGACGCGAAAGAGAAAACAGATATCTCGAGACATGATCAGTATTTAGTGAATTACAGAGGTCTTGAAATTATTAATCCAAATCGTGAACACCCTGCTTCAACATATTTCAGTGTCACATCAAATTTTATCAAAGTTCAAACACCAATATTGAAGTATTTTTGACCTAGAGCAAATTCTAAACTTGAATAAGTGCCTTTTTCATTTGCTATTTTTTTATATATGTATGTATTATTACGGTCTTTTGTATCACAATATGAAATTAATTTCATTTTTTATATCATTTCACCAAATGGTCATGTTGCTTCGATAAATTCTTGTAGATCAAGGTTACGTTTTTGCGCCATATCAAGACTTAACTCATGTCGGAAAATTAGTTTTTTTGTACTAAAAATACAAAAAACAGAAATTACCAGAGATTCTCAGGCTTCTTTAGGGCGAGAAACCTGAAAACCTCTGGAACTCAAATACTTTTTGCTCGAATCTTGAAGACAAGAATACAGTTCAATCTGTGTAAAAAAATCTTGCATATTTATAAAAATAGCAGAAAACCTCGCACAACAAAATGTAACGGATGACAGCGAAGCAAAGAAACGCTATTTCTCTGTTGAAGAAATGGACACTTTTTTTGTAGTTGCTGCTACAAATAAAAAAAAGGTCTTACCACTCGTTTAAAGCTGTCTTCTTTTTTGTTGCAAAAAACTTTTGAAATAATTTTTTGGTTGTGATTTTTTGTTTTGTTGCCATTTTTACGCGTGGATGTTTATAAAATTTTAATTATTATTACACTAATAATTTCTTTGCTTTTTAGCCATGAGTCAAGCAGGAAGTGATCGAGAAGAAGAAGAAGAACGTTCACAAAAGCGGCATGATTCTGATAAAGAAGAAGAGGAAGATAAGGATCGAAAAGAACTGAAAAGAAAGCGTTCCAAATCTCCTAAAAAGCGAAGACGGCATGATTCTGATAAAGATGAAGAAGATAAACGTTCACGAAAGCGGCATGATTCTGATGAAGAGGTAGATAAAAATCGAAAAGAACGAAAAAGAAAACGTTCCAAATCTCCTAAAAAGCGAAGGCGGCATGATTCCGATGAAGATGGAGAGGATAATAGAGATCGAAGAGAAAGAAAAAAGAGAAGAAGATCAAAAAGTCCACGAAGAAAAGATCGAACAGATTCTGAAGAACGTGAACATCGACGTCGTCAAAAGGCAAAAGAATCTGCTGCAGCTGCTGAAGTTGAAATAAAGCAGGAAATACCTGATGAACAACCAAAGAAGAAAGAGCCAGATCCAATTTTAACTCGAGCTGGTGGAGCTTATATTCCTCCTGCAAGGCTTAGAATGATGATGGAGCAACAAGCCGACAAAAAAGATGAAAAATATCAACGATTGAATTGGGAAAAGTTGAAAAAGAAAATTCATGGTCAAGTTAATAAAGTCAATGTAGGGAATATTGTTCAAGTTGTTCGAGAACTGCTACAAGAGAATGTTATTAGAGGAAAGTAAGTAGCTATATCTTGTCGTTTTATTGCATGCATTCTAATCATATTCACTCATTTTTCAGAGGTTTACTTGCTCGTTCAATTATTCAAGCTCAAACTTTTTCACCCTCCTTTTCACATGTTTATGCAGCATTGGTATCAATTATAAATTCAAAATTTCCAAATATTGGTGAACTTATTATTCGACGTTTAATTATTCAATTTAAACGTGCATTCAAAAATCTCAATAAAGCAACCTGTGTTACAGTATCAACATTCTTGGGACATTTAGCTAATCAAAGAGTTGTTCATGAGTTGCTAATTTTGGAGCTGTTGCTTGTGCTGATGAAAGATCCAACAGATGATTCAATTGAAATTGCTGTTAATTTGTTAAAAGTTTGTGGACAAATGTTATCACAAGTTACACCACAAGGAACATTTGGTAAGCATTCTTATACTATTTTTTAAGATTCCTGTAACTTTCATTTTTTTAGCAATCTTTGAACAACTTCGTTCAATTCTTGAAAATTGTAATGATATTACATCTCGTACCCAGTATATGATTGAAGTGCTATTTCATGTTCGAAAAGAAAAATTTATTTCATATCCATCTGTTACTGAAGAGCTTGATCTAATTGAAGAAGAGGATCAAGTGTGCCATTTGGTACATATCATTTCAGAAGATGATAAACCGTTAGATCCTGAAACTGGATTAAGTAGGGCTTTTGCTTATATCTTTTTGAATGTACTAATGTCATGTTTTAGATGTATTCAAATATGATCCAAATTTTGAAGAGAATGAAGCACAATATGATGAAATTCGTCGTGAAATTATTGGTGATGCCGATGATAGTGATGATGAGGATGAAGAAGGTGGTGGTGGTGGTGAACAACAAACTGCAACAGGAGGAGAAGATGGTGAAGCAGAAGATGCTGTAAAGCCGCTAGTTTCAATGAAAATTGTTGATATGACTGAAGCTGAACAAGCAGCATTTCGTCGAAAAGTTTATCTTACAATTCAATCATCACTAGATTTTCAAGAAGCTGCTCACAAACTCATTAAAAATATTTATAAACCTGGTATTGAAGTAAGCTTTATTTTTTGAAATAATCCATTTTTTTAAACAATAAATTTTTAGGCTGAACTTTGTAATATGATTGTTGATTGTTGTGCTCAGCAACGTTCTTATACACCATTCTTTGGAAAACTAGCTGAAAGATTTTGTAAGCTTCGAAAAGAATTTCAAGATTCATTTGAAAAAATTTCCCGTGATACATATCATACAATTCATCGATTTGATATTACAAAGCTACGAAATATGGCAAAACTTGTTTCACATCTTCTTTCAACGGATGCAATTGCGTGGTCAATTTTTAGTGAAGTTCGAATGACAGAAGATGATACAACATCCTCTGGAAGAATTTATATTAAAACTATCTTTCTTGAATTATCAGAAGTTTTGGGCCTTGTTAAACTTGATGAACGTTTAAATGATCCGTAAGTTTAGCTTTGCTTTTTTACTTGAATAATTACATAGTATCTCTTTCAGTACAATGAAACATTGCTTTGAAGGACTCTTTCCAAAAGATCATCCAAAAAATTCTCGTTTTGCAATCAACTTTTTTTCATATATTGGTTTATCAGGCTTAACATTGGATTTACGAAAGCATCTTAAAAAGAAAGAAAAGAAATTGAAGGAAGAAGCTGAAATTAAAGAAGAAGTATCATCATCATCGTCTTCAGAAGATTCATCAGATTCTGATTCATCGAATTCCGGCTCTGATTCAAATGATAGCTCATCTGATTCGGATTCAAGCTCTTCAACATCAAGTGCTGCTTCATCTGTTGCATCACCAAAAAGAATTAAAAAAACTAAAGAGGTATGATTTTTTTAGTTTTGTATTATTACCATAATCCTATAATGTCTATTTTTTTAGATTAAACGTGAAATTGAAAGTCCACCTCGAAAACAAATTAAAATTGAACCAATTGATGAAGATTATGAATCTCGTGTACGACGTGATGATCATAGAAAGAGAAGCCGTGATCGTGATGGTCATCATCATCGTCGACGGGGTGGTGAAGATAATGAACGTCATCGTGATAGCAGAAAATGTGATGAAGATAAGAATGAACGTCGACATCATCGTGATAAAGAAAATGATTTACATAAGCGTTCTCGACATGATAAAGAAGAAGATGAAGAAAATCATCAACAACGACGTGATGAAAGGAAATCTCGAGATGAACGAAAAACACGTGATTGTGAAGATGATAAATATCGTGAAGAAAGAAAATCTCGACGTTCAAGAACACCAGAAAAACGTTCAAGACATTCACCTCGTCGTGATTCTCGTTCCCGTTCACCTGATCGTAGCCGTCGTCGTCATTAAAATTTAATTTTGGTATTGATGTGTTTTTTTTTGTAATGTATTTTGTTATCTTTTATTTATCATAAACTTATTTTTTTTGAAATTTTTTAGATGGGGACAAAACTTTTTTGTTGTTTCAATGACATTTTTTGTTTTGCATTTTTTAATTTAATTTATTTTTACGAAAAAAAACAGAAAAAAATTGGATTCGTTTTAATAAAGTAACATAGTTTTATCAACAGTATCAATAATCTAGGAAAGATTAACCAGTACACTGATAAATATTTGCTCCAGTACAATGCTGAAGCACAACATTTTTGAAACTTTAAAAAAATTACTTGTTATTACAGTATGCCTATGAGATTTATTAGTTAAATTAATGACGCAATAATTTTTAAAAATGTTATAGAATTTATTGTTTTATTAATAAATAAATTATTGAAAATTCAAAAATGCAAAACATTTAATAAATTATTTTAAAAAAAGGTTTCAAATCTTATTTAAAACCATCCAACATTTCGAACACATTTTTTATTGCACAGATTTTGATGTTATTTTACTAAAACAGTATTGCTTTTAATTTTATCTTAAAAACTTTTCAACATTTTTAACACAACGGTTCTGCAATTTTTGATACGATTTAATCCGCCGCTATTCATCGGACAGACAAGTTCGAACACTCAATATTCTTATGTGTATTTCAAATTATAAATTTGTTTTTGGAATGTTGTAAAAAACTTTTCCCCAGTTTAAATAGTTAAGATAATGTGATTATTTAAAACGCAGAAAAGACACAACTGAAAAAATAATTTTAGATGGTAAAAATAGACAATAATTATTTGTTTTCGAAAGATGAAAACTTTTTAAGAGATATAGCTGATGGTAGATACAGCAATCTCAATTTGGAGATACATCTATTATCATTCAAATGTATTACCAATTTGTTTTAAAGTGTTACAGGTGCGTAGAAGCATATGCAAGAAAATTATAATGCTGTTTTCAAAAATTAAATGTTATATAATTGAAATAACCACCGTAATTTAAAAATCTTTTTTGAAAGTTGAATATTGCGTTTAAACATTTATATTTTTTCTTATCTCTAAAGGTTTGTTAAACAAATGCAAATTATTTTATTTTTTCATTATTGTGTAAGCCATTTTAAATAAATTGTAAAACTGTAATTCAACATTTTGAATTTTTTGGATTTGAAATTTTAACAATTTTATTATGAAATTATGATTGTGCTATTTTTAATTTTAACAATATCGACTGGAACATTTCTTATTGTCACATGTAAGAAACATCGAAAATCTGCAACATCGAGAAAGCATCAAGTTGAAGAAGATACAGAAAACAATAATGGCGTTGAAATATTTCGTGATAAAGTAAGATACAGTTACGTAATTAGCAAAACCGTTGTTGAACTTTTAATTTTGGAGTTTGCACTTTCTAAGATCAAAGAAAAACAAACCGGGTTTCACTAACTTCGATTCCAGAGTGGAAGTCGACAGAAAAGTCTGGCACAAATCGTTTTATTTTTCATTAAGACATTTATATTTTAGGCATTTTTAAAGCAGCAAAAAGGAAAAACGGCCAAAGGAATTGCTCAACCTGTTGAAAAAGTCGGAGAACAACATGAAAGCAATAATAATACAAATACAGATAATCAGAAAAATCAACAACATCAACCAAAGAAAGAAAATGAAATTCATGAAATGCCAGTAATTTCTTCATATTCTGATGATCAAAGATATGAAAAAGATGATACAAAGTTACCACAACCACTCCAACAACTGCAACAAAAATATCAAGAAGATATTAATACAAAGCGATCAGCAGATACTACTGTTAAAGAGCAGCAAAATGATGGTGATGAAGGTTCAAATAAATTACGATTACAAGAAAATAGAAAAAGGGAACCAATGGATAAGAATGATGAAGAAGATAAAGGTGGAAAAGATTCGGCAAAAAAGAAGAAAAGAGGCTATGATGACAAAGATGAAGATATCAAGAAGGATAAAGATGATGAAGAACAGGAACAAAATGATAGTAAAAAATCTGATATGGAAAAAGTAAGTTAAGGCAACACCGTTATCTTTCCTTTTTTTGTTTTTTTTTAAATTTGAAAAGATATTTAGCAAGTTGTTAAAAATCTTAATTTACCAACAAACTTAAAAGCTTGAAAATCATAAATGATGACTGTAAAAGCTAAAAACATTTCACAACTACAACCGCGGAATTTTCGTATTCATATTACCAAAATTTCGGGGGAAAAGCAAAACCGCGGTTGCAATAATTTGAGCGTTTTTAATTCTTTTTATTAGCGAAATTTAACCAAAAAATATTTTTGAAAGTTTTGTTCCCCGCCTATTGCTTGATTTTTTCAGAAAGTGATTTTTATCATAACTTCTACTTTTTTAGCAGGGAGAACTATTAAGTTTCTTCACAAAATGTTGTTTTTAAATGCATTGGCCATTACCATCAAAACAATTTTGAAAGCTTTAAAATGCGTTGAATAAATCTTCCGTGGGCAACAAAATGTGCATCTCGTTTTTTGAATAGCACAGTCATCTACTTTGTGACACTAATTTTTGAAAATGTTGAATAACACTGGTTGCAATATCTCTCTTAATTTTTTTGATTTTTTAAAGCACAAAATGCGGTAACATTTTTGTTGAATTAATATAAAAGTTTGTTAAATAAAGACTGAAATTTTCTGAACATTTATTAATTTATTTTTTGAATACTGATGTAATCTCAGATACCAATATGTTATTTCTTAATTTCTATTATATGTAGTTTTCGATTTTTATGATTTCTAATTACTACTGTAATAAATAGCCAATATTAATTTTTCAATAAAAAGTAATATTTTGAATTTTACTAACAAATGTTTTAAAGATTTTCTATTGCTACAAATGTAGTTTTTAAAAATTTTTGTTCAGCGTCGCATTTAACCTGATTTTCTTCAAAATGATGAATTCATTTTATCCAGTCCTGCAAAAATTTGCAAATATCAAAATAATGATGGATTTATTAACTGCTGATGTTAATGTCAGAATGTAAGCCTTTATATTGCTTTATTTGCCGTAGATATTGAGAGGAGGGTTAAGCTTTTTCAATAATAGATTGAAAGTCGATAACATTAACCCTGTTTTAATCTTAACAATAAAGTTTTTTATATTATTAATCGTTTGTTTAATTATATTATAGTCACGTATAACTTGCTTCAATGATGATGGACAAGCTATTGATTGGTTATTGATCAGAAAATTGCCTCAAAAAAGTTGTTATCAATTTGATAGCAAAATGGCTGCAAATAGTGTAAAAAGAATGAAATTTAGCAATGATATAACTGCTATTGATACTGTACGTTTTTTCTCTTATCATTTGTTTCGTTATTAACATTTTGCATTTATAGGCTTTACATCGAACCGTTGCACAATTGTATGAAACAAAAGGAGATAAAGATGTGCTGAGGATTGTATTTAGTGATCAACAGCCAGGAAACGAAGAAAAGGAAGAGGAAATGAAAAAAATGGCAGAAAAAGAGAAAGAACAACCAGATGAAGATGACAAAAAGAAATCCAAAAAAAAGAGAGAACATTGCAGCGGATGGGGCCATATGAAGGGCATGCTTTTATTTAGAGATGACCAAGGAATTTTGGTTACCCACTCTGTTCCAAGATATCCAAAAGTTGATAAGAATGTGTTTGATAATACTAAGAATGGTCAACATATTTTGTGCTTCAATATCGATAAGAAAGCTCTTGCAATAATTATTCAACATTTATTTGCTGCACATCCAGATATATATAAAGATGATATGCATGTACCTGAAGCATATTTGGAAATGGACAAAATGGAAGAAGTTTCAAGGAGAGTTTATAGCAATAATTTTACAGAATGTATGTCAGCTAAAATTGAAACGCCCGGTGGTCTCAAATTTGATTTACATACAAGAAATCATACTGTAAAAGGAAATGAACGTTGTACATGCAAAGCTTTTTGGGATGAAATGGCTGAAGAATATGAAGATAGCATTGAAGTACAGACTTGGATAAATTCGCGTCTTAAGTGTCAAAATACAAATCACAAAGTGAAGGATATTGTGAAAATTACTGATGGTCAAACTACTTGGGGAACAACAAAGGATCATTCAAAATACGGACTCTGTCAAAATAAAAAAATCATTATTTTTTCAGATCTAAATCATACTGTAAGGATAAAGGAAATTGATTTCTTTGAAAACTTTTTGTGAAAAAAAGAGTTTTTAAAAAGCCAGGTATCGGATACTTATGATGAGAAAAGTGAAACAAGAAAATATAGAGCACACTAGTGTTATGAAAATTATGTTGAAATTTTTGGTAAACTATATTTTGATGATTTCCAAAAAACATAAAATCATTTTCTCGATGTATTACAGTAATATAAAGTCAACTTGTCATATTGCGTTTGCATAAAGTATTATAGGAAAACAACACGAATTTTCAAACATCCAGTAATTTTTCTGCAATCTTTGTATTGTTGAAAAAGTGTTTTTTTAATACAACACTTTTGTATATGAGTGATATAGAACATTGCATTGCAACAAATAACATTACAGGGTGATTGAAGTATATGTGTCCAAAACCTGGCTATTTTGTAATTCTTTTTTTCACAAAAAGGGTTAAGGTTTTCGCTTCCTTTAATATTCAATGTTTTTATAGGAATTGCAAGATGATCGTGGCGGATCTTTCTACTGCTTGAGAAATGAAGAAATTTATGATGCATTTGTGGCCACGTTTAAACATATCTTACAAGAAAATCCAATTTAATGTTTAACTTGTATTGAATTTTGAAATGTATTTTTAATAAATAGTTTTTTTTGGTCATTACGATAATTAAAAATACTACAATCTATTTCGTGATGATACTATTTGAATACTTTTTAAACACAGAAATCGGATATCTAAAAAATCTATCGTTTTTTATAGCACTGTTTTCATCTACGGGAATTTCAGAAATTGTTACACCAGATTCAAATATTCCATTGTCTTCCATATATTTCTATAAAAAATTAATATCACTTATTCATATATTTTTTTATGTCTTACGGTAACAAATGCAACAAACTCTGGGTGCACATCACGAAAAAATAAAATTTTCATTGTATGAAATTTTGAAGCATTTGAATTTTTATAAAACCATAAACGAGCTTTTGGATAAAAAAATTTAAAATTATCAAAAATACCAATCCTACAATGCAAATGTTTAATAATTGGATTCAAGCCAAAGAATTACTTACCTACACATTTTTGATAAATCTTTTGCAATTAAATGATTATAAACATCTTCAAAATGTATTCTAGGCTCTTTTACGCTTCCGAAATTGTACCAAATAATTTGCATTGGACATCTTTTCACATCAAAACGAAATATCGAATTAATGCTAGTACCAAAATATATTTCGTTTTCCTTTGAAGTAACAAAATCCATTGAATTTAACTGAATAAAGTCTTCTTTTCTTTCGTCAAATTGTGCTAAGCATCGTGCGACAATTATCTTTCTTTCCTTTATGATATTAAAATACTTTTCATCATAATCTTTCCATTTCAGAAAAAAGCTAAAACCTCTTTTTAATTCACTGTAAGAAAGATCCAACGAGAAGGAATCCGTGCATGCATCAAATTTTGATAGCTTAAAAGGATGTCTATCGACTTCATTTTTGATTGTTTTATTGATCAAAGATAGTACGTAAGATGTCTTTTCATTTGAGCGTTGAACTATCCTGGCAATTAACACATTCAAGGGCGTTGAAAAATCTGTTTTTAATGAATATAAATTTTTTGATTCAAATGGAAATTTAAAATTCTCAGTATCAAGCGATAAAAAATATTCAAGTTTTTCATCGTTTTCCATATATTCACGTTCTCTGTCAGTAAAATCACCTTCAACACCCAAATACTTTTGTGCATCATTCCAGTCCATTTTACCCAGAATACCAAGGATATAATCTGCTACTGAATCTAAAAAGTAATCACTATCAAGAATGCATAAATCTTGAATAAGCTTTATCAATTTATCTTTGTTGTTAGAAGTAAAAGAATCAAAAAGATTTTTTTCAAATCCAATATCGTGGGCATTTTCTTTAAATGTTTGAAAACTATTGATTAGTTTGATATATAATTGCAAAGAATTTCCAGGACAGCTAATCAAAATTGGATCACCAGTTGTGTCCGTAATCTCTAAAACAAAGTTAAACATTTTTTATGAAAGCTGATCAAATCCAAGCACATTAAAGCATGTTAATTTATGTAGCTATTTTTAGCTATGTTAAAAAACAAAATAAGTTTTACCACAAATATTTTTCAGCAACAAAGATGAATCAACGACTTTTTTGTTGACAGTAAATTTTTGATTGTCAATGCTTGATTGAATTATAAATTTTAAGAAAGTTTCGTTTTTTGACATTATTGAAATACAAAGAAAAAGCAGTTTAAAAAAGTTATATTAGTTTTATTAAAAAGAAAAAGAATCTGCTACTGTTTAAAGATATGCAAATACTGGATCAATTTAAATCATCTTTTTAGAAGAAAATAAGCAGTTCTAAAATCTCTCTTGGCATCTTTCTCAAGCATTTAGGCAAACTTGTTCATCTGTAGCTCACATTGTTGCTGAGATGCACAAGATGAAAAAAGTTATGAGAAGAAAAAATAAATATGCGAATCTTTATTAATTGATTTGACCCACAATGTACTTGACTTTCTAGATCATTATTAGCTGTGCAATTATCATACCCAATGTAAACAAATGCCAACATGATTCTTTTTAACAAAATAAAAAACCCGCTGGTTTTACTATGACATTTTTAAGCAAATTTAAACAATTATTAATAACTTCAAAAAGCTGAGATAATTCAAAAAATTATGTTTGCAAATCCTTTACTAAATTTCAATTCATAATTTCTTTGCTACATTTTTTTATATACGGAGCAAAACACTGTACATGCCAGAGAACTATAAAAATGATGTATGAACATTTTCATAGCACTTTAAATTACTATAAAAAAAAATCTAACCTCAACCTTCCATCAAAAACTTAAGAAATATCAAACATCATTTAGTTCAATTGCCTCTCCGCAACACTAAAATTCAAACAGTATATATTTATTAAAACAGCAAAAATAAAATATGAAAAATCAACAAAGATTTAATTCACAAAAATAATAACCATACTAAGCTTTATATTTTGCAGCAGTTTCACTTTTATCTTTTGGCTTCTTTCTTTTCTTTCCAGCACCATCAGATTTTTCTTTCTTTTCTTTAATTTCACGAGAAGCAAGATTTTGCAATTCTGCAAAGAAATCTTTTCCTTTGCCCTTCTTCTTGATTGTCTTTGAACCTGCTGCTGCAGCAGCTTCTTCTTTCTTATCTTTTCCAGTTTTCGGCATCTTTCCAGCTTTTGCCATTTCACTTTGCTTTCTTTTTTTCTTTCGACGTTCTTGATTTTTATCAGTATCAGTTCTTTCATCTTTTGATTTTGGAGCTTTTTTAACATGCCGAGAAATTTCTTCTGGTGCAAGAAGGGTTTCATCTGCAGCGGCAGAAGCCATTGGACCAACTTCTTCTGCTCTCATACTTGGCATATTCTTAACCATTCGAATTTCTTCACTAATCTAAAAATAACAAAAAGCAAATTAAAATACATTCTCATTAGGTAAAAGAAAAACATACTCGAGCAGGAGCAAATTGCAAATGTGATAAAGCATCAAGTTTATAAAACAATTCATTCATACTCTTTTGAATATCTTTAACTTGTGGGTCAATATCTTCTGTACTTCCAGCATCCCCATTTTGTGCAGCTCGATATTTATCTTCATATACATCCATTAAACTTTTTCTTTCATTCATATCTACCGTAAGATTTCGATATGCTTGTATTGTATCATCATCACGATATTTACGAACAACATCATCGAATAACTAAAAGAAAAGTGATGATTACTGTAATAATTCATAATTATTACTTACTTTATCTTTAAAACGTCGAAGACAAATTGAATAAATTTTATCACTTTTTTCTTTGCTATTAATTGGTGGTTGCTTTTTACGAAAATCAGCTTCAACATATTTTTGAAGAAGACTATTCACTTCTCGATCATCACCTTTTACTTCACCAGAAAGTTCCCAAGAACGTGGATTTAAATTTTCTGCTTGAATTTTATCAATTAATTTTAACATTTTTTCACGTGACATTTCATGAGATGTTGATGGTTTTGTAGCTAGCTTTTTATTTCCCAATAAGACTGGAGCACTTTCTTCATCATCGTCTTCATCCTCATATTCCTCCATATCTTGATCTTCTTCATCCATTTCTTCATTTTCATCTTCTACATTATACTCTTCTTGAAATTGAACCTTTTTGCCATTTTTTCTTAAAAAAGATAGATAAAAAACAACTTTTAAATACGAAAGCAACATACTTTTTAGGAGCTGATTCTTCAAAGAAATCTTTATATCGATAATCCGTTTCAAAATCTTCATCATCATCATCATCTTCAATATCACTCATTTGATGACCATTAGCTTCTTGTTCATTCAAAAACTTTTCCATTTCCGAAAGACTAAAGAATTTATCATCAACAACAGATTTCTTGGCTTTCTTTGGTGGTGGAGCAGCTATTTCTTCTTCCTCATCATCTTCTGCTTCTTCTTCGTCATCGTCTTCATCATCATTATCCAAAGCTCTTAATTTTGAATCCAAATTTTTGAGATCTTGTGGACTAAAAATGTTAATAATTATACAAACACGAAAACGCGTTTTAGAAACATACCGAATATTAAAAAGATCAACACCTTTTTTCTTTATAAGTGGTGGCTGATCTTCCTCTTCTTCAATTTCACCATCTTCATCATCAAATTCTTCGTCCTCATCCATTTCCATCTCTTCTTCTTCATCTCCTTCTGAATCATCACTAACATTTTCTTCAGGAATTTTTAAATCATCACCAAATATTTTCAAAGTCTTTTTAACTTCTTTAAATACAGCTTTATTTTGCATAGAAATTTGCTGCCAAATTAATTCATTATCAGATGATTCTTTTACAATTAGTTCATCAGATGGTAAAGACGATGATGCAGCAAAAGATAAAGAATTTAAAGCAGAATATGATTGAGAAAGATTCTTTAACATTTTAGCAGAATTTTTACCACGACTAAAAATATTAATAGATTATTATATACAAAACATTTTAAATAAGACCTACTTTTTAAAGAATGTTGCAGCGTTCTCGATTGGAAAATATTTAAGGTTGGCAAATGAAGGCTTTTCAGATGTATCAGCAACAGCAGTAGATGAAAGTCTGTTGGATGCATTAAATTTTTGAGAAGGTTCCTAAAGTTGAAAATTATGTTTTTTTAAAGAAAGGGTAACTAAACATACTTCTTCATCATCACCAGATGATTCAATCATTTTTGGAGGTTCTTCACTATCAACACTTTTAGCCTTTGAAGGGCTTTTTGATGCTGATTTTCCTCGACCACTTGAAGCACGAGCTTTCTTTGAAGCTTCATCAGCATCAGAAAATGAAAGCTTTTTAGATGCATTTGATATTGCAGAAACAGCTTCTTCTTCATCAGATGATTCATCCATTTTTGGAGGTTCTTCACTATCAACACTTTTAACTTTTGAAGGGCTTTTAACAAATGGTGAAGATTCTGCTTTAGCTTGTGTAGATTCTCTTGCAGCAACGTCAGTGAAAGAATATCTTTTTGATGTATTTGATTTTTGAGAAGATTCATCAAAAATTTCAACAGAATTATTTCTTGCCGATCTAGAGCTTCCACGAGTTGGTGAAGTATGAGGTGATTTGACTACAGCAACGGCTTCTTCTTCATCAGATGATTCAATCATTTTTGGAGGTTCTTCACTATCAACACTTTTAGCCTTTGAAGGGCTTTTTGATGCTGATTTTCCTCGACCACTTGAAGCACGAGACTTCTTTGGAACTTCATCAGCATCAGAATATGAAAGCTTTTTTGATGCACTTGATTTTGTAGAAGGTTCCTAAAAATATATTAGGTAAATCAAGGACAATAAAGAAGCAACAAACTTCTTCAATAATTTCAATAGAATTATTACATGAAAGTTTGGTATTATTTCGAGTTGGTGAAGTATGAGGTGATTTGACTACAGCAACAGCTTCTTCATCAGATGATTCAACCATTTTTGGAGGTTCTTCACTATCAACACTTTTAGCTTTTGATGGGCTTTTAACTAATGGTGGAGATTCTGCTTTAGATTGTGGAGATTCTGTTGCAGAAACACCAGTAAAAGAAAGTCTTTTTGATGCATTTGATTTTTGAGAAGATTCATCAAGACATTCAACAGAATTATTTCGTGTTAATCGAGCACTTCTACGAGTTGGTGAAGTATGAGGTAATTTGATTACAGCAACAGCGTCTTCTTCGTCAGATGATTCAATCATTTTAGGAGGTTCTTCACTATCAACACTTTTAGCCTTTGAAGGGCTTTTTGATGCTGATTTTTCTCGACCACTTGAAGCACGAGCTTTCTTTGGAGCTTCATCAGCATCAGAAAATGAAAGCTTTTTAGATGTATTTGATTCTGCAGCAGCAGCTTCTTCTTCATCAGATGATTCAACCATTTTTGGAGGTTCTTCACTATCAACACTTTTAGCTTTTGAAGGGCTTTTAACAAATGGTGAAGATTCTGCTTTTGCTCGTGGAGATTCTCTTGCAGCAACGTCTGTAAAAGAAAGTCTTTTGGATGCATCTGATTTTTGAGAAGATTCATCACAAATTTCAACAGAATTATTTCTTGCCAATCTAGAGCTTCTACGAGTTGGTGAAGTATGTGGCGACTTGATTACAGCAACAACTTCTTCATCAGAAGATTCAATAATTGGAGGTTCTTCACTATCAACACTTTTAGCAGGTGATGATTTTGCTTTAGGTGATTTTTGCTGAACTGTATTTGGAGATTCGGTTTCAGCAACATCAGTAAATGAAAGCCTTTTGGATGCATTTGATTTTTGAGGAGATTCCTAAAATAAAACTTATGTATTGTGATAAAATATAAATATATACCTTTTCTTCATCAGAAGATTCAACCATTTTAGGAGGTTCATCATCATCAATGCTTTTGGAGTTTGCTTTGCTTTTATTTGGTGATGAATTTTCTTTAGCTTTTGGAAATTCTTTATAAAAGTTATCAGCAGCATCAGTAAATGAAAGTCTTTTGGATGCATTTGTTTTTTGAGAAGGTTCATCAAGAATTTCAACAGAACTATTTCTTGCCAATCCAGAGCTTCTACGAGTTGAAGAAGTTATTGGTGGTTTTTCAGCTACAATAAACTCTTCATCACTAGATGATTCGAAATTTATTTCATCATTCTTGATGCTTTTAGCAGATGCAGCAGGACTTTTTGATGCTGATTTTCGTTTAGATTGTGGAGTTTGAACAACATTTTTAGGGGATTCTGCAACATCAGTAAATGAAAGTCTTTTTGATGCATTTAATTTTTGAGAAGGTCCATCAAGAATTTCAACAGAACTATTTCTTGCCAATCTAGAGCTTCTACGAGTTGGTGAAGTAATAGGTGATTTAACTACAGTAACTTCTTCATCATCATCAGAAGATTCAATTAATTTAGGAGGTTCATCCTTTTCTAGGCTTTTAGCTTTTGAAGGGCTTTTTGAGGCTGATTTTTCTCGACCACGAGAAGCACGAGTCTTCTTTGGAGCTTCATCAGCATCAGAAAATGAAAGTTTTTTAGATGCACTTAAATTGGTAGAAGGTTCCTAAAATACAATACGTAAACGAAAGAACAAGAAATAAACAACAAACTTCTTCAATAATTTCAATAGAATTATTACGTGAATACTTGGCATTTCTTCGAGTTGGTGAAGCTGATAATGATGGAGCTGGAGAAACTGCTTTAGCAGCAAGTCTTGCCGACATTCGGCGTGTAACAGGGCCATCAGTTGGTGATAGTTGTGACATTACTAAAGAATAAGTAATACTTAAGATCTGTTTAAAATAAAAGCATAACGCGGGAGAAAAAATATCGAAAGTCTTCCTCAAAGATTTGGATAAAGATAATGATTCATACTACAAAGATACACGTTTATGATGCGGAAGGTACGTATAAAATATTTACAATAAGCAAATGACACTTTAAAGGAATAATTAGTGTTTTATTAAAAATGTTTTAATAAAATTTATTTAAATAGCAAATGTAAAAAATCAGTTTTTTCAAAGAATTTTTTAAATTTTTTTCCTTAAATTTTTTTTACGCCATAAACTTGCCGATTTTCGTGTTAAGAATTTTTTGGAATTAGCAGAAACAAAAAAAATTTGTTTCCAAAATGGTTGAACAAAAAAGCTGAAGTGCTTTTCTGAAAGATACTTTTAGATAAAAACAAAAAAATATATCTGGTCTTTACATTTATCTATATAGATATATATGACGTATTAGAAAAACGAACAAATCTCAAAAAAAGTAACATTTGCAACTTTAGCTATTTAAAAAAAAGTGAATAAAATTCTACAGTACCTACACTTTTTTTGTTTATTAATTTTACTCAAACAAAAATTGCTGTTAAAAACAAAAAAAATTGACAACACATTTTAATGGCAACTCATTTTGAAATTAAAGTATCTTTCGAACAAAATAATTTATTTTAAATAAAGCTGCTAATGTTCATTAAATCTTGGAAAAATACGGAGGACAAAACTTCATGAACTTTATTTCTAACGTATCAGATACATTGACTTAATACTAGCTCCATTGATTTAGAGAAATACGATGTAACTTTTGTTTTTTCTCTTGTCTAAATTTTTTTTGGGTTTAACATGAAACACAAATTAAATTAGTTATTTATTTGACACATCATCACATAGTTAGTATATATACAGTACACAAAAATATTTACAAATTATTTTATTAAGAATATTCTTGAATTAATGGCCATGTTTTATCAACTCTTCCAATGATTACTTTCAAAGATTTTGCTCCATCACACATATTCGTTAGCACAGATTTTCCACAATCTTTCATATCTTCATATTGAAATTCAAAAAGTGTTCTTCCACCAACCTAAAAAGAAATTTTCTGTCATTAGCAGTTCTTTTCAAAGATATAAGACTTACTTTTAAATTAAATCCAGCAGCTGCGGCAGCAGCAGAATAAGATAACCAATAATCACATCCATGCTTTTTGAATAATTCCATACTTTTATAGCTAAAGTATTGTGCCATTCCAGAACTAAAAGAGAGGTAAATATATTGTTTATAAAGAGTAAAAAACAAACCCCATATATGATGAATCAACTCCTGCTGCTTCAATAACACCTAGCTTTTTGCAATCTTTTGGAAGAAATTTACCAGTTTGTGTACCACATTCATCAATAAAAATACCACAACGATTTAGCTTTCGACATGGAAATGGACCATTTGTAATATCTAAAAGTTTTAGCTTTATCATAAACAGTGAGGGAGGAGAAAAGGGATATCAGAATAACCGAAAACATGTGCAACAATACTATATTGATATGCATATAAAAGCATCTCTTTTTTGACTAGTTGATCCACAAGTACCCCTCAAATGCTATAAATAGCCTTACCTTGACCATAATCTTTTTGAATAACAAATTGTGGAGTATCTTCATTTAAGCCACGTGGATACATTTCAGGAAATTCATCAGCAGTATGATATGTATTAAGTCGAATTCCAACAAGCTTATCGCCTTCAAATGCAGCAAATGAAAGTGGTTTATCAATAACAGAATTGAGAAGATTGAAAAAGAATGGTGCAGCTTCATCATATGTTAGCTCTAAAAAATATAGTTATAAAACAAAACCATTACAGTATCCCAAAAGCGACCTCCAAAAGGACCCAAAATATAACTTACTTTGACATTCAAAAATATTGCAATATTTTGCAAAATGCCATGTAAAATATTGTCCAATAAAAGCATAATCTTTACGATCAATAATTTCAAGACGAAGTGGTTTATTGTATCCACCAGTTTTAGGCTTCCATGCTGGAACAAGTACTTCTCTTTCACCTTTTGGACGAGTATCAATCAAAAATCCATCATGTACTGGTAACCGCTTTGCAGGAATTTCAGCATTTGAAGAAGAAGATCCACATCGAATTGATTGAAGTTGAAGTGATGGTCGAATTAGTTTTGTAGCAGTGCTTTTGAAGGCTGGAAGTTGTTTGTTCAAAAACATTCTTTTGTGTCAGTGACGTCAGTTTTGTCAGATAGAAAAAATTGCTCAACTGTCAGAAATGCTTTTATACTCTTTTGATGCCATTCATTTTTGAGGAATGAATGTCTGCATAGTTTGAATACATATGTTTGAATACATATGCAAATTTCTAAATTACCATGATCAAAAATCGAAGAAATGAAGCACAAAAAATATCTGAGGCAAATTGATTCGGTTAAATAAAGAAGTTGATGATCTTCTAGATGTATCCAGAGCAAACATTTTTATTATAAACAACTTGTAACAAGTACCAAAAAAGTAATAAAAAGTTAACTCGTTAAAAATCTCAAAATTTTTCAATTGCAAAACAATGTGTAAGACTTTTTTAAATGAATAAATTCATGAATGAAGCTGTTTGATGACTGGTTACCGTAACTTTATTGAATTATTTTAGCGTTCATTCAGTTCCTGCGCAAGAATTGCTGTCCTACTTGATACACTTTCATAAATAAAAAATTTTATTATAAGAGTACTTTTTTTCAAAAACAACAAAAAAAAATTATAATTTAGGGATTTTTTGTAAAAGTTTATCAACGTGTTCCATAGAGTATTGTTGCGACTTTTGTTTTATATCTTCTATCTCATTTGAAAGTAGTGGAGTTGTTGAATATATTTGATCAAAGTTTCGTGGCTTTGCTCGTGCTGCATATTTAAGCATATGTTCTCGAACAGCATTGACAAATTCGGGATTTTTATCAACTCGTTTACTTGATTTTGATGTTGATGAAGTTTTTACAGCACCTAAAAATGGATTAGATAGATAGTACACTCACAAACTCGAGAGATAAAGAAGCGGAAAAGAAAGCGATAGATTTGATTAAATGAAAGAGCACTACCGTAATGCTTTAATAATGTGTAATACTCAGTGAATAAATAAGCTGTCAATTTTAAAAGAAAATCTTTCTTTACAATGCAAAGTTATTAAATTTTTACTACTGCATTAATAAAGAAATCTTTTCTTGAAAAAAATTGACTCAACAAAATACAGTAATCCAGCTGCTGAAAATTTTTTCAAAGCTTCAAAATAAAACTTACTATTTCTATTTTGAAATTCTTTTTGTTCTTTTTTTAAATCTTTCATAGCTTGTTTAACTTGTGAACCATAAAGTCGTAAAATAGAACCGTACATTTTAAACTAAAATTTCTATAGTTTTTAACAATGCAAAAATAACGAAAATTTTACTTGTGGATAAATTTTTTTAAGCATTTTTTGTGCAGCTAGCTGTTTTCCTTCATTTGCAGAGATTGCGGTAACAACAGCTTCATGCTTATCACCAACTTTTAGCCGGTATTCGATCTTTGAATGTCCAGCTTTTTGTGTTTCTGTTGTAATTTGACAATTTCCAAGTGGTGCAGATTTTGATAGACATTCTTGTAAAATTACAAATGGCTGAGGTTGCCCAATTCGATGTGAAAATTCTGATATTTTTGAATTTTCAATTTCCAACATATCAAACAGCGCGAGTTCTTTTTCTTCATTATCCCTAAAAAAGGTGTACTGTAGTTAAAGTCAATACGTATTGCTATTAAATATATTGTATTTTGCATAATGTATTTTTAGGTGGTAAAAACATATACTGTAGCTAATTTAGACTTACATATTATGCAACGCAACACCTTCTTTATTAAATTCAATTTCAGGAATCAAAAGTTTTACAGCAGATCTTGCGGCATCAGTTTTTGCAGCCTTTTTAGATTTCCCACATCCTCTTCCAATTACTGTAACGTCTTTGAGATCTTCAACTTGTTCTTTATTACCACCTTGTTCGATTCGCATTTTATATTCTTCTTGTATAACACTAAGCCGTTCACGAAACGATGACATTGAAATAATGGCATTTGAAGTAGAGGTAACTTTAATCTTTGCTATGGCATGATATGGATTTATTGGATCACTAAAGATGGGGATTGATTGAATTCTAAAAGTAAAAGTGACAAAAAGGGGCATACGTGACTTCAAAGATATCATACTCAATTGAAGATTTAAGCACTTTTTGAACATATTCATGCAAAATTGTTAAAGCTGTTTTTCCACGTGGATTTAAGCAAAATTCTCGATGTGATGGCTTATTATTAGTTTCAAGAGAAGGTACAGTAATCAGTTTGGTATCTGAGGGAAGCACTAAAAATTTGGTAATTTATTAAAAGGTTTTTTGTTGTTGCACGAAAGAGCTGGGCATTGGAGGTCAAATGGTTGAGTAGCCTTATTTAAAAATGTTACATCTTTTGATTTTTCTAGACTAACTTTGGCCATGTTAAATATTTAAAACTGCACACAAAATTTGATAAAAATCGGTCGAAAAAGTCAAAAGATATGAAGACTCAAAAAAAGTTTGTCTACAAAAACCCTCTCACTTGGTCGTTCAACATTTTTAAGCAAATTTGCTTTATCAGCATTTAACTTTTTAACATCTTTAAAATGTCGCCTTGCTTTCTTCCATTCTTTATATCGACGATATGTAATTGTTTTAAATTCAAATGCTTTTGCAGCATATTCATGTAAAGTTTTTGCTGATAAATCTTCAGCTGCAACATCTTTTGATTCTTTAATTTTAATTAGCGGTGCATTTATTTCATTCATAACAGCTAAATCTTTATTTGTATCTGCTTCTCGAGCAAGTCGCTGTTGATGCTGCTGCTGTGCTTTCGCATTTGTTTCTTCTTCTTCTGCAAGCTTCTTTTGATAATAGCATGGAATTGCAGATGGTGGAACTTTGTGATGACGAACAGAGCCTTAATATTTTTAAGATTATTACAGTAATATATTTAGGGATGTATTTATCTACCTGGACCAATGTAATATGGTCGACTAAATGTGCAGACACGTGTAATTTTATGCTAAAAATTAATGGTGTAAAGCACATTATATAAACAGTACAGTATACCAAATAAACAACTAATCCACTGTCATGTGTTGCTTCAACCCAATTATCTGGTAATATTGTAAATAAATCTTTTGGTCGTCGCTTTAGAACTGTCTTTTCACAAACTGTGTATTCTCCCTTTTCTTTTTCTAACATTTCATCGATATCGGCTTCCAAATATTCATCAATGTCATATTCTTCTGCACTTAAAAAGTAGAAAATATATAGTTGTTTTTAAAATATGTTTTAGTTGTAAATTTTTATTTTTTAATGATCAAACTTACTCAAAATCACCTAGCATCACTTCATCTCCATTTGGACTATTTTCATCATCATCATTTTCAGATAAATTATTTGCCATTTCTGCATCAATGTTAAGCTCTTCATTGCCATTTGCTGCAGATTCTGTGTTTAAAAATGGATTATCTAAAGCTACAAATGCTTCATGAAAGCCATCTGTACTAGTATCCATTACTTCAACTTTTGGCTTTTTTATTGTACTAAAAATTAAATTTTTGGGTGTTTTTTTTAATGCATCGGGGAAAACGAACTGTGAAAATGGACATCCATTTGTAGGTGGTGGTGATGGATTATTTAATTGATCAAAATCTAAAATCAACATTTTAGCTATCAAAAAAAGCTATAAAAATAGATATTTTTTACTTCTTTTTCTTGCTATCTCATCTTGGGAAGGATGTTCATCTGAGGGATTATCCATTACGCAAAACTATTGGATAAAAACTACTGTAAAGAAAATATTAAAAAAATTTATAAATCACCCGCAAAATTTTGTTGTTGATTTTTTTTGCAAACTTTTTTTTCTCCAAGAAAAAATAAAGCTTGCACCCTTTGCGGTTCCCAACACGAAAACACTCGTACTGTAGCATGTTCGCTGTCCAAAATTTCCTCGAGTTCTTTTTCTTTGAACTTATTTTACTTTTTTTCTGCTATTTTTCAACATTTTTATTACATTTTTATTATTTTTTACCATTAATAATAATATCCTGTAATTATGACTAAACGTCGAATTAAAAATGCTGGCCCAACAGGCTTTAATAAAACACTTGGAAATCAGCTTGTTAATCAAGGTAAAGCTAAACGTGTGTATATTCAACCAAATATTGCAAGAACAGTAAGTTATATCGCTTTAATAGCTATTGTTTCCTGTTTATTTATCAATTTAGATATTTTAGGCTTCTCCTGAAAAGGTGCTAGATTCAGTTACACATGAATCTAATTTGGAAGAATTTTTAACCACTGCTGAACTCGCGAATCGAGATTTTACAGCTGAACGAGGCAACTTTAAAATTATTTCAACGTTAGTTTCTTTTCCTTTTATTTTATTATCCCTAATAACATCGTTCTTTTTTTAGTAATGATGCTACTGTTGTTAATACTGATGACTTGATCTCTAAATCATTTGAAGAGCTTAAACGTGAATATGGTGAACTGTTAAAGATACCTCGTCGTCCTTTAAAAGAACAATACAGTACTGCAGATGAATTGCACAAAGTTGAAAATGAAATGTTCTTGGAATGGAGAAGGAATGTTTCTTTGATGCAAGAGGTAAAGATATTACCTTTATCCTTTTTTGGCTACTAATATCTATCCTATTTTTTTTAGAGTAATGGTGTTGTAATGACTCCTTTTGAACGTAATCTTGAGCTATGGAGACAGCTGTGGCGAGTTATTGAACGTAGTCATGTGGTCGTTCAAATTGTTGATGCTCGTAATCCTTTGCTATTCCGGAGTGCAGATCTTGAAAATTATGTTAAAGAAGTTGATCCATCAAAGTCAAATATCTTGTTGGTTAATAAATCAGATCTACTTTCACCCGAACATATGCAAAAATGGCGTGAATATTTTCGTAAAGAAAATATTTCTGCAGTTTTTTTTTCTGCTAAGCTAAATACTGTCGTTGAAGAACATGATACACCAACAATCGCCGAAGAATCTCATGAATTATCAGATTCAGAAGAATCTTCTGCTGATGAAGAAAGTGAAGATGATAAACCATCTGCATCTTCTGAAAACGATGAGACGGATAAGCCTTCTGCTTCTTCCGATAATAAGCCAACGGAAGCTGTTACAGCTGAAGTGAAAAATCTTGAAATTGAAGAAGATAATAGTGATATTCCCTTCATTCATACCACTGAAGAGCTAATTGCTTATTTGAAGAAAAAGACTTTTGAAGCTGTTGCTGATTCTACAACTTCAGTAGTGGTTGGAATGGTCGGATATCCAAATGTTGGTAAAAGTTCAACAATCAATTGTATCTATGGCAAGAAAAAGACATCTGTATCTGCTACACCTGGTAAAACTAAACATTTCCAAACGCTTATTATTGACGATGAGCTAACACTTTGCGATTGTCCTGGATTAGTAATGCCATCATTTGGTTTCAGCTCTAGTGAAATGGTACTTAATTGTAAGTTTTTTTTGAGATTCTGTTATTAAGTTTTTCTTATCTTTTATTATTTTTAGGCATCTTACCTGTTGATCGAATGCGGGACTTCTTTTCTCCTGTTCATCTTTTGTGTACTCGTGTTCCACGTACATACTTTGAAGCCTTGTATTCTGTACTTTTGCCAAAGCCTGCTGATCATGAAAATCCTAATCGACCTCCAACTGCTCATGAGTTGCTTACTACTGTTGCATTTATGAAAGGATTTATGTCATCATCTGGTATTCCTGATTGTTCTAGAGCTGCTCGGCTTATTTTGAAGGATGTTGTGAGTGGTAAACTTCGATGGATTGCTGCTCCACCTGGTGTTCCTCAAGAAGAATTTGATAAATATACCTTCGCTTCTTTACCAGAAAAGAAACAAGCTACAAGAACTGAAAGTTTATTGTTGGAACAAGTATGTTTTACCTCTATCTTTTTTGGCTTTATTTAACTTCTATTTTTTTAGTTGGAAAAGCGTAACTTGCTCGTTGGCCAAGGAAGTAGTGGTAAACGTGTGGATAATTTCTTTTTCAAACAAGATGAAGGCACTGTTCATGTTCAAAGTCGTTGCCGTCTACCTGTTGTTGATGAGAAAGGAAGAATTCGGTTAAAGAAAGGCAAAAAAGAAAAATTACGTCGTGTTTATCGTCATATGGATGCTTAATAAATAGACTTGTATATTTTTGTTGCGTTTTAAATAAAGATTTTATTTTGTTGTTATAACCTCTTTTGTATTTGCTTTTTATAAGAGTTATCTTGCTCTTGAATATCTTGCATTCTTTTGTATAACTTCGTACTCCTTTTTACCATTGATTGCTATTTTAGGTCAAAACTCTCATAATGGGAAAGATTCTTAAAGTTGGACGTGTCGTCATTGTTCTTGGTGGAAGATTTGCTGGTCGCAAGGCTGTTGTCGTCAAAGTATATGATGAAGGAGCTACTGGACATCCATATGGTTGTGCTCTTGTTGCTGGTATTGATAAATATCCACTTGCTGTTACCAAAAGCATGGGCAAAAAGAAGATTCAAAAGCGAAGTCATGTTAAGCCATTCCTTAAGCTTATCAATTATACTCATCTTCTTCCAACTCGTATGACTCTTGATACTGATTTCTCCAAGACTGCAGTAAACAAGGAAGCTCTTAAAGAACCCAAAACCAAAAAGAAAGCAACTACCGTCATCAAGAAAGAATTTGAAGACCGTTACAAATCTGGAAAAAGCAAATGGTTCTTCTCTAAGCTTCGATTTTAAATTGTTGTTGACTTCTGAGATCGTTTTTATTTTTTAATGAAGTCTTGTTATGTTTTTTTATATATTGGTGTTAATACATTTAAATTAATAACATTGTGGTGGGAGACAAAAGACTTAGAAGTAATTTTATGAAACAACAAATTTTTAAGTATACAGTAATCCTTTACAGAGGAATAGTTTAAGCAGTATCATTATTGCCAGTTGATTCTTCCATTTGTTTTCGAGATGATGGTAGATCAGCAGTTATCATAGATTCATTCATAAAAATTCTTGGTTGTCGTGCTGTTGCCATCATTGTATTTTCTTCAGATTGATTTTCAGTTTCTTTGTTTGAAGTTGCTGCTGTTGTTTGTTTTTTTTCTAAGCTTCTAAAATACAAGCAACAATGTTAAACAAAAGAAATGAATAAAAAGCCTTACCGTTCTGCTTCAGCTTTTTCAATTTCTTTTAAAGCATCCAAACTTTCTGATAAATTCCGAATCATTTTTCTTCTTCGATAAAACATGTATGATAAAAATACAATATTAACAATGAGATAAATTGCAAATACTAAAATTCCAGTAAATTATGGTAACAGAAAAGCAATCGATAAAATTATTACCTGGTATTATAGAATAAAAAAGAAACTGAAATCGTGTTTTATTGCTTGCATTTTCATCTAAACAACTTTGATAACTGTTTGATACTGTAGTTGGTATACATCTAAAATAATTGCAACATTAACATTAATAAATGTAATTCTAAAAGCTTACGGAGGAATATAAGGTTGTCGAAGACGATATTGCAACAAAAATGATAGATCTTTAGAAGTAGTAAGATTCAACTAAAATTAGCGTTCAATCAATAAAAAGTAACAGTTAAAAACAATAACATAAAGCTATATACACTTACAGAAGAAAAAGGTGATAAATTAAAAGTTGAATAATTGTAACACATTTGGCTATCATTTAATTGAACATCTACAGTATCAATTTGAAGATTATACAAATTCCGTGTCTACAAAAAGAGCGTTATTAGTGTCGAACAAAGAAAAACAACAAACTTGAATATTATTCTTTTCATCTTTGTATTTCACTGTCATCTGACAAGGATTATATTCTATTACTTGAACAACTTTTTCAGAAGCTTGATAAGAAAATGCAGAATTTTTTAGAACACAAAGTTCATCACCATCACAAAAATTTATTGTTGAAACTTTCTAAATTGCATCATTCATTTATAATCAACAATTCAATAAACTTACCATTCGATTTACCCCAACTTGTTCAGGACCAAAACAATATAAACTTGATAAATCATAGAAACATTGATAATCTGATCGTATATCTTCTAGCACTTGAGCATTCCATTCCCCATCTTTGCCCTTTTGTACAAGAATATACGGTAGATTTTTACTATCACGTTTATATATAACTCGTTTAACACCATTTCCATAACCATTAACATCATCATCAACAACTACAGTATACCAAAGTGGACGAATTTGTTCTGTAAATAATATTTCACTTCCATTTGTACTTCCATTAATGAAGATAAAGCTCCAAGTTATATTATCATTTGTAACAAATCCAGTAATATCTGTTGTTGTTTGAGTGGTGATAAGATTTGGATATGTGATAGCCATATAATTTAAGATTACTTGTAAAATTGAATTTATATCCATATCTGATTTGATTTTTGAGGAATATGGAATTATATTGTAAGCAGCATGGAAAATGCGAAGTTGAAAGAAAAAAGTTTTTCAAAAATTTGCATATTTGTTTTTCACGCGATTTTTCGAAGGGTATACGGTATCATTGATAAGAAGATATCACTGATATCTAAGCAAAGGTGAGTTTAACCCAAATTTTTTCCATCCCTAAATCCTCCATTAACATAGCTACAGTATCCTTCAGTAATAGGGAAAATCAATCGTTCATGCCACGAAAAAGATACTCTCATTTTTTCCAAAACCCGCTCTCTTTGACTCTTTTTTTGCTCGTTTCAATTCGAGAATTTTCATCCCAAAATCTTTCCCAAATTTTGATTTTATACATTTTTGCATTCCCTTTTCTGCCCATTTATCATCAATATTTACTTGTTTACCACATTGTTAAACAATTTACAAAAATTATTACTAAACATTTTTTTCTTTGCTCGCAAGCCTGTCTTCAAATGTCTTGTTACGAATATTAACTCCTTCGTTTTTGCATGTTTCCCTATATTGAATTTGGGTTTTAGGGCTTTGGTAATTTTTTCATCAACCCTTTCACAAAGCTGTAATATCATTTATTGATATTTGTGATATCTTTCTTTCTATACATAGCTTTGTTGCTATTGTTTACTTTCTCATCTTTGTAGCAGCAGTAATGGGACGTAAAAGAAAGAGTTCCGAAGAATTGGCACGTCCTCGAACAACTGTTGGTAAGTGTTTTTATCATTATTATTGTTACAGAGATTAATCCTTTATCCTCTTTTAGCTCCTGTTCAACCCATAATAGATCGACCACGTCGATCAACCAAAGATGCTTTCTATAACAATCTTTCAACTTTAACAGCAACTCGTAAAATATCTCTTGAAGATGAAGCAATTTTTCAACAAAAAATACCATTAAAACAACCAAAGAAAGAAGTTGGTCGTCGAAAATCTTCTTCTACATCAAGTGCAGAACCGTCGGGATCATCTACAGTTCCAACTCTTGAGCCACAACAGCCACCGCAGCAGCAGAAACGTCCAGTGTTGGTTAAACAAGAAAAGACAAAGGAAAAGCCACAAGTCTTAAAAATTGCAATTCCATCTTCTTCGAAATCAAAAACAGCAGCCGTTAATCTCAGTAATGGCTTACATCATTTTATTTCACAACTTCGACGTCCACATTTCTCTCTCTTGTCTTTAAATATTGAAGCAATGTCAATTGATCCTCGAATGCAATATTCTTGTAATTTATGTTCTCGTCGCTTTACACGTTTAACTGAATTGGATCAACATTTAAGCTCGCATGTCGAAAATATTTCATTCTGTGCTCTTTGTGAAAAGCCAACACAACCTTTTACAATTGATGAATATACCCAACATCTTGCAAGTCATTTCTTAGTTGTAAGATACTTTTTTTATACTTTGATCATCATGTACTTTATACCGTTCATCTTTTAGGAACATAATCAAGTAACCTGCATTTTTTGTGGTGAAATTAGTGCCAATAAGTCTGCTGCTGAACTTGCACAGCATTTACTCTTTTATTGTCCATCAATTCGATATTGCTTCCTATGTGAATCTGAGATTGAAGAAAATAAAGCTCATCAACATCGTAAAAAGCAACATTCAAAGTTACTGAATCGATATGTTTGTTCAACATGTTTCTTGGGATTTCCATCTCTTCTACCATTTTTATCACATATTTGTGATATGCGTTATAGATGTTTATGTGAAATTACTGATGTCTTTATGGATCATCATACTATTAATCAACATATTGCTGAATGTGAAGAGGTATGTATACAATAATAATTTGATTGATGTATATACTTTTAATTTTTAGATTGAACTTCATTTTCATGGTATTTTAATCCCGGATAGTAGTGGACGAAAGCGTTGCTTCTTTGTTAATCCACATTCAATTATGCCTTCTTCACAGAATACTCCTACAACGTATGGCTTTCGCTCGGGACCTGGTAATGGTGCTAGTTTGAAATTTCCTGATCCTTCAACAAATGATGCAGCTGCTGCTTCGATAAAAGGTTCAAATCTTATTGGTGCTCAAAAATATGTTGAAAAAAAAGAAGTGCTTGATTTACCTCCACCAGCTTTACCTTCATCATTACCTGGTACTTCTTCAGCTGCAGCAGCACCTCGATATCGTCGTTATAAGAAAGCATTATCACAATTTGCTGATGGAACAACAATCAATGAAAGACATTCATATCCTCGATATCCATCTTTAGCAGACGTTTCACCCATTAATAATCCTGCATTACTTGAAGCAACATTCCACCAGTCTCTTAATGGTAAACCAATTTATCGTCCAAAGAAGCAACAGCCAACTGCAATAACACCTTCTATTCCATCATGTATTGTGCCATGCCCTACAAGCTTATTGCCACCTCATATTCAACGTATGCAACACATGCAGCAAATGCGGCAGAATATTCCGTCATCACATCAACATCATCAATATTCACATATGATGCCACAACAACAATATTCCGTATATCAACCTCGTGTAATGCTCCCACGTGGACATAGAATGATGCTACCAAGACTTGGACGACCACCATTAGGAACACCACCACCACTTCTTATAAGTCAAAGACCTATCCATGAAATTGCAGAAGAAGAAAATATTTATGATGATTTTATTCCTTTGACAAAACGGGTAATTACTGTGGATGAAGAAGAAAATGAAGCAGAAATGATTCCATTTAAACGTCATCGTTCAACTTCAAATGGTACTGGTAATAATGGAGAAGAACCAGAAATTATTACTTTGTAATTTATTTAATCGCATTCTGGTAATTTAAATGTACGGTATTAAATTCTATTGTAGACCCTCTTTTTTTTTATAATTATGTTACGGTTTTTTAATTTTTTTCTGAGATCTCAAAATATTTTTATTGTTACTTTTCGTATAGCTTTTTATTATAACTTTTTTATAACTTTTTTTTATTCTTTTTGTTTATAAATATTATTAAAAAATTTTTGATGTTGATACGGTTGAAGTGGGAATTGTATGTTGTTGGGGTACTGTAATTGCTTTGGAGTTGTTGAACAAAGTTGATTAACTTTAAACATTGCCATTTCTCGTAGCTTATCTCGTTTAGCTTTAGCACTTCGTCGACGATATTCCTAAAAATGATAATTATGATTAGAAACAAAGTTGTGCAAAATCAATTTTTTAATTTCCATTTTGATATTTTAGTTTTGATCTTGATAAAAAAGCTGTTGATTTTTGGTTTCGATTTTTACAAATTTTCGTTTCACTGGGTATCGAATAAAAGTGAGAAAGAAGATACTGTAACAAACCTTTTTATATTTTTCATCTAATGTATCCCATTTTGCTGCAATTAATTTTGATAACATTCCAAATGTCGCTGTTGGCATTTCTTTTCGAATTAATGGTTGCATTTCACGGAAGAATAATGCATAACTTGATGAATTTCTGTAAAAATGATACTGTAATAACAATAAATATATTTTTAAAATGAATGATAGCTTAAAACTACAGTAATGGGTGTATATTGTAACGTCAAATTTTGACAGAAAGTGTTTTACAAAAATAATTTTATTGACAGTATACTGTAGCTTGTTTAAGTGTATTTTTTGTGAGATCAGTAATGTTTTTAAAGATGTATTATTTTAGTATTTTTAGATTTGCAACAAAAAACGAAACACTGCGGAATTCGAAATTGAACTGTGAATTAAGCCAAATCAAAATTTAAAGAAATAAATTAAAATGTTATTAGTTTACAGCAGGGCCGCGGCCGGCCGAAAATTTCGGCCGCATTTCTCAGCCCTGGTTTACAGTAATTTTTAACAACAAAAATGTTTTGTTTTCTTACACTTTTTTTAATCAAATGAGATGAAAGCTAAACAAACCCTTCTCGATTATTATTATTATTGCTGCTACTGCTACCGTAACCACATCCATATTTAGTCTTTGAAATTGTTTCCATCTTCCCAAAAGTTGGCTCCAAAACATCAATGTTTTCAAAATATTGTGGATTCTGTGGAAGATTATATTTTACAAAATCATCTTTACATAACTCCATTTTTTTTGACAAAAAAAGCCAAAATAAATCCGAATAAATATTTTTAAAGGATCTCGAAAATCCTCTCTGGCAGATTGCATAATTTTCTTGCGCATTTTTTTCAGGAAGAGAAAAAAAGCAACAATGGATTAACTCCGCCTTTTATTGTCATTCAAAAGCTAATCATAATGTTTCTTTTTTTGATTCGGTCATTTGTAATAATAATAAAGAAAGAAAAGCATATGTTTAGCGATTTTGGCAAAAAAAAAGAAGGAAAGGTACAAAAGCGGCGGTGATTGCGGCACCTGTTACTTAATTAGATGTGTTTCATCTGAGAAGAACAGAAAAAAAACGGAATGACGAAAAAAGGATGTTGTGGATTTTGATTTTGGTTTAAACTGCAATTAGCTTTTCGGGCATTGATTGCTAATGCTCTAACAAATCAAAAAATTAATATTTTTTATTAAATTATTACATAAACGTTTAAAAAAAACTCTAAAACTTTGAAATATAACTGTTGCTGTTAATGTTGTTTTTTCGTCTTGGAGAATTATGTACTTTTGACGACACAGTAATGGATGATCCTCCATGAATAACAGCATTTTGTTGCCTTGAAATAATTGCTCGTCGGTATGGCTTTATAAAATATATCATCATTAAAGTATTAAATAATGAATGATAGGTTGAAATAATGTAAAATGATTGACCCCAACCTAAAAGCAATTAATTATGTGTTTTTTAATGGCAGATAACAGATTATATAAATATATATTGCATCATTTTGATTAGGAATCCTAATTCTTTAAAAAACCGAAATCAATCGATAATTTTTCGGTTTTTCGGTTTTTTAAAGATAACTTTTTAATAATTTAATTTTTTTTTATTTTGTAAAAGCTAAAATGCCCTATGTGTGAATATTAATCTTTCCTATTTTTCGGTTCATTCGATTTGCTTTATTTAAAAAAGATATATCCAATAAACCAAAAAAAATTTCGGTTCAACCGCCAGCACTGATTAGGATTACTGTTTTTTAGTTTTGAACAGATTTGCTCAAAATGTTTCAGAAACAAGACTAACTGAATCTTATTATTTCATGCTTCATTTGAAATATAAAATTTACATTGTTTTTTCGACAGTAAATTTTACAAAGGCTATTTATAAATTTTGTTTTTTTGATATTCATTTTTTAAAAACAATTAAACTTTGATCGCTTTAGCCGGTGTAGTTTTGCTTTCATGACAAAAATTGTGTACGGTAAATGTGCTTTTTCTGGGATATAATCTTATTTAAATAATTCAGTTAAGCAAGAAAAAAATCAAATTTGTGTTTTGAGTGTTATTTTTTTATTGTAGCTCTTCAAACCAGTGATAATTTTTTTTACGAAAAATGTCACATTTTGTTATTAAAAGGGTTGCATCAAAATTGGTTATTATTTTTTATAGCTTTGATTTTGTTTACATCAGATATTTTGGATATATAAGATGCATATGATTTCTCCCATATGAAAAGTAAAAATAGCACAAAAGCTTTTAATAATTGAATTTTTTCGCATAAAAATAAATCTTACCAATAACATTATTTGCACCAATAAGCAAAATAATAACTAGCCCAACAAATGGAACAAAGATAGTTAAAGATGGAACAAGCAACTAAAAATAATACGTTTAGCTCTTAAAAATAAGAAACTTTGACATACTTGAAACACCAAACTATGAAGAAGTTGTTTATGCAGCTCGAAAGTTAATGAACTCATACAAACTTTTTGTCGATTTAAAGTTATGAATGTTCGAAAAATTAGCCATAAAATTGGCGGAAGACCCATGGTAAAACAAATTAATGATAAAATTAAAAAATATAGCGGCCATTTGCTGGTTGAAAAACTCATAGCGCAGCATCCAGCTCCGATGAAATATGGCTCAATTTGGGGCCAATCCTGGAAAATGTTTGTTGGAATTAATGTTTAAATACGGTATTTTATGCAAATTTTTCACTTAAAGTTACAGTAACATAATTTCGTAAAATCGAAAAATTCACAAGCTCAAAGATAACAAATTTTGATAGTTTTGTGTTCTTCGAAATTAGCATAACTATCGCAATCCTTTTAACAGAACTTGTAAAATTTCAATCTTTTTACAACATATTAAAAACTGCGATTTCTTTACTAGTAATTAATTAAAATACCGTAATCTATTAATGTCGCTTTGCTTTTACGGCCACATTTTATTCTAGTTTTGAAATTTTTTTAATACACCAAAAAACAACCGTAACCTTTTCCAGTTTTTCTTGTCACACAAGTAATGAAAAAACCAACCTTTAAAATCGCTGCAACAGCTTTCTCCCGATTTTCTAAATTCGTAATTGTATATGCAATTAATGCAGGAGTTTCATAAAAGATATGTAAAAGCACCAAAAATGCAATAAATTTTCTTGATAATACCACTCTCATGCAGTTATGCAAAATTGCATATCGATAAATAAATGCTGATAAAACGGCTACTGTATTTGCACCAAGGAAAATAAATGCAAAGTACTGTAATGGAAGGACAAATTAATTTTTTAATTTTACAAAAAACAGGTGCCAATAAAAAAAGTAAGGGGTAAAACAGGTGAAAAGTTTAAACAAAAAGGTTGTTTTAGTCACAAGTTTTTGGACGTGGTTTGTTATCTAAAGATTTTAATTTTACTAAAAAATTTTGATGAAAAAGTTTGTGTTCTCTGACGTTCTTTGAAAAAGGTTAAAAAAGTGATTTCTAAAACAACATTTGGCAAATTTAAAAACGAAGAAAAAATATATTTTGATTCTTGCAAGATACAACTAGAAACTAAAAATTAAAAATTTTCTAGTTGTTTCTTTCTTTTTTTTGATGATTATCCTTTTGAGATCTTTAAAAGTGATAAAAAAATTGAAACAAAACCTAACCAAATGTAAATGGATTTTATCATCATCACTTCCTTTCCACAATCCCATCGGACACATTGATAAAGCAGGAAACAAAATTTTTGGTTGAAAAATAACAGAGATATAAAAATCATAGGCAAAGGCGCAAATCTAAAACACTTATTAGATTTTAAAGGAGACATCAATTACAGTGTATTGCTGAATTCATTTTCTTCATATGCAAAGCTTTGACATAGTATTGCTCAAAATCGTGATTGTCATTCATTTGCATACCGTTAAAAAAAAACTAAAACTCACAGAAATGTTTAGCAAAAAATATTTATAAGCCCCGAAAGATTTTGGAGTATTCAGCCCAATTAGCCATAGGGACAGCATAAATGCTACAACAGCGATTCCACCATTTATGTTTAAAATTGTTTTATAATACGGTGCTTCAGAAGCTTCAAAACTGATATCCATTGTTTTAAGTGAAGAGATTAATAGAATCACCAACTTAGTGTTTTATAATTTACAAACAATTTTCAAAAGTCAAAAACAGAAAAATAAATTAATTTTAATCTTTTAAAAGCACCCCTTTTTTAAGTGCCATTAAAGACCACAAAACTCCGCCTTCATTTACGACTTGAAAGGGAAGTAAATAGCATTAAGTTAAGTAATTTTTATAATGCTTTTTAATTAATGTGTTATAAATTATGCATAAAAAAGACTTGTAAATTATTATAACTTTTATAGATGACAAAGAGTTATGCGGTAATTGTTCAAAAAAGAAGGAAGTTGTAGATTTTTATAACTTCAAAACCTAAAACTTTAAACGCTTTTTTATAGTTTTAAATTGAGACTAAATTGTAAAAGTATAAAATATGGCTTCCTTAAAACCAGACGTTAAACTGATATGTGATTTTATTATTACAGTTTAGTAAAGCACTGTTTTTTGACCCTTAACTATATTTATGGAAGCAAAACAGATGTCAAATTTAAAAAAAAAACAAAGTCATCATTTAAACTCATAAAACTAAATATTAAAAATTTTATGTGTTTTTCAAATAATAAACTGATGCTATTTTTTCATATTTGTAAAAAAAGTCTTTTTAAAGTAAGCTGATAAAATTTATTTAAAATTCATATATTTTTGCATAAAAACAGAAAAAAATTACAATAAATTGAACATTAACATTTTAAAACCTCCTTTGAGATAGCTGGTTCTCTCTCTCTATTGATATTGTTGAGGTTGTGGAGCCCATGATTGTTGGGGTTGTTGTTGTTGAGGGGCTTGAGGTTGGGGTTGATAAGTTTGTTGTGGGAGTTGTGGCATTTGTGGAGCTTCGATTACTGGAGCTTGTTGTTGTGGAAGGGGTTGTGGAGCAATAGGAGTTTGAGGTTGGTAGTCACTTGGTGCTTGTGGAAGCATTGGTGGAGCTTGTTGTGGTGGTGGAGGTGGGAGTTCAGGTTGTGGTTGAGGTTGATAAGTTTGTTGTGGAGGTTGTTGTTGTGGGATTTCAGGAAGGGGTTGTGGTGCAGGTTGTTCATAATTGCTTGGAGCTTGTGGCATTTGTGGTGCTTGTTGTTGTGGAGCAATTGGTGCAGGAGCAATTTCTTGCTGTGGTGCATAGCTACCTTGTTCAGGGGCTTGTGGCCATGGAACAACTGGTGCTTGTTGTTGTGGAGCTGGTTGATGAACAAATTGATCTTGACCATATTGTGGTGCTTGTGGCATTTGTGGAGCTTCAATTACAGGAGCTTGTTGTTGTGGGAGAGGTTGTGGAGCAATAGGAGCTTGAGGTTGGTAGTCACTTGGTGGTTGTGGAAGCATTGGTGGAGCTTGTTGTGGTGGAGGTTGAGGAATTTCAGGTTGGGGTTGGTAAGTTTGTTGAGGGGGTTGTGGCAACATTGGTGGTGCTTGTTGGGGTGGAAGTTCTGGTTGGGGTTGATAGTTATCTCTTGGTGGTTGTGGAAGCATTGGAGGAGCTTGTTGTGGTGGTGGAAGGGGGAGTTCGGGTTGGGGTTGATAGTTATCTCTTGGTGGTTGGGGGATCATTGGTGGGGCTTGTTGTGGAGGGGGTGGTGGCAATTCTTGGAGTTGTTGTGGTGCATAATTTTGTGGGGGTTGTTGTTGTGGAAGTTCAGGTTGAGGTTGGGGTAGAAGTGGTGCTTTCTAAAACATATTTTTAAATTAAAACCTTATTATGTCAAAACAAAAGAGAGCTTACAGGAGCTTGTGGTGTTTCCCAGCCATTTGAAGGCGATTCCCAGCCATTACCACCATGTGGTTTGCCGAAGCAAACAGCAGTCAAAGCTGCAAGACCAAAAACCAAAGCAAATTTCATCGTTCTTTTTGAAAGCAGAAGACGAAAGAAGAAAACCAGATGGAGTGAAGATTTTCCATCGGAATCCTGATGCTTTTATATGAAGCCAGTTACAAGGAAATCACTTCCTTGCCCTTTTTTCCCACTATGCTATTATTCATTATTTTTAATTTTTGATTTATTTTGAAAATGTTACATGGAAGCTATTTTTTTAAAAGACTGAAAGACTATTGCTCTTTAATTTTTTTTCTTAAAAAAAAGATGAATTCGGTGCTTCATCATTTTTCAAAAAATATTAAACAAAAAAATTGTGTTTGAATCATTTCTTTTTTTTGTCAAAAGTCGAAGCAGCAAGAAAAAGCTGTCGAGAACTTTAAAATTTAAATGTCTGACTTTTTCCATAATTTTTTTTGCAATTTCAGCTAACTTTCATACTGTAGCATCATATGTATACGAAAACTACAGGGTGAAAATTGATATATACAATTATTTATTGTGCCAATGTTTTTCGAAGTATATCAATATTTGTCATTTTTATGTTTTTCTATTTTCTGCTTCAATTTATAAATCTTGATAAAAGCTTTGAATCCCTGCTATAAAACTTTCCAAAAACTGAGACTGATGTTTATTAGACTAAAAAAGGTGCGATTCCATTCACTTCCGATAAGATAAAAGGATGATAAGAAAAAATGATCACACCCAAAGGTTGCAGCAGCAGAGGTTATGCCTTTATTTGATGAGACCGGATATTGGGAGTGGTTACTCCCAATATCCGGGAACAAGAAAAGATAGCAAGCGAAAAAAATTAAAATGACATAATACAATAAGTTTAAAAATCATCATCAATTTTAGCACAATAATTTTCTGTATCACATGGAATAACTTCACATACATATCGAGCATAGTAATTATAGCAGTCAACATTTATATATCTCACAAGAAAACCAATTCTTTGAAAAGCTGCTACACAATTACCATTTGCAAGTTTTGGAAAACCGGTATCCCATGGGAGATAATCAGAAGATATTGGCTAAAAAAGTTGTTGTTGATTGACAAATACATAAATTTGTGTGCAAAAATCACTTACCATACTTCCATCAATATATTGATAAGAACTTAATGATTGATTGTAAGAAATACCAACATGGAAATTTATCTTTCGACCTCCAGTTGTTTGATTTGCAAACATATCTGCAAATTTAGAGCTCTAATTACCTTAAAAAGTATTACTACAAAGATTACCCAAATAATATTCAAATTTATCTTGAGTTTTTGCAAAACTCATTGATGAATTTTTTGTCATATCTAAGCAACTGTGTCGTGCGGGTGTCCAGCCAGAATCAATATCAGCAGGATAAAAACATTGTCCATATTTTGGTAGGGTTGTAAAAGGATTTTTACGTTCATTCCATTTATTGATGCAAAAGCAATTGACTGCAAATAAATCGGTTATTTAAATGTTGCCCATAAAAATAATTTTCTTACCCCAACAAAGTGCCTCAATAGTAATATTTAATAGCTCTGCTTTAAAAGGATTGAAAGTAATATTATTGCTGAAGGTCATATTTGGTGAAGTAATAAGTGATAAATTTGTTTTAAATGGAGCTTCTTCAATAATATTATATTCTACTCCGATAATAGTTACACCAGATGCCATAAGATTTGTAGCAGCGGCAACAGGATTTGAAGTACCATCAAGGCTAAAACAATTTTATTATCAATTGATTTTATATATATTTAAAACTCACTCAAAAGCTGATGTATAAACAATAATAACTTTTTTGGCATTTTTTCTTTGAGGTCCTTGATCAAGCAAAATTGTGCTGGCATTTTGAAGGGCTCTATAAAAAATCTTTAGTTTGTGAAAATTAGAATAGATAACATACTGTTCGATGTTAATGCTATCTTCATCTTTTTTCCAAGTAACATTAAAAAGATAAAATTGCAAATCGTCCATACTTTGAATTTGATCAAATCTAGCTTCTACTTTTGCTGTTTCAGCTGTTGAAACAATTGCAACTCGAACTGATTGCGATTGCAATCGATCAATAGTCATATATTCACCAAAAAGTGTAAGGATATGAGCTTGCAGTTCACTAAGACCTTCTTGTCGAATACTTTGTGATGCATCCATTACAATAACAATATCTAGCCAGATATGTTGTGTTACGCATCGACAACCTCCTTCACCTCCACCATTATTGATAGGCCCACCTCCGGGAGTTGTAGTTGGAAGTGAAGTTGCTGCTGTTGTTGTGCTTGGCAAATTTGGTGTTGTTGTAGCAGTAGTAGTTGTTGTTGGAATTGGTACTGCAGCTGTTGTTGCAGTATTTAGCAGGGGTGTGGTAGTGGTAGTAGATGTACAAGGTAAAGGCGTAAAACGAACTAAAAACTGTTTATTTATTGTTTCTTAAATAATATTGCATACTATCATGAACACATAAAGTATCCCATATAGTTTCAGTGATATTTTCATAATACTGCGGCAAAAATTCTTTCATATCAATAACTTTTAAAACTTCAAGATTACTGAATAGCTGTGGATCTGTAAACATAATATTCAAAACAGTATCATAATTCTTATCATATAAATTTTTAAAATATATTGCTGCATTTGCTATATCTTCTGTGTCACTATAATTTTATTATTATTGCATTTTGATTCTATCTAATTTTTATTACTTTGTTGACGTAAAACAAATAAGTCGAGGTTCAATTCCAGGTCTATGGGGATATGTAGTGGTATATGTTTCATCAATAAATTTTACGGCGCTATAAAATACTATTTTAATGGGAATGTCATAGAATTCAAAACAATAAATTACGCTGTTAAAGTTGTAGGAGATAAGACTCCAAAATTTGCCAACTGTCGAAGGGATGCTAGCACTTGTTTTGCAGAAGTTAAATTTGTATAAAATTGATTAATTGAAAATTGTCCAAGGAAGCCATAACTAATGAAAGCAACATTTACTCCATCATCACCCCATGTCCAATTTGATATCATTTTATCAATAAAATCAATTTCCTAAAAAACATTTAAAAATATGAAAGTAGTAGTAAGAAAACGATCTCTTTTTTAGAAGCAACAAAAGAACTTAGGGGCAGTCCATAAATGACGTAACAAGGGTGGGTGGGGTAAATGACCGTGCCGCCTTTCACATGCGGCAAAAAGTGTCTTTGACGTATACGGTTTTATCGAAAATAACGATAACGTAATTTATGGACAACCCCTCATGCGCGGAGGCATTTTTTGTTTTTTTTGCTGCTGTTTTTGACACAAAAGAAATAGTGTTTCTTTGCTTCTCTGTCATCCGCAGCGTTTTGTTCTGTGAGTTTCTTTGCATTTTTTAAAAAGGGTAAAATATTTTTTTCAAAGCCGAACAATGTGTCTATCGACAAGACATTTAAAAGAAAGTTTTTTTCAAATTCATGAAGCTGATTAAAAGCAGCTTCATCAATTTGAAGATGTTGACTAGGAGAAGAAAAGTTTTGGGTTGTTTTTGCATTATCTGCAAAAACACATATTTTTTTACATGGTTTTGCCTTTTTCGAGGCTAAACTTGAAGAGATAAGGCTTAAATAAACCTGACCGAAACCAAAAAATAAATATATCTCGAGATAATCGAACGTCTCCAGAACAAAAACTTCTGTGTTTTTTTATCTTTGTTAGTAAATGCTAATTCTTTAAGGTAATAATATTTTTACCGTTTTAGCATTTTCTACACAATGTATTCATGTTTTTTAAAGATTTCGTAAAGCTTCAAACAACTAGCTTATATACAGAAGCACACATATGTCTATCGATTCACAAGATTGATGGCCCAGGGCACAACATATACTCATTTAAACATACTTACTTCTAAAACTAAAGTACTATTATACATATAATTTGTTCCATCAATTGCAATAATGATATCTCTTCGACATGGTTGATTCTGTGGTAGTGCGGTTGTTGATCCACATCCATCATCTTGTGCTTAAATAGAAGTAACTGTATGATATTGTCCATATAACAAAAAATAAAAACTTTACCATTAACAAATAACATAAAAAGAACAAAAATTAAAGCGTTGCTTAACATCGTCACCTTTTTCTTGTTTTTTACACCTTTTTTTTTCATTCGCTTTCTCACTTTCTTATCAAATACTCAATAAAAAAATTAATGAAAAAAGGGTTTATTCAACTTTTATTGTTTTATTTTGAAATGCATGATGTTCTTTGATTGATTATCGTCTATATAAAAGTTTATAGAAAAATTACGTGATCTTCTTTTACCCTTTAACATCAAAGGCGGCGCGATTATTCACTCCACCCATTTTTTATGTAAGTAATTTTTGGACAATCCCTAACTTCAAAGGATGCGAAAATTTTAATTACTTTTGGACTTTGTTGTTGCTAATTTAATTCAAAAACAAAAAAAGCGAACAATGTATAAAAATCAATAGACCAATTTCTAACAGAAATTGCAATTACTTCTTATCATTTGCTTATAAAACGCCCACAATTGCAATGAAAGGATTGCCCAATAAAGTCTATAAAGGCTATAAAAGCCGCCACAAGTGATCATTGCTTTTATTTTGGGTAAGATTGCAAATATGGCTGCTTTCAATAAAATTTTAATTTTTGCAATTTGTCTCATAGCTTTGAATAAAAAAGTTATGTCTCAAACGTCATCTGATTCCCCTGAATACACCACAGAAGGACCAATTCAAGGTAGCACTGCTGCTCCGGATCAACCTTCCACTGTCCCTGTTCAACCTTCTACAGTTCCAGTTCAACCTTCAACTGCTGCACCACCATCAACTCAAGCAACATCTGCTCTAGGACTTGATCGAGAATGCGCATGTACAGTTGAAAAAATTTGGTTAGATATTGTTGCAGTTATTGATATTTCAAAATCTATTACACAAGAAGGTTTAGCACAAGTTCAAGCTAACTTGGATACAATTGTACATCGATTAAATATTAGTAGTCAAGTTGGATATAATTCAAGAATTTCTCTTGTCTCTTTTGCTTCCAATGCTACAACTGTCGCAGATTTTAGTGCCTTCAATAGCTCGGATGATTTTGATAACACAATTTTTAGTATGGATGTTAACAGCGCTGATGACAAAGTCAATATTCTATCGTATGTTTATTTTAATTGAAAAGTGATTCGAGTAAATTTTGAGTCGCTTTCTATACTCGAATTACTTTGTAAGAAAAATTTGTGTTAAAGTTATAAAATTTTAGCGGTCTTCAAACTGCAAATTCCATTCTTGGATCTTCAAGTGTAAATCCAAATCGTCGTCGAGTTGTTATCCTTTATACTTCAGCTTATGAGTAAGTATAACCAAAGAATTCGTAGCAAAATAAGAATTTACATTATAGTAATGGTGGATTTAAATCTCCAATTCCACTTGCCCAACAAATGCGTGAAGATAATGTTAAGCTTATTACAGTTGCATTTGCACAAAGTATGGGATCTAGTGATGTTGATGCTGTTAGTGAACTAGCATGGCCAGGTTTTGCATTCACAAATAATCAAACAGATTTAATTGATAGAATGTATGATGCATTATGTCAAGGTAAAAAATTTTCCATTGAAAAATAAGTTATTAAATAAACCTCTTTTTAGCTAATTGTTTCTGTCCACCAAATTGGAGACAATTTACAAAAAATTATGCTGATAAATATGCACATGGATACGGAAATTGCTTGTATTATTCTAGTATTTCTGCTGGATGGACTGCTGCTTCATTTGCATGCCGAAAAGAAGCTCCTGGTGCGTATTTTGCAACTGAATCTACTCAAATGAAGCATGATTTTAATTTAGGTTTGAAGTTTGAAAATGTTATAAAAATTTAGACATTAAAGTTAAATTTTAATTTAGCTTATTCCCAAGACATTTCTGTCAATAATCAATACAGCTATCACATTGGATTGGAATATAAAAATAGCCAATATGTCTGGCAAACATCCGATGCTAATAATTTTGTCCCTGTAAGTATTTTTATTACTCGATTTTGCAAGCTAATACTAGACGATTTAACTCAAGCTTGTCAAAATATATTAAACGCCCAAAAATAAATAAACAAACTTTATAGCTTGATAATAGCGGTTTCACAAATTGGAATCCTGGGTATCCAAATGCGCAAATTGGTGAATGTGTTAAAGTCGATAAAGTTCTTGGAAATTTATATGGATGGACAAATGAAAAATGTTGGTCAGCATTGAATTATATTTGTGAAGTAACTACATGTGATACAGATAATTATTGTGCTTAAACATTCAATGAAAAAAATAAACTTTTATGCAAATTTTTTGAAATAAACAAAACACAAAAATAAACAACAAAAAATATTTATGAAGGATAAAACAAGCTGCTAAGTCTTCCACGAGTTTTATGATGAATATTTGGATATGTAATAAATGGAGGCTTATAGCTATGATTTGATTCATCAATAATTTCTTGGATAACAGATTGAAGGCGATTCTTGAATGTAAAAGAGATTGTTTCACGATATTCAAGTCTAACAGCAATCTTTTGATTTGTCTAAAATACAATTAAGCATAATTAAATAGATTATTGGAATCCTGGCTATCCATTATTGCTAAGATTCGATTCATCTATAAAGCTTTAAACATCTAATTAAAAATAAACTTACTTTTAAATATTCAAAGATAGGTTCAATTTTCAAAGATTCTGGAGCATTGAATAAATAGAATTCTGTGAGATGAGATGATGGAAGAATTTGAATAATATTTTGCAGGGTATTTGATGTAACTTTTCGAGCATCTTGACGGAAAGAACTGAAAAACAAACAGATTTTAATTTTTGAAAAAAATAGTTACAAAAGTCATCCAAACTAGTACTGTAATAAAACTGTAAAACAAAACTTACTAAATAAAATTTTTAATCTTTGGTAAATTTGCCAAAAGTACATCCAACGAAACTTCATTACCATTTCCATCTGTTACAGTAAGACATTTAAAATAGCATTGCTTTACATTTGTTGAAATTAGCTTAAATTCATCAAAAGTGATTTCTTGTCCATATAAATCCAAATTTGAAACATCAAATCGAACAGTTTTTGCCACAATTGTTGATAGTAAATTATTTAGTAAATTACTACTAGGCCATATTCGAAGTCCATCAACAATATAAAGAGATTTAGATGGAATAGTATTTAAATTAATATTTTTCTTTTTTGACATAAATCCATTTGGGCTTTTATCAAAGGTAACATTGTGATACATGTGAAGAAGAAGCATGGAATTTTTGGTGAAAAAATATTTACAGCATTGAATTAATCTTTGATAGATTTTTGATGTTGATGGATTCTTGGCGATATAATAAATAATTGAAGATGGAAGAGCAAACGCTTGTTGACGATTATATGTTGCATAGAATTGTTCACGTTTTGAAAGTAATTCTGGTGGTTCAGTTGAAGTTGAAGAAGATTCTTTTGATGTTGTTACAGGTTGCGCATTTATATTTAATAAATTAAAAGCAGCATTAATACTTTCCATTATTCGAATTAAAAAATATGAAATTTTGATAGCAACAGTTTCATAAAATTTAAAAAATGAAAAAAAAGCGTTAATCTGAGAAAAACAAATTTATGGACTATTGTCTTTTAAAAAATAGGTGCAAAGCTGTCAACTGCTCTAGAGATAATTAAAAAGTAACAGCTTTAATAAAATATTTAAAGCTATTAATGTGGCCCATTTGGAAAAACGTAAAAGGTTTAAAATCGATTTGAAGTTTTTTAAAAATTCAAAAATGAAGGGTTTTAGTGTCACCAATTAAGTAAATGTAATGAAAACATAAAGACATGTTATCAACTCTATGATCCATAGATTGCAGATAGCTAAAATTGATAAATTTTTAAAACAAAAAACGCATATTTATGATTTTTATGAAATGTGTTCAAAATCGCTAAAATCTGTTTTGGCTAATTTTTGAAATTTACAGATATAATTTTGGACATACATTACTACTTTTTGTTTTAAACCTTTTTTCGAATCAACACCCGACAGACACATACATTAAACAGCTTGTTTGTTCTTTGAAGGCAAACGAGCCGTTATAAATACATTTAAAAAGTCTTACGACGATGGCTGTTGCTGGCTGTCTTTAAAGTGTTTCATCCTCGATAATCAAAATTTCTTTGATTTTGTAATTTTTATCTCAAACGTTTTGTAAATAAACAATATTTCTGAAGTGTTTTATTTATTACATTTGAGTATTTGAAAATTGAGCCGTGCCGAATTTCCGCTTCCCCAAATTAAGCCTTGCATTTTGCACTTGAAGCACTTAGTTCTTCTTACGATTTTAATTTATCCGTCCCTAATTTTTGCGCTTACAGGATTTACGCGTTTTTGTTTTCGCCCGCATTTTTGCCGTTCCATATATGGGAACGTCAATTTGAGTTTAATATAAACTTAATAAATTTTGGACCATAAAAGATCCGAAGCTGAAAACACGACAAGTGGAAATCTTGAAGGCGGATTAATTAAAGGCGCAAATTTTTAAAGCGCAAAAGTGAAAGCTTAAAAATTGAGGACTCAAAAATTGAGGGCACAAATTTGTGGGCTGAAATTCGGCAGTGCTATAAATTGAAAATTGAATTTGATCCTTCAACTTTGATGTCAAACTCAAACATGCCAGCTTCAAAGATCAATTGTGAATGGATAATTCAGAATGTTCATTTTCAAGGTCCATATCGTCTTCAAAATTGGCCATTTCGTGATTCTACAATTAATTATATTACCAAAAATCCTCCATCTGCAAAAGTTTGGCAAAAACTTGTTAAAACATGCAAATACTTTTATTCTAAGAATCCTATTGTTGTTGTTGAACGCTTAAAATATTGCAAAAAGAATGGGGAAATATTTGGTGGAATGGATGGTGATAACAAGCGAATTCCTGCTGAAAGTCTTTCAAGAACATGGTGGATTTGTGATAGACTTGATATGACTTCTGATGAATCACAAGATTTTTTTTCATCTGTTATTATGCAACTTTATCGAATCGATGTAAAAGTCTTCGATCTTTTCAAATACACAATTACATTAAATGAATTTTTGTTTCTATCTCCAAGCATTGAAGAAATATATCTGCTTGCTTACGCTGTAAGAAATGATGAGGACGGCTCAATTGTTTCATTTCAAAAACTTGTTGAAGCTCTTCCAAACGTTAAAAAAATTTGTTTGTAAGTTTTTACAAAAATATTCATTGTTGATAATTAATAATTATATTTGCAGATATGATGGTAATCATTCATTAAGTATTAGTGAAGATACCGTTAAAACACTTTTGGAAATTCCTCATTTTCAAAATATTACTCACTTTTTCTTAAATGATGTTCCCGAATCATTTAATATTGGAACTTTTTTCAAATATATAAAGGTAACTTTTATTAAACGTTTATATTTTTTTAATAATTTTACTTAATTTTTTCAGGAAAGCAAGCATGTCGAATGTGGCCTATCTTATTCTGATACAATTTCTGATGCGTATAAAAATCGTCTTGAAGCAATTGTTGATAAAATTATTTCATCAGAAACACATGCATATAAACCTCCTCTTATTAAATATGGTGGACTTTCTGAAGAAAAATATACAAAACTCAAATTCCTTGGGGGTAGATTTAAAAGAATTTATATTCGAGATTGCTTAATGTTTACTTAATATTTATTGTGTTTTAAAATTTTTGAAGCTATCATTCGTTACATTAGTTATTTCACAAAATAAAAATTTTTTTAAATTTGCTTTTTTTTTGGATACAGCAAAAAAAAACGATTATGTGATCCAACAACGGTGTTCAAAATGCTTTATAGATCTATCTAAAAACCATCATGCTTTTCTTTTTTTATAAATTATTTCTTAAAGAATGAAAATAACAGAATCGATACTTTTCTTCTCTGTTTTTATTTTGATTCAGTTGAATCCGCTTTTTGTACAGGGTGATGTTGATCAACCATCAAGAATCAGTAATGTTTATTATTATAAAGTTTTAACAATTACAGGAATGCCAAATTTTAAGGTAGAGTGAGTCACTGTCAGTGACTGCTGCATCATGTGGAAAACGGATTGTTGGATATTATACTGGAACAATGTCACGCAATATCAGTTCAAATTAAAAAATTAACACATATGATTTTCGCATTTGTGGGTATGAAAGAAGACGGTTCAATCGGGTTTGATAACAGTTCTGCAGCAATTTATGCAAAAAATCGTTTTAATATTTTAAAAAATGTGAGAAAAATATTTATTCTTTTTTATTTCAAACATATTCTTTTAGAAAACCCCGAATGCTAATGCTGGTGCGAATATTATGTTTGCGCTTGGGGGTGGATCGAATAGTCAAAGCTTTTCTGGTATCGCAAATAATGCAACACTTCGGCAATACTTTGTTAACAATATTCTTAATTTTATCCAAGCTGAAAGGATTGATGGCGTTGATTTGGATTGGGAATTTCCGGTACCTGGAGGCCCAACAGGTATACCGGAGGATTAAGGTAATTCCAATCAAGCTAGGATAGGATAAATCATATAAAATTTTTATTAGAAAAACGTTCGTTTCATAGTTTTTCTCTGTAAATATAGAGTTTTTTGATTTGAACAGATCTAAATAATCTTCTTATTACAGCCAATTTTGTCACCTTACTGGAAGAACTTCGAGAAGGATTGGACATTTTACAAAATAAGACAAGCCGTGATCAGCCTTATCTGATTTCCATTGCATCATCCTCATCGGATTCAGTTATGCGCCTTGTTTATGATTTGTCAAATATTATGATATACGTCGATTTCATCAATGTTATGACATATGATTATTATGGTACATGGCAAAAGAATACTGGTCCCCCGGCGCCGTTGTATTATGGTGCACCATTAGGTTTCAGTGGTAAACGAAATGTTGACTATACGATGAAATATTATGCTTGTAATACAAATACATAAATATTGTAATTGCCCAACATGCGTAAACTATCGCGAAAATCCAAATAAAATACTTCTTGAACCAATAATGCCAAACGGTACTGTGAAATGGTACTTTACAGGTTCAAATCAACGTTGTGGACCTAATGGTTTATTATTAAATGGACAAAATGCAGTTTGTAATCTTGACGATGATAATAGACATTGCTGTTCAAGTTCTGGATGGTGTGGGGCTAGTGATGCCTATTGCAAATGTGTGGGATGCGTTGAGTTTCGCATAAATCCTGATTATCAATGGCCCTAAAACATTTACAGCGTTAGTTACACCAAAATAACCATCATCAAAAGCACTTTATTTTTTTAACAGTATGTTATAACATTATTATTACCATTTTAAAATTTTCCATGTTATTGTCTTGAATGAATTTGTTTTAAAGAATTTTTCTAAATAAGGAAATGTTAAACTGTGATACTTTAGAGAGTATAAAAAATGCACACATAACATTCTGCATGTAGATAACGTAATTACTTAATTTGTATTAATTTTTTTTCAATTTAAGTTCACAGACAAACATTACTCTATCATATCGACGGAGAAGTTGCAACCCTGTATTTAAAGTGCAGATATTAATTCGCTCTTCGAATTTAAAAAAAATTCTTTATTTCAGTCTAAATTTTTAATTTTTATTACAGCAATGTGGAATTTCCTATTTTATGGATTTCAGGCGGTTGAAAAATTTTTAAAGATTCAAAAAACGTGTCTAGTTAAAATCGAGAATATTTATAAAAAATGGAGTGAAAAAACAAAAAAAGAGGCCTGCATGTTATCTATTTGTGGATTTTCAGATTGTGAAAAACTAGATCTTCGAAAAAGAGAAAAAAGACTTTTTCCAAGGACGGCCTTGGGTTTACTAAACACTGGCTGTTGGAAAAAACAATAAAATTACGTTTATAGAAAAAAATTAAAAACTTAACAAAATTATAAAGCCTTAAACAATGGTTAATTAAAAAAGAATCAAAAATTAATAATTAAAATTGAGCTGAAAAACGTTCAAAAAGAGCATTACATTTGGATGTTTCAAGTCCAGGAATCATTAGAAATGGAATACGAGAAAATGGAGTTGAAGGTGAAAGAATTTCATCAACAATTCCATCGAGTTCTTTCTTGTAAGCATCAGATATTGAATCACGAAAATAGAGACCAATGAGGTGAGCTTTTGATTTCTGTAAAAATAGGATTAACACTCTGTCACTCTGAACAGGAATAGGCGTAAAAGCTGTGAACAAATGGCTATTCCTGATCAGAGTAGAACAGAAAAGATAATAGACGGCAAATCAAGTCTCATTTAATAGTTAAAAAAACTCACTTTTATATATTCACAAAAGCTTTTAATATCAAACGTGTCAGGGATACTGTAGAAGCATAAAACATCAATGTTTAAAAAATGTTCCAATTGAATCAGTCGCTTGACAGTATCCGATGAAAGAATTGAAGCAACAGATGCAAATTCACTGAAATGCAACAAATTAAAAAATAACATATATCCATCAAACACTCACATTTTTATGATCTTAAGTTTTGGAAGTTCAGCAACAAGTTCATCCAACATAACTTCTTTTCCATTATAATCACTTACAGAAACATTTCTTAGCTCACATTCAACAGCAGATGAACATAAACATTTAAATTGATCAAAAGTTATTGATTGTTGATGAAGATTACAAATTTTTGCATCACATCGATGTAACTTTGAAATAAGCATTGATGGAATTGCTGGATCAGCATCACATAAATCAAGTCGACCAAGTACCCAAAGCTTGCATGAAATTGCATCCAAATCAAAGTTGTAACATTCATCACTATCAAATTTACAGCCTGATCTTTTACAAATTTTCCATCCATCTTTTGTATAATGTAAACATGAAAGACAAATAATCGGATTTTGAAGATAAAAATCTTTGCAACATCGAGTTAGTATTCGATATGCTCTTGGAGATGAAGGATTCTTGGTAATATAATAGATAAGTGAATTAGACAATGACCAATTTTGACGACGAGTTGGTCCATGAAAATAGAGTCGAGGTGAAGAAGTCATTTGTGTTGATTGAAAAACTTGAAGAGAATCTTTTAAATCCATATATGTTAAAGAAAATGTTAGTAAAAGATAAAAAAAAAGATGACAAAAAATTAAACTTTGAAATAATCATTTTTTTCTTTCTTTTTCGAAAAAAAAGTGAGAGAAGAAGATAATCGCTTTGAGACAAAAAATGAAATAAAACACCATGAGTGTAAAACATGAAGCAAAATTATTTATAAATATAAACTCTATTGTCAGTGAAATTTTTTTTAAAATTTGACAAATCTATATGAGTATGTTTATCTATGCTTTTTTGATAATGTAAATAACGAGCTGAAACTTCATGTGTTGGACACCTCTTTATCCCCTTTCTTGCATTTGCATTAAAGTAACGAAAAATTCATCAATCGCTTATCAGAAATATTTGCAGAGCTCAAAAGTACTAAATGAACAATAACCCGAGGGATTTATTGATTCACCGCTGGGGCTTCATACTACTAATAAAAAAAGATGCTGACTAATTTTTTCAAAAATAATTTTGCAAACAACGAATGCAGTTATTATTGCTTGGTTTTCTCAGAGACATCGGTATTTTTCTGTGAATTATTATAATAATTTTTAATATTGTTTTCAAAGAACGTGTCAATTTTTAAAGCTTATAACCATCGTTATCAAACAAATTCTTTATATTCCCTATCATCTTTAAGCTTGGAAAAACAGTTAATAATTCCAGTCATGGCTTACTCTAAACAAAATTTTTTCGATCGTCAATATTCTCCCCAAAATTGGTGCATACCTGATTCAATCGTCTATTAAATCACTCAAAATCCATCCACCGCAAAATGTTATCAAAAATTAGTTCAAAGTTGCAAATATTTTTTTAAGAAAAATCCAATTTTTGTTACTAAAAAGTTGTCTTTAAATTTGGCCTGACCCGGGAATGTTAATTTAAGCGAAATCATGAAAAACAAGGACTCCACAAATGCCGCAACAAAATTTTGGATTACTGATGAATTTGTGAATAATATTAGTTTTGGACCAAGTGAAATAATTTGTATTTCATTTATTATTCCAAAACTTTATCGAGTTGATGCAACATCTCTATTCATTTATAATCAAGTTCTTTCAATGAATGATTTGCTTCAAATGCTCATAGTATTACTTTAAATAAAACTTTTGTAAAGAATAAAAATGGCTCTTTTGCTCCGGTGGAAGAAATTATTAAAATTCTTTTAAATGTGAAAAAAGTTGTTTTGTAAATAACATTCGAATGCCTCTGATCTTTTGTTTATTAAGGAATTTCTATCATTTTAGTTATTACGTTTCATCGTGTATCACCTTCAATACTGTCAAAGAATTATTGCAAATCCCCCATTTTTTACCACTTAGCGACTTCCACATGAATGATATTCCAGAATCATTTGATATAGAAACTTTTTTTGCTTATTTAATAGTAGGCTTTTTCATGAAAATAAACTGTAATAAGAAGTTTTAGAAAAACAGCTTTACCAAATTTATTTTTCATTTTTCTAATTCAATTTCTGAGACGTTTAGAAATCGACTTGAAGAAATGATTGATGAAATTCTTACAACTGAAAATCATGAATATAATCCTCCTCTTATTTGTGTTGATGGACTTGCACCATTAAAATTTAAGAAAATGCAATCAGTTTATTATAAATAGCTTTTGTATTATGCTTTGTTAATCGTTTATCAAAAGTTTTTTGATTCGAAACTGTGTGTTTTTTGTTTTGTAAAAGCTTTAGATTCTTTGATGCGTGAACAGAAAAAGCATAATGTATTACAGCCATTCAACCAAAAACCGAAATTACTACTGTTTTTATCTCCTTTAAACGTGTCTTACTTCTTTTTTCAAAAGAAATAGCTATAACTACAGTATATAAAATAATACTTCCCAAAGAATACTAATAACAAAGTATTTTATATTTTTTGTGCCACACAATAAAAACATAATATTCAATAAGAATTGTAAACGACTGATAAAGTGATAAAATGGAAAAAAAAAACTTTTGATTACAATGATCATGATTCAGGCATAATGGAAAGCAATCTTTTATGATTGCTATCACCTACAGTTCTCATTTGTGGTTTGTTCAATGCTTTTGGAGCTTTTATATTTTTCCCCGTTTGATTTAACATTGTTCGCAAAACATGATTAAATACTTTTTCAATGTCAGCCTCTGGGTTTTGTGAAACTTGATTTTTTCCATCAAAAAGTTCAAGTTTTTCAATTTGATTTCCATTGTGAAAGATTTCAATAAAACTTTTTGAAGTTTCTTTTTCCGATAAATCTATAACACAATTTTTTAGATGTAACTCAAAATACTAAACAAACCTAAAACGTAAATACCATCATGTTCAGTTTCAAAAGTATATAACTTTTCTACTGCATAATTTAGTCCCATAAAATATCCATCTTGACCCTGGGATTTACTACCGCGTCCCAATACAAAGAATGTAACAAGCTAAAATATTCTTCAGTATTTGAAAACTGTGTTGATATTTTTACCTCTTCGTTTTCTATAACCATTTTACGTTCCATTTTTGTATAACACATTCGTCGATAACCTTGGTAACCAGAATACGCCCACAAATATTCTTCACAAATTTTTGCCAAGCCCTTAATTTTAAAACAAATATTTTAGTTTTTATTTTCTTTTCCACTTACTGGCAGATCATAGAAACGAGCTTCTATTAAGACTCCATGAACTGTTTGACATTCTTCTAAGCTTTTAAAATTTTTATCCGTAAACCTGCTTTTTCCAGTTATTAAAAATTTAAAAACATGTTCAAAATATTCTTCATTTCGAGTAATGATTACGCAATTATTATGATCCATTTTAAACTAAAAAAGTGTTTGCTCTATCGTATTAGCAAATTATTCATTTATCATACCATGTGATCACCTTCAGCTATTTTTTGATACAAAACTTTTGATTTTGTTAAATCGTTTACCAAGATAGGATAACTATTACCGCCGAATTCTACCATAATATCTGAATTATCTTGTAAGTATTTAGCAGGGGTTAGTAAAGTAGAAGATGGTTCTTCATTTTCTTCTTGATGGGGTGATTCATCGAAATAAACATGTTGCAAATATTGCTCTATTTCACTATTATATGCATGCTGTTCCTCTTCTTTTTTGTCACAAAAAATGGTTGAATATTGCTAAAAGGATTAAAATAAAAAAATATTTTTAAGTTTTTTTTGAAAAAAATCATACTTTATAAATGTGATCATTAAAAGAATCCGGAAAGAAAAAATATGACAAAGCAATCGAGATCTAAAACTTTTTGAAATTATATTTTTTGAGTTTAAAAAAGAGTTACCAGAAGAAGTGTAAGAAAAACGCGGAACCAATCAGAGAGTGTGGCATTACCATTTGCTAAAACAATAATAAAAAATACATGATTTATATATTTAATACTAATTGAAAGAAAACTTACTAGCAAAAGAAAGTTTTTCGAAAAAATCAGATATCAAAACACCAGTTAAAATCATCACAAAAACATGTAACTCAACTTTGTAATACAAGACAGTTTTTACAATTTGCATTCTCAAATAGGCCTCAAATAAAAGCAAAGACTTCTTAGCTTTTTGGATGACATTGGATGCAACATCTTTAAGTTGTTTCCGCATTTCAACAAACATTGTATGGAGTATGCGATTCTTTCTCGATGCTAAAATAAAAGATAGTCTTATTTGCTTGTACAACGGACGATTTTGAACCCAATCAAAAAAGCGAGCACGTAACTGAAATAAAAAAGATAAGGTGCTTGTAAGAGCAAATGTTCATAAGCGAGTAAAGTTATGTTTTGACAAAGGGTTTATATACCTTAATTTTTGTTGCCACAAAAACTGATAAAAATGAACAAAAGAAGACGTAATTAAGGAAAGGGAATCATTAAGTGGCGCCACAAAAAAGTGGGGGCGTCATAAACAATGTATTGCAAATAAACTTTTATTAATTTTCTAAAATTATCGAAAGTAATCCAAGTATTAAACTTTTCTTATACCATAACATCTAAGTTTTGCTAGGCTTTTATTTTGACAGAAAAAAATTATAAATTAGCTTGTTTTTTATTGAAAATAGGCAATTTTTACAAGCCCAAATTATGTGTTAATAGACAATATGTTTTTTTTTTAATTTTTAAATTTTTTCAATTTTAATTCGTTTTTGCAACTTTTGTTCTTGTTGGTTAAATCATTCCTTTTTTTCAAAAAATTTAGGGTTCCACCAAATACTAATAACAAAGTATTTTATAATTTTTGTGCCACATAATAAAAACATATGACAAAAATGTTTAAAAATTATGACGATTTTATACGAAGAAGATACAATAAAGAAAAAAAGGATACTGTAATCAAATCCTTTAAATAAAGATGTTGTTTTGAGAATATAAAAAAAAGTAAAATAAAAAAAACACACACAAAAATTATGAAACATTATAAGTTTATAAAATAAGAGTTATCATTTTTTTCTTCATTTATAAAAATTCATCATAAATTTATTTATTTTTTTAAAAAAATTCAATCAACGTAGTAAATGTTTGAGAGAAGAAGACGCGCGCAAGAATGGTGATAATAAAAAAATATGGAGAGAGAGAAAGAAAGAGTTGTTTTTTGAATTAAATTTTTTTAGACAATTAATTTTTTATTATTGATCTACATATCATCTTCCATTACATAAACTCTTGGGGATGAACCTTTTCCTGCAACAACTGAACCGCGAGATTTTGCACGAATAAGATGTAATGAACTTTCAGCTTGATCAGCTCGGCCTATAAGATAATATGATATTAGATGAGGATGTTTTGTGTAAACCATAGTTATTACCTTCTGCATCTTCCAATTCACGTTGGTATCGTCGTACACGTTGTAAGTTTTGCATGGTAATTGATTCCTATAATAAATCAAGGTAATTAAGTACTTTAGGGAATTAAGAGATTAAGGAATTAGAGATATAGAAATATCAGTATTTTGTTTTTGCAAAAAATTTCAATATTTCATGTTACAAATTTTCGATTTTATGGGAAATCAAGGTATGCATAAGCTAAAAACGTACTGCTTCACCAAGTTGACGTTTTTGAATGTTAAGTTTTTCCATAAGTCGATCAGCAGTATCTTGTGCCATAACAAAGTTTTTATGTTCTTCATCAACTTGCATTTGAACTTCTTTAATTCTGCGATCCTTCTTTCTAAGAGCATTTTGAGTTTCTTTATGGCGGCGAGTTTCTTCATCTAAAGCAGTCTCCAAATCACGAATACGAGTTTCAAGTTTTGCAATAACACGTTTTCCACCAAGAAGGGCAGCAGCTTCTGCTTCTTGAATTTGAACTTGAAGTTGTTTAACTTGTTCTTCAAGGGATTTACGAAGGGCATCAATTTTCATTGAATGTTCTTGTTCTTCATGTAATTGTTCAACGGCACGTGCGGCATCAGCTAAAGCACGATTTGCACGTTCATCAGCAGCATGAAGTTCTTTGGTGGCTTCATCGAGATCAGCTTGAGCAGTTGAAAGTTCAGTTTCGAGTTTATTTTTAATAGCAGTAAGATTATTATTGATTGATTGAAGATCATTAATACGTCCATGGGCTTCTTCAAGATCAACTTCAGCTTGTTTGCGGGCACGGATAGCATTGTCAAGGGCTGTCTTGCATTCTTCAAGTTCTGCAGCAAGGGCTGAGACTTTACGTTGAGCAAGGGCATACTGTAAAGGAGAGAAGTTATTAGCTTATTTTAAAAATTTTAGGGGATAAACTTACAGCATCAAGAGTTTGTTGAAGTTGACGTTGAGTATCTTCCAATGAAGCTTGTACAATCTTAAGTTGTTCACTAAGTTTTTTAATGGTTTTTTGAGCTTCAATATTGGCACGATTAAGATTGTCAACAGTCATTTCAAGTTCAGCAATTTCAGCTTGATATTTCTTCTTCAAACGTGAAATTTCAGCTTTCATACGTGCTTCGGCATCAGCAAGGGCAGCAGTTAATCTGTCAATTTCGAATTGCATATTCTTGCGAAGTGCTTCCATTTCTTCTTCCTTTTCTTGAAGGCGACGTTCAAATTCAACACGAAGTTGTTGAAGTTCAGCAAGGGCACGTTGTGCACGGGATTCAGCGTCACGGCGGGCAGCTTCAGATTCTTTAAGAGCAGTTTGAAGTTCACGGATTTCACCAGCAAGGCGAGCATTTTCAAGATCGAGTTCATGAAGTTTACGGTTAGCATCAGCAAGAGCTTCCTTGGCTTCATGGAGGTCATCTTGAAGTTTCTTGTTTTCACGTGCAAGGGCTTCTTTTTGTTCAACAGCCTTTTCGTAGAGATGTTTCATCTTTTGAAGTTCAGCAAGTGCAGCACGAGCTTCACGTTGAGCAGCTTCCAATTCAACGGTAAGTTCATCAATGCGAACCTTGAGTTCACTAACTGTACGTTCAAGGGCTTCCTTGGCACGTTCCAAGAGGGCAATAGTGGATTGAGCCTTTTCAAGATCAACAATAAGAACTTCAACTTCTGATTGAAGACGAGATTTAGCTTTTTCAAGTTGAGAAATCTTTTGAAGCATAATTTCAATTTGTTCTTCATATTCAGCTTGTCTTTGAAGCATCTTCTTGCGAAGATCTTCAACTTCTTCATGATGAAGTTGAACTTCAGCATCGAATTTGTTCTTCCATTGTGAGATTTCAGTATTAGCAAGGGCAAGCTTGTGTTCAGCTTCTGAACGAGCAGCAGATTCTTCATCAAGGGCAGTTCGGACAGAGTCAAGTTCAAGTTGAACTTGATGAAGTTGAGCTTGCATTTGTGAACGTTCCTGTAATTATGGGTATTCATGAGTTACACAGTTACAGTGCATAGATAGTTAACTTACACGTTCAGCATCTTCAAGACGACGACGAGCTTCTTCAAGTTGTTGAGCGAGTTGATATTTAACATGTTGAAGATTATCAAGTTGAACCTTTTGGTCGTGGACTTCCTTCAAGAGGTCATTGTTTTCAGCTTGAAGACGTTGACGTTGTTGAGCAAGATCATTAACGTGTTTGTTAAGATCTTCAACTTTATTGGCAAGATCATTAGCTTGAGCTTCAAAGCGTTCAGCAGCTTTTTCGGCGGCATGCTATAAATGTTTATACATGAATGAAAATTACTGTAAATGTCAAGTTGCTTTTTATTAATGATTGTGTTAAAAGTGGAAAAAAGTGTTTTTCGATTTGAAAGTTACATGTTAAGGTTCAAGTTGGTGTTAGCTAAAACTTTTAATAAACCCCTTAAAAAAGACTTCCAATTTCATTAAGCTTTTTTTTTCTTCTTCAAGCTTTTTTATTTTTTACTCTATAACACCTACGCAAAAAAATCGTTTTTCGTCGTTAAAACTTTTTTAAGCATCTTCTTTTTTTTATATCCAAGAAAACAAAAATCACTGAGTTGAAACATGCTATAATTTTTTTTCTTCTTCTGATTGAAAAACAGTTGCTTTTTTATTAGAGAAGAAGCAAGAAGAATGAATGGATGATGCACATTTTTTTTCTCATTCCCCGATGCAGCTGCCTTTTTACTCCATAAGAAATTATTTTCAAGCAACCGGCATTTTAAAAAAGGGGAGAAAGAGAAAAAAAGAACGTTTTGTTAAAAAGGGGAGCTTGCTGCTTGCTTTTTTTGACGTAATGCTGTTATTTTCTTTTGAACAAAGAGGGGGCGAAAAAAAGAGAAGAAATGTGTTGATTTCTGTTAAGTCTGGAATGGATTAATGGAAAAGCACATGAATATCACCACCTATCGATGAAGTGCCATATGAGTAGTAGTAAAAAAGTTGTTAGAGGATTATGGATTGGAATAGTTAGAGATAAATTAATTAAAATGAAAGTTAAAATAGCAATGATGAAATGTTAGTTCAACAAATGTTAATTAAAAGATACTGTAATTCTTACCTTATCTTTTTGAACTTGATCGATGGTAGCAGTAAGTTCAATAACTTCATGTTGAAGGCGTTGACGTTCACGATCGATTCTAAAAAAATATTATTAAATTATTTTCACTTTTGTATTTCAAAAATTTTTTTTGTGCAAAATCAATATTGTGTTAGTTTTTTTGCTGCAAAAAAGTGATCCACTTAGGATTTGCAGTGATTCCTCTCTTTTTCTTTACCTTTGCTTTTATCCTTGTCTACATTACTACTACTACTACTTTTTTGTGTTTCAAATAAAAGTTGAAAACGAACGAAAACTGAGGAAGCAAGAAAAAGTATGATTTCAAAAAAAGAGCGAAAAAGAGTAAAACAGTTGGTTTAATTGAGGTCAATGGCTAGAGGGGGTGGCAGCATTTTTAAATGAAAAGGTATTTCGCGAAAAACAATTAAAGCTTTGTTGTTGATGCTTTTTGGCATTTTTTAAAATGTTAGTTTATTTTAATTTTGCAAAGAATTATTAAGAATCAATAAAATAAATGCTGCAAAAAAGTTAATTCAAAAAACTTTTAGGTGGATAAAAGAGTTATAATTAGAAAGCACTCAGCTGCAGTTATTGAAACAGTAAGAAAAGAAGAGCTATCTTGTTACAAAGTAAATAATAAAAGTATTAAAACTTTTTTTTAAATAAATCAAAATTAACAAAAAATAGGGCATACTTTGAATTCTTCTTTTGAAGACCTTCAATTTGTTCTTGATAATCGAGAAGGGAATCTTGATGCTTTTTACGGAGAACATTCATAGCATCTTCAGATTCAAGTTGAGATTCTTCCAAAAGTTTACGAAGTTTTTGAAGTTCAGCTTCTCGCTTACGATTAGATTCAATTTGGCTGTCAGTTGTGCCTTCAGCATCTTCCAAGCGGTCAGTCAATGCAATAAGTTGTACACTTAAATCAGCACGTTCACGTTCAATCTATAGGGGCAATGAATTTGAATACGTCTATGGGATTAAATATGGGTAACTTACACGATTTCTTAATTCACGTTCAGATTCAAGATCTTCTTGGAGGAGACGGATTTTATCCTGAAAAATACTGTTTTTGTAATTAAGCTCAACACAATTGGAATTACAGTAATCCTGATTTCTTGCTTTAAATAGTTTTTGTAATCTTAATTTTTACCACAACAAAAAAATCAATGCTTATATTTTACTTTTATTCATTTCTAAGAATAAATCTATGCGTTCACTTTTTTTCCTCTTAAACAATAAACAGACAAAGCGTCAGCATTTAAAAGAGAAAAAAACAACTCAAAGCTGTTGAAAATGTTTTACGTCTGCTGAGCCAAAATCGTGGGCGGCTTTTTGAAAAAAAAGTTATTCAATAAAATCTTTTTAAAAATAAATAGTGAAAATAAATAGCTTCTCTGTTGCGATAATCGATAAATAAGTTGAAGTATACTGTAGGGTAAAAAAAGCAGTAGCATTAAAATATACTGCTACAAAAATAAAAACTTGCATAACCTCAAGTTACAAAAAGCATTAAAATTATATCAGTGATAAGTGATAACAGAATTTCGATAAAAAATAGAAGCAAAAAATATCATCAAAATCAACAGTAAAAGTAGCTTACCTCAAGGCGAGTTAAACTGCCAAGATCAGCAACAGACATGGAGCCAAAAGGTCCAGCAGGTGAAAATCCAGCAAATGATGGTGATTTGTAGAGGGCATTATTCGCCAAAGAAGGCGATTTGTAAAGTGACCCGGACATGTTTAATTCTTTCTTTCTTTTTTATATTCTCTCTCTTTCTTAATGCGCGACCCACCTAAAATGTAAGGATAATAGAATTCAAATTTTTCAAAAGAAAGGGGTATCAGCTGCTACTACCCCTAAGGGGATGTAGCTTCAATGAAACCAAAAAAGTGCCAAAATGACACTTTTTTGGAGATGTAAAAAGTTAAATAAAAAAGTTCACGTACAAAAGTAGCTTACAAGAAATTTTTAAAGGAATATAAGACCCTTCAAAAAATCTATGTAGAAGATTTTATTTAAATGGCACAAAATAATTCTCTCACTCTCTCTAAAAACCAGAGAAAACGGCTCGTCGTTCGGACGTCGTTGGATGAGTTCGACAAAAGTGATTCGTATTTGTTTTTATCGAAGAAGCTTAAAGGCAAAAAGGCAAGGAAAAAAAATCAAAAAAAAGCGGCGATGTATGTAAAGACAACGGAAGAGATAGAGAGAGAGGGTGAATATAACAACAACAAAGATAGGAGGAGGAATTTCTTTAACAGCAACAAACATTAAAAAAAGGGGGAGGGCGGATATATACGATAAAGAGAGAGAAAAGAGATAATGGAATGGGGGGATATATCGATGACACAGCCATTTTTAAATCACTTTTTTTTATTAAAAAGGACAGGAGCCATCGGCTGGCAGAAAAAGAAATATTTTTTTTCGGCAAAAAAAGAGAGAGTGAAAAAAGTTTTTAACTATAATCAAGTCCTCCCAAGAAAAAAAAGGATTTTTAAGTGATTTTGCTTTCTTTTTTGAAAAGATTACGGAAATCTTCAAGAGAGTTTAAGAGAGAGAAAGTGAGAGGAGAGAGAACGCAAGGAAGAGAGATATTGAAAGGTGAAAAGAGAGACAAACGGCTGTTACTTATCTATCGGCTGCCTTCTTGCTAGCTTGTTGTTGTTGGTGTTGCAGCAGCAGGAGCTTGACTTGACTTTGACGGGATATAACGGATCGACGACGACTTACTCACTAACTACTAAGCTGAGACGCTAAACAGCTCCAAGTAGAAACTCTTTTTTTTCTTTTTTGATTGTTGTAATGGCGCCCCCATGCTTCTTCTTCTTCTTTTCTTTAGATCAACGCGCCTACACACAAATAATCCCGGAAAAAAAGAAAATATATCCAAGCAACAATGAAAGAAAATGGGGATTTTTGTTTTTAAGCTTGAAGAGGGGACATTTATTGTGTCGAAAAACGACGAGAACAAAATCTTTTGCACTACTTTCTTTTTTCCCGACAAACGGAAGAAGACAATAAAAAAGAAGCAGAAAAACGTTTGTCTCAATATCGTCTTCCTTTCGTTTTGTTCCCTCTCTTGCAACGATAAATTACGACTAATACAAAACACTCTTTTTTTGATAGTTAAAAAGCGTAAAGCTTGATTCATGAAACAAAAAGAAAAGATTTTCACGGATTTAAACAAACATGAAACAAAGGAGTATAAAGGTTATTTTATAAAAAATCCATGACGATCATCATGAGAAGAACAAAGTAATGTAACAAAAAAGTAAGAAATAAAAGCGTGAATTGCTTTGAAATAATTTTTAAGAGTTGGAAAAAGCGTGCAACAGTTTGTTTATTACTTGAATGAAAGCGCGTAAAAAAAGTTGAGGAAATTGATGGTAGAGTAATTTAAAAATTGTTTTAACAAAATGGTATTTAATCTTTATCTCTCTTTTTTCTTCTTTCTGGTTTTCAACATTTTTACGTCTAAAATTTTTGGGAGGTACATTTTTGCTCAAGTGGAAAATACAAGGATCGACGAGAACAAATTACAAAACCTTTTTGTGAGATTTTTTTAAAGACAAATGGGTTTACTTTGTCTTTTCTTTTGTTCTACGTAGAAATAACTGGCTTGTAAAAAAGCTAACAAAAAATTGAAGAAAATCTTGTAATAATCGATTATGTCTGGTAAAAATGGATGAAAAATTTTCTTTAAAACTGATTTAAGAAATTAGATATTGTTTCATGTTAAAAATAAATTTTAATAAATAAACAGGGACCATTTTTATTTTGTATTCTTTTATTAATAGAGAGTACTGTAATTTTACAGCTTTTTTGAATAAATCGAATTTTTTATATAATTTTGAGAAAATGGGATATTAGCAATTTAATAATTAAATATCTGTGTGAAAAAAACTAAAATTTTTCTTTAAAAGTTTACTTTCATGGACATTTCTTTTGAGACTTATTATTGACATGAAAATACGGTTAGCTGGCAAGTTTTCGACAAAAAAGCTACCAAAATTTCAACAACAAATCGTTGTGGAATATAACTACATTATCGAAAATAATCTATTTTTAATAAAAATAAATTTAGCAAGCTTTAAACTTTAACTCATCTTTTAACCTTTTTTAAACCAAAATGATCTTTTCTCTTTCATTTCTTTCCTTGCAACTCTTTCTTTTTTCGTTTAGTCTGTCAATAACGTCATAACCTTTTTGTGTTATTAACACATTTTTTTACCTTCAAGGCTTTTTTTCTAAGAAAAAAACAAAAACGTAAAAAATCTCCTTTTTTTCTTGATTGTCGATGAAAATTTTTGTCGTCTATGAAACAAATTCAATTCGCCAACGCTCTTTGCCTTCCTCTCTCTTTTTTTCTTGAGTTGTCGTTTATGTCACTTTTTGTTGCTGTCAGCTTGAAAGAGAGGAAAGGCAGTCGTCCGATCCGACGCCTCGGCAATTGCTTTATGCCATTGCCTGCGGTAAAGCAGATCGAGAAAATTTTTTAAGTTAAAAAAGAAATATATATTTTTTTGAGTGCATTTTTACTTTTTTTTTCTTTTATCTTTTTTTATGCTTGATTTTTTTTGGGGTGTAAGAAAAAAAACAAATGTTGCAGAAAAATGGCTTTCAATAAATTTTTTTTTATTTCAAGCAAAGACAAGTTTTTCCTTTGCCGTCGTCAAAGCTAAGATAATAGACACAAAGTGATAAGTAACAATTTGCATTCAAAAAAAAGTTTAATCCAAGGCTTTTAAACAATTTTTTGAGGGTGCCGATTTTGAACGTTGTCGGCCGATAACCGCCTGTTCAGAAAAAGAGTTATGTCTATTTGGTACATAGACATTTTTTTCCTTTCCTGTTCTGACGTCGATAATGAAATATAAGAAAAGACAAGAAGGAGGTGAAAGAATGTGATAAAGGGTTTAAAATACATAAATGACACAAAAGAAAGAGGAAGAACAAAGATATCTAAAATTTAATAAGTGGAAGCAAAACAAGGAATCATGTAAAGAGTGAGTGATTAAAAAAACGTGAAATTTTTAGTTACAAAATTTAAAAAAAAGATTTTTTGGCATTTTTCATCATAAAAATTAATCGAACAAATATTTTTTTAACCAAAGCATCTTCAAATGCTGGAATTCCTGCAAAGCGGCTGCTGTTTGCAAAAATCTCATCACATTAACGGTATCATAAATCGCAAGACCAAGTTTTATTGTATCATTTTTCATTTGTAAAAATATTGTGTGTGTTGTGTACTTTCCTACACAACCACACACATACAAAATTTTCAATGGAAGTGTAACGGTTGAGAGTTGGAATCAACCTTCACATTTCCATGCCCGTTTTTGTTTAAAGCTGATGAAAAAAGATGACACTGAAATATTTATGATTTTTGCAAAAAACAATGCAAAACGAAGTGCAGCTCAGGACAGAGAAACAAAGAAACGCACTTTTTTACATCATTTTTAAGTTAAAAATAGCAACAGCAGAAGCTGCCAACAATGAATTCATTGTAGAAGATTCAATTGTGCTATAGTAAAAATATTGCGTGCGTTTGTACTTTCCTACACAAAACCACACACATACAAAATTTATTGTTGTGCTCTTGTTGGTGAACTTGAACCATGTCCTTATTTGTTTGAAGCTGTAGAAAAAAATGCATAAATGAAACAGTTATTATTTTTGAGAAAAAAGACGAAAGACAAAGTGCAGCGGATGACAGAGAAGAAACACACTTTTTACTCTGTGTTTTATGTTTTTCTTTGTCAGATTTAAAAATATAAAATACCAAAAATACAGTTTTTTTAAATGGATAGTAAATATTTTTATGTTGGGCAAATTTTTTATCTATAATGTGACAAAAACCATATTTTTTTATAAAATATGCAAATAAAATTTATTTTAGTTTTTCAGTTATAACTAATTTTCAGTAAGCAAAGAAAAACAAAATTATGCAGTTCGTTGTCGTTTACCAGAATACGGTATTATTGAAAGTGTTGTCTTGGAAGTATAATGTTTGAAGAAAATTCGTTTCAAATTTTCTTGTACCTAAAATAAAGTACATTTTATTTAAGCACTTTTAACATCAGTCAGTCAGAATACTGTTGATTGCCTAAAAAACTTACATCAGTATTGAAAAATAACAGCACAAGGGCATTTGAAGCCATATGAAGGGTAAGAAATACTGTTGCAATAATATAGAATTTGCTATTTTTTGATTCAAGTGTAAATCCTAATATTCTTACAGTAACCCATGAAACTAAAAGATTATTGTTGTTGTATAAGACTTTTGAATAGAAAAAAGCTTACTAAGACAACAAATTGTACAAAGTGAAAATTGAAATGCATATCTTTGTTCACGAGCTTTTCGTTGAATTAGATAATTTTTTGAGATGCATGTGACTGTTTTTGCGTTAGAAGTTTTGACGTAAATGAATAACTAAAAGTTTTGTTAAGTGCTTAATTTTTATGAGATGGCCAAAACCTACAGTAATATAGCAAGTGATAGCAATAAATGAACAAATAATATTAAATGGCATATAAATTAGCAATGAATTTACATTAAAGTCGTCGCCAAGAAATAAAGCGGAAAATGTTTTGTAATAAAGGGAATAACTGAAAATTGAATTTATAAAAAATTTGATATTTCAGTTGTCGCTATAAAAATATTTAAGTGACAACCGCAATTGTGACTTCGAAATTTAATTTTCTTTGTCATACCAAAATACAGTAGTATAAAAACTTACGAGCAACAACTTCCATTATATTGTGTTATAAAAGCCATAATAAATCCAAGCAAAAATGTCACCACTGATAAGGTCACAGTATTATTAAATGTAAAAAAGTGTTGACTTTTTGGATACATAACTACCAACAACCTAAAGCCAACAGCACAACTTTAATTTAAAAAACTGTAAAATTTTTTCTTACCGATTAACAGCAATCAAAACTTGCATAAATTGATTTTGTCCCCACATTGTCAAACAAAAGCATCCTATAGCTTTGAAGATTTCATTCGAAACTAGCTTTTCCTAAAAATGAATTAATAATTGTTAGAATGTCAAAGTGAAAAACAAAAAAACTAAAAATTTCTCTTACCTGCAAAATCGAAGCTGGAGCAAGATAAAAAAGAAATGGCAAATCATAAATCGCAGAAGCAAACATATTTACGAAAGATAAAAGATAAAAACTGCTGGCATTTTTGGAAATCAACCTTGCTTTAATAAAAATATATAGAACAAAAATGTTTAACGTAATTGATGCGGTTGATATTGCCACAATAAAGGGGCCATAAATAAGTGACCAGGTGGTTGTTGGCATTGTTAGCTGAAAAATGGAATTTTTGAAAATGTCTAAGACAAGATTCTATTTCACGAAATTACGGTAATTTAAAAAACAAATTTCAGTTTTTGACAGAGAATAAAAAACAAAAAACATCACATTCGTAAAAACATTTTTTGTTACTTTATTTAAAAATTGTTAATAGAAACAATTTAACCAAAAATAGAAAAATAGTTAGATCTTCCTTGTACAGACGTAAGCAACATTTAAAAAAATTATGAAAATACTTTGTGTTACTTCCGAAGTACACTGAAAGCTATAGCAGATAGCAGCAATAAGATATTATGGAGGGAAGGGAAGAATTCTACCTGTTACTTGCATTTAATTACTTCACCAATTACATTTATTTTTCAAAACATAAAAATATATATGTAATGTAACTTTAATCTCTTAATTATAATTTTAGTAAACGTTTAAAGCTTTTTTGTTAGCTCAAAGAATATTCTATTACAAAGAAAAAGGATGTAGACAATTAAAAGCTTATTTGTTCGTTTAAACATGTACTTAAAGCTCGTAATTTTTTTCGAAGAATTTAAACAATTGCTCTTTTGTAAGCACAAAAATGTCCTTGTAGTAGTCTGGTTTCACTGTTTTTGTAAAAACTTCTATCAGTTAAAGCTCTTTTACTTTAAACGATTTTTAATTCTATTTTCACATCCTTATCATTTGTTCCATAGATTCTTATGTATCTAGAGCCAACCAGAAAGCTAGGCTAAATTAGTCAACGAAAAGTTTTACAATCCTGATGTCATATATGTTAAATGAATGATAAAAAGATAACATCAAAAAACATGAATTTATAAGTACATAATAATTATAAAAAAAATGCAACTAATTAATTTTTATTAATTTTACAAATGTAGGTGTTAATTCACTATATAAAAATGAAATTTAAAAAAAAACAAATTTATTAACAAAATTTCTCTGAATTCCAAAAAATTAACAATGAAATAACGCTTTGTTTAGAAGAAATGCATTTGCAAATGAATCTGATTAGGAAAAATACATCTTTTTATAAAAACTGGATGGAAATGTTTAACGTTGATTCGATCAATGTGCCAACTTCTCCATCTTCTTTTAATGTTGCGGTTTTTTTAACAACTGAACTATGAAACATTAAAACACCAAATTTGTTAAGTTTTTTTTAGCAATTATTTACGTTGTAACTACTACAGTAACTTGTGTAGTTGTAGTAATTTTCTTTTGTCTCAAAATTAGAATACAAAATTGTTCTTTAACCTGCAAAAAGTATTAAAAAGATATTTTTAGAACAAAACTATTTTTAAAACTATAAGTGTAGTTTCAAAAATAGTTCAACAATTTATAACAATTAAACACCCACCTCTTTATTGAAAACAAGTAAAACAAAGGAATTTGAGGTTGTATGGCACAAGATGAATACTGTAGCCAACATATAAATTGGGCTGTCTCGAGTTTTTAGAATGAAAGGAAGTGATCGAAGTGTTATCCAGGTTACTGTAAGGGAAGTTAAATTAATTAAAAAAAAGACATTTTAAAGTTGAAATTAAAATTTAGACGCAGAAAAATCGAAAATGTTTTGTCACCGTTGATTTACTGCCCTGGATGTATCCCTCCACTCCTTCAAAGGTAACTTACAAATAAACCAAAATGAACAAAATGAGAACTGAAATGCATAACTTTGTTCTTGAGCCTTTCGCTTTTGTTGAGAAGTTTTTGAAATAAAATTATTTGTTTTAATATTTGTTGCTTTTACATAAAAATATAGCTAAAATTGATAGTGTAATTAATATAAACTATTTTAGCATAGTATCATCATAGAATTAAAAAGTTTCAGTTTCGCAAAATTTAGTTTTGATTTGGTATTTCAATTTTAGTCAAAATTTGTTTGATTTGCATTTTGACTTTTTTATTTGAGCCCTAACTATCACAATTGATGTTATTACTTACATAAAGATAACAGCAAATAACAATAATTGTACAAATAATATTATATGCCAAATACATAATCATTCCATTAATATTATAACTATCACCAATGAAACTTTGCGCAAAAGCTTTGTGATATAATATTAACCTAAAAATACTACTACTGAACATTTGCATGACTACAGTATACTTACGGACAACATGGAAGCAAATAAGCTCCAACAGCTGCAAGGAAAAAACCAAAAACATAAAGAAATAAACTTAAAAATGTTGTATTCCAAAATGTAAAAAACTGTATAGTTTTTGGATAAACAATAACAAGCATTCTGAAATGGTGTTGGTAAGAATGATGGAAATGATAAGGAAAAGGAGAAACCTATTAACAGCAACCAAAACTTGCATAGCAATATTTTGTGTCCACATTGATGAAGCAACATATCCAATTGCTTTTGCTGCTTCATATGAGACAAGGTAGTCCTGGAAAATGAAGTTTAATGAAATCGAGAGTTCGACGTTGAAGTTCTCAAAACCAAGATTTCTAGCAACCAAATCTCGATCAAAAACTTTTATTTTAAACTTCAAAATTAATTCAAACCTGTGCAATAGAAGATGGCCCAAGATAGAATGCAAATGTTAAAGCAAATATAGTCGAACCAAGAATATTAAACGTTGAAAGAATAAAGAATGAGCTTGTCAGCTGTGAAACAAATTTTCCTTTTAACAACAAAAATAGCACACAACAATTGACTGCAAATGATGCTAATGCCAATACCGTAATTGTTGAACCTAATATTGCTGAAAGTATTGTAGCAGGCATGATTGCAATTCAAAATTAGCTGTTCGACGAAAATAACTTTTATGGCTGAAAAAGAATTTATAATTTTAAATTTTAAAAATATTGTTGATGTAAGAATGCATACTTTTCAAAGATTACAATGCTGATGATGCAATTCCGGTTTTCCTTTTTAAATTGTTTATTTAAAAAAGGCTACAAGTTTCTCCTAATAATTACTGTTTTCAAAAGCTGCAAACTTTAATTAAAAGTTTTAGTTTAAAATAAAACAATACGAAAAAATGTTATCATAAAATACCATTGTTTCTATAAATTTTCTTAAAATATGAATTTCCAGATTTGCTACTGTTAAAGGCTTTAACAAATTAAATTAAAAACAATAAAATTTATAACCAAAAAACATGCAAAAAATGTGCAAAATACAAATACAAAAATAAGAAAAACAAAAATAATGCAAATTTTTAAAAAAAAATAAAATAGAAGAGATCACGAGAAGCATCTTCTTCAAATTCTTCAAGAGTTTATTCCATACCATATTCTTGATAAATTTCAATGAGATTTTGTTTCATTGTTTCCTTTTCTTGTGCTGCTGTTTGAAAAAGTTGTTCCATGAATAAAGGAACTTCTCCTTTAATGTTCTGAAAAAAGCATATCAAAATAACCCAAGAAATAATTAACAAAAAAAAACTTACAACAACAATTTCTTGAAGAACATTAATTGGATAATCTTCTGCATTCTTTTGATCAATAAATGTGATAGCAACACCATGCTTTCCATTTCTTCCAGTTCGACCACATCGATGAATCCATTGAACATAATCCGTTGGAAGATCATAATTAACAACATATTCGACATCAGTATCAACACCACGAGTTAACAAATTTGTTGCCAATAAGATACGGCATTCACCAGAATTGAATTTCTTGAACAATTGATCACGAATTCGAGGTTCTTGTTTTCTAAAAAGTGCGTATGTAAAAACAACTTTATCGTTTATCGAAGCTATAAAAAACATACCCATGAACAGCAACAGCAGACATACCATAACAGCATAAGCGTTGTGCAATAAAATCAGCGACAACGCAGCGTTTTACAAAAACAATTGCTTTCTTTTCATTAAAACGCTTTTTGAAAAGTTTTCTTTGAATAAAATGAAATAAGGCATCGAAGGGATGCCGTATTTCATTTGATCCATAAGCACCAACAATAGCTTTTCCTTGAGCTGCTCCAGTGATTCTTGATGAAGATTTGGTTTTGACTTCCCAAAAGTAATTTTTGATAGAAGCGGCGACTTTATTAATAAAGCCACCGGAGAATTCATAAACATTATTTTCATCAACAATTGAAAAAACGCTGCTAGCGACAGTAGCAGAATATAGAAGCTTTGCAAAAGTCTATAAAAAAGGAAAAGTATTATAACTGGTATGCTAACATCTAAACATTGATGTTCACAACTGGCGTCAGAGAAACAACCCCAAATATCGGCGCTGGCATAAAGTTGTGGCTAGATTTTTCACCTATAACATCAATGCATTTTTGGATAGCTGCAACTAAGTATGCGTGGGCAGCTATTCCTTAGCTAGACAAGCATGCACGCAAAAGCCTCAACTCCGGCGTAAATCAGAAACTCCCCTGCAATAAAAAAAACATACCGCTTCTGATGATAATTTAATATAAATTTGATCAAATTCTTCAGTTTTCAAGATTTCATCAGCTTCATCAACAATCAAGAGATGTAAATGTTGAACATCGATTTTTGCATATTTCTTATTCTTTGAATTATCGAGATAATGATTTTGAAATCGTCCCATAGTACAAATGCCGATATCAAAGAAAGTGTTACGGATAAACTTTGTTGAACCAGCAATAAGTTTAACTTTAACACCAGTACCATCAGTTAGAGCTTTAGCAGTTCGAAAGACTTCAGCAACCAATGGAACAGAATTAGCAAAAATCAGTACAGTTGGAGTTCGCTTTGTTTCAGGTGGAAGCTCGTCAATGACATCAATGCATTTTTGAATAGCAGCTACTAAGTATGCAACAGTTTTACCAGATCCTGTGCTGCTAATACAAACAAAATCAGGACATCCAGAAGATTGTTCTCCACTTTCCAATGGTGGTGGAGAGAAGAATGTAACCATAGTTGTAGCAATTTGTACAGGTCGCATTTCTGTTACATTGATAAGTGCAAGATTACCAATGAGAAGATGATCAAATATTCCAAAAATCTTTGGAGAATATCCTTGAACTTGTTTAATGAAATCTTCATATTTTATATATTCACCATCTTCAGCTTGAAACAATCGAACAGGAGATCCGTTATAAGCAAAATGAATGTCTTCATCATAATAATTATGTTGTTGTCCTCCTCTATTTGGTACATGTCGATGATATTCAACACCCAAAGGATGCTTATTCATTCCTAAAAATAATGCGATATATAGAAGGTCATTCAGTTATAAAGTTGATGTGGCATATAAGAGTGCATCAAATCGGCGTTTTTGAAGTAGGTCAGCTTTGGCTTTAATCAACGACAGCTGTTTGTTTGTGGCACCCGTAGCTTGTAATATAAAACACGACCTCGAGCTCGAGAGCAGTCATGTGCTCAAGCCCGGCTTTAAGTTGGTGAGAATACACCCCCACTTAAGGTGAAGCCCAGCCATGGATTCAGGAGGGGTCTCCAACTTGAGAAGTTGAGTATAAGCCAAGTCATTGGTCGTCCCATCAACCAAGAGATGTGCTACCAGACCCTTAAGCTGGCCTATATATACAAAAAGTTGATATGAAGTCTCAAAAGTTGTGTCAAATGCAAGACGGGTATCATAATGCAGCTGTTGGGATGGTATAAAATGCTGCTGGAAGATTAAAAATAGCCGAGGGCTAGCTAAAGAACCCAATCTTTCATACCATCGCGCCGGCCCACATTTATTTATCAGCTTGATTTTTCAGGCATCCCACCAGCTTCGCCATGATCCCCTCTTGCCTCTAACACCACGTTCGGTGGATTTCATATCCACTATTTATATTCAAGAACCAGCTAACGGATCTTACCCCCCGGACCTTGCACAACCTTACATCCCCAATAAAAATAAACTTACTTTTAACCATGATTAATCAATAGTAATAAAAAATAGTTACAATTATAGAAAAATAAGTTCAATAAAAAATGTTAGATCCAAAAAATAGGACTCTCAAAAAAGCTGAGGTAAAAAACTTTGACAGCGAGATGAAGCGCGAGTAGGAATTGATTTTCTCATACTTTTTCCAATCGAGAACCAAGTGTTTATTTTCTTCTTTGTTGAAATTTGAAAAAACGCATTCTTTTGTTACAAAAAAAAATCTTTTTTCAAAAGTTTGTTATTCACTTTTTTATCTCAAAATCAGATAATTATAACGTAAAAACATTGCCCCCAAAGAAGATATTAGATGCTGCAACGTCGAAATCTTTCTCACATTGCTTGCGTCAATTGTATCAATGTAATGTCTATCACGAACGGTAATATGGGTTATTATATTGGGGTTTTTATAAACTTTATATAAAAACAATCATATGACGCACAACAATTTATACGTAAAAACAAATCAAACTTTTTATCTATTTTGATGACGACAGAGTGAGTGCATTTTTATTTCTTTTGTCCGTGCAAGTCCAAAAAATTTGATCCAAGGTATTTTATATTTATGATTTTTAGCTGCAAGAATTTCATCAACAACTGAATCAAGAAGACTTTTGTATGCATCAAAAAACTGAACATCAAACCAAAGGCTAAACTTTGTATGTGTATTTGTCTAAAACAAAAGGAAGTTTACAGGAAGATAAACTTAAAAAGTGTTACTTTAATATAAGTGAAAAATGTTTTAATATCAAATAATTCTGAAATATTATTCATTTGAAATTCTTCAAGTTGTAAAAAATGAGGGATCTGCAATAATTCTTTGACAGTATTTGAAGTGATACAGGAGGAAATGTGATAACTAAAAACATAACTTTTATTAATGAAGAATCCATAAAAATTTTTATTTACAAAACCACTTTTTTAATACTTGGAAGAACTTTCACTATTTCTTCAACAGCAGCAAAAGAGCCATTTTCTTTCTTTACAAAAGTCTCATTTAAAACAATTTCTTGAGCCTTTGAAGCAAAAAATAAAAATTCTTTTAATGAAAAACTTTGATAATAAATGAATAAATATTTTACATCAACTCAATAAAGCTTAGGAACAATTGAAGAAATAGGATCATTCGGATTGAGTCCATAGCTGACATGATTGTCAAATTCATCAGTAATCCAAAATTTTGTTAAAACATTTATGGAGTCATCATTTTTAATGATTTCGCTTAAATTAATCTTCCCGGGGCAGACCCAGTTAAAAGACAAAACTTCCACAACAAAAACTGGATTTTTTGTAAAAAAGTATTTACATGTTTGAATTAATTTTTGATAGCTCTTTGCAGATGTTGGATTCTTTGTAAAGCAGTAAATCATAGTATCAGGGAGAGACCATTGTTGAGGTTGATATGGACCATGAAAATACAGTCCTTGGGGAGACGTCATGACTGAATTAATTGCTTATCAGGTTGAGCTTAAAGGTGAGAATAAATAGTTTAAAAACTGTTTTCTGACAACAAGATGATGAAAAAAGTGAACTGATAATTTTAAAAAATTTCAAACACTCTATTTTAATTAATAAAGGACAAATTACTCCATAAAATACGACTACTCTAGAAAACTAATAACAAACATAATTTTGATGTATGAGAAAATAGCTTGAGAAAAAAACACATTTTGATGTCGGACAAAAGGCGATCAATAAATACCCTTGTTTTACACTTATTATTCAGCGCAATTACTGATTTTGTGAATGATGTTTTCAAACGACTGATGGTTTTTTTCTCTCCTTTCTCTTTTCAACAATTAAAAGTTGCTAAAAAAGAGAAATAGATTGCTCACATGTATTTCAGTGAACTAACACAAAGAAGGGAATCAAGAACATCCTATGTAAGAAGTATGTTTTTAATTTATTGTAGTGTCAAACAAAAAACTTTTAATATAACAAACATTAAAGGTTATAATATAGTGATGTTATTTTAACCTTTTTTTCACCACCAATTCCAGGAAACCAGATATACGGTACTTCATAATCATGCTTTTCGGTAGCAACAATTTCATCAGTGATTTGGTGAAGCTGTATTTTATAAGCTACAGGAAGGGGATGCATGAAGGAAAGATAAAATCGTGTGTGCTTGTTTTTCTGAAAGTCAAAAGCTTTTAATTCTGGAAAAATTAGAATAAACTACCTTTATGTATTTATAAAAAGTTCCGATGTCAAATAAATCAGAAATATCAAGGAGTTTAAAGTTTTTGATTTTTGTAAAATGTGTAAGTTCCATGAGTTCGACGACAGTATTCAAAGTGATATTACCATTATTAGGGCTGAAAGTTAAAAAATAAAAAACAATTTTAGTTCTTTAGAATAGACTTACAAAGTCATAAATTTAAGAAAAGGAAGAGCTTTTACAATATCTTCTAATGGAGTAATTGCGCGATCTTCATTCAATACAGTAACACCACGTAAAGTAATATCCTCAGCTTTTGAAAAAAGAAATGTAAAATCACTGAAAGACATGATTTCATCATAAATGTACAATTCTTTGATATCACATCGATAGATTCTAGTTAAAATAGGAGAGAACGCATTACAAGATAATTTTTTGACTAGGAGTTTTCCATAGTCACACTTAATAATTTTATCAGAAAGCCAAAATTTATATGAATATCTTTTAAAGTCAATGCATTTTCCATCCATATGCAAATGAGCCATCCATTTATTCGCTATATTTAAATATAAACTGTCAGCAACAATAATTGGGTTTTTAATAAAAAAATATTTGCAGCTTTTAGTCAATTTTTGATAGACTTTTGCTGTTGATGGTTCTTTAGCTAAGTAATTAATTATGGTATTAGGCATTGACCAACTTTGGCGATAATATGAATTATAGACACAAGCTCGTTTAATATTATTCATCAGTAAATCTTTGTCAGCTTTGCGTTTACGTGACACGTTTGCTATAAAGTCCGTAAACAGCGAAGAAGCTTGATTCATTTTTAGGTAATAAGGATTAGAACTTTCTCTCAGATGAGATTAAAAATACAAAAAATGAATTTAATGTTAAAACTTTTTATAAATCTACAGAAAGAATTATAGAGTGTTTGTGTGAAACCATTTGTTAAAAAGACCTTATAGAAAATATTTTGAAAACTGCAGTGCATAAAGGTTAGTAGCACTCAACAAACTGTCTGTTTTTTTATTCTGTGAATTTCATCAATAAACACCTTACAAGAGAAACTTTAAGTCAATAATTTCTTTGGAGGACTTTTCGAGTTCATTTTTCTCATCATTTCAATATTCCTAAGGCACATAGTGAAGTATTTCTTCCAAGGCATACGACATGTTTTATTTTGATTTTTAAGTATTTATGACATATGATAGAATTGTTTTGTGTGTGGCACTTTTTTAAATCGAGGTAATTTGAAATTTATGTAAATACAAGAACACTGAAAAAATATCATGAAACAAGATAATTGTTTGGATTTTTCATATAAAGTACATTCAATTTAACATATTTTTCAAGGCTTAAATCATAAAAATTAATCATCGGAACCAGGGATGGGCGGAATTCCGTTTCCGTTTCCGTAAAACACGGAATTCCGTGTTTTTTTTGACTTCCGTTTCCGTTTCCGTTTCCGTAAAAAAAGGGACGGAATTCCGTAATTTGATATTTTTAAAAATTTGATTTGTTGATAGGAAAAAAGTTTGTGGAACAAAAGAAAAAATCAAAAAAGAATTGAAAAAGCAAGATTCAATTACTGTTGTACTTGATGAATGGTCAAATGAATCTAAACCCATTCTCTTATTGGAATATCTGCACATTATGTTGATGATAATTTTGAAAATAGACATTTTGTTCTTGGTGCTAGAACTTTAAAGAAATCAAAAGATGACGATGAAGCAAAAGCTACATTCAGCTGAAAATATGGCTAGGATTGTTAAGGAAGAACTTGATGAATCTAAAATTTTTATAATTTTACGGGATGACGCATCATCGGTTGTTAAGTTGTGCAAAATTCTTAACAAAAAATCTTTACATTGTTTTTGTTCATTTCTACAATTGGTATGTATTTATTTTGTGAAGCAACACCCATGATTCAAGGTCGAGATGCTTCTATTAGCTTTGTTTTACCGTATAATGCTGCTTTACAAGCAAATGTACAAAAAAAATATTGCAAAATCTATTGGTCAAAAAGAGCTTAATGAAGAACTATTATCAAATTTAAAAAAAAGTTTAATGTTTTTAAGCTTAATCAAACTTATGTTACTGCTACTCTTCTGAATCCATCTTATAAGCAAAATGACCCTTTGAATAAAGCAATGAAAGATTACTATAATGAACAACTTCTGGATGAAATTTGCAGTGCAGAAAAAGATACACAACCTTTGATGACTCTTCCACCACAACAACAGGCAAAAGTTGTATCTGTTACAACTTGCTTTTTGGATGTACTGAAAGAAAATGGTGAAGAAGTACATGAATCTGAAGAGCTCTAAACAAAAAAGCAAATCATCTGTGGACAACTTGAAAGCTATTTTAAGGAACCAACAATTTAATAAATTGTTTTTCAATAATCAAAAAAAATTTTTCCGTTTCCGTTTCCGTAAAATACGGAATTCCGTCTTTTTTTGGCTTCCGTTTCCGTTTCCGTATTCCGTAAAACTATTTACTTCCGTTCCGTATTCCGTTTCCGTAAAAAAAACTGATTTCCGCCCATCCCTGATCGGAACTTTATATGCATGATTTTTTGTGGCAATTATTTCATCAATAACTTCTTCAAGTTGACTTTTATATGTATCAGAAATGAAATTAGAGAAATAAAGAATAAATTTGGTGCGGGTGTTTTTCTATAATTAAAATAACCCTATATCATTTAATCAAAAATAATTAAAAATGTTAATTTACCTTTGCGTAAGAGTAAAAAGTTTCAATGTTAAATGTTTCCGGAATTCCGTACAGTTCAAATCGATCGATCTTTAAAAATTGCGGGATTTTTAAAAGTTCATCTACAGTATTTGATGTTATACTTGAAAAACCAGTGTTTATATAGCTGATAACAATTTTTTTAGCTTTGGAAAGAACTCGGACTAATCTTTCTACGGTAATAACAGTGTCGTCTTCTTTTTTTACAACGGTATTTTTAAAATAAATGTCTTCAGTACTGGAAGAAAGAAACAAGAAGTCAGTAAAAGAAATAACTTGCTCAAATACATATAATATTTGAATATCTGCTCGATACAGTCTATGGATAATAAAAGAAATTTCATTTGCAACTTTGGCGCAGTAATTATCTAGTCTGTCTGTTATCCAAAATTTTGTTTTTGAAACATTTTCAACGGCAATATTTATCCAAACATAATTTACTGGAGTATACCATTCACCATTTCTGAGACTTAATTTTTTAACCACTACGACTGGATTTTTGATAAAAAAATATTTGCAACATTTAACCACTTTTTGATAAGTTTTTGAAGAGGAGGGATTCTTGTTGATATAATAAATTAATGAATCAGGCATGGACCAATTCTGATATGGGAGATATGTAGAAATAAAACGATCTCTTTTAGAAGCTGCTTTTTGTTCATCACAAATTGAAGTTGAAGCATTCATTTTTTCTGAAAAAAAATGCAAGGTAAAATAACAGAATAATGTTTGATAAACCCCCACACTGCAAAAGTTGACCTATGAGTAGAGACAACTATGAATGATTTTATTTTTAAGGATCAGATAATATATCTTCATATTTTATGAGAACGTTGTATACATCTTTTTTGCACAGCCTCTTTTTGCCCTAAAAATATGTGAAAATACTTCAAAATTGTATTGACCAAATTCGTTGTTTGTAAAAATTTATGTTTCTGTCACTGTAACCGAATGTTATTTTTGCGAAACTTCTCACTATCTATAAAAGCATCCCAAGTGCTGTCCAGAAAACACCCCTGAAAGTGAGGGAGAAGGCAATCAAAAGATCATGTCAAAGGGAACTTTTCCCATTAAATGGCAGTGCACCAGAGATGTCAAGGCTCCCAAAGAGGACATATGTCATTTTTTCAAAATAGAAGGTATAAAATAAAATTTAGAAAAATTTATTACACACAAGCATTTCCCAATATTTATCTCGAGAAAGTCCGTAAAAATCAATTAAAGGAACTTTATATTCATGGTCTTTTGTTGCAAGAATTTCATCAATCATTTCTTCAAGTCAATTTCTGTAAGCATCAGAAATAAGATCACAGAATTCAAGGCAGAATTTCGCTTGCATATTTTTCTAAAACTTAACAATAGCTTGAACTAAAAATATTAACGAAGAATTACCTTTATGTATGCAAAATATGTATTAATATCAAAAATTTCAGGAATATTACATAATTTAAAGTAAACTATTTTTAAAAAATGAGAAATTTCCAACATTTCTTTTACAGTATTTTCTGCGATACTTGAAGAACCGTTTCTGTCAATGCTTATCAGAGATTAATTTGATTGTTTAAATTTGAAAAACAACTTACAAATCGAATTCTACAGCATTTAAATCAACTTGAACAAGCTTTTCTAAGGGCACATTCGATCCATCTTCATTTTTTACTGCATTTACATAGACGAAAGTATCCCTCTGGGATCACACGTAAATAAATATAAAAACCAAAGGCGTACCCCATTCTTATGAAACAATGTAATAATTAAATTTTAAAAAATGCGCCAAAAAAGAGAACATGAATAAACAAAGTATCAAAAAACGGAGGCAAAAAAAGAGAAATGCCAAAAGGAAATAAAAGGTAGTGTTACAATATTTATTATTAACAATATCTTGAGCATTTGACGATACAAATAAATATTCATTAAATGAAATAATTTTTTCATAAATATACTTTGTTTCAATATCACGGCGATTAGGAGTAATAGGTGAAATAACATTTAAACTAGTTCCATATGCAACCATGCTGATAGAATTTTCTATCCAATATTTACTTGAAACATTTTTGAAATCAATATATTCCTCTTTTTGAAACAATTTCCATGGTCGGCTAATTTTGCGACATACTTTTATACCCTTTGACCTCATAAAGGGTAAATTACAAAAAAAAGTTTAAAAAATTTGTGAAAATTCGTGCAAAAACGTGGAAAATCGTAAAAAATCGTGCTAAATTTTCCACAACAATCCACGAAATTTTTTTAAACTTTTTTCCATTTTTTTTTGTCATCATGCTTTGGATTTTTGTTCAGATGAGGTCAAAAGGTTTATTGAAGTCCAAAAGATCTTCAAATGTAGCAATTGCAAAAAGTGCCGTGTAATTTGTTTTTCGAGAAATTGTGTTATTTGATAAATGAAAAAAGAATTAAAAATTCGTGAAAAACCCTAGAAACCCATACAAAATCGTGAAAAAAAGTGGAAAATTTAGTAGGATTTTCTACGGTTTTCCACAATTTTCCACAAATGTATTTTAAACTTTCTTCAACTGGGTGTTGTTGGGGTTCCAGACGGGGTCAAAGGGTATATTGGGATCCAAAAGTGGTATGGATATGTTTCCCAGGTCCATATGTACATTTTTTAAACGCTTAATGTAATTTGTCGATTCTTGTACAGCACGTTATTTTGTTTCACCGTATAGAAAATGTTTAAGAATAAAGCTTCAAGAAGTTTTTTGTGTAAAAAAAGAACATCAAAAATTTTTATTGATAATTTTTTTATCAGTAAACAGTAGAATTATGAGTAGAATACAGTGATTTTTTGTTGTAAAGTGTTTGTAATAAAAAGATTAAAGGATTTTTCCAATTTTAGAGGAGGCGTATGCCCCTCATGTCCTTTTTTACCTCTTTGGTTTCTTTCAAATGTGTCAAATGCTAGTCACAGAGAAATTTTATTAAATATTTTCGAAAAATAATTAAAATAAAGATACAATGAAATCGAGGATTTATGTCACAAAGTTAAAAAAAATAAAAAAGCATGATTTAAAAAATACAAGATCATAATTATTGATAATAAAGTGCAATTAATTTTGAAATTTCATCAACTCCATTGAAGTAAATTACTGGAACTTTGTAATCATGATTTTCAGTTGAAGCAATTTCATCAACAATTTCTTGAAGACGTTTTTTGTATGCTGCAGAAATTGAACGAAAAACAAGATAGAATTTTGTGTATTTGTTTTTCTGAAAATCATTAGCATTCAAATATAGAACGTATGATTGTAACTAAGAGTTTTAGAACCGTACAGAAAAAACTGCATGCTAAACTTTAATTTCTTCTCTTGTAGTCCCTCCTTACCTTTGCATAAGTAAAAAACGTTTCAATATCAAATGAATCACCAATTCTATCCAACTTTATTTCTTTAATATTTGAAAAATGTGGAATTTCCGTAAGTGCTGTTACAGTATTTTCAGTAATAATTGCATCATCACTAAAAGCACTTGCTATATCTCAAAAAGTATAGGAACCAAACTTGCATTGAGAAATACTTTAATTTTGGAGTAGCTTCAATCAATCTTTCAAGCGGAGCAATTGAACCATTTTTATTGCGTACAGTAACACCACGCAATGTAATATCTTCAGCTTTAGAAGCAAGAAATGAATATTCGTTATATGACAATTTTTCATTAAAATAATACAATTCTTTGACATCCGATCGAAAAAGCTTTGGAATAATTGAAGGAACAAATTCAGGGGCTAAATTTTCAAGATCCTCATGAACAGTTGCAAAATTGCTTTTAATAAGTTTATCAGAAATCCAAAACTTTTGTAAATATCTTTTGAAGTCAATGTGTTTCCGATCATAATTTAAATATGCCATCCATTTGTAATCCATATTCAAGTAGATGCTGTCAATAACGATGACCGGATGTGTAATGAAAAAATATTTGCAGCTTTGAGCTAATTTAAGATAGCATTTTGCAGTGGATGGATTTTTGATGATGTAATCGATGATGGTAGTAGGGATGGACCAATTTTGGAGATAGTACTCATCATAGACACATTTACGCTTTGATGGAACAGGAGGAGGCTTTGCGGGATCATCTTCAGCTTTACGTTTTCGAGATGGTTCTCCATAAAGAGAAAGAAGGGAATTCATAATGGATAAGCCTGAAAATATTTATTAAATGAAAAAAAATCAATAAACGTCTTTATAAAAAACATCTGCCATCTTAAAAAGATATATATTACGTAATCTAGAAGCAAAGATTTACTTAAAAAGCTTTTTTCTCTCCAAAACTGTTTTCAACAAAAGTAAAAAAAATATTTTAACGCCAAGGAAACAATATTTTATAAAAACAAAAATCAATAAACTCTTTGTTCTGTAACATATAATCTTTTTCTTCCTTTAATGCTATAAAAAATTATGTAAATGATTCACAGAGACATATGTGTCTGTCTTGCTTTCTCTGGCTTTCAGGCAAGGACAAAGACATTTGACTCTGCCCTGAATAAACTACAAAGTACATTTGTTGACGGCAAATTTTTAAGTTTTTTTCACGGATAATTTTTGGAAAAAATTTATGTTTTTATAAAATACCGTTAACGTTTTTGTTGAAATAACAGGCAATATGGTAGAATTCAAGTGAACTTGTGGGCGACAATGACTTTCCTCTAATAATCATTTCCTCTAATGAAATCATAATCCACAAAGTTCAAGTGAACCCTGGAGTAAGTACCACTTGACCTGTTTTTCTTAAAAAACAAGTTGAACGATGTTCAAGAAAACAAAGAATCTTCCCCATTTGCAACACTACAGTACACCAAAAAAAGTCCATCAAAAATTTATTCAAATTTACTACCACAGACAACTAAATACAGTAAAAACAATCAATGAAAAGAAAATATTAATACTTGAAGCACCATTAACTTTGCCAATTAATATATCATATGAATTACAATTATCCTTGTCATCACAAGTATAAGCATATTTTCCATTTGAATTTGTTGTTGTACATCCACAATATCCATATGCTATACCATTTAATTCATTCTTTTTTGTTTTTTCTCCATCAAAAATCATACAACATTTATCATTACATCCGGTTGAAGCATTTACAGATACAAGAGCTTGCTTTGCTGAAAAGGATGATTAGAATGAGAATCTGTATAAAATAAGTGAGATGATCCTATGCAGCTTACAGAAACCTTTTCCTCAAGTAATGAATAATAATAATTTTGCCATGATGTAATTATCACAAACACAAATGTACCAAACCATTCCTTCCAAAAAAACAAAAACTTACTTCCTCCATTTACTTTTATTGCATAGACATAACATTTTAATTTATAAGAAATTGTTGGTGCTATTGTTGAAGTCAATTCTGTTATTAAAAAAGTTGAAGAAGTTAGATTTGAGTCATTTGAAGCATTATTCTTTTCATTAGTTGTTATTTCGTTGAATACTGTAGTAGTGGCAACAGTTGAAGATAATATTGATGACGTTGAAGTAGTAGTAGATATTGATGGTAATGTTGAAGTTGAAAGTTGTTGACTTGAAGCAATATTAATTAATGCCAAAAATGATAATATAAGTAAATGCATCTTTGAATCACAAGCTTGAAAAACGTTTGGAGCAGCAGAAGCTTTGAAAGTGCAATAAAATTTTGTTGAATGAATAAAAAGAGAAAATTTGCATAACTTTTTGAGAAAAGTTAGCGAATGATTTATTGCAGCTAGAGGACATGAAACGTTAAGAATTGTCCAATTTTATTTGACTGACAATTTTTGGCTGTTAAAAATGAACTACAAGTAATGAAGAGGTTATTATCGCTATTTTTATCTCATGTTATAAATATGCAAGTTTTACAGGGCTTTTAAACAATGCATTTAATGCTTTATAACATTTTCCTAAATCCTAGTTTGTAATTTAATACAAACTAAGATTCAGTTTTGGCATTATAAAGCATTGTAGCCATTGGTCTTTATTGTTTTTTACGAAAGTCTAGTCTAATCTAACATCTTTCTAGTTTTTGTTGGATTCTGCTAATTTTTTCATGAACATGATCATTAAACAAAATTAAATAAATAATGAATAACGCCCAAAAATTCCCATTTGCATTTTTCAGCCCCTATTAAAATTTAATGCAATTTGCTTACTTTCTTACAACAAACTTTCACCTGTCTCTTTTGACTGTGGCAACTTTTTAACATTTTTTAAAACATTCCATTTTATTCATTTTTCTTTGTAGCCTGCTGGGCTGGTGTTAGCCGTGCTATGTCAACAACCGGGCCAAAAATCATCAATTTCACTCCATCAATTTACTATGATCCAAATCTTGAACCATTTACAAATGATTTTTTACGAATTATGGCACTTCTTTCAACTTTCTGCTATATATTTTTGATGTTTCTAATTCTCAAAAAATCAGAAAAGTTACAAAAATTTAAATGGCTTTTAATTGTATATATGACTTCATCATACCTGTACAGCATGTTTGAAGCCTTCTTTCATTTAATTCCACTTTTTCCTGCTATTATTATTTCATTTAAACCATTTTTTGGCCTTAATTATCCATGGCTTGCAACGCTGGGGCTGTTTTGTTTTGAGTTTTCTCTTCATGCTGTTATCATGTCTCTCGTTGGACAAATTATTTATAAATTTATAAAAGTTTATCCAAATTTCGGTGCCAAACATTCTAAGCTTAAAATTGCAATGTTTATTTATTTTTCTACTGTAGAAATAATTATTTGTATTGTAACTGGTTGGGTACTGTATATTAGTGTAAATCCATATTATCTGAAGGAGCAGGCTGAAATTATTGCAAATATGGATCCAAAGCTGCTGGAATTTGTTGGAAATTCTTTGATAATTGTATTTACAAAAGATTTATCTTTCTGCTTTTTATGTTTTGCATTTTCGCTGCTTATTTATATTTTAATTGCAATTTTTGCTATTATTTATTTAAGGATAAAAATTAATAAGCGAAGGAAGAAATTGTCAACGAAAACGATGAAAAGTTTGGTAAGAATTTTTTAGCGATTATAGAATTTTAGATTGAACAAGTAATAGTTTTACTGCAATTATTTACTGTTTAAAAGTATTGTTTTTAATAAATTCAAAATGTGCTTTTTGCAGACAAGCATAATTTTTGGCTGCAGTAAAGCTTGCAAAGCTTACTAATTTAAAAACAAATTACTGTAGATTTTTTTAAAACAATAAAAAATGTCCAAAAAACTTGTAAACTTTTGACTTTGTCCTTTCACAAAAACTTGAATAATCAAAAAACATGTTTTCGTGCAATTGCCAATCAAAAGGATAAAGTACATTTAAAAAAACTCATAACCCCAAAACCATATTAACATTAATTACTCTTAACTTTTTTTTTCAGAATATGATCTTTTATTTAATGGCAACAGAAGTTATCTGCGCTATCCTCTTCCTCGGTGGTCCTGGAATTCTCTGCTTTTTACATGCTGGTTTTCCAATATATTTTAATTATCCCATTTCGGCAATTTGTATCCTAATTACTTCCACACATTTTATAATTGCTTCTATTGCAATGATGTTCACGATAAGGCCATACAGGAAATTTGTGTTCTCGATGTTTATCAAAGATCAATTTAATCGTTTAAAATGGTTTAAAAGGGAACAATAAATGATTGAAGAATGATTGATATCAATGTGTCGGTTTTAGTTATATCGAAAACTGAGAGAATTATTGATTAATGACATGATTTTAAAAGACTGTTGCAACAGAAAAGATTGTTAAACAAATAATAAAAAGACATAAAATTTTTTTAATGCAATTTGTACATTACACATTCATTTTATAATGGGAAAAGATAGTAGTCATGGTATATGTTATTAGACTACAAAATATACGGAGGCTTAATGTGAAACTTCAGTCCAGCGCCGGAAATAAAGATTGGGTTTTGATTCAGCTATTCAGAGGTGTACTTTGGAGGTGAAATTCTGAGCATGTACCCTCTCCAAACCAACGTCTTTTAATCTTCCATTGCGGGCGGCAAAAAGTAGAAGGTGTGATCTTCCCAAAATTCGTTTTATCCTTCAGAAATAAATCATGGACACGTTTTTGCAGTTTAGCTAATGATTTTTCTTTATTTTTCAAAAAAAAATCAAATTAGAATAATTAAGAATGGCTAGAGCTTGCTTAATGCCAAAAACAAAGTTATGCATACCGATTACTTTGTAAAATTTACATAATTTCAGCTTTGGCTTTAAAAAAGTATCAAGCTGCTTTGACCATTCATAAAAAAGGAAGAAATTGTCGCCCAAGCTTAAATTAGATTATGAATGAGACATCTTGTATATACATTACCCTCTTGGATACTCAACATTCGCTCTACATACACTTTTTATTTGCAAATACAGATAAAAGCAAGAAAATTCACAAAAAAATAACAAATACATTAAAAATAAAAAAGTCAAAACAATGCAAAAAAAAGAATGGACAAAAGAGATAAAAATACAAAACCCGTATCCATCAAAAAAAGAAATGGAAAAAAAGCAACAATATTTTTAGTCATGCATCATCTGGGGGGAAGATTTGATTATCATTAATGATTATTATTTCCATTAGAAGAATTATTACATCCATTTGTTTCACTTAGCTTTATTTGGGTCTCAAATATGATATCATTAATATGTTTTTGAACTCGAAGAAATTCTGTACGATTGATAGAACCAATTTCACGAAATTTACCATTTAAATATCGACCTAGGAGGAAGGATATAGTATTAGTGTATATGGGTAAAGGCTTACAAAATGAAGCATAATCATCATCTTCTTCCATCATATACACAGCATCAGATGAAGGAACTTTAGGAGGAGATTCATGCTTTGGCTTTATCTCTGGTATCTCAGATTGTGCCTAAGGGGAAACAAATTAGCATATATCTTGCAAAAAAGTCTAAATTTACTTTTGTAGCAGCTGCGGCAGCTTTTTTAGCGGCTTTTGCTTCTGCACTTTTTGTTGCTGCAGATGTAGATTTACGTTTACGAGTTTGCCGTGGAGGATTTGGTTGTTGTTGTTGCTCTTCTTCAACGGCTTCAGTAGAAGAGTGCTGTTGTTCACCATCTTCAATAGAATCAATAAAAAGTAGAGCAGAATAAAATCTCCATTTCGGTGCTGGTACTACTTCTGTTGGATTTGCAGCAACTGCTTCACCGTGCTTCTTTTTAACTTTATAGTATGTATCCTGAAAGAGGAGTGAGGGACATATATATACTGTGGGCTAAAATAGTGCAAAAAAACCTTTAAATTTTTCCATTGTTTTTCAATATCTGCTGCTTGTAGGGGTGTTTCATCAGTAGATAAACCTTCAGCAATCTCAGCAAATGATTTTTTTCGGCTTACAAGTGATAACGGCTCTCTAGATTTTGTATCCCATAGAGATGGCCGTTTAGCAATTTCCTGGATAATCAAATACCTCAATTGATCCGAATATATTGCTGTAGTATTACGTTTACGTGGAGTAAGCTCTGATGATTGATCTTGCTAAAAGAATAGAAGTAACGGTAGCAGATTTTAAAGCAATGCGTTAAAAGAGAACTCTAGTTAACTCTTTAACATCTTCTCGTCTTCGCTAAAGCGAAAAATTTTACTTCGCTTTTGTAAAATTTTGTGTAAAAGTTAGATAAAAAGTTTTCGTATAACTTACTGCATCTTCGCTAAATATATCAGATTCATTTTTAATCGATAATTGACTCCTTGTCGACATAATTTGGATAAAAATATAATTAAATTCCGCGTGACGTGAAGTGGCGCGAAAGAAATCGAACGAAAAGAAAAAAAACAGAGTTGTTTTGCGATGTTTGTTGCCTTGGCAAAATGGAGGTGGAATAGCAGCAGCGGGATTTTTGAAAATAGCACGTATTGACGGAGAAAAAAAAGCAAGCAAAAAAGCATGGGTTTTTGCTTTTTTGCTTGACTTGCATTGCTTTCATCTAACTTTTTTATAATCAAATGTTTTATAATTTTTATTAATATTTGCACTATCCCCTATTACTCGTCTTATACATCCAACTTCCTCTTATGTACTTTACTTTCCCTCTCCAAAACTATCTCCTCAACAAAATCATATGCGTTCTTCACCGAGTCACATGATCGAAAAATTTGTCATGCTTTTTCTTTACTTTTTAAAGTAATAAATTTTTCTAGTTTTAAACAAATCCTTATTCTGCCAAAAATATAAACATGGTCGGCCTTGAATTTGAAGTTCTTCCTGAATCTTCTCTAAGATGTAATGATGTAATTGAATTTGTACTTGGTACTCCAATTAATCAAGTAATTACTGCCCTTCAAAATGCTTCCAAAGTTATTAGAAATGTTGAATTTGTGTATTCCAAAGAAGTAATACTAACTAGTAATAATTATAGTAATAATTGATAAACATTTAAGGAGCCATTTACCAGAGATTTAACAATTACACTTAAAAGTGATGGAATTCGTCTAATTATTGAACCTGTATATCAACGATTGAAGGTTGGATATAAGAGATAGAGTTAATGTAATGTAAAATTATGTTTTAGCTTATTGAAATTTTTGATTTTAAGAATATCACTCTAAAATACTGGTAAGTTTAATGGACTTAATACATCCTGATAGAGCTCTGATATGCGAATTTGCAAAAACTTTGTTTAAGTAACAGTTGTAAAAACACTCAAAATGCTATTTTTATGTTAATTAACTTATAGCTAATAATGTGGTAAACTGTAAATTTGCATAAATACTCTATCTTGGATACTATATATCCACCCAAAACATTATCCCTTACCAGCCGTTCCTAATTCCTTATCTCTCATTTTTTAGTGAAACAATCTTTTCCTCCCCTGAAGAAGAGGCAAATGTAGATAAAATTGAAAAATGTTTTGGTGCTACTCATCCTGGAGGTATATATCTTTTAACATTAAACTATACAATAATCTAAATATCCCAATTACAGTATACGATGAAAAACAAAAAATGTATTTACTAAAATGGCGCGGTGTTGCTTTCTGTTTCCCAGCAAAAGATACATCATCCGTTCAATCTACATATGCACATGGACTTGGCTCCCTTCATTTTGCAAATAGTGAGCTACCATTTTTACAACGAATGATTATTTTTGTTGGAAATAATCCTAGTGAACCAAAGTACGGGGTTTAAGAGGGAGAAATTTGATTAAAGTGAAAGATTTTTAGACTTCCTGAAATTCCTCTTGCAGCATATTGTGGTAATAATCATTTAATTTCTGTACAATCTGTTGAAGAATATGGCCGAATTACTGGTGTTAAATATAGTTTTGTTGCTGAAGGTAAAGTTTTTTAAAGATTATTGAAAGCGGCTTGATACAGTTGGTTTTTATCCTTTATATCGGCAATCAGAGGCTAAAATTTTGCGACTTTCAAAAGGGATGAAAATTTTGTCATCCATTGTTTCTCCTATTTTTTACATTTTTTCAGTTCTTTTAATTAAGCGATATCTAAAAGACAAAATTACATGAAACTTTAAGGTATTGTAAATATAGATTTTGGGAAACAGATCTTTATCACTTTTGGATCCCTTTATATCCAAGGATCCCCATCTAGAACCCAACAATAGCCCAAACCGTGAAAAATGACAAAATAATTGAAAAAAATGTTAAAAAAGTCGTGCAAAGTAGTGGAAAACCGTAGAAAATCGTAAAAAGTCATAGAAATTTTCCACAACTTTTCATGGTTTTTTACGAATTTCCACGAATTTTTTTCCATTTTTTTAATTAAACGATATCTAAAAAACCAAATTACATTAAACGTTTAGAAAATGTACATATGGACCTGGGGAACAGATTTGTATAACCTTTGAACCCCAACGAAACTCCAAACCCCGAAAAATGACATAACATTTAAAGAAAATTTGTAAAAATTCGTGGAAAACCGTAGAAAATCGTGGAAAGTCGAGAAAAGTCGTAGAAAATTTAGCACGATTTTCCACGAATTTTTACAAATTTTTTTTAAATGTTATGTCATTTTTCGGGGTTTGATACGGTGTTTGGATTCCATTAGAAATTACAGGGTATACAGAGGTCCAAAAATGCTATAGATAGCTTCCTTAGATCCATTTTTTTTATGTAATTTGGTTTTCTTGAAATTGTTTAATTATAAAATGGAGAAAACGGGATGAACATTTTATCACTCACTGTACGAATTTGCAAAATGTATAAGATTAGGATTAGTCCAATTGTATTCTACTTGTTGCATATTTTGGCTAAAACCATTTCAATCAGCCTGATCAAGCTTAGATTTTTTTGTTATGCATAAATTTGCATACTTTACCAGTCCAATTTTACCATATCGAATCTCATCCACTTATCCCTTCATACATTTCAGATGTCTCCCCAACAACAAATCGTAAACCAACAGAACCACCAAAATTTGAAAAAATTATTCGTTTGGGTGATACTGAACAATCTGTGCTTGCAACTCTTGGAGCCCCATCAAAGATTTTTTATAAATCTGATGAAAAGATGTTAATTCAACGTGGACCAAATCAAGTTAAAATTGATGATAAACCTGATATGTTCTTTAATTATTTTACAATGGGTTGTGTAAGTTTATTCTTTCATTTTTTCTTGGCTAACATGTTTGAGTGCGTGTGAATTTTTTTAAATCCAGTTTAGTGACAATAACTTTTATTTAATTTTTTTTGGCAAAATATTGAAATTAGTTAATGGCAAAAAGTACAGTAATAATAAAATAAGTACAGTGCAAATGAGTTACAAGAAATTGAAATTTCGATTTCCTAAACCCTTTTTGATAGTGCAATAGAAGCATGTATATAAATTCAACGGATACTTTTTATGGAATAAAAACTTTAGCAAAATTTATCGAAAGCAGTTTTTACCGTTCTAAAACAAGTTTTTTTTCTGTTTTTGTATTGGTTTTAGAGAATCCGGAAAAGAAGAAAGAATTAAGAGAAACAAAAAAGGAGATTAAAAACAATGGCAGTGTTGTTTCAACTTTTTTTCTCCTTTAAGAGGATAAAATTTAGGTTTAAAAACTTTAATAGGATTTCCTTCATCCTTCTTCTTAAAGGCTTCTTGTTTGCAACTGCTGCAACAAAAAAATTTAAATGGCAAAAACAGAAATGTACAAAATCAAAACTTTGTTTTAACACGGATAATTTAAAAAATAAGGTGACCGAGTTTTTATTGCTATTTTTTTCATACAAAAAAAATTAAATGAAGCATAAAAATATACAAAAGTTTACAACAAAGAAGAGATAGAAGAGATCATAGAAATTTTTAAGAAACTTTTTTTATTGTGCTGCTGCGATAAATCTTTTTGATACAAAAAAAGTTTTTTTTAAAGGAAATATATATATTTGCAACTCACGTTTTTACGTTTTTATAACAAAAATCGCTCAAAATTGGCGAAGAAAAATTTTTTTGAAATAAAAACAAACAAATTTTTTTGCTGCAAAAAAGTTTGCACGTTTTTGGAGAGAGAGTGAAGAAAAAAAGAAGCATAAAAATAATAATATACAAAATAAAAGCCCGCATATAAAAATGTAACAAATTATTCTTTAAAATAAATTTAAAAATCTCTAATGAAAAGCTACAAACATTGTCCCCGGTGGAGGTGGTGGTAAATGATCAGGAGGGGAATCAGATGAAGCAGGTGATAAAGGTTCAGATAGAGCTGAAGTAACAGTTGATGACGCACAATTAGAGGTTGAACCAATATATCCAGTATCAATCATAGGATGAGTAAGCCTTGTTCGAGAAAGTTCTCGAGTAGAATATGTGCCCTTGTATTTTTGCTTTTTGCCACAGGTCATAACAGCAAGAACAAAAACTGCAATTAAAACTGCTCCAAAAAGTAATGCCAAAAGTAGGAGTAATAATTCTGAGACTTGTGTAATACCATATGAAGCACCAAAAAATATTGCGCAATCATTAACATGTTGTACACGATGAACTGGTCTGCCGGAAAGTAGCTCAGGGGTGGCACATTGAGTATCAGCATATCGAAGCTCAGTAGCATATGCATGCCGTTGAAGCATGTAATGCTGGAGGGATTGTGTAACACATCGGCAATCAAGTGGATTATGATGAAGATATAGCATATCCAGGGAATTTATGAATGTTGACATTACAGTTGGAGTGAAAGTTCTGAAACAAAAATTTGTTTAATGTTAGAAAGCAAAACTTCGGTGTGAGAAGTTTTACAAAAATTCAATGAAGTTGTTTTTTTCTAAAAATTCAATTTTTAGGTAAACTTTAAAGATCTTTTAAACTCAAAAATTCAAAATTCCGACAAAATTTTTTGATAGAATTTCGATTTTTTCAAATTTCCCTACAATACTAAAAGATCTACAACAAGCACTTACGTAATAAAATTATGTGACAAATCCATGACCCTTAGAGAAGGTAACAAGCTAGCAATATCATCAGGAACATATTCAATTCGATTCTTTGAAATATTTAAAAATTGTAGTCTTGTATATTCGTATGGAAGATTAGCAGGGATATCTTTAATACCATTAGCAGCCATATGCAAATTTGTTAATGAAATAAGGCTATATGTAAGACGATGATGAAATCCACCAAGATTATTACCAGATAAATCTAAGATCCTGATAGACGTTTGTGCCATTCCCAAAATAGATGCATCAAATTGATCAAAATAATTGAAGGATAAATCTAGTGAAGTGATTCGAGTATCAGCAAATGCCTCAGGGGATATTGCAGTTTCATCAATACCAAGGAGATTGTGTCCAAGAAGGATTTCTGTGATATTGCAGGAACAGAAGGCACAAGGTTCAAGAGCACGAATACGATTCTTTGTTAAATCAATTGTTACAAGATTCGGTAAAGATCGTAAAGTGGTGGATGGAACTTTTGTTAAATTATTTCCACCAACTCCAAGTCGCTTAAGATTTTCGATCTTTGATAGCTTAAGTGCTGAAATTCCATCATCACCAAGTCCACAATCATTGATTTCAAGCCGTTGTAAGCTTTTAATATCAGCAAATTGTTCATTGATTTCTTTAGCAGTAATTTTGTTGCCATCCAATTGAAGAGTATGCAAATTTTTTGGACCAAGTAATAAATTTGCCGCAAGTGAGCCCATACGATTATGAGCAAGATTGAGGAATTTAAGTTTTTTGATCAAATGAAAAACACCAGAGGGCAAATTTGATAGACGATTATGTGAGAGATCTAACAGCTCCAGCGAAGTTAGCCCAGCAAAAGTAGTCATATAAAGATAATCAATATGATTTCCATGTAAATCCAAATGTTGTAGAGATTTTAGCCTTGCTGACTGAGAAATAGATGGAATTCCACAATTTATCATCGATAACCTTTCAAGTCGTTGAAATCTATTTAAATTATCATTCCATTCAAATGAATTAGGCTGGGAAGCAGGTGCACGAATTTCAAGAATATTAATAGAAGCTGGAAGATTTTCAAGAATTTTTGAAAAATCTGTAGAATTTAAGCCACCATTATAACAATTGATTGTAACAGATTGCTTAAAATCTGTTGTAATTTCTTCACAATCACATTCTGATGGGCATATCTGTGAGAAGGTTGTAGTTGGAGGAGTTAGTAGAGATGATGTTGGAGACGTTGTTGTAAATAATAGTAGCAAAATAATTATAGACATTTCTTTTGGAATAAGTTACATGAAATATTATTTCTGAAATAATAACATAATATTTAGCTTGACCATTTGAGCAAAAAGTGTCAAAGAAAAAAACACGAAAAAAGTCAAAAAAAAGAGGGAGAGAAAAGGCGGAGTTCAAAACACGCGCGCGCGAACACGAACGCAGAAGAGTGAAGACCAGAAAACTAACCAGCTGCTGCCGCTTGCTTCGACGAAGCTTCAAAAAGTTATTGCCGCTTATAAATAAAAAAGCACTTTGTTTTTGACCGTTAGTTACATAGAGAGAGAGAGATATTACATACATACATTTGACCGTTGAAGATTGCGGGAAGTCTTTTTTTCAAGGAATTAAAAAGGGGGAAAATATTAATAAAGGTTAATCAAGAACAACATCGAAAAAAAATAGCGGGAAGACGGAAGGGGAAGGAAGAGGAAGGTAATGAATTAATCGGCCGCGCAAAAAAGGTAATCCCTTGTTTTTGGGTTCTGTTTTTCCTTTGAAAAATTTGCAAAAAATTTTTAAGGTTAGAAAAATTATTAATATGAAAAAAAAGAGAAAATTAAGAAGGTGAAAATATAATAAATAAATATTTAATTTGTTAATGAAAAATGGTGGAACTTTGGCAAAAACAAAAACAGTGGGATCAAGATGTAATAATGTATAGTAAAACTACTGTTTGCCGGAAATAGAAAGAATTAGCATAAAATGCCGTGTCTAAAATTTTTTTAGAAAACTTAATTTTGCTTTAGAAACATTTTTAATATTAGTAAACTAGAGCTTTCATAAATCCCTCTTAATCTCATTTACACCTTCAAGCTTTTAGCTGCTATTTAATCGGTGGCTAAAAAAGGCACACTTTAAAAACGCTAGAAAATTTTTAAACATCTCAAATTTTCAAGCCCTCCCAAAAAGGAACATATTTTTTGTATAAAACAAACAAACAAAAACTTTTTCCGTCATTATTTAAATTTACGTTTTTGTTGCCGTTTTTTAAACAACAGAAAAATACTAATATCCATCTGACGCTGCTATTGGTCAGTCGGTCATCTGGTCATCACCATCAACATCTTCCTTTTCTTCTTCTTTGGTCTTTTTTCTGTTCTGCCGTTTACAAGCTTGTTTAATTTCAAAAAAAAGATGTTGAAGAAAAAAAATGTGTGAAAAAAAGTAATAGCCAGTAGCTTGTAGGCGAGTGATTGTTCAATCCTAATTGGATATATCTATCTCCCTCGCTTTCAAATGTAAAGTCACAGCCAAGAAAAAAAACAATTATTTTTTAATAAATCTGTTATATATTTTTTTACGTTACTTTTTTTTGTTTTAAAACAAAAACATTCGCAAAAAAATAATAAAATTCATTGCATTTCGTTTTTTTGCGCGCTATTTTACTTTTTTTTCATGCATTCATAAAGCATTTCTCCCTTAAAGAGAGACTCCTGCAGAAATGCTTGAAATAAAAAAAGTTGAAAAAAAATTAATGTAAAATCTATAGTAGCCCTTTTTTCTCGGTGCTGCTCATTTTAAATATAGAGACAATTTTGGAATAAATTTTTTGAACGGCAAAAAATGAGCATGAAAAAGAAAGAGATGAATTTATTGCGCGGCATCTATGGATTCCATCAAAAAAAGCAGCAGTGAATGGCAATCAACTAGTCAAAATATAGGGAGAAATAATTGAAATTTGAGATGGAATGATTTATGTGTGTTTTTGTTGATCTATTTTCTTCTTTTGTAGCAGAGGAGGGAGACAAAAGGGAAAGCATACAAAATTTGGATAAAACGAAGCGAGAGTAGAGTTAATAAAGGATATGAAAAAGGCAGCGGTTTTTGTTTGATTGGACACAAATGCAATCTGGCACTTTTTTGGGTATCAAAAATGTGTTTGAAGGATCAGAAAATTTTGAAAGTGGTGAAAATTTATGCAAAAACATAATATTCAAATAAATCAAAGTCAAACTTTTCAGGCAAGTGAGAACAATAGGGTTATTATTTTCCGAAATAGCAAATATTAAGCTGTCAATAAAAAAAGTTTTCAAGAAAAAACACAACCGCTTAAGCTTCCAATGATCTCAAAAACCACCCAAGAAAAGGTTAAGTGTAATCATAGTATTTCCTCCCCCATCTAAAAAACTTTCTCTTCTCTTTCTCATTCACCAGAAGTCAGAGTCATCTTCCTTCTCCACTTTGTCAAACGACAAATGTAAGAAAGAAAGAAGCCACTTTTTTCTTTCATTCTTAAGGATAATCTTCAAGCTGCTGATGGAGCTGATGGAAAAGAGATGAAAGAAATTGAATCTTCCTGTGACCATTAAACACATGAAAAAAAATAAATATAAATAAGTAAACTGAACTCAACTGAATGACAAAGCATTCTTCTTCTTCTTCTTACAGAATAAAGAAAATGAAACCATCAAGGAATAAAAAAATATAGTATAAAAATTTTTGTTTTCGGCCAACAAAAAAGCGGGGGAAGAAAGAAAGACAAAAAAGGCACTACCAATTTTTTTCGCTGGAATTTGACTCTTCTTTTTTTTGCTTTTTGATAGACAAGGAAAATTTGCATACTTTCCTGTTTTTTAGTTTTAAATCGCTTTAAGTAAAAAAGATTTGTAATAAAATATAGTAAAAAAATTAATGCCAGAAATACGATAGCTCAAATTTGAGACCATTTTTAGTTCCGTTTAAACTTTTTCCAAAGTTATTTTTCAAACAAATTTGAGTGTTTTTGGCAGCGAATAAAACGTTGAAAGGGAAAGATAATATTAAATGGATGAATAGTCATCAGAAAAAAAAGGAATGCTGCAAAAAAAGCAGTGAGTGCATTTGACGGTTAAAAAATGTTCAACAAAATTTTTTATGAAAGACAAAAATAAACGTTCCATAAAGTTTTTTTCTTCTAAAAAAGCATTTTCAAGCGATATAAAAATATTTGTTAAAAAATGTTGTTTTAAGTGGGAGATAAAAGGAGGATTTTACAAAATCACTTTGTCGCTTTCTTGTTGAGCTTTAAGGATGCGGGAGAAGAAGAGCCGAACAGAAGAAAAAACAGTGTAAAAACAAACTTTTTACCTTCTCAAAGCTTTTTCTGAGAGTGGACATAAAAAGGAAAGGTGTGAATGACCTTGTTAGTTTGCCCATCTTTGAAGATTCAATTTATTTTTTTTCTGTTTTTCTTTTGTCATTTTTTGATTACTTTTTTTCTGATTTCTCAGAGGTTTTTTTGTTGTTCAATGGCAAGAATCTTCACAGAAAAAAATTGAATGTGGGAGTTTTGAAGGAAGTGAAAAAAAAGTTCAAACAGAAAATCGGTTTTGGATAGGTATAAAAAACAAAAAGTTTCATAAATAACTTAAATGCTTGTGTGGCGCAGCGAATAAAACACGAGTTTTATGATCAGTGGTTTGAATCCGACAACAACTTTTTTAAAAATGTTTATGCAATAAAAGCTAATTATTTTTTTGAACACTTTTTTCTCTTATCAAATTTAATTCCATTTTAGTTTTCAAAGAACCTCCTTAAAACGTAAAACAAAAAAAACGTTTAAAAAATTGTCTCAAAAAAGTCTATTCGATTTAGTTTTTTTTGTCTTTTTCCATTTAAGTAGTAACTTTATCGCCAAATTTATCTTAATCGAATCTTTGCTAAAAACAGCTTTGACAAGAAAAAAAAACAAAAAAAGTGTCGCTTTGATGTTGCAAAAAAAACCATTGTAAAGCAAGAGGGAAATGAAATGCCAGAGGGAAAAAAACAGTGTTTTTGAGAGGTGTTTTGAGAGAGAGGAAAAAGCCGCCGCCTCTCTTTAGGGAATCACTTTCAGTTTTTTGAGCTAAGATTTTTTCTGGGTGGTATCTTCTCTAAGGGAAAAAGGCAAGAGGAAAGAGAAAAAGGAGATGACAAAGTGATTCATGTCATATTTTATTGCTTATGGCACGAGTAGAAGAAGAAGAAAAAGCAGCAGCAAAATGTTTTTGTTTTGTTGTAACATGCTTTTTTTTATTTCTTCTGCGAAAGCGAAGTAAGCGAAAGAAAAACATCAAGCAATGAATGAGAAAGAGGGTGGTCGAAAGAAAAAAAATGAAGGATCACTGCTCTAGCATGGGAGGTCTCTCATTTTTCTTGACCTTTTATTTGAGGGTACGCAATGTTTTGACAAATTTGAAATGTAATCGCTTCTTCATATTCAAATTGAGATTTAAAAAAATCAAGCAGATAGATAGCTCATTGAACCTTGGATATAAATATATGGGAATCTTCTGCTCTTTTCATGCTAAATAAAACATTTTCAACTGAATGACCATCCCTCTCATCAAGAAGTAAGTGTATAAGTAGTAGCCGAAGAAGCAATAAAAAGTTGCAGATGTTGGTGGTAATGGTCATTTTTTAAGAAATAAATTCTTCGCCAGGAATTTAACTGACTTTTTTTTTGTCAACCGTCACCCATTTTGAGAAGGACCCCAAGAACCACTTGAAAGAGTGTCACTCTCTCTTGTGAATACTTAAAAAGTTACTTTTTTTTGTTTTGTATTGCGTAAGACTCTTTAAGGAAAAAATGGTAGTAAGTAAGGATATCGTAGAAGTAGAATGAGGAAAAAAGCTAAAATGCCGGAAGTAATTGCGCAAAAAATGTGATTTTGGTGGAAGGGAAAGTTGACAGCTGTTTGAAATTTTTTGTAAGAAGGGAAAAAGGTTATGAAGATGTGAGTTTTTGATAGAGGAAAGATTTTATCGAAAAAACTGCAGGAGATTTTTGGAAATAACTGGTTTAACACGGTGCAAGAGTTACTGCAGTCGGTTTTATCTCAACTTAAGGTTTTCAAAGCTTGCTAAATTATTAATTTACGAGAAACTTTCTGTAATAATTTTTAAATAAAATTTTTTAAAAATTAAAATGAGAATATATGCTAATTTTACCTACATTTTCTTAGTTCAAAAAGTAGTCAATCATTAACTACTTCCATCAAAGAAAGGTGTGAATCTACCTTCCGCTTTGTCGGCAGCTTTTCTAAAAAACCTTAATTTCTTTTTCTAAGATGAAATTCGAGAACAAATATTATTTTTTTAATAATCAAAAAAAACCCGCCAAAAACATATATGCTAGAACACGATTAATAATAAGCTTAAGCCTTGTCGATGGCAAAAAATGGAATGAATGCTCAACACTTATTAAAAAAAGCTTAACCTTTTTTTCATCGACGATGAATTGGTGACAAGCAGCAAAAAAGCGGGGACAGGTGTTTTACCGGCTTTTTTTTGTGCCTGCGCAATGCCGTTTTTTTATGTACAAGAAAAAAATGAGAGGTAGTTTTAAAGCTGGAAACTGCAGCTTACAAAGCTTGAAAAAGAGACTGTTAAAAAGTGAGCAGAAGCTGGTTTTGATTGGATATGTTTTACTTTATCCCCTTTGAAAATGACCGATAGATGATTTCAGCCATAGAATTTTGAGTACAAAAAAATTATACTTTATAGATCCAACAATATGTTTGTTTGTTGAAAAACAACCATGAATCAAAAAAAACCATGAATGAACAAAAGAATGAAAGGCAACAAGAGAAGGTCAATCGGATGAATAAAATCCCTCCCTTATCCCCTTTCATTTTTTTACTATTATTCTGTGTTTGCATATTCTTCCTTTTTTTTGAGGTAAAATTTAATTGAGCGATACAGGATTTTTGAAGAGAGTGATCCGATTGTCCGACTGGTTGACTGACTGACCGATTGTTGTTGTTGTTATGTTTTTGTTGTTGCAAAATATGTTTTGTGTATATCCGAAACAACTTTTTTTTATCGGAACACTAATAAAAAATTTAAGGAAGATTTTTTAACTGGCAGAAAGAAGAATATGATGGATTGCAAAAAAGAAAGTTAATTAAATGAATTAATCATAATTTTTAATTTGGCGCCAAGAATCGAAAGAGAAAAATAAGGATTTTCGAAGTCGAAAAAAATTAAATGCAATTTTTTGATTGATTATTTTGTAAAAACAAGTTGAGGCATGTTTCAACTTAAGATGAAAAAAGCATGAAATTGAAAAAAGAAATTAAAAACTAAAATTGTCTTAGTCGAAATGGAGAAAAAAGTAGATTGACGGGAACTGGAGTATCTCAATTAAAGGCGACTGTTGCTAAAAATGTGCCAAAAAAGTCTTCGAACTTCTTCAGTTATCCTTATCAGTTAACTTCATCTAGCTCTCTTAATCCGAATAAAGTTAGAGTTGTCTTAACTTTTAAATTTAGTTGCTGCATTCAAAACGAGCATGAAAAAATTACTGTATTATGCAAATTTTTAAGAAGTTTAAACAAGCTTAAAATATAATATTTTCTCAATGCTTAAAAATAGAAATATCAAAAATTAAAAAAAGAACGAAATCAATCACTCCAACCATCCACAAACAATAAAATCCAAATATAGCCTCTAAATCTTTATAAATTTATAATTTTGTTTTGCCTCATTATCTTCTCATTTCCTCATCCTTCCTTCCTCTCATCAAAAAATCATGAATCTCTCGTTCTTTCCACCATCATCACCCAATACAGTTTAATTCATCTCAATTTTGCCATTAAACCAAAAAAATAAGCTGCTGCCAACAAGAGAGAGGGAGATAAATTACTTCATCGACGACGACAACGACGATGCTTGTTGTTCTTGTTTTTACATTTCCTATTCCCTTTCTCATTTCTTGATTTTTGTCATGACAGTTTTTTTATGATGGTTTAAATGAGGCAAATAAAATTACGCAGAATAACTAATTGCCGGGTGACAACCATGCCACCAATAAAAAAACAGTAAAAATAGACAATCATTTTTGGAAAGAGATTTTTTGAGGAAATAAAACATTTTTAGCAATTGTGTTTAAAAATTTAAAGTTTAATAAAATTTTTTTACAAAAAAAACCACTGCCATTGAATCAAATTTTTTATGATTTTTATGTGACAGCTTTATAGGGATTTTCTTCACTCTCTGTTTTTCTGCATAAAAATCAAAAGCGTGTATAATCTCATTAACATTTAACCACCAAAAAAATTTATAATTCTATTCAATTTCCCCATCGTTCACCCGAAACTAAACTAAAAACATGACAAAGAAACAATAAAAAAAATGATTGATTTATGTGTTCTTCTTTTTTCTTATTATTATTTGACAACAAAAAAACGGATTTCTTTATTAAAAAGAAAGCAATGCCATTGAAAGCAGAAAAAAATTAAAATTATAAATCAAGGGCATTGATATTTTAAAATTGTTTTTCTATAGGAATTCAATTTTTTAGTAGAAGATTTTGAATGGGGTTGGAAAAGACATAAATTATGTTTCTAAGAAGAATACCTTTAAATTGTTTTATGGCAAAAAATGATTGTTGTTGTTGCCAACTGTGTGGCTGAAAAAGAGTTGAAATGAGAAAAATATTTTGAACTAAAAAACCAAAATTAAGATTTTTAGAGCTGAAGAAAAATTTGCATATATTAACTTCTGCAGTTTTTCTGTTTAAATTTAGGGTAGAAAAAAAGCTGCTTCAAAAAGGTCAATGCCGCTGCAGATTTAACACTCTCAAATCAAAATCTATAATTTTTATGACAGATTAAAGAATCACAAAATTTTCACACTTTATTTTTTTGAGTGTTTATATTTTACAGTAAAAAAAGCAGCAGCCACTTAATTTAAGATAGCTTCCTGACTTGCTTTCTTAAATTAGCATATTTAAATATTCTTTGGCTATTTTTCTATCTTTTGTTTTCTTTCATTTTTTAATTTCCGGTCATCTTTTGACTTGGCGAAACATTTCTTAAAGCATAGAAGAAGCTTTAAGATTCTCTCACATCTAATATTTTGCTCGCTTTTATAATAAATAATGACCAATTGCCACACCTTTCTTTCATCCTTGCCTCCAAACATTTTTATAAAAATTGCCCTTTTCTAAAGGTGTATTCAAAAATATGTCTCTATATAACATGAAAATTATTAGTTTTTCTTCTTCCTTTCAATTCTTTTATTCATTCAGAAATAACAAAATTTTCCAGAAACATTCAAAGACAAGAAAAACATGGAATAACTTATTAGTGTCCAGAGAAAATTATATGCGCAAAAGTCAAAGTCAAAAAAGCAGAAGAGGACAGGTTTAGAATTGATGAATTTTGTTGTAAAAAAGAAATGAAAACAAAACCTTTTGAACCCTCTTTTTTCTCTCTATATCCTCTTTCTAGAGCTCCTTATAGAGAAAAGGTAAAAACAATAGTTTTGTTTTAATATCCTGCTTTGGCGCCGTGTCTAGATGTCTAAAATAGGTGTTGTCAAAAACAGATTGTCGATGTTTTTCTAACAATGTTTTTGAAGGATTTAATGTGGCTTGACTTTTCTGCGTATGTATTTTTGTAAAAAATGTAATTTGTAAAAAAAAGTATGTGTATGTAATTAACAAACTGTGACATATGAAAAGGGAAGGTGGAAAAAAAGGTGTAAATATGAATGTATAAAAAAGGAAAGGAATGAATAAGATGGATCTGTGGATGTTTTCCGGTTGTAATGGCGTTATTATAAATAAGGGGTAAATTAAGCGGCGGATTTTTTCATGTTTTTGGATATCAAAGAAACGGAAAAGCTTTAATATTTGTTTTTATAAAAATAGAAAGCAAAAAGTCATTTTAGATTAATATATGCAAATTTGTCCAAGGGGAAAAAATTAATTAGAACCAACAAAATTAGGGAAAGTGAAAAATAAAAATGTGTAAAAATGGAATATAGTAAAAGACAGGGAAAATAATAATGAAAGGTGGCATAAATTGAGCTATAGATACGGTAATCAGCTGTTTTTTCAACAAAAGTCAATCCCAGCAGGAATCTTCTACATCCCTCCTGCTTTAGTCGGATACCTCTTTTAATAAAAGTTTGTAAATAAACAAAAACATAAAAAGACACTTACCGCTTTTTTATAACTGCTCAAAACCGCTCTAATAATAAACTTTTTATATCCCTATAAACCTACTAAAAAGACACAAGATTACAAGATTACAAAGATCAAGCATGAGAAAAAACGTCGGGATTACTACACCTGTGCGATTTTTTTACAACTACTACCGCTTTTTGTGAGCTTTGATATTTTTGCCGAAAAAAAACAAAGAAAGCGGAACTGTTTTTGCAACCGTTCTTTTTCTTTCTTTTTTTCGCGCATCTAAAAACCGCAAAAAACATAGACAACCAGATTTCGGTCAAAAGCTGTTGCTGGTGCTTTTTGATGATTTAAATATACCTTTAATTTTTCTTTTGTGAGGTGCTTAAAAGGGCTTTAAAAAATAATAAGCATGAATCAGATGGAGGAAAAAAAGAAAAACACCTGGAGGGAAAGAAAAGAGAGAGAGGTTTAAAAAGGAGACAATAAAAAAAGGGGATAAAAATGTCAGTGCTTTTTTTTGTTGGGAAAAATGCAAAAAAAGAGATGAGTGAAACAAAGAAACTCTGTCTCAAAAAATTTTCAGCAAAAAACTGAGTCTATTTGAAAGGTATATAATTTTCAAAAAAAGGGTTTTCTGAGATGAAAAGTAAATATTTGAATGACAAAAAAAAGTAGAAATAAAGGTGTTTGATGCTATTGATACTTGCCTGGCAGCTTTTCCATTTACTAAAACAAAACAACCCAAAACTGCCAGCTAACTGCCGCCACCTCTCAGTGAATGCCCAAATAAATAAAAACAATTGAATGAAAGGGGGGATAATCTTTCAAAAACAATGATCGGCATATTTTTTGAACGAATAATGTTATTCAAGTATGGCATTATTTTTTGGTATTTTAGCTAGTTACAGCATACAACGAAAAAAAGAGCTTTTTGATTGCCAAAAAATGAGCTGCCTGCTAGGCTGGCACCCGGCTTGCGCAAACAAAAACATCACCAATCGCGGGTAAGCTTTTATGGGTTAAATTTGGTAAACGGAAAAAATGCCAAAAATCGCATTCACAAAAGAAGACGCAAAAAGGCTTTAAACTTTAAACGGTTTCATTGTTTTTGGGTCAATTTAAAAATGAGTTTTTATGTTCCAATTTCCGCTTTTTTATTCAATTCATGAAAACCGCTTTTTCTTTTTTTCTGGTCATCTTCTTTTTGTTTTGTCGGTTTTAAAACAAACAAAAAACTTTTTTAAAAAATTTAAATTTTAAAATCCACTTTTGTTTTGAACCACAAAAAAAGAAGGCGTGTCATACATGCAAATTTTTTAAAGTTAGTTAAAAACAATACATCCCATTAGGACATAATACAAACCAAACCAAAATCAATCATTGAAAAACATTCTTTTGTAAAAATTTTTTTTCAAGTATTTTTCTCTCTCTCCGCCTTTCCTTTTGATTGTTTTTGAGAGTGACAGCTATTATCCTACAGATTAGCCTCTCGCTTTCAAGTTTTTGTGGCTGTGAACTGTTCTTGGGCAATTGTGGTGGTAGTGCCCATGAGCACAATAATAATCATGATTCATCAAAGAATGGATATGCTTATGTAATAAATAAAAACATACAAAAGAAAGAAAGTCTAAACCCGACAAAAACATTTAAACAAAAGTGATTCATTTATTGGACATCTCTCTCTCATTAGTTGCTGTTAGGATGGTAGCTGGAAATTGAAAAGCTAATCTTGCCTTCCTTTTCTTCCTAGAAAGTCAAGGAAAGCTAAAAAAGGAAAAGCTTGAAACAAGGAATAAAAAAGGGGATGTTTGCCAATTAGTTGCGCGACTTCTTTTCTTTCTTCTTTAAAAGCAAATTTGCCGACACCAAAAAAATAAGATATGAAATTTATAAAGAAAACTTTTAAATGTAAGACTTTAGCAAAGAAAAATTGGATAACAATTTTTCGTTAGCGTCTTCAGCCGTTCACGATTAAGAAAGAAAAACAGAGAGAAAATGAAAGAAAGAAATTAGAAACTTTTTAGCAGCGGCTTTGATCGAGTTACATAGGGAAGATTTATGCAAATTAGCACTCTAGTTTTCACGGTTAAATTTTTTGATAGCAGTCAATAAATAAGCAGTAGCTTCTGATAGCTGCTTATCATCTACTTTTTCTCATTGATCTTGTATCCGTTAGTTTACTTCCAGGTTCATGAGGGCCATAAAGATTATAGTTTAAAAAATTTAATAAACTTTTCATCACAAGTTTCTACATAAACACGCTTTTTGGGTCAATGTATAAGGTCGATGCCAAAAAAGGTTCTTCTTTCTACTTTAAATGCACTTTTAAACCATTGGATTAAATTTTGTGATTGCGTGAAAAAAGTGTGTGTGATGTTTTTCAAGTGGAAACAATCGGAAAGGATTTAAAACTTATTTTCTAAAGAAGAAAAAAACGGAACAAAGTGAAAATAATAACTTTAAGTGATTTAAAAACGTATAACTAAATTTCATAAAAAGCATTTTAGATGAAAAATAAGATTAAAATTTAAAATGATTGCAAAATTGATTAACATGCAAGGTTAGTGCAAAAGGGTCAATGAAATAAACTGTAATGTTTAAAATTTAATCTATTATAATCTACAAAAAATTTAAATGGTGATATTCACATGTTATATAATAGGATGTTTAACTGGCACTATCTCTGTGGCAGAAACGTTTTAATCAAAAATACCGTAATTGCTCAAATGAACGAAGTATCAGACTTTACTTATTGAAGCTTTGATACAACAAATTCGTAATACAAAAATTACAAAAAAAAATACAACATGTTTTACGTTCTTCATCAACCATTAACTTTATATCCTCATAAAAACCAAAACAACATTAAAAAAATTTAGGAGGATATCCGTTCCATATTCCCTTTTATTTCTATCCTCTCTTTTCTATTTCACTTTTTTTCCATATTCAACACAAAAACGTAAAAGGTGATTTGCAGCAAAAAGTTTTTACGACTAAAAAAAGAATCGCTATAATAAACTTGAAATTGCTTTGAGGGAAAAATTGCTAGAGAAAGAAAAGGGTCAAAATATTTTATTCAAATTTTTCAAAAAAAGAAAATGAGAACCAATTGTATTTGTGCAAAAAAAAAGGAAGGTGTTACAATAAAAATGACTAAACTGGATTAAAATTAAATAATAATTTGAGTGTTTTTAAATTTTTTTATCGTAGAGAGAAATTTGTTAAAGACAAAATAGTATAATTAAAAAAAGTGTTTATGTGTGCTACAGTAATCAGGACTTGGAGAAACTAGAATGTTAAAATAGAAATCAAGGTTTAATTATCTCTATTTTACAGTTTTTAGTAAGAAATAGTTGCTGCAATTTAGCAAAATATTGCTGCTACCATTAATTTACATTTTATTTTAGGACATTCTCATTGACAATGTAACTCGACGAGTAAAGAAATTTATTCTTCATACAAATATTCCTGGACATTATGATTTTGGAATTTATTCAAAATGCATTTTTGAGATTAATATTCCTGGAACTGATTACTGCATTCAAACTGATTCAAAGGTATGCATTTTTTTAGTTTTCTGACCATTGTCTAAAAAATATTCAAGTTACCATATTTATGAGTTTTCCTTTAAAATATGCGAACTTACCAATTTTGCTTTTTAAATTTTTCACTTTTGGCTCTTCATTGAGGTACGCAAGTTATCGCTTTTTATATTGGCGCCTTTTTGGTAACTATTTTAGTGTTATTAAAATTAAATCTGTAGTTTTTTGTGAATTTTAATTTTTAATGTCATAATTGTCTTTCCTTCAAAACATCTGCTTCAAATTGAACGCAATTTTTACTTACTGGGCGAGCATTCAGTTGAGAGAAAAACCACTCTCTCTTTTGCAATGTTTTTCTTTGGCATTTAAAAGCAAGAGCAAAAAACCGATGGGTTTTAATTTCAATTGTTTTTCGTCATGCGCGAACACGCGATACCGTTTTTTTCTTCACTCGTTAAAAGTGGGGTAATCGAAGATGGGTATTTTTCTTGCCGTCACTCTTCTTTTTTTGAATAGTTAAGTGGAAACGACATAATTGTGCTTGAACTATAAAAAAACACAACTACAATCAAATTTGAAATAAAAACTGTTTTTATTACTTAAAAAAAAGATTTAAGTGGAGGGGTTAAAAAATGCGCTTAAAAAGGCATAAAAACCCAAAAAATGGTAATAACTATTACATCAACTATTCTCATTTTTTCCAAAGTTACCTTTGTAAATTCAAAACTTTTACAAAAAACTTCTCGAAAGAAGAAAACCGTGGTTTTTTTTCCTTGGCGTAGACAGATCCGACTGACCGCGGTAATTGGCGGCTCTCCAACGTCTGCTGAACCTTGGAGTGTTGGCAGTCAGTACTACCAACTGCGCCACCGCGGCCATTCATGAAGGCTCGAAAAATCTTATGTTGCTTTTTCTTTTTCTCTTTTACTCTATCAATTTAAAAACGCGTTTTTTTACATAGGAAAACCAAATTTTATTGCTATGTTATTACAGCTTACAGTTTTTGAACTATAAGAAAAAATTTTTACAGAAACTCAAATTTTTTTAGATTTTAATTTCAAGTTTTCCGTTTTGCTTTAAAACCCAAATTTTTTGATGAATTACTTTTTTCTTAAAGAGTTTTGTGCAATGATTCACTTTCCATTTTTTATTTCTTCTTTCTTTGGAGATAACCATCAAAACCGAAAGTTTTATAACCAAAATCCAAAACTCATTTAAAACTGCAAAAAAAGCGGAAATTTCTTTTGAAACCATTTTTAGAAGAAGCTGCTACTTTTTAATGATTGAACGTTTCTTTTATTCATTTTTGTTTCATTTTTGTCATTCCATTTTTGCTCAACTTTGAAACCGCAATCTCCGGAGAGATAAAGTAAAAAGATTATTATTACTGTCGCTTTTTAAAATTTTAGAGCTTGTTGCGCAGCTTTTTAAAGTTAAAATAAAGAGATATGACACTTTTGGGGATTTTAAAGTAATGAATGAAGATAATGGTTGTCATTTTGGCGTTGTTCTTGTAATTTGCTTCTTGTTTTACAATAGGATTGTGGGTTGTAAAAATTATACTATTTTAATGATTATTTTGAAATGAGCTTGCTTCTTTTTGGTGAATTGCAGTAGATAGATGCGCAAACAACAAGTAGAAAAAAGGGAAAGTTTTTTATTCCAGAAAATCAAATTAAATAGGAAGTACAGTAACTCGAGAATAAGATAATATCTATCACATACATTTTTGCATATTACTGTAGAAAAATCTTTATTAGCTGGTAAAAGTAGCATCGAAATTGAATTGCATAATTTTTTTACTTTCTTTTAAAATAAATCTCTGTTATTTTTTGCTAAATTAAAGGGCAACATTTTCATTTTTAATTTATCCGCGAATATCCAATAAAAAGAAAACATCTGCTTTTCCCTTTCTTTTTTAATTTAAAAGTCAAAACTGAAGGTGATCGTAAACCGCAAATTAGAAGAATGCGCAAAAAGAATTGTTTTAATTAAAAAAAACAAAATAGTTTTTAACGAACAAAGATCTTTTTGTGGCAAAATAAGAAAAAGCATATGATTCATATGAAAAACAAAAAAATCTGTTTTTCAAGCAAGGGATACAATGTCATTTGAAAAAAGTCTATCACAAACAAACCCGTATTTTACAAAAGGACTGAACAAATTTGCATAATTCTAACAATGACTTGAAAATTTACACTACACCAATAAAAATTCAAATATTTCAGCTTGAAAGTTACCGTGAAATTTTTGCAACAACAAATGGAGAAGATGATGAAAAATTTGTATCACCAGTAATTTTGAATAAAAATTCAACAAATGGTGGAGATGCTTTCTTTGGTGCAACTTTCTGTTATGGACGTGAACAGCTAATTGTTGAAGTCACAGATACCTCATACCTTGCAACAGTTGTAATTTATCAAGATGAACGAGAAGGTTCTACTGAAAGTGAATAAACTAAACAGATTCCGACACAAAACAAACTCTTTCAACTCTTTTTTTAAATATTTGCCTTTTGTAAAAATTTGAATTTTTCTTTTATATAAACTGCCCCTGTCTGTTTTAGTAGTATTTTTTGTACAATATTCTTTCTTTTGTATTGCTGGTGCTGGCACACATTCTTTTTTTAAAACATTTTTAACTTTTGTGATATTTGTATAAATAAAATAAATTTGCAAAAATGCAAAGTGTCAAAACAAACAAAACAATAAAACCAGAATGCAAAAAAAAGGGAATCAAAGGTCCTCTAAATCTAATTTTCAATAAATTGTTCTCGAACAAATACATTTTTCTTAAAATGCTTACAGACTTGTTTCAGTTTTGTTGCTTGTAATAGCATTTAACCTCATCCATTTTAAAAACCGGATGAGATTAAATGCTCATCCAGTTTTTAAATAAGAAACAAATTATTAATAGCTTCCAAAAAAATAGCGAATAGTATGTTACTCTTAAATTTTTAAACTTTCTCTTTTTTTAGAACTACATTTTACCGGAAAGAAAAATATTCCATTTCCATTTTAAACAAATGTAATAATTCACACAAAGAATTACGTCAAAATAATTGTTAATAAATAATGGCATACACATCTCGTCATTTAATTATTAATCAATTAAAGGAAAATAATATTCGAACAAATCAAAAATTTTTACAGGAAAAAGTTCATTGACGCCGCGCCATGAATTTGGTTGTTATCGTTTTTTATTTAATGATGATATTTGGATTTGTAAGTTTTACTGAATCAAAAAGCCGTTAGAAAATTGCTTTCAAGCACTTGTTACATTTGTGAATATTGTTGGCCTATTCCTCCAAATTAATGATAGCTAATTCACCAAATTTGCTGCTTTTTCTCACCTTACTAAATTATAAAGCTATTCATTGTTAAGCTACTGCAATCGAACCTCGTTATAACGATTTTCAAGGGAGCGTGAAAAAAATACGTTATAACAAGTTAGACGTTATATCGGGAGTCGTTATAACGAGGTTCGACTGTAATTTGTTTTAGATTTTAAACGTTTAAATAGTATAAAACATCGTTGTCAGTTATGTATCCTCATTCAACGGCTTCCTTCGTTTACGTCACGTTTTTTTATTTATTTTTCAATTTTGAGAGAAGTCGTTGATGCTTTCTTTCTAATCTCTTGATTTTTAGTTCCGTTGAATAAAGTTCTGTTAATCTTATTAATTCAAAATGACTGCTGAAAATTTTATTGTGGAAATGCAGCTTGAAAGATTTGAAATCTTCAAAAGGCAAGATTCTGAAGATTTTGATGTGGCTTTTGAAGTTGATGGAAAAGTATGTATATATTTTTTTGCTTTGCTTCATACTATAAATAATAATCGAATGTATTACAGATAATTTATGCCAATAAATACTTTCTTAAAACCATTTCAACAACTTTTAAATCAATGTTATCTCAACAGTGAAAGAGCAAAAATGACGTCATCAAACTTGAAACGTACAGCTATGAAGATTTTCGTCAATTACTTACTTTTATTTACTCTGGTCAATGTGAATTATCTCTACAAAATATTTCAGCAATGGTAGATATGGCAGAATTTTTTCTTTGGAGGAATTCTGAATGGCAGCTTTGTTGAAACATTTAAGATTTTCGATGAAATTTCAAAATGTAATATTAAAGCGCCTTCAGATTTGTTGAATACTCCTCAATGGCCTTGCAATGTCGTCCCAACGCATGCAAGTAATTTAAAGAAAAATGAAAATGTTCCATTTTATCTTTTGCTTGCCAACAAATGTTTGGAAATCAAAAAACCAGCTGTTATTACTGAAAATGATTATTTACTTTGTGAAATGAAGGGCAGCTCTAATTTTGTTTTGATCGCTCCTGTCATATCAATGTTTCTCCTAAATGATTTTACTACTTTTTTATATTTTTGTTACCATTTTTTCATTTTGTTTTGTGAATGCTTATAAAACTTATTGTTTGAAAACTATTGTGAAATTTGATTGTGGAATGCCATACATTGTAAGCCTTTTAATATCTAAAAAATGGGGAATGTTTAGAAGTTCTTTCACTGTATCTGATGTAATGCAAGGAGCGTTAACGGCATTGAATCTGCAAAAACAAAATTAATACGTTCAATTAAAATATGAAAACAAGCTTACAAAGTAATTTTTTCAATTTTAGTCCAAGCTTTAATAAGCTTTTCTAATGGAGTAATTAAGTCATTTTCATCTTTAACAACAGCATTCGCAAAACGAGTATCTTTAACATTTTGAGAAAGCAGTAAAAGCTTATTAAAAGAAATTGTCAAATTCCAAAGATATAATAGCACTGGTGCATCAATTCGAAAAATTTTTGGAAAAACTGTTGACATAAAATATGATGATGGTCCAGAAATTTTGTTTTTGTCAGTAATCCAAATTTTGATAGAAATATTTGACGCTTTAAGGCTTTCTTCATTTTTATATAGATAGAATTTGTTGAGGAAGCCATAAAACATCACCTTGTCAATTACAATAACAGGGTTTATAGCAAAAAAAAATTAGTTTTTGATAGAGTTTTGAAGACGAAGGATTTTTTGTGATATAATATATCATTGAATCAGGTAATGGGCAAGTTTGACGGCTAAATGTGCCTTGAAAATACATTTTTGTTGATTGCATTTGTTAAACGAACAAAAAGAATTATTTTTTTGTTTATAAATTAATAATCAAAAGTTTGTCTAAAATAATAAGTTGGTAAGTGTTAACGTTGAATTACATATTTGAAAGTCAAAAACAATTGATGAACACGCGATATATAATATAAAGTTCATAACCTCATTGTTTCTTTTCAAAAATGTCAGTAAAAAACTTTGAAGTAAAAGTTATTTGTTCTTTTTTAGGGTATAAATCTAGCTATGTTTAAAGTTGTAAGCATGTAGCATCAACTTATGCATTTCATCTCTGCCGCTTTTAAAATAAGGCATCAGTTTTGGCTGAATTCTCTTAAAAAATCTTAGGGAAATTGTTCCTTACATGCCAAAAGCAGCAATTATGGCAGAGGATGTAGCAGCGCCGTAACTTCTATGGGTGCTGTGGGTGCCAATCCACCCGACAGGATTTTGATTTTTAAGGTAAAAATTGAATTTACACTAGATAAAATGACATTTTTTTGAAGTCTTATAAAGGCGGTCCACCCGACGAGATGGAAAGTCACCCGACCAATTTTGGTGAAGTTACGGCGCTGGAATGTAGCATTTTAAAAATTTGTTGTGACTGCACACGACTCACTCCCTAATACTATGGCTACAATAAAGAAAGATAAGACTTTTCGCATTATTTGCTTTTTCACTGTCAGTGAACAGTCATAAACCAAAAATAACTTTTTTTGAATTATGCCTTGAATAAATCATTGAAAGCAATTTAAGAAAAAAATGAATGAGAATTATCTCTAAGATAGATAACGAAAATCTCTCATTCAGTTCATTCTATCTTCTTACTTTTTTTCCATCCATTTGTTCTAGCCTGTATTCTTGCAATATAATTACCGGGAATTTTTTATATAGTTGATGGCAATGAAAGTTGAAAAATTAAATTTTATATTCTCTATATTATTTTTTATTGGAAGTATATTTTGCACAGCTGCATTATGGCAAACTGGTGAAGTCAAGAAATATGAGACTGAATTCCTCGTCTTTTGTGGTGTTGTAATTGTTGCAACATTTTTTAATATTTTGGCTTACAAATTTTCTCGATGTCTTTTTTATTTAATGGGAATTTTTGGATTTGTAAGTTTGATTTTTCCTATTGTTTTTCAATGGGAGCGTGATATATAAATATTAATTTACAAAGTTGGTTTTTTAGTCAATTTTCACTCTGGCACATATTGGAAGTATTTTGGTTCAAATTCATGCAATCATTTATAAAAGTATGTTTATTTAATTTACGTATTATTTTAATAGTCTTAAGAATTACTCTAAAAATACATTATTGAAAATAAAAAGTATTCCCTTTTACTTTATTGACATTGTGTTTTGAATAAAAACAAAGTTGAATTAAACTGAATAGTTGATATTGTTACAAAATTTAGGCGAACATTTGCGCAAAGAATTTCCGTTTTTTGAAAATTTTGGTCTTCCCCTTGGATTGTATGGTTTAATGACAACATTGAACTGTTTTGAACGAACATACAATGAAAAAATGAAGGATGAAAAACTTTTTATTAATCTTGGCCTGAGAGATTACACAAAATGTGTTGTAATCTTTAACATCGCTATTATGCTTCCGTTTGTAATGTTCTTTTGTTGTTTGACACGAAAATGGAATTTTGAATATCATTATTTTTTATTGGCGATTCCTGCAATTGTTCCAGTTTGTAATCTATTGGCAGTTTATTTTAAAAATAGAAAACTTTGCATTGTTGCATTTATTGGATGGGTAAGTTTAACCCAATGTTATACAGGCATATATTTATTAAATTTTTAGGGAATTTTTATTGCACTTTCGATCTTCTTTTTTATCGATGAATTTAATAGAGCTCTCTGTGAGTCGTTTTTTTTCATTACTTGATTAAAAGAGATGGTGATCCTGATACCGCAGAAGCTGCTGTTTTTGTTTTACTTTATTAGAAATATATTAATATTTTTCAGATCGTAGTTGTCATCATTATGCTTGTGCTCATTCGTTCCAACATTTTTTCATTCGATCTGCAGCCTTGCTTTTTATTGATATTGCATACAATTTTGTTGGAATTGAAACAACTTTTTATCTCTATCAAAAATATGGAAATCAAAAGACCGAAACAGAATCATCAAAAAATTACTCTAAAAATGTAATTTCCAAGACATCTTTTTATCTTTGCCAATCTACCAAAGGTTTTATGGTTTAACGCGATGATTTTCATTTAACTTGAATATGAATATGAACTTCTATGTCTTCCGGAATAAATTTTTTTTGCATTTCAGTTTTTATTGTATGGTTTATTGTTTTGTCAATAAAAGAAATTTTGCGTTTTTGTGGCCAATAAAATATTTCAACAAAATAACATTTTATATTTGCGATAAACAGCCTGACATGATTGTTTTTGCTGCCTGGTAAAGAAGGCACCGATTTGGGAGAAAGAAGATAAATTTTTTTGCATTGTTTGCTTTTTTTGCCTTTGCTGATTTTGTGTAACCCGTTTTTGCAGTCATAAACCACTGGCAACAGTTGTTCTTGACATTCTTATCGAAAACAAAACTTTGCAATGCCTTGAAAGTCTCATTCAAATTTGTCTTAGTTTTTTGAGCCAATCTTTATGAGAATATTACACCCCTAAACATCCAATCACTCTGACAGAGAGCAGTTCTTTTTACTTTTTTATTGTCTTTATTTTTTATTCATTTATATTTGTCACTATTGTTGATATTATTATAATACAAGGATATGAAAACAGAAAAATTAAATTTTATCTTTTCCATATTATTTTTTATTGGAAGTATATCATTCACTGGATTTTTCTGGCAAAAATTTGTCGGAGAAAAATATTGGCCTGATTTCTTTAGTGAAGCCCGAAAGCATAGTACCCAAATCTATGTTTTTTGCGGTGTCATAATTGCAGCAACGTTCTTCAATATTTTGGCTTATAAATTTTCTTGTTGCATGTTTTATTTAATGGGAGTTTTTGGATTTGTAAGATTTATCTGGACGGAATTTTTAAAATATGGCGGAAAATTTGTTTTTAGGCACTTTTCACCCTTTCACATATTGGGAATATTTTGGTACAGATTCATGCAATTTTTTATAAAAGTAAGTACCAATTTATTTTTAGCATTATGGGGTGTGTTTTATATCAATTTTTTATATTAAAGTTATTGTTAATTTCCACTTATTTAGGCAATTATTTGGATGACGAGTTTGTTATTGGTGCAAATTTTGGTCTTCCTTTGGGTTTATTTGGTCTAGTTTCAACATTACATTGCTTCCAAAAAACATACAACGAAAAAATGAAAGATGAAAACAAGTATGTCAATCTTGGCATGAAAGATTTCACAAAGTGTGTTACAGCCTTTAATGCAGCAATCATCTTTATATTCATTTTTTATTTTTGTTGTTTGTCAAGCAAATATGGAGAAGTCCGGCCTGAATATTATTTATTCTTTGTTCCACCAATTTTCCCATTGATTATTATTTTGGCAATTTTTTTCAAAAACAGAAAGTTATGCATTGTTGCACTTGTTGGTTATGTAAGTGATGGATTGTTTAAAAATATTTGCGACATTTATTTATAATTTTAGGGAATTTTCGTTGCACTTTCCATCCTGTGTTTTGGAAGTTTTGTTTATGATATTTTTGGTAAGCTTTGCTGGTTTCTTTAAAGAGACGACGATGCGGTTATCCCGAGTTATCCGCTGACAAAAAAATTGTTTGAGATAGAACTCTCCCTTTAAAACAAATATCCTAAGTTTTTCACGCCACAAGACAAAAATCTAAACTTTAGAAATTTAGGAGAATATGGTCTTTAGTACAATAGAACCAAATGATAATAGTCGAGCACAACATTATTATCAGTATTTTTAGGTCGCTATTACAATTGGAACATTTTCAATGAATTATTTATGTTTACAACAATCATTTTGGCAACTTTAACTTACATTTTTGTTGGTGTTTTTACAACTCTTCATCTTTATCAAAAATATGGGAATCAAAATACAGAAACAGAAGCGCCAGTACAGTCTTCCAAAAATGTATTTTCCAAAACTTCTTTTTATCTTTGCCAATCTGCCAAAGGTTTTATGGCTTAAATTAAATAATCAGCCGAATGCTGTTTTACTGATGACAAAAAGTTCTCATTAATGCTTGTGTGTTTCTTTTGTTTATCTTTCTTTGTTTTTTATGATCAACATTTTGTTTCACTTTGTTAAAAATTTTTAAATGGTTAACCAGATATCGAATTATTGGTTAAAGGAAAGGTTCATTTTTGTCGATAACACGGACCCTGAAAATAGGCTTTTTTGATACATATAACCCCATAAATACGCATGAAGTAAAAATAGAAATTTATAACCCAAAATATTAGAAAATGCTGAAAAAATTACAGCCTCACATAAAGCGCAGAATTCGGCTTCGCATTTTTTAATTTTATTATTTTGATGGGTACGTGATGTTTTCGTCCTTATGTAAACTGAATTCAAAGACACTTATTTTGGATGTTTTTGCAAAACAATAAAAAAATATGGTTTGAATAATATTCGGTAAACTTAAAATGCGAAAAATTCGCGTTTGAGAAAAAAAAAGAATTATCGATAATTTATTTCAACGTTTTAAAAGATTTGAGAAAACGTTTCAGTCATTTTTAAATTTCTTTGTCTGTGTTTGACCACAGATATATTCAGTATCACAAGCTCTTAATTGACAAATATATGGTAGGGGAACATTTTTTCCTGTTTGTAAAGTCCAGTTGAATCCATAATTATTCCACATATATCCATAATTATCTTCATTTGAGTGCATATCTGACATCGATGGATAATTCCCTAGGGGATATTCAGTTTGATTGTATCCCCACCATTTCCATACGGAATCAGAAGCAACATGTAATCCAATTGTAAACTTTTTCAGCTTTGGCATAACGTATGGTACAACGTGATCTGTGATGAAATCAAGTTTATTTTGACTTGTAACAGCCGCAAGTACTCCAGGACGACAAGACATTTCTGCTAACTTTGGTGAAGTGGCAAAACTTGATCCAAACATGCAGTCTGCATAATTTGTATAATTGTTCCATGAAGCATTGGGTTCACGAAATTGAAGGGAACCAGGTGGACAAAAACAGTTCACTAAAAAAGAAAGATTTGTGAAGCGAAAATTAGCATAAAAAATTACGTTGAGTCAGGGCATATGGTAATTTTAGAAGGAGATCAGTATCGTTTGAGACATAGTAATAACCATCACATGAAATACTTTGAAGTGTATTTGCAAGGACACCTTGTGAAGTTGCAAAATTTATTACAATTATGCAAATTCCATTTTGTTTTATATTGCTTGCAGTTACGTCGGCTCCTTGGAAGCCCGTTGGATTGTATGCAGCAGCAATAAGAATAATAAGCGGTCGGCGCTGACTTTTTTGTGAAACTAACAGGTCATATGCTTGTTGCAGAGCTCTTAAACGTATACTATAGAATAATTGAAGATGATTCAATATTTTACCCTTGAACATTTCCACCTTCGTCATCAAAACTTCCACGATTTGCAAAATTGAACAACGCATCTACAAAATCATCGTAATTTGTTGTATCTGTTAATTCATAATATGTTGTAATATCAGAAGCATATCCAATTATTGCAGTCCTTACTGTATGGTTTCCATCTTGTCCAAACGTAAAATCTTCCATGTATGTTGAAATTTCGGCAGCCAGTTGACTTAATTCACGCTTTGGCATTGATTTACTTGTATCAATAACAAAGACAATATCCAACCATGCTTTTGAGGTGTCGTTGGAACAGGGTGATCCAATAGCATTTGATTTTGGATCATCTGATACAGGTTGCATTGTTGAGGTCAACGTTGATACTGTAATAGTTGATGATGGTAATGTGATTTTTGGCGTTGTTGTTAATACACTTTTTTTAAATTTAGTGCAACAAAAAGTGCTATTATAAATTGCTGATGAAAATGGTACACCTTGAGTTTTTGTTAAGCATGGATCATTAACAGTAAATGGTTTGTAGTTGTTTTTGATCAACTTTCCATTTCTCATAATAACCCCACCCAACATAATTCCAAAATAATTTGAAATAATAGCACCATGCGCTTTTGTTGAACAAGGATTAGCTGCAGTGAAAGGTCTATGAATGCGTTTCATCAATGTTTCTTTTCTCAATATAATTTCTTCTGACATCCTTCCAAAAGAATTTGATGTGATTTCACTGTTAATTTGAAACATAAAATCCAATTGAAGGTTATGTAAACTATTCTCGACCCTTTTTTCATAAGATTGTTCAGAAGATGAAGTGTTGCCATTAAACAACAATAAAGTGCATATACCAAAAGTATACTGATATCCGTACGAAGGTGCTTTAACCAAATTTGTGATAATATTGAAAACGGTGCTATTATTGGCTTGTGATATGTCATAATTTGCGCTTATTATCATATTTGTACCGTATTCACAATCCACAAGTGAAGTTGTGCTTTGCATTTCTGTACATTCATCTAGAAATTGTAAAAGCTAATTATTTAAACAGTTAAAGCAGCAATTATAATAAACGCAGTGATAAATGAATTTCTAAGGATGTTATTTACAACCCATGTTTTTTGCAACTCTAACTTTAAACACGAACTTGCGTTTTTGAAAAATAATGTCGTAAAATGAAAACTTTTTAGGACATCTTTAAGTCATTTAAAAAAAGAAATTTAAAAAAGGCAAGTATTGGAAATGGTCGAAACGCCCTCTGCAGGTAAGTATAATCAAACATTTTAGATATCAACAATTTCAACATTCTTTATTAATTGAAAAAATGACTTAAAGAAATGAATTTATTTAGTTTGTAGACTTATAGTAGTAAATCCACAAACTAAATTAATTCAAAAAAGAAAACTTTTTTGTAATATTTGGGGACTATGGATTCTGCAAACAAACTTTTATTATCTCTCAAAATTTGTTTGCAAAATCTTTTTGTTTTTTAAACACATGAAATGATTGATAAACAAACCATCAAGGGCATCTGGAACTAGAATAGAGTCATATTCAGTGCAACAAACATATGAATGAAAAATAATGTTATGACCATGATTATCTAAAATTCAAAAATACATAAATGAAAATGATATTTAAATCATACATGCTCCATATAAACATGGATTATTTTGATCCATCATGTTAAAATCCAATCCATTAAAAATTCCTCCATCATTAATAAATAGCAGAGGTCCTTCACTAATATAATTACTATCATGATCGTTGTATCGAAAAATAAAGCGTGAAGTAATAGGGCCATTAGGAAATGCAAAAACACAAGTTTTATTCATATTGGTGCAATTTACTGAATACTCGGCACCAGTGTTTCCGTATCTAAACCACAATGGAGTTTTCCAATAATAGATGGAAGCATTTAAAGACCAATCTTTGAAATCTGTGACAGTAATCACGTTTGAGTATGTAACATTTTTGTTATCAACAGAAATTTGCATTTTAAAATTATATGAATATATTTCTGGCCCAGAAGTCCAGCTATCATCTGATTCCCATACAGTTCCAAAAAATGTAGCAGCTTTGCAAACTGGGATTTCACTTCCAAATGTAGTTTGACAAAATACCCCTAAAAGTATCAACAAAAGCACCATTTTTAACAACACCGGAAAAATCAATGATGTTTTAAAAGAAACCCATTTTTATTTTTTAGCTTCTTACCCTTTTTAAAAGCACTTCTTTTGTTCTTTTTTTAACACTGACATCATTCACTGTAATTGATATTGCTCAAGGTAATCAATCTTTTTTGAAAGAATTTTTTCTTTGCTGTTAAGCTCAATCAATAAATAACATTTTTTGATCAAAATACAATTAGCAAGCATTCGTTGATCTCATGTACTCTTTTATTTATTTATTCTTTTTAACTGAATTAAAAAAATATAAAAGAATTAATAACATTTCATCTGTTGGATTCATTAATGAAACAACTTAATTTTCATTAATGCATGCAACAGATAAAAACTAAGTGGTTTTATGTGGTTACAAGCCACAGTAACCTTGAGCTAGCAAGACGGGATAAGCTCGGGGGATTGACAGATAGATGAACGCGCTCAAATATTGGCATAGACAAAGTCTATTTTAAGCAGTATAATTTCGTTATATTTATTTATTGATTTTAAACAAGTCACAGATACCTCATACCTTGCAACAGTTGTAATTTATCAAGATGAACGAGAAGGTTCTACAGAAAGTGAATAAGCAGATTCCGACACAAAAAAAATTCCTTCAACTTTTTTTTCTAATTTTGCCTTTTTTAAAAATTTGTGTTTCTTTGTATAAACTGTCCCTATCTGTTTAGCAGTATTTTTCTCTGTATAACATTCTTTCTGGTGCTGGCACACATTCTTCTTTTTTATTTTTTTAAACTTAAAAGTAAATTGGCATTTGTATAAGCAAAGTAAATTGCAAGAATAAAAAATTTTGAAATGAGCAAACCAAGAATACAATGTGATAAAACAATAATAACCAATACAATGACTTTTTGAATCTCAGACAAAATGTTTTACTGTGAACGGGAAAGCCAATCAATTTCGCTCAATTTTTCCTGTGCAAGTCCAGAAAATGAAAGAATAGGAACAGCGTAATCATGAGCTTTTGTTGCAATTATTTCATCCACAATTGCTTCAACACGATTTTTGTAGACGTTTGAAATCAAAAATCGTGTTGAAGCTATTGCAGCAAACCAAAGATTGAATTTTGTGTGTTGATTTTTCTACAATAAGGAATTTATGTTTTAAAGAATTTAAAAAAATTTTAAAAAATCTACCGTTAAATAAACGAAAAATGTATCAATATCAAATAATTCTGAAATTCTAGATAAGTAAAAGTTGTTTGTCCCTGAAAAATGTGGGATTTCCAATAGCTGTTTGACAGTATTTTTTGTAATGCAAGAAGCGTTTTCGGTGTCATAGCCAGAATAAAAAATATTTGGTTAATAAAAAATGCTAAAATACTCACAAAATAACATCTTTTAGGTTTGGAAAAGTGGAAATAAGATTTTCTAACGGAGCAATTGTGTTATCTTCATTTTTAACAATGAGGTCAGCAAAATGAATTTTTTCAGTGTTTTCAGAAAAACATAGTAGCTCATTATATGAAATTGTAATATTACTAAGATATAATTCCGTTGCATCTATTCGATAAATTTTACGAAAAACAGTAGAAATAAGCTTGATAGGCGTACTACAAATATATATTTCATATTTATTAGTAATCCAAAATTTAGTAGAAAAGTCAGTTATATATAATACTTTTTGGATTAATATTATGATGGAAATATCCTGATAAAGCATGAAATAATTCATCAACAACAATAATAGGATTTTTGGTATAAAAGTATTTGCAACATTTAACCATTTTTTGATAACCGCGTGCTGATAATGGATTCTTTGTTATATAATATAAGATTGAATCAGGCAAAGACCAAATTTGTTGACAATAAGTACCTTGAAAATGAGCTCTCTTCGTAGGAACAATTTTTGGATTTCCAGCATTACGCTTAAGTCTTGTAGCAACAATCAAATGTAATAATGATATACATGTAGAAGAATTAGATGAATCCATCTTTCAGTTTACGAATCAGATATGACTTCTCTTATCCGTAAATTTTTGAATCTATCACAGTACTTTATTTATTACAGGTAACAAAATTTGACTTATTGTTTTATATTAATTCAAACAAAAACTATGTCTCTTAGGTTATAATTATGTCATTTTCCTTATTCCAAAATATATATAATAAATTATGCCTAAAATAACTCATTGAAAATAATCTCAATCTGTTTAGGCTGTGTGAGAATTATGCCTAAAATATTACTTTGTTTAACAAAAATATTTCTAAAGCACTTTTATTATTTATCAACTTTCTTTCATTAATTTGAGTATAAAGTTAATATTTTTGTATGCAATGAAACCTCAAAAATCTAATTTAATATTTTCAATATTATTTCTTACGGGAAGCGTTTTATTTACAGAATTATTATGGCACAGCATTGAAATGAAAAACAAAGATGAGCCACTTGTCTTCATTATTTGTGGGGTTGTAATGGTTGCAACATTTTTCAACATTTTGGCTTATAAGTTTTGTTGTTGCCTTTTTTATTTAATGGGAATTTTTGGATTTGTAAGTTCTCTTTGTTCAAAAAACCTTTTGGAAATTGTTTTCAGGCACTTTTTACTTTTGTACATGTTGTTAGCGTATTTCTCCAAATTCATGCATTAATTTATAAAAGTACGTAAAAATTTTATTTTTTGGGTATTTGTAAGATTTAAAGTAGGATTTTTTAAATCTAAATCTTTAAAAGCTATTTATTATGCCAAAATTTTATGATACATCTGACATTCGAACACTTTTTTACTATTACAACAATATTTTTTTTTCAAATTTAGCCATGTTTTTGAAACTTGATTTTCCACTTTTCCTTAATTTTGGGTTTCCACTTGGTTTATTTAGTCTAACTTCAACATTACATTGCTTCCGAAAAACATACAATGATAAAATAAAAAATGAAAACACTCCTATCAGTCTTCATATAGAAAATTATAAAAATTGTGTTATAATCTTTAATGTAACAATAATGCTTCTATGTGTTGTGGGTTTTTCATATGTGTTACGAAGATTCCCTCTTGAAACTTCAATGGTGTCACTTTTGATTCCAACCATTTTTCCAATTTTTAATATTTTGGCAATTTGTTTCAGAAATAGAAAGCTTTGCATTGTTGCATTAATTGGATGGGTAGGTTTAATTTTTTTTTTCAATTTTTTAAAAGTATTAAAAATTAAAATGTTTATTGTATTTAGGGAATTCTTGCTGCACTTTTTGTCGTGTTTTGTGGAGTTGTTATTCATGAACTTTTTTGTAAGTTTATTTTTTGGGATGAATTAAGGGGAACAACATACCTTATTTTGTCAAAAACCAAGCATTGCAATGGGCCCTTTAAGCAGGTCGATTCGTTTTAAGGATGGATGAAGCCGATGTCAAAACGATAAATGACAATTGGCATTTTTAATTTGCATGCTATATGAACTGAATAAGTTCCTTAAAATTTATAACAATATTTTTAGATTATCGTTACCGACATACTTGCCTTGACATTTACATCTTTGCCACAATTATATTTGCAACCTTAACATTTATTTTTGTTGGAATTGAAACAACTCTTCATCTTTATCGTAAATATGGAAATTCAGAAACAGACACAGAAAAATCAAGAAATTACTCCAAAAATGCAATTTCTAAAACTACCTTTTATCTTTGGCAATCTGCAAAAGGTTTTATGGTCTAAATAAAGGATATTGTACTCATGTTTAATGTTATCAGGGCTGTCCGGTGCTGGCTTCTTTGTCCGGTCCGGTTGCCGGTGCACCGGAAAATTTGTCCGGTTTCCGAGATTCCGGTGTCCGGTTCTTTTGAAAACTGTAAATTTTAAAGGAAAAAACAAAAGAAGTAACAAAAAAATCAATATGAATGGATAAAATCGAAAAAAAGTCTTCTTACTGCATTAACAAGAGCCTTTTGATTGCCATTGTGCATTTTCTTCACACAAATAAACGAAACAATCAATTATTCTTGCTCCGTTAAATCCGCAAACAATCAATTTTGCGAAAAAAAGTGTATGATAAATGCATGCACCGGAAACGGGAATCCGGCCAAAAATCAGGTATTCCGGTCCGGAGCAAAAAACACCGGAAAAATGGCCGGTTTCCGGTGTTCCGGTACACCGGAGAGCCCTGATTGTTATCATAAAAGAATTTTTATTACTAATTTTAGTCTAAAATTTGTTATAAATTTTATTGATAAATTTTTTTATGGTGAATACTGGCATACATTTAAAAAGAAAAATATAAAATTTGTTTATTTTTTCTAGTGGCCATAATCTTGACATCTGTTATCCAGTAATAATACAAACAATGCCTTTAATGCCTCATTAAAACTTAAGACAAAAATGAATGAACAGTACGCTCATAATAGCAATTAATTTGACGAGACAATTCATAGAGCAGTTTTTTTGTTGACTAGTATTCTTGCTATACAGCTGTTGACTATATTAACAAAGAAGACGATGAAAACTGAAAAGCTAAATTTTATATTTTCAATATTATTTTTTATCGAGGTAATATCGTTCACCGGTGTCTTGTGGCAAATCGACAAAGAAAGAGAATATGAATACCGTATTTTTGGTGTAATTAGAAAACACGTAACCAAGATTTTTGTTTTTTGTGGAGTTGTAATTGTTGCAACATTTTTCAATATTTTGGGACATAAATTTCGGCATTGCTTTTTTTATTTAATGGGAATTTTTGGATTTGTAAGTTTCATTTTGACGAAATCAAACTGATTTATGCAAAAAGTCAATTTTTCAGTCAATCTTTACCCTTGCACATATTGCAAATATTTTAGTCCAGATTTATGCATTGGTTTTTAAAAGTAAGTGCTTATTTAACTTTTGAAGATCACTGTAATCTCAGACGATTGAACATTCAAAAACGTGACATATATTTTTTCCCTTTGGAGCAATCGAAATTTTTGAGATTAGAGAAACACGTTTTTGAGTACATAATTTCTTAATATCATCCCATTTTTACTATATGAATTGAAAGCAGCAATAGTTATTACATTCCCTAAATTTAGGCAACTATTTAAACGATACGCTTGCTTTTGTTACGGATTTTGGTCTTCCATTTGGCTTATTTGGTCTACTTTCAACATTACATTGCTTTCAAAAAACTTACAATGAAAAAATGAAAGATGAAAACACTCATATCAATCTCTACATGAAAGATTTCACAAAATGTGTTACAATCTTTAATGCAGCAAGCATTCTTCCATTTGTTATGTTCTTTTCATGTCACGTACGAGGGGATAAATTTGAATTTACCTTCCTTCTACTTTTGGTTCCAGCACTTGTCCCATTTTTTAATCTCTTGGCAATTTATTTTAAAAATGCAAAATTATGTGTTGTTGCATTTGTTGGATATGTAAGCTTTTATCGTTCAAATTGGTTTTTGATGAATATTAATTTTACTTTAACTTTTAGGTACTATATACTGCGATTTCGATGTTATGCTTTGGAGGAATTATTTTAATATATATTGGTAAGATTTTCTGTCTTTGTGATAGTTAAAGAGGAGTAAGGATGTGCCCGGAACAAGAACTTTTTAAAAGTCTCTAGGCTGAAAAAGAGCCTAAGGAGTTTAAAGCAAATGTGATATCTTTATTTCACATTCTATTTACTTTCGTGGTACAGTTGCCTCAAAACTGAAATGCTTATAAACCATGTCTTCTAAAGTTATTTAGCAACAAATAAAAGCATAAAGTTACTAAATAAAAAAATAACAATTTAAATGTTTTAGATAGTTATCAAGATCTTCCCGATAGTGAATTCTTTACGCTTACAACACTTTTTGTAACAATCATTGCTTATACCTTTGTTGGAATTAATACAACTCTTCATATTTGTCAAGAACATGAAAATCAAAATACAGCTGAAATGGAATCATCAAAAAAGCCCTCAAAAAATATAATATCTAAAACTTCTTTTTATCTTTGGCAATCTTCAAAAGGCTTGCTTCATGGTTAAAATTAACAATTTTTCGTTAATTCTGCATGAAAAGTTCTATGATCAGAAATGGATTTCTTCATTACAGCCTTTGTTGAATTATTTTGTTTTCTTCTATACAGATTTGTTACTATAGAATAAAAACTTTATTTGTGCTGTAACATGTAAACAATGAGTTTTGGTAGAATTCAGAAAAGGCGGAACGTTTAAAAAAAATCATCAATGTCTTCAGACAGAAAGTGTTAGAAAAATGCAAAATAATGTTCTTGACATACTTGAATCATCATTCTTTGTTTTGACAAAATTTGTGGCATGTGTGATAAAAACGAAACACTTTTTCTTGTCAATAGCACTGTGTGTACTCTCTTTTGTAACAGTAAAAACAGCCATAGACCAATAATATTTCTTCGATCATAATCTTGACAATTTTATATCAATAATAAAACAAATGATGCCTTAAAAGCCTGATTCAAGACTATTTTTATTATTTTTGGTTAATCATCTCATAAATTATTCTCTTTGACAACAATCAATCTGAAAAATATTTCTTTTTTCAGATTGATTGTAGTTTATTATTTACCTATTTTTCATCATTTAATACTTGATAGTTGGTATATGCAGTTACAAATTATATAATTTTATAATTGTGCATAATGAAAGCTAAAAAATTAACTTTTATATTTTCCATGCTATTTTTTATCGGGATTATATCATTCACTGGATTTTTTTGGGAACACTTTGATTACTTTACTGAACTTCGGAAGTACAATGTGCAAATCTATGTTTTTTACGGTGTTGTAATTGTTGCAACATTTTTTAATATTTTAGCTTACAAATTTTCTTGTTGCATGTTTTATTTGATGGGAGCTTTTGGATTTGTAAGTTTTGTTTGGAGGAGAACCTTTCTAAAACTAGTTATTAGACACTTTTTACCCTTTCACATATTGGAAATATTTTGCTACAAATCCATGCAATTTTTTATGAAAGTATGTTTTTTAAATTTATTTGAAAAACGAATATCCAGTTGGAAACGCTTATAAAAATTAAAATTTTGACTTTCTTTTTTTATACCGTTTGCGAATTTTCAGGCAACTATTTAGATGAGGAATTTGTTATTGGTGCAAATTTTGGTCTTCCACTTGGCTTATTTGGTTTAAGTTCAACATTACATTGTTTTGAAAAAACATACAACAAAAAAATGAAAGACGAAAACACTCATATCAATCTTGGCATGAAAGATTACACTAAATGTGTTGCCATCTTTAATGCAGCAATCATCTTTATATTCGTTTTATATTTTTGTTGTTTGGCAAGCAAGTATAGAGTTCAAAATGAATATTTCTTATTTTTTGTTCCCCCTTTATTTCCAGTAATTATTCTTTTGGCAATTTATTTCAAAAATAGAAAACTTTCCATTGTTGTCCTTATTGGATATGTAAGTTTTTACCCATAAAAATGTTTTAAAATTTGTAAAACTTTTTAGGGAATTTTTGTTGCACTTTCGCTTTTTGCTTTAGGAACACTTGTTCATGATGCTATCGGTAAGATTTCCTGGTTTATTTAATAATTTTCCCGAATTATCACTCTCCTTTAGCAAAAAAGACTGTTTTAGATAGAGCTCTCTCTTTAAGCAAATGTTCTATTTATGTTTCTTATTTTATTGACTTCTGTAACTCAGAAACCCGAAAATCTAAACTTGAAAAGTAGTAAAGAACCAGGACCATATTGTCTTTTTTCCCAATAAATAAAAACCAAAAGATAATAAATGAGCGCAACGTTAATATCAGCATTTACAGATCATTATCCCTATCATTTTTTCTTCAATGAAATATTTACGTCGATCACAATTATTTTATCAACTTCAACTTACATTTTTGTTGGTCTTTTTACAACTGTTCATCTTTATCGAAAATATGGGAATCAAACTGCAGAAATAGAAGCGCCAGTACAGTCTTCCAAAAATGTATTTTCCAAAACTTCTTTTTACCTATGCCAATCTGCCAAAGGTTTTATGGCTTAACTAATCAGTTTTTACCGAATGCTGAAAAAATGATGACGAAAAGATTCTTATTATTTTTTTTATATCTTTCTTTGTTTTTTGTGATCAACTATTCATTTCAATGGAATAAAAATTTTTTAAATGCAACGAACATTTTGATGTGATACAGATTTTGCATGCTGAGTGTAATGTAAATGTTGCAGCAAAGCAATCCTTTTTTTCGTAAGCAAAATTTACAACTGCGGTAAAGATGTTTTTGGCACAGATTTGACCTCAGTTATTGATTTGAGAGATGCCGTGTTACGTTTGGGTGTGTTGGTTATGTTTTTCACTAGTGTAGTCAGTTTTTTGTTGATGGCATTTTTCTCAGCATTTAAACTTTTGGCATTATTTTCACATTCGCTTTTTTCTAAACGTTGACGATAAAAAATGGTATCAAGCACGTAACCTAGAATTTGATGCCCTTATGCTGATTTTTTTTTCATGATAGCGTGTTCATTTTTGTTTTCATTTCTATGCGTTGAGTATTGAAATTATAGTTTTAGCCTTTTTCCTTTGACATCATCAATTTCAAAAAAAATAAATAATGCGAGATCGGTTAGAAGAGTTACAACAGGTAAAAAAATTTTATTGAAGGGTTTCTGTATATCTTATTTGTTTCAGATGTATTTAATGGACAGCAGTAATGCTGTTGCAGATATTAATCGAGTACCCAAAAACAAAAAAGATCTCATAGGATTTATGAAGTGTTTTAGAAGAAGTACAAAATTCAACATCGAGGTGTTCATAGAGGAGTTTTTTAAAGAAGTTGAATTTTTAAAGCAAACTATAAATTTAATTTTCGAATATGTTGAAAACGTTAAAACGCTGCATTCAAATATACTCGGGAATCCTGTACACGATTCTGGTAAGTTTGTATTAAAATAGCTTAACTCTATTTGTGGTGACTAATCACTCAATTGTTTTAGAGCAAACAGAAAAGCTTGATGAAATTACGGCAGAAATTGAAAATTTGACCAAAACAGCTGTAGAAAGATTAAACAGTCAGTTACTTTTGACAGTATTTTTGTAAATACCAAAACCGAATTTTCAGCGATAGTGATTAGCATAAAAAACGATGATGACAATTCAAAAGCAAAATTGAAAATTCTTTCAAATCACTTTAAAGTGCTTTCAATGAAATTTGCTGCAATTATGCTCGATTGGAATGCAGCACAAATAGTTTATGATGAAAGACGTAAAAGAAGAATTCGAACGCAGTTGGATATTTGTAAGATAATTTAAAATTTTAACTTTGATGTATTGCATATCTATTATTCTAGCTGCTCGACAGTTGAGTAACGAAGAATTAGAAGAAATAATTGAAAATGGAAAACCTGGAACTTTTGCACATGGAATAATAACTGTTGAATTACAAGCTCAGCAAGCTCTGAAATTGTTAACAGAAGATGATGTTCAAAAAAAATTTTCTTCATTAACAAATCAAGAGAATATTGAAAAACTTCTAACGTGCCGTAAAGTTCAACTTTTTTGTATTCAGCATATGGATTTTATTGATAAGATTTTATTGTAACAGGAAAAAAACGATTACTGTATTGTAATCATTATTTGTTGAAAGAAATAAAAATTTGAAATAGTAATACTGTGATTATGAGGATGTGTTTTGCATTAATTTTGTCCATGATCTCTGCCGCTTTTAGATAAAGTATTATCTGTGCGCTTATTTTACTTGAAAAGTGTTAATAACAATTGTTATCAAAATACGCTATAAAAAATACCAAGGGCATCATTTAAGGCAAAAAATGAAGCTCGTTAAAAACTGTTATTGTTTGATTGCACTCGATTCTCGCTTTGAAGTTTTTGTCATCTGTGAAAGGAGCCACAAATTGTGGGAAAGAAAGATAAGACACTTTTTTCTTCCCCCAAAATTCTTCTGTTATCGTCAATAGCACTCGATGCCCCCTTTTTTGGAAGTGTTAAAAGTCATCGACAGATAATATCCTTGAGGTAACAAACTTGACATTTTTCTTATCGAAAATAAAACATAGTAATGTCCATAAGACATTTTGGCTAATCTGTATGAGAATTGTGCCCTAAAACAGCAATCACTCAAGAAATAACAAAAAAATTTTAAATGTATTTCTGCCAAAATGGTTTTCGTTCATTAACACTTGTTCAACTAGCGTAGGCGATAAACTCAATAATTATTTACAATGAAAACAGAAAAAATAAATTTTATATTTTCAATTTTATTTTTTATCGGGTGCATTTCATTCACTGGATTTTTGTGGGAAAGTTTTAAACAACAAAGATGGTTTAAAAACGATTTCTTTAGTGAAATCAAATGTTTCAAAAATGAAACAGAACTTTTTATCTTTTGTGGTGTTGTAATTTTTGCAACATTCTTCAATATTTTGGCTTACAAACTACGCTGTCCTTTTCTTTATTTAATAGCAGCTGTTGGATTTGTAAATTTTATCAAGCTTGCGTATTAAAAATGTGGCTGAAAATAATTGTTTTTAGATGCTGTTCACGTTTGTGCATTCTAGAAATATTTGGGGACAAGTCAATGAATTCATTTATAAAAGTAAGTGTTTTTAAAAATTTTTTCGTTGGGTTTAAGCAGACAACTAAAGAGAGAATAAATTTTAAACTTTGAGACATAATAAAGATGCAAAAGTTTTGGTTTGTGTATTACTTTTATATCAGTCAACTACAATATTAACTAATTTCCATGTATTTAGGCAGAATTTTAGATGTTCGATTTGTTAATGGTGTTTTTTTCGGTTTTCCACTAGGTTTATTTGGTTTGATTACAACATTGCATTGTTTTGAAAAAACATACAATGAAAAAATGAAGGATGAAAAACTTTTTATTAATCTTGGAATGAAAGATTACACAAAATGTATAACATTCTTTCATGCTGCATCCATATTTACGATCGGTTTATATTCTTATGTTATGGCAAGAGATTATGGATTTGAAGATAAATATTTTTTTGCTTTGCCTATTATTATTGCAAGTCTTGTTTTTGAAACCCAGTTCGATATGAAAAAACGTTGCGTTGTTGCATTATATCTTTATGTAAGTTTGTATTTATCAAATCTATTTTGACATTTATTTTAATTTTTAGGGAATAATTGCCGCATTTTCAATTATAGGTTTTGGTGCTCTTATTTATAACAATATTGGTAAGCTGTCTTGTGGTCTTTAATAATAATAAAAAAATCTGTTAGCGATAGAAGTACCACTTTAAATAAATCTTCTATCGTATTTTCACTGCTGTGATTTTGCAAAGATTCAAAACCTAAATGCTTAGAGTTAAAAACAATATTCTCGCTAATTTTTGTTTAAATACTTCACAATATTATTAAAAATAGTATTTCAGTGCACTATCATTCTCGATACATTTTAATGGATTTTTTTGGTTTAACAACACTTCTTTTGACCATTACAACTCACATTTTTATTGGAATTGCAACAACCCTACATCTTTATCGAGAAGCTGAAAAACAAAATTCAGAAATAAAGTCATTAATAACCTTCCCAGATTTTGTATCCAAAACTTCTACATTGCAAAAAAACAAAGATTTTCATCATTTAATTTAGTGGCTGTTTAATTTAAAAAAAACTTTTTTAAAATCACAGTTTTAAAATTTATTTTTTGTTTTCATTATTTCTTTGTTTTTTATGATTGTGGATTTCTTACAACAGAATAAAATCATTAAACCAATAATATCGTATGGGCAGAATCTTATATACAAATTATGCCTTTAACGACTCATTGAAAGCAATTTAAGAAAAATTGAATGAGAAATATCCCTGAAACAATAATTTATTTGATAACAAAATCTCTCTGTCATTTTCGTTTGTCTTTAGTATTAAAATTTCCTATTCTTCAATCTTAGTATACTGCCTGTATTGCTGCCGCATACGGCTCTAGATATAACAAATAAAAATTATGACGATGAAAATGGAAAAATTAAATTTTATATTTTCAATATTGTTTTTTATTGGAAGTATATTTTACACGGCTTCATTATGGCAAAACAATGAAATCAAGAAATCATATCAAACTGAATTTGCTGTTTTTTGTGGAGTTGTAATTTTTGCAACATTTTTTAATCTTTTGGCATATAAATATTGTAATTATTTTTTCTATTCAATTGAAGTTTTTGGATTTGTAAGTTTTGTTGTGGATTTTTTGTTCACATTTAAAAATTTCATTTTTCAGTCTGTCTTCGTTCTCGCACATATTGTAAACATATTCCTCCAAATTAGTGCATTGATTTATAAAAGTGGGTACATACTTATAAACTGCGCTGAATTAATGTAATTTTTACCTCTTCCCAAAAATTTCTTTTAAATTTAGGCGAATATTTGTACAAAGATTTTCTCTTTTTTGAAAATTTTGGTCTTCCCCTTGGCTTATATGGTCTCACTTCAACATTACATTGTTTCCAAAAAACTTACAACGAAAAGATGAAGGATGAATCACTTTTTATTAATCTTGGAATGAAAGATTTCACAAAATGTGTTGTCATCTTTAATGTTGCAATTATTCTTCCATTTATTATGTTCTTTTGTTTTTTAACAAGAAAATGGACGTTTGAATATCATTATTTTTTATTGGCGATTCCTGCAATTGTTCCAGTTTGTAATCTATTGGCAATTTATTTTAAAAATAGAAAACTTTGCATTGTTGCATTCATTGGATGGGTCAGTATATATATATTCATTTTTAAAAAGATTTTAAATAATTTTTTAGGCAATTTTTGTTGGACTTTCTGCCATATGTCTTACTGTCCTTTTTTATGAAAATTTCTGTAAGTTTTTTTGGTTAATAGAAAAAAATATGTCACTGCTGATATGATAGCATTGAAGCAGCATAAATAATTTTTGAACATTACAAATTATTTGAAGTTCGTTTGAATAATTGGGGAAACATTTAAAAATGCACCAGCCCATACTACTATGCATACTACGTCTTCACTTTGAGACGTTTCGGTTCATAACGCGTTATGAACCCAAATCTTTGTTTTTGTGCAGGGGATTTTTAATCTAGGCTTTATTACGGATAGGACGTGAGAAATAGTCAAAAAAAATTGATTTTTTCACCTTTTTTTCACATTTTCAGAGCGTTTAAACGTTGCAAATTTTGACACTACACAGGTTTTTGGCTTTACACAAAACTGACATAAAACTGAGAAAAATCAGCAAAAACTTTAAAAATGAAAAAAATCAGCGAGAAAATGAGAAAAATCAACAAGAAATCCAAAATTGAAAAAAATCAACCGAAAAATGAGAATTTTCAGCAAAAAGCTCAAAAATGAAAATTTTCTGCAAAAAACTGAAAAAAATCAGCAAAAACTTTTTTATTCTTTTCGAAGATTATTTTTGTGCAGAGAAATAGCGCCTCTTGCGCTGTCTGACGTCGTTGTGGACTTTGTCTTTTTTCATATTCCTTCGCCATGATAAGTAAACGCATTTTTGGTTGTTCTTAGGTTAATTTCCCATTTAATTTCTTTCTTTCTCCCGGGAAATATGCCAATGGATTAAATTCCAATGGTATAATAAATTTTGGATATAGTCGATGGATAACGTCGATGTTTTAACATAAAACAGAAAAAAATTTTAAAAAAAGTTTCTTGCTGATTTTTCTCATTTTTGTGCTGATTTTTTTCAAAAAAAATGAGAATAATCTGCAAGAAGATGAAAAAAATCAGCAAGAAAATGAGAATTATCTGCATGTGCTGATTTTTTTCATTTTTATGTAAGTTTTGTGTAATTTCAGAGACCTGTGTAGCACTGATCTTTTATTATCGAAAGTTTCCACATAATTAGTGCTAAAAAATGGTGCAGGGATTTTTCGATATCTATTCTCCATCTACCACTTTTGGGTCAAAACATGCTAAAAATCAGCTATTTTTCGTGATTATTAAAAAGTTATGGCACCTTCGTAAAATGACTTAAAAACAACTAATATATGATTTTTAAACATTTTTAAGCTATTTGGAATCATTTTGGCCATTTGTATGTTAACCGGACACAAAAAGAGCCCGTGTAATATTACTGAAAGAATTACTTATAAATCTACAAAGATTAATGTTTTTTAGTTGAATATCGCCCTTATCGACGTCAATCTTATGTTGAGGAAATAGTTATTTTTGCAACGTTTTTTTTGATCGATATTGCTTATAATTTTGTTGGAATTGGAACAACTCTTCATCTTTATCGCAAATATGGAAATCAAAATGAAATCAAATCTAAAAATTTTGTTTCCAAAACTTCTTTTTATCTTTGGGAATCCACCAAAGGCTTTATGGTTTAAATTGTCTATTTTTCACAAAATTTGTGTAAATTTATGTGCTCGTTTCTTTTCTTGTATCATCACAATTGTTCAAAATTTGCGAAAAAAAATAAAGTTTATTTTGTTGCAACTATAACTTTTGATACAGTTGTATCCAGAAAATACTGTGTACTTGAGAACTAAGAAAGCGAAAAAAGATTTTATTGTAGTGATCTCAAAAATACATTTGCCATTGTTGATCAGTTGTTGCTGTAGTGGAAATTATTATATTGGCTTACAAAAACATCAGTTAACATAGCAATAAACTTGGATAATAATAAATAATAATGTAGAAAGACAAAAACTTTTCACTTATTCTTTTTTTTATTCTTTTTCTATTACTGATAAATGTCAATGATGCATTCTTGACATTTGTTTGTCCAAAAAAATGTCTTAGATAACTCGTTGATAGCTATTAATAAACGAATGAACGAGAATTGTCCCTAAAATAATAATATAATATATCTGATAACAAAAATCTCTCGATTATTTCTTTTTGTGTCTTTTTTATTTTTCTTTCATTTGTTTTAGGGCATAGCCTGTATTCTTGCAATAAATTTACCGTGAATTTCTTATATAGTTGATGGCAATGAAAATTGAAAAATCAAATTTTATATTTTCAATATTATTTTTTATTGGAAGTATATTTTACACAGCTGCGCTATGGCAAACGCGTGAAGTCAAAAAATATGAAGCTGAATTTGTCGTTTTTTGTGGTGTAATAATTGTTGCAACATTTTTTAATATTTTGGCTTACAAATTTTCTCGGTGCCTTTTTTATTTAATGGGAGTCTTTGGATTTGTGAGTTTTGTTTTGTCAACACTAAAAATATGCTTATTTAACTGTTTCAGTCTGTCTTCACTCTTGTTCACGTTGGAAGCGTTTTGGTTCAGATTTATGCCATGATAAAAAGAAGTATGATTTAATTCTATAATAAATTTTGAACAGCTTTTAAAATTGCAATTAAAATAAGCTATGAATAACTGTTTGATAGCTAAAAAAACAGGCGCTCATTCAAAAATATAAACATTGTATCCAATTGTAATAAGCTTTTATGAACCCAGCACTTTTTAGTTATTTGTTTTAAACAATTAAATTATAAATTTAGGCCAATTTTTATATAACAATGAATTTCCATTTTTTGAAAACTTCGGTCTTCCTCTTGGCTTATATGGTTTGATTTCAACATTACTTTGCTTTCAAAAAACTTACAATGAAAAAATGAAGGATGACAACGCTTATATCAATCTTGGCATGAAAGATTTCACAAAATGTGTTGCAATCTTTAATTTTGCAGTTATCCTTCCATTCATTATCTTAGTTTTTTATTTAACGCGAAAATGGAGATTTGAGAGCGCATATTTGTTATGTCTCGTTCCAGCAATTTTCCCTGTCTTTAATCTTTTGGCAATTTATTTTAAAAATAAAAAGCTTTGCATTATTGGATTTGTTGAATTAGTAAGTTTTTTCTTTTTTCTGTAAAAGATTGTTTGCATTATTTGAATTTTTAGGGAATTTTCGTTGCGCTTACTGCCCTATTTTTTGTAGTTGGTTTTTATAATATTTTCTGTAAGTTTCTTTTATTCGTTTTTTCTCTCGAAGATATGATATTGCAACTGTGATCGCAGGAAAATAATCAACCAAAAGGCTAAAAAATTCCTAAATATGATATAACCAATATTTTTACTCATCTAATATTTTTTAGGTGAAGATGTTTCTTATCGCCGACGAAGCAGAGATCTTCAAGGCGAATTTCTTTTCGGAGCCCTGCTTTTCATCGATATTGCCTATAATTTTGTTGGAATCGAAACAACCCTTTATCTTTATCGAAAATATGGAAATCAAAATGAATTGAAATCAAAGAACATTATTTCCAAAACTTCTTTTTATCTTTGGGAATCTACAAAAGGTTTTATGGTTTAAATTGATCTATCACTTGATTTTTGCATTTGTTATTTATCGCTCATATTCCTTCTTTTGCTTTTGTTCAAAATTTATTTTTTAAAAAAATAAAGTTTATTACTTTGCAGCTATGAATCTCGTTTTACCACTATTTATTCGTGTACGTAAAAAGTAAATTAAAGCCTGTTACTTTTGTAAAAACAAATCTAATTGTGATAGTTAAAAATAAAGAAGGCTAAATAAAATAACTACTGGATGTCCAAATGAACAAAATCTCCACGGCTGCATTCTTGACATTTTTTCTTCCCAAAAACAGAACAATGCCTTAATTAACTCATTAAAGATAATCTTAACTATTTTAGGGCTAAATTGAATGAGAATTATTCCATTAATAAAAAAAAGAAAATCTCCTATATATTTATTTTACATTCTTTAGCCTTTGTCATTGGGATATACATATGGTTAACGATGAAAACTGAAAAATCTAATTATAAATTTTCGATATTGTTTTTTATCTGGGTTGTATTTTACACAGCTGCTCTATGGCGTTGGCGTATTTTTTTAAATACTCAAAAACATGAAACTGAACTCCTCGTTTTTTGCGGTGGTGTTATCCTTGCAACATTTTTTAATATTTTGGCTTACAAATTTTCTCGATGCTATTTTTATTTAGTGGGTGCTTTTGGATTTGTAAGTTTTTTGTTGACCAAAAACAGACGGAAGAAATTGGGTTTTTAGTCAATTTTTATTCTTGCACATATTGGAAATATTGTGGCTCAAATTTATTCATTGATTTATAGAAGTAAGTTAACTGCTTGAATTTTGAAGACTCCAAAAAATTAAATTAATTGAATTCATGTTTTATTTGCTTTCCATAATTTTAGCCTATTACTATGTAGACGACATACCTCTTTTCCTTGCAAATTTTGGTCTTCCTCTTGGTTTATTTGGTCTCACTTCAACATTGCATTGTTATCAAAAAACTTACAATGAAAAAATAAAGAATGAAAATACTCGTATCAATCTTGGAATGAACGATTTTACAAAATGTGTTGCAATCTTTAATGTTGCCATTATTCTTCCATTTGTAATGCTATTTTTTTATGCATCAAAGTATGGATTTATGACTCCGATGCTTCTAATTTTTCTTCCAATAATTTTCCCTGTCTTTAATCTTTTGGCAATTTATTTCAAAAATACAAAGCTTTGCATTGTTGGATTTGTTGGATGGGTAGGTGTTTATTCTACGAAGTTATTTTTGGCCTATATTGTAATTTTTAGGGCATATTTGTTATACTTTCAATTATATATTTCTGTTTAGTTTTTTATAAAATTTTTTGTAGGTTTTGTAAGTTTTAAGTATTACCTAACGTAATAACAATAATTTTTTCAGATGATTATGATCGCCTTTCCCTTGAGGATATATTCCTTTTGGGTACAATCCTTGTCTTTGACATACTTTTAATTTTTGTTGGAATTAAAACAACCCTTTATCTTTATCGAAAATATGGAAATCAAAATGAATTGAAATCAAAGAACATTATTTCCAAAACTTCTTTTTATCTTTGGGAATCTACCAAAGGCTTTATGGTTTGAGTAAAATTCAATCATTTCTGTAAAATACGCATTTGATTTTTTTGTTGATTATTGCTCAAATTCTCTATTCTTGTTTTTGTACAAAATTTATCGAATATCTATATAAAAATAAAGTTTATTGTTTTGCTGCTGTAAATATGAATATCTTTCTAATTAAATCTCAAAACAGTTAAAAAGTAATAAAAGACAGATTAGAAAAATTCAGCAAAACTTTTTATTTTTGATATTGTTTGTAGGAAATTAATAATATCTTTGCGGCAGCATTCTTGGCATTTAGCTGAACATAATAATGCTCTAAAAATCTCTTGAAAAATCTATTAATTATATGAGAATTAACTCTCTTAAATATTAAATTATTAGACAAGAAAAATTTCTTATCCATTCGGTCATTCACTATTTTTAGTATAGACTCTATTATTTAAACGCTGAAAAAATTTATGACAATGAAAACTGAAAAGTCCAATCTGATATTTTCCGTATTGTTTTTTATTTGGGCTGTATTTTACACTGCAGCGTTATGGCAAAGCGGTGAAGTCAAAAACTTTATACCAGAATTCTGGGTTTTTTGTGGAGCTATAATTGTTGCAACTTTCTTCAATATTTTAGCATATAAATTTCGGCATTGCCTTTTTTATTTAATGGGAGTCTTTGGATTTGTAAGTTTTATTTGGAGGAAATCAAACTCATGCTTATAATAGTTATTTTAGACACTTTTTGCTCTTGCACATATTGGGAATATTGTGGCTCAATTTTATTCATTGCTTTATCAAAGTATGTTTAAAATAGCTATCTATGGTGGTCGTTAAGCGATATAAATTTTGATATTGAGGAATGCAGAGTTTTCGTGTAGGGGAATGTTCTCCTTCAGATTTTCTCAGATATATTTAAAGGAGCCCAGTCATGCCGTACGTCAGTTAGTGCACTTCTCTCAACAGAGGGAGTAGACAAAGAGAAACATTCTTTTTTTGTTGCTTGATTTCTTATTTGCCAGAGTTGCGCATGTTTACTGGTCTCCTTTAACATTAATTTATTTTTTGGCTGACTAAATCGTTGCCTCTATTTTTTTAAAACTGAAACCTAATACTAACGTTCTTCTAATTGATTTTGATTTAAATATGCTCCTTAATGGATTTTTCTAAATTTAGGCAGATATTTGGAATATGAATTTCCTCTTATTGCAAATTGCGGCATTCCACTTGCCCTATATGGTGTACTTTCAACACTTTTCTGTTTTCAAAAGATTTATAATGAAAAAATGGAAGATGAAAACACTCGTATCAATTTTTATATGAAAAGTTACACAAGATGCATTACCATCTTTTATGCTGCCATTATCCCTCCATTCATTGTGTTCTTTTATTCCTGCATTCTAAAAAACGAATTTGACATTTCAATGTTGTCATTTTTGATTCCAACAGTTCTTTCACTTGTTGTCCTCTTAGCAGTCTGCTTCAAAAGCATGAAACTTTGCATTGTTGCATTTATTGGATGGGTAAGTTTCAATCAAATATTCTTTGGTTTATTTAGCTACTAATTATATTTTAGGGACTATTTGTTATATTTTCACTCCTACTTCTTTGGGATATTTTTTATAGAATTTTTTGTAAGTTTTGTTTTTTCTAGTAATCAGCGAGATACACAAAAATGTGTTAACAACAATATTAATTTAGATGACCGTAGTTATCGAGACAATTATCTTGGTGACGTATACATTTTTGGAACAATCATTTTGGCAGTTATTACTTACATTTTTGTTGGAATCCATTCAACTCTTTACCTCTATCGAAAATATGGAAATCAAAATACAGCTGGAATGGAATCAACAAAAAATACAAAAAAATTTATTTCTAAAGCTTTATTTTATCTTTTAGTATCATTTAAAGGTTTTATCTATGGAGTAAATTGAAGATTCTCTTCCACAATTTTTGCATAAAAATCACATCTCCAATATTATTTTTATTTTGTGTTTGCTAGTCATTGTTCGAATTCTGTTTGTTTGTGTTTTAATAAATACCAAAAAAGACTATCAGCGAAAGTACTGCAAAAGTCTAAAAAGTTAAAAGATTATTTTCAAAATGCTTGATGAATAAAAAACATTTTAAAAATTTTGTGGGAAAAAACACAAACACTGTTGATTTTTTCCAAGAAATGCGAGCGTTTGAAGAAAGAAGCATGACAATAAAGAGTGTTGCGTCTAACAATTTCCCCAACTACAATCCTGCAGTCGATAAAGCGTATTAAACTTTATAAACTCCAAAAGCGGCATTTTTTCTATGATCTTTCAAAGTGGTCGACTTCAACACCGCAGTTCTTTAAGTTTGTTGGACCTCATTTACTTTACCTTTACGTTGATAACAACTGCTTTTTTAGAATATTATAATATGAAAACTTTATATAAAAAACAGAAAATACGAAAGCAAACAAAAAAATAAATTAAAGCAGTGATCGAAGTAATGTTGATCATCAATGATAAAAAAATATAAGGTACAACATAGTTGGGATTTTTTGTATTATAAATTTCATATATAATTTCATCAAGACAATCCTTGTAAACTTCAGAAACTGTGCCAAAAGTGAGACAAAATTTCGTATATTTGTTTTTCTAAAAATTTAAAAAAAGAATGTAGACATATAAAAGCAATTATTACCTTAACAAAAGTGAAAAAAGTATCAATATCAAATACTTCTGGAATATTGCAGATAGAAAAACTGCGTATTTTAGTGAAATTGGAAAGCTGTAATAATTCTTTGACTGTATTTGCAGTAATAAGCGATAAATCAGAATCAACATTATTTCTGCTAAAAAAAGTAATCGGTAACAAAAACTTCTATAAAAATAGCTTACAAAATAAATGATTTAACTTTGGGAAGAGTTTCAACAAGTTTTTCTAACGGAACAATTAAACCATCTTCATCTCTTACAATTGTTCTATCAAAAGTAATATCTTGAACATTTGAAGAAAGAAATGAAAGTTCATTAAAAGAAATATGATGATTGCCAAGCTTCAATTTCCATGCACCAATTCGATAAATTTTTGGAATCATTGATGAAATACGAATAGAAGTACTCTTTAAACGTTCCATATCGAATATATCAGATATCCAGAGCTTGTTTGAAACTTTTGAAAGAAATTCCTGTTCCTTTTTCCAACGAATAAGACATTTGCCATTCCCACTACGATATAATTCTTCAGCAACAATAATAGGATTTTTTGCATGAAAATATTTGCAAGATTGAGTTAATTTTTGATAAACATTTGAAGATGAAGGATTCTTTGTCATATAAAAAATGACTGATTCGGGTAGTGACCAATTTTGATGAGAATATGGACCACGGAAGTAAGATTGCTTTAAAAAAGCCATAATTTGAATACTGCTATGAGTTGCTGAACAAATAATGTAGTTTTAAGTTTACATAATAAAAAGTTAACAAAAAAAGTTTTAATAGATACAGTACAAAAATTACTTTAAAAAAAGAAAAACTACAAGCTCCTTTTGCAATTTTTTTTATTAAAAATGCATAATTACAAATCGTTTTTATGAATGCAAACGACGAAAAGCAATTGAAAGGAAAAACTATAAAAAATGAGAAACAAAATTTTCTCTGCTTAAATGTACTCTATTCACACTTATTATCAGATACAAAAGTCCGCTGCTTTTGGAGGAATTGTTGTAATATAAAACAAAAATTTTTATGGTAGCATTTATTTATGCAACGAAATATAAGACAAATTAATAAAAAATCTAGCAAAATAAGATAAAACAACGTAAATGTAAAAGATGTATTTTCCAAGTGCAAACAAGTATGTATTATAAAGCTTCCAACATTTCTTGAAGTCCATCAAAATAAATTAGAGGTGTTTTGTAAGCGCGTTCTTCAGTTTCAAGGATTTCTTTCATGATTGCAACGATACGAAATTTATATGCTTCTGATGCAGGTACTAAGGTGAATACGAGTTGGAAATCTGTATGTTTCTGAAAAACTTAGTAGTATTATAATTAGTTCAAAAACAGAAAACTTACTTTAATAAACTTGACAAATGTTTCAATATCGAATGCTTCAGAAATATTTATTAACTTGAATTGAGCAATATTTGAGAAATGTGGAATTTTTATAAGTTCAGCAACAGTATTTTTTGTAACCATTGAAGAGAAATTATCAATGCTAAAATTTTAAATATAAAACATTAACAAAGAACAGATATCTTAAAAAAACTTACAGTTGAAAACTTTTTATTTTTGGAAGGCATTCAACGAGTTCTTCCATGGAAAGAATTGTACCATCTTGTTTCATTACAGTACATTCATTTAAAACAATCTTTTCAACATTTGATGAAAGAAATTTGAATTCATTAAAAGTAAGAATTTGATCACTGAGTTTTAAAGTTGCTACATCCACTTGATAGAATCGAGGAAGCATTAATGACGTACAATCCGACGGAGTATTTCTAACATAATTATCCAACAAATCAGTTATCCAAAATTTGCATTTAACATTTCCAAGTTCAATATATGTTTTAGCATTATTCAAAGAAAGTTCCCATTTCTTACAATTACAATCAAAATATAAACTTTTTGCAACAATTATTGGATTTTTGGCATAAAAATATTTGCATGTTTGAACTATTTTTTGTTGAACTTTTGTAGAAGCAGGATTCTTCATAATATAATAAATCAATGAATCAGGCAAGGACCATGCTTGACGAGTATATGAACCATTGAAATAAAATTGCTTCGAAGAAGTGATGACAGCTTTACATTCAGAATCAACAGCTGGTTCAGTTGAGACTGGTTCATCGGCTTCTGAATCATCAGGTAAAACAGGAGGATCTATTTTTCCACGGAAATAAAAAATGCATGACAGAATAAAAACATTAGGCTAAAAATGTTTTATTACTATTTTTTTACAAATATGCAAAAATGTAAAAATTCATAAAAATTTATAAATATTTTAATTCTCTAATGCAGGAACTCTGATTTTAAAGCTTTTCAGTAATAGGGAAAATACCGCTTTTTAAAAAAGAAACAAACAATCGCTATATAAACTAGTTCTTTTTATTGCAAAAGCAAGGTTGTGGCTTTTAAAGATATAAAGAAAACTTACAACAATCAAAAATTTCAAACAGTCAAATAATGTCAGCATTTTGAAATCTAAAAGTTTAAATAATGAAATCACTTGAATCAAAATCGAAAAATGCATTTAAGATAAAGGTTAGTTTTCGCGTTAATTAACAACAAAACTTTGAAGCTAAAAATGAATGAAACAAAAACAAATTAATAAACAACATCAACAAAAAAAATTATTAAATCAACGAAAAAACTTTATATTTTCCATATGGTCTTTTGAAAGAAGAAAAAAGAAAGCTGTCGAACTTTCTATTATCGACCAAACCATCGGCTTATGCACAAAAAAAAGATGCACAGCAATAGCACGAAAAAAGGTGCAATATGTTTTGTTAAACATTTTTGGTGAAAAAACGTTGCGTCTTTTTAGGAGAAACAATAACATGCCGTCTACCAAAAAGTTATTATGAAATCGAGATTTGTTTCTTTTAAAAAGTAAAATGTTCACTATCTGTAATTTTTTATCATTGCTGTTCAGTTGGAACAAAACATTTATAAAAATAAAAAAATAAGTACCATGCAAGAATAAGAAACCAAAAATCAACAAAAATAAGAATTCAACAATGATAAAGTGAACTAATTTTCAAATATTTTGTTCCAGTAATTCCATTAAAATAAATATATGGAGTCTTGTAATCATGATTTCTTGTTTCAAGAACTTCATCAACAATTGCTTCAAGGTGCTGTTTATAAGCTTGAGAAATAGTGCCACACCAAAGAGCAAATTTTGTACATTTATGCTTCTAAAAAATACAAAATCTTTTTAAAGAAGTAAAATTCTAACAAACTAAACCTTTAAATAAGCAAAAAACGTTTCAACATCAAACTTCTCGGAAATATTCATGAGCTTGAATTTAGTAATATTGGAAAAATGTGGAGTTTTCAGAAGTTTAGCTACAGTATCTTCTGTAACAATGGTAGAGAAATTATCAATGCTAAAATAAATGATATGTGAAACTGCAAACAATATTTTTTTTAAACTTACAGTTGAAAATGTTTTATCTTTGGAAGGCATGCAACAAGTTCTTCCAAAGCAAGAGTTGAGCCATCTTCTTTCATTACAGTACATTCATTTAAAACAATATATTCAACTTTTGATGAAAGGAACATAAATTCATTGAAAGTTAAAACTTGTTTATTGAGCTTTAAAGTTGTAACATCCACTTGAAAAAGATATGGAATAATTGATGAAATATGATTAGATGGCGTATCCTTGACATTATTATCCAACAAATCAGTAACCCAAAATTTCGTTTTCTTATTAAATTCAATAAATTTCTTAGCATTATCCAAAGAAATTTGCCATTGTTTGATTTTACAATTGAAATATAAGCTTTGCACAACAACAATTCGATTTTTGGCGTAAAAATATTTGCATGTTTGAACCATTTTTTGTTGAATTTTTGGAGTTGACGGATTTTTCATAATATAATAAATCATAGAATCCGGTAATGACCAATTTTGACGAGCGTATGAACCATTGAAATACACAGGTTTAAAAAAGAATGTCAGCCAATTTCGATGTTTTAGATCCAAAACAGGTATAATTGAACCATCAGATTGTGATTCAGTTGTATAATAAATTACCATTTTTTTCATTACAGTATCAAAACAAAAAGTGAATATCTAAAACATTTCCTTCAACTGCTTCGATTATCCCAAAAAATCTTACAGTGTGCAGACAATTTAAAAGATCAACAATTGTCAACATTTCAAATTTTATCAATCAAAAAAATAGTAACAAAAACGTCTTCTAACAAAGCAGATGACTGAATTTAAGACGGAAAAGATGTACGCCAAAAATATAACAGAATTATGTGAAAATTTGGAATAAAATGTATCAATGAATTATTAAATCATCAAAAATAAACACTCGAAATACTTTTTTTAAGTTCAAAAGAAAGCAATCGAACGTGGCTGAAATTTTTTCTTTTTGATTGACCGATCTGATTATACGCAACAATGGACGGCTTGCATTGGCAGGAAAGAAAAAAAGCAACATCAAGTGCGCAACATTTTTTTGGATATATGATATGGCTATTTTTTGCAAACGTCTATGCAAAGCTGTAACACATGTGTAAAAGGGTAAAACCAAAAGGGCTCTGATTAAATAAGTTTTGGGGCGAAATTTTTAAAAGAAATTTTTAAGATCACGTATGAAGATTCATAAAAACTTTTTTTGTGAAAATGTTACAAAATCGTGCAACACAGATCTCTTACTTTTCTTTTAATAAATACTTTATTTACAGTTTTATTTCTCAAATGTGAAAAACAGAATAGTTTCAAGAAATATAAAATGCAACAACAAACACAGTATAAACATTCAATGAAACATCGAAAACCAACAGTATCGCAAAATTCAACAGCCATAAAGGGCACGGAGTTTCGAAAATTTTGAGCTTCTCATTCGAGAGTAATGAATCAAAGGAATTTTATAGTTATGATTTTTTGTTGCAAGCATTTCATCAGTAATGGTATCAAGACGAAGTTTGTAGGCATCAAAAACCATTAAAAAGGTTATAATAAAATGGGTATGTTTGTTTTTCTGAAAAAGTAATTTCATATGTAATATATAAAAACGTGATTTACCTTAGCATAAACGAAGAAAGTTTCAATATCAAATGCTTCTGAACAATGTAGTATTCTAAACTCATCCAATTTGGAAAAGTGTTGAAGTTCCAATAATTTTTTGGCTGTATCTGTGGTGACAGAAGAGAAATCAGGATTATTATAGCTATAAAAAGGTTTTAATTACCAAAATATCTCAAAACAACTTACAAAATGAATGATTTAACATCTTGAAGAGCTTCAACTAGTGTTTCTATCGGAACAATTGTACCATCGCCATTTCTTACAATTGTTTGACAGAAAATAACTTCGAGAGCTTTTGACGAAAGTAATAAAAAGTCATTTAAAGAAAACTGATGGTCACCAAAATTTATTTCTGTTTATTTTTGAAGTAATTGATGAAATAGAACCTGATGTATTTTTCAACATGCTCATATTAAATTTATCTGTTATCCATATTTAGATATACTTTTGCGGATGAAGGATTTTTAGCAATACGGTATACAACAGAATCAGGCAATGACCAAATTTGGTGGCGATGAGTATCATGAAAATATACTTGCTTCAAAGCAGCCATTATCGGATAGTATCAATTATCACTAAAAATTATCGTGTTTAAAAAACGTTATCTAAAAATTGCAAAGTAAAATCTTTAATAAAAATTTAATTTTAAAAACCGAGAGCAAAAAGAAACCTAGACTGCTAATTTTCTCTATGTGGCTGAAGTTTTTGTTATGCATGAGCAGCTTGTTCAATTAAAAAATATTCTAGTGATTTCTTATTTTTATTTTACCTTCAATGCTTTTTTAAAGTCAGAAATTAAACCCTATAAAAATACTCATTCGAAACAAAGATATTTTGTCTGGCTGGTCTATATTTTTGTGTTTCTAAAAAATTTTATTTTCTTTCATCAAAACTATCGTAGTAACATAAATTAGATGTGGAGAATTGTTAATTAAAAGTTTTAATTGTGAGAAAATTCAAGTGCTTTCATGAGTTGCTTTTTGTCGCATGAAAAATTGCGTTGTCCTGTCGAAACAAACTATAAACTTCATTTCTTGATAGAAAAAGCAAAATAAATTTTTTGTGTTATATTTTTTTCAATAATTATTCTTTCGTGTGATTTTAAAATATTATAATAAAAAAATGTCTGACTGAATATTTAATTAAATTTTAGGTACACCAATTATGGGCTCCAAGAAGGAACTAAATGCTGAATTAATATTTGAGAAGATCAGAAATGAAGCTGATCAATATACAACAGAAGAAATTCAAATTTGGAATTGTATTAAACCAGAATTATTAGAAACCCTTAAAGAATATCATCCTGTTAAACGATTTGATTATCAATTTGACAAGAATCAAAGTGGAAAAAAACATTTAATTGTCTTTGAATTTGATGATGATAAAACAAAAGTTCGGCAATATTCTGAAACATACGGAAGACAATGGTATTGTTGTGAATGTCGTCGATTAAAAGCTGAAAAAACTTTGTTGTTTATTAAGTATGGTATTGTATTTGTTAAAAATGTTCATAGCTGTGAAGCACGGGAATATTCAAGTGATATGTCTCTTCAATGTTGTCTTAGAGGAGGAAAAGCTGATCCATCTGCTGTCGAAAATGTTGAATCAAATACCGATGAAGCTGGAAGTAGCAGCGAAACAACTTTTACCACAATTAAAGAATCACCTGAAGAATATACAACAGAAGAAATGAGTGATTGGGATTCAATTAAACCAGAAATTGATGAAATATTAAAACTATATCGTCCTGTGAAATTATCTGATTATCAATATGGATTGAATGAACAACGTCGTGAAAATTCTCGTTTAATTGTCTTTGAAGTGGATAATGATAAAACAAAAGTACGAGAATATTTTGAGGTTACGGTAACAACAGAAAAAGAATGGCATTGTGCTGAATGTAAACGCCTTGAAATTATGTCTAAGCGAACAGGAAATATATCATTAAAAGTAAAATCAAAAAATACTCGACTTCTTATCAAATTTGGAATTTTATTTGTTAAAAGGTGGCATAGATGCATTCCACGTGAGCTATCTGTTGTAATGTCAATACAAGAATTTTTCAAAAATAGAAGAACTGGAAAGAAATCATATCATAATGAACAAAAGAAATTTTTAAAGAAAAGCAAGAATTCAAGTAATGAATCAAATCAGTTCAATGAATCAGATGATGCTGCTGAAGAAACCTTCGAAAATAGTGCTACAGAAGAAATTGTTGAACATAGTGTTAATGACATTTTGGAATTTTTAAAGAATGGTAAGAATATTACATTTACTTTGTAATGTTTTAACTCTTAATTAACTTTTAGATAAAGCAAGCATGGCCACCAAAAAGGAGTCAAATGTAGAATTATTATTTAGCGAAATCAAAAATGAAGCTGAAGAATATACAACAGAAACAAATCAAAATTGGAGTTCTGTCAAACCAGAAATAATGGAAACACTTAAAGATTATCATCCAGTTAAAAGATCTGAATATCAATCTGATACAAAAATAGGTGGTCGAAAATTTTTAACAGTATTTGAATTTGAAGATGATAAAACGAAAATTCGTGAATATTCTGAAACATCTGGAAGACAATGGCTTTGCTGTGAATGTCGTAGACTAAAGCTTGGAAGAACTTATCTCTTGATTAAATATGGTATTGTATTTGTTAGAAATGTTCATCAATGTGAGCCAAAAGATTATTCATGTGATATGGATGGACAAAATAGCCTTAATGTAGCTACTGGAAGTAATAAAGAAGGTAAACTCAGAGATGCTTTAAAAACAATATTCAATTAAACTTTTTTAGCAGCTCAAAATAGCAGCAATACCTTGGAATCAACATTTTCAACCATTAAAGAATCACCAGAAGAATATACCACAGAAGAAATCCAAGATTGGGATTCAATTAAACCAGAAATTGATGAATTATTGAAATTACATCGCCCCATTAAATTATCTGATTATCAATATGGATTGAATGAACAGCGTCGTGAAAATTCTCGTTTAATTGTTTTTGAAGTTGGCAAGGATAGAACAAAAGTTAGGGAATATTGTGATATTATGGTTGCAGAAGAAAAGCAATGGCATTGTTGTGAATGTAAACGCCGTGAAGTTTTAAATACTAAAAGAGCAAATCCATGGATTGTAAAATCAAAAAATACTCGTCTTCTCATCAAATACGGTATTCTGTTTGTTAAAAAAAGTCATGCATGTTTCCCACGTGAAGTATCAATTGTAATGTCAATTCAAGAATTTTTCAAAAATAGAAGAACCGGAAAAAAGTCATATTATCACGAACAAAAGAAACTTTTAAAGAAAAGCAAGAATAATGAATCAAGTCAGTTCTATGATTCAAATGATGCTGCTGAAGAAACTTTTGAAAATAATGTTAGTGGCATTTTGGAATCAATGTTTGTCACTCGAACAGAAGAATCAATGATAACAACTTCATCAAATCCAGGATTGCTCATCAAAAAAGAAGAAGAGAATGATGAATATGATGATGATCGTATTGTTTTGGATAATGACGATGACGTAAAACCTACCGTTTCTAAAAAGTTAGTTTGAATTTTTATTTCATTTTTAAATGACCCTTTTTTAGACCAAAACTTGAAGAAAACGAACAACAAAATCAACCACATCGCTTAATTATCCAATATCCGCTTTAAATCTATGCTTATGATCTATTCCAAGAACAACGGGTACGGTAATAATTAAAATTTCAAATGGCGTTGTAGCTGTGTTGTTATATTTGTGTTTTTTTGTTACAAACTTTCTTAATAAATATTTATATTCCAGTATTAATTAAAATGGTTATCATTTATCATAAATATAAAAAACAAAATTCTTATTGTTTTCTATGACACAAAAAATCCAAAGGTATACTGTAACTACAACTAAAGAACATTTTTAACTCAAAAATTTTTTTAACGTTCACAAGTTGACTTATCATCTGATCTATCTTTGGTAACAAATTAAGTACTATGGCAAAAAAAACCCAGGAGATTCAATTTTATTGATCGATGAATTTAAATTCATTTATTTCAAATAACACATAAAAATTTATTTAGCACACCTTCATGCAAAGAAGAAAATTCAGTTCAAAAAAAACAAAGACAAAAAAAACTAACACAACTACAGCAGATATTAATGCGTAATTTTAGAAAGATTCATAATTTCATTTTCTTTATTCTTATCACTATGACGAACATTAGGCATATAATCACGAGCCATAAGACATGCAAATACAGTCATACACATTTTTGGATTCACTTCTGTAATATGTTCTGGAAGAGCATAAAGTTGTGCACCAATTTTTCGGCCAGATGACAGAGCATATTTTGCATTTTCATGTTTTTCCTAAAAGAAAGAAGTAAATCATCAACATGATAATACAGTATCCCCCAAAGACAACACTATATATTGGTGATTCCTTTGAAGGGATGTGCAGTCAAGAATGTTCACGCAAAAATATGACAAGAACTATAACAAAAAAAGTCATATAGTTACAGTGCCCCCAGAGGTTGGCAATGGTAAAAAGGGAATTTGCAACCCAAATATTAAGGTGGTTAAAATATTTGGGACAACATTCACTAATATTTGGGATGGTTAAAATATTTGGGAGAAATTTTACCAATATTTGGGTTGTCAATTAACCGCATACCGTTGGCAATCCCCATGACAAAGATCTGTATCCAATAAAAAAACAAACCTTATCATTTCGACCAGATTGTACTAAATCATAATTAATCATACCAGGATAGATTGCATCAATTAAATCCAAAATTGCACGAGAATTTGAGATTGTTGAATCAGCAAAAGATCGAATAGAACTTGATTTTTTAGCTTTCTTAAGCTTTCCATTAACCCATTCAATAATTTCTTTATCAGTTGCTAAATGACTTCCTGCTTTTGTACATTTTGCCAAAATTGCAAGCGTATATGCACGCATTAATTGCCATACAAGTGCTAAAAAAAGAACAAAATACAGTAATCAATATATAAATAAAGTCATACCCAAAGTTAATGTACGATTTCCATCATAGATATCTTTTCCTTGAATTCCAACTAGCGAAAATTTAAGCTCTTTTCCAAGTTCAATTGCATAATTACAATTTGAAATTTGATCCATCATTCCTTGTAGTCTACGAAAAACTTTTACAACCCGCTTCCAATTTACTATTCCTTTTTTAATTACATCATACAACTAAAACATGAAAGAGTAAAATTTAAAAGTACAAGTTTAGCAATAAAACAATCCTGAAAGATAATAAGACCATTGCAAAGATCATTATATAAATATTCAACACGAGGTTCAACACCAAGAGAATTCATCCAATTCTTATATGTTCTTTCTTCAAGTGTTTCTCCAGCTGCTCCTTCAGCATTATCAAGCATATTTTCAGATGAAGAAGAAGGTTCAGGTAAAGCAGGATATTTATTGAAGAGATTTGCGATGAATGCTAAATTCAACTTGTAATTTCCTTCTACAACATCTTGTGGAGTAACAAATGAACGACAATCAATTTTTGCAGCTTCATTTAACATTGCTTCAGCACGTGCAAGACTTTCTTTTTCATGTAATGGTGCAAGTGTTACACCAGCATCAGATGGAGCAATTTGATTTAATAAATGTGTATAGATTGTTGAATCAGCAATATCAGATGTAAAATTATTCATTTTTACATTAGTTTTGGCCTACAAAAAATTAATTAAATACCTCGGTGTAAAAGAAGAACACATACATTTGCTAAATGATGATTAACCCAACGAATAAGAAGCTGTTCGGGTGTAAGCTTACGAAGTTCATACCATGCTTTACCATCACCATCAGTTTGTTGGTTAGAAGAAGAAAAACCATCTTTACCACCACCATCCACATCATTGATTAAAGTAATCATTGCAGGCATTTGTTCAAAATTAATACGACGAAAAAGACCAAGACGAATAATTTGCCAAATAATGCCCAAGACAAGATGTGGCTTTCCTTTTGCAATATCATCGGCATCAATATTTACAACATTACAACCAATTGCTGAGCAGCTTGTGATAGCTAGCACCAAATTTTCAAGCTTTGAATATGTATTTAAATTCTTTTTATTGATTGCCCGTTCATCAATAGTATCAGGTTGAGCAATATTGATTAGCTTACAAATGATAAGGCCATCTTGAACTTTTTTATATAAATCACCATTATCTTTTACAACTGGAAGGAGATGCTTTAAATCGACATCTTCACCAAGCTTGTCATTAATCCATGATGAGAATGCTACTTCTTCCTGCAACACAATGTAAAAAGTAGTAGTTACAAAAATGAAACAACGGCTTACAGCAATACGAATGGTATGAATAACTTCATCAGCACCATGTCCAGCTATACCTTGTACTTGATAAGATTCTTCACTAACTCGAAGAATACCTTTTTGCCATTGATTAACATGTGCTGATTTTTCTTCCATAAGAGAGGAATAAATATCATTTAGCTGGACCATTGTAATCTTTTCATTGTTATCACTACCATAGCGTTCGAGCAAATCACGAAGCTGATAACCAGGTACATCAAAACCACAAATAATTTTTAGTGCTTCACCAACATCTTTTCGAGGAACATATCCTTCACCATCCGTATTAACCTGAAAAAAGCGCTTATATAAAAGAGTAATTATTGTTTAAGGAAAACAGACCGTTGGATATCTGTCATCTAATTTACCAAACATTTCAGGTGTTATAATCATTATGAATTTAGTGTTGTTGACCTAGAAAATGCTGATAATTAGTTATTAATAATACACGTCGATAAAAATTTACGTAAAAATAATCAAAAAGAAAAACACGCAACAAAGATGAAGAACAAAAAGTGATGAAAAATGTTTTTTCAGCGACAGAAAAAAAAACTTGTTCGACATTTTTTTAAAGGCCACAAGAAATGTTCGTGTTGAAACCAACGTCTTCTTTTATCTCGCAATAAAATTTTAAAATAATTTTTTTTGTTCAATGCTAAAAACGTCAAGACGAAACAAAGATAAAAATTTTCAATTATCATCAAACCTGTCCTATCATCGTTGTATAGCTGGTACATTTTTGTATACATGTTTTTTTGTAAATAGTTGGTATTTTATTGATAAACTTTTGTTACTTTTGAAGCGGATTAATGTTGTTACAGTAATCCTTTATAGCAGATCAGTAATGTTTATTCATAAAAACATTTTTTTTATCAAAAAGCAAATCTCTTTTAAAAAAAGCATTTTCCGATACAGTAATCCGTCTTTTATAAGACTAGACGTTAAGCGGGCCTTCGGCCCGCCATTGATAATAATAAAGCAACTTAAATTTTTTTTTGTTTTTACTACCCTGATATATAAAGCGATTTCTTTAATGTTTCTATCAGTCCCCCAGTTTGCAACAATCTCAAGTTTGAAATCCCCTTTTTTGTCTTCAAATGCTTCTCTGTCCCTCACAACCAACCAATATGCTTCTTCCCTCCCTGACCCCCTTTTTATCGCAACAAAACTGCCCATTTTTAAGAGTTCACACAAAGATCTTAAAAATCCTTTATTCAAAGATATAAAACATGATGGAATTCCCTTTTGAGTTTTAAAAAGATCTCTTAAAAAAAGGTCCTAAAATGTACCTGTATCCTACAATCATAGCTATGGAACACATTTCACTAAACTCTTTTCATATTTTTCATGAAAAACTCGAGAACCTCGAAATAAGATCCTCAAAATTTTAGCCATAAGATCCTGATCGTATCCCTTCATCATTCGATTCATTAGCTAACCCTCAGTTGGATTCGATCTGTACTACTTTTTTTCAGCAACGTTTTACAAAAGCACTGTTTTATGCAAATTTCATGTATTTATTTATTCTCTTTTTTGTGAATGAAAAAATAAAAACGCACGCACAAACCAACCAACCAACCAACCAACAAACGAACAATCTCCGTTTATTGGGAGGAAAGGTGAAAACAAACAACTATAAAAAATGCAATCAATCTGGTAAAAAAATTTCAAAACCGGAAATATTAATATGGTACAAGATTTAAGGCAAAAAAGTTTTCAAATAAATATAAAAAAGTTACAGTAAAATTCTAAAACAAAAAATAGAAAAACAATAGTTTTTAAGGTGATAAAAGATTGATTGAAGAAGAGTCCATTTTTGGAATAAAATTTGTTTAATAAAAAAGAAACACGAGTTGAATCACGAGAATTACTTTCTTATGTGGAGAAAAGGATGTCTCTGAAAAAGTCAATTTTAAGACAATTTTATAGCAAAGCTACAGTAACCTTTTTTAAAAACAAAAAGCATTCCTTTGAAAATTTTAGGGTTATCTTCTTTCATTATTATTATTTGTGAATTTGTTTGTTGCTAAAAAAAACTTTGTTGCGGTTGTCGCTGCTTATTGCTATGGTAAATCTTTGCCAGAAGTTGATTCCACTGTTGTATTGAGTACAGAATTTGTTTCAAATGTTTCAAAATTTAAATAAATAACCTTAGGATCCTACGACGATTTTTTCCGTTTGTTTGCGTGAGCCATCTTTTCTTCTTCGAATTTTTCTTCGACGTTGTCGCTATTTTTCATCTTTTGCTTTATATTGTTAATATCAATTTCTTTAAGAATTTTTTCTCCGCATTTGTTTTTATTAATTATTCATTTTTTTAGTCAATATTACTAAACTGATATTCAAAGATGGATGAAAATTCCTATAAAGATTTTATTGATAAACAATTAGAAGTTGCTAAAGAATCAAAACGCTTAAATGAAGGCAGTCCTAAACCTCGACCATCTCGAAATCCATATGTAGAAGCAATGAAATGGCAAATGAATGATTTACAAGCTAATATGCAACAAGAACAAAGTAGTGATTTGGTTCAAGCAAAGACTACTATTTTATCAGGTTTGTAAAAACTGTGATATTGTATTTTAATTTCTTCATGTTTAAGCTGATATTCATACTTCTAAAACACCCTTTGAAGAATTGAAAGCAATCAAATTACGGGATATGCAAGTTCCAATGGCACATACTGGTCGATATCTTGTTTGCAAAGTTATTGGTAAACCATGTGCAATTGTTGGTGTTAATATGTTGATTCAAGATTTAAATGGTATGATAAGCAGATGCTTATCGTTTTTGTATCATTCTTTTTTATACAAACAGTTGTTTTAGGTGATGTTGAAGAACTTGCTTTATATAATTTCCGATATAAAATGACTGACGTTGAATGGATTCCAGCTGGAACAATTCTTATCATTAAAGAACCATGGCTACGATATGGTGCACAAAGTAAAATTCCTTCAGTTCGTGTTGATTCACCAACTGATATTATCTTTGTTGATCCCGCAGATGAAGAATTTTTGCTTAAAATTGGTGCAACAAAATGGTATGCCCTTTTATTAAACTTATCTTTATTACAGTATGCTGTTTTCAGGTATGAACAAGTATCAAAAGATGCCGAAATATGGCGAAAAAAAGGAAATGAATGCTTTAAAGATGGAAAATATGAAAAAGCTATCTTCTTTTATGATCGTGGAATTCGTTTTAATCCTAAATCAGGTGTTTTATATTTAAATAAAGCATTGACATATTTACGAATGGATGCATATTATCAAGCATATGAATCTGCAAAGCTTGGAATGGAAAAGGGTGGAGATCGAGAAAAAGCTATATTTCGGCAAGTTTTCGAATATGAGCTAATTAAATTTGATAATGAACATTTTTAGCATGGGTCTTGCAGCATACGGTATGCGTGAATGGAAACAAGCTTGTGATCACTTTGTACAAATCATAAAAGAATTTCCTGAAAATATTGATGCTCCAAAAGAATTTAAGCGTGCCACTGCTCGATTAGCAGAAGAAAAATATGGAAAATTTGATTTCAAAACCATGCTTCTTGAATCAAAAAAGGATAAACCAAATGTTGATGCTGCAGATTACGTGGGACTAGTAAAAGTTGCAAATATTCCTGGAAAAGGTACATCTTTTATTTCTTATAAATGGCTTATATTCTTAAAATTGATTCTTAGGTCGCGGAATCGTTGCAACTGAAGATATCAAAGAAGGCACATTACTTGTTGTTGCAAAAGCATTTGGATCTGGATATGACAGAGATTTTCCTGGACATTTATTTTCAATTAATTTAATTCGAAAAGATGCTGGACATGCTAATCAAGTTCTCCAAGTTATTGATACAATGAAAAAGCTTCAAGGAAATCCTCAAAAAGCAAAAGAAGTTTATGATTTATATTCTGGCCCTGATTCCTTATTTGATGAACGAATTCCATTTGGTACGTTACAGAACCTTTCTTTATTGCATTACATTTAAAATGTTGTTATTGTAGGTGTTATCGATGCTGCTCGAATTCAAAAGATTAGTGCGTTAAATCGCTTTGCATCAGATGATATGAGTCAAAGTGGAGAATCAATTAGTGCTGAAAGATTATCAGAAAAAAGCGATAATTCTCACTTATTTATTTTTCCATCGTATTTCAATCACGCATGTTACGGTTCGTTTTTTTCTGTAATAGATTTGCTTTCAAAAGATACACTATTTCTGTCTTCAAAAAATGCTTATTCAAATTTCAATATTCTCTCTTTTTTAGCTAATGCTGTTCGAACCTTTTATAATGATGTTATGGTCATCCGTGCAGCACAAGATATTAAAAAAGATGAAGAAATTTGCCTTACATATATTTACACTTTAATGGATTACGCTGAAAAAAAGAAAAAGCTTAACAGCTGGAAATTTTCTTGTGATTGCAAACTTTGTAAAGCTGATGCTGCTGATCCACTTTGCTCAAAAAGAAATAAAATGTTTCAAGATTTTTTCGAATATGTTCGAGCAAATAAAAATTCTCCTCAAAGTATCATTACCAAAGGTGAACGTGTTTTAAAGCAGGTAACAACAATTTTGAGCATAAAAGTTTTGATTGATTTAGGCTTACTTATTTTTAAGATTCGCGAAACCTACACCAAACGAAAAGAAAATCAAGTGGTTTTGGCTGAAGTTCTTATTCTTTTAGCAAAATTTTATTTTTTTAATGATAACTCAACCAAATGTATCAAATACTTGGAAGAACTTTTAACTTTAATGGAAAAGAATCCTCTCAAATATGGTTTAAAACTTGAAAATGGTGTTGTCAATCTTGCGTATTGTTATTTGTCAAATGGAAATGATGAAAAATTTAAAGAAATGATTCAAAAAGCAATGAAATTATGTTTTTGTGAAGGTGATGCTGATCATTTTATAATTCTTTATCCTCATCTTGCTGAATATATGTCTTTAATTTAATGACTTTGATTTTACTCTAAAATTTTGTTTTTCTTTTATTGTGATTACTGTAACTTTTTTTTGTTTTTTCAAATTTTTCTATTTTTTGAAACTTGTGTTGTTTTGATGTTGCAGTATAAGAATAAATTTAAATTTTTATGCAAATTTTGATTGAGGGTTTCTCATTTTTCGCCAGTAAATAAAACATTTGGATTTTCAAAAAAAATAGTAATTTTTTAATAAATATAGCCAGATTTTTCCTGTACTTTGGCAACTTAACAAAAGTACAGTAACCACTTTTCATATGCCACAATATCAGGCTTCCAACAACTGTAATAACTCCATTAATTTACTTTTTTGAAAATATTCTTTAAAGTTGTATAATAAGTTTAAATGAACAAAATGCAATGTTAATTTCTCGTTTCCACAAAAAAATTGCCAGATTTTTTTAACATTTTTTATTGACTTGTTTTCAAGAAACAGTTAATTAACCGTTACAGAATACAAATTTTGTCAACAAAATTTGGACAAAACTGAAGTACAATCGATTTTTTAAATAAAATAGGACAAATTGGGAAAATGAAAAGATTTTCATAAAAATTTTTCTCTGCTGCTGAAAAAAGCTTTTAACTTCATTAAAGGTTAAACGGACATGTTGAAAAAGTCCCAGGTTTATTCAGGGTAATCTCAACACGATTTTTTCATCCTCGCTTAAAAGTAAAAATTGAGTAATCTAAGTAATCTAGCACGTTGGAATCACTTAATGCATTTTAGGGAAATAGGACTTTCTCGGAAAATCCTGAACTCAGATTTTACTTTTATGTAATGAATCTTATATATTCTGAATCAGCAGAAAAAACTGAGTCAGATAGTATATAATTTGTTTTAATATGTGGTTTCTATAAAAATATATCGACGAAATACTTCAATGAATCGTATTTTCTTGAAAAACGTCTTTTTAACAGATTCTGAGCTTCTGGTAAACCTGTATGTTTAAAGCTATATATATTTAGATTCAGCATAAAATTTTGAGAAAGATAGCAGAGAGTTTTTTTAAATATCATGTTTTTATAAAAATTTAACGGTAAAAAACATGAAAAAAATGCATGTTCCTAACAAAACTTTCTCAACCGATTCTGGGATTCTACTAATGTTACATGATATGAGCCTTGTATATTCTGAATCAGCAAAAAATTCTGAGCAGGATAGCAGCGAGTTTTTTTAAAAATAGAGCTTTTAAAAAACGTAGGCGTTGAAAGTATTTATTGCAAAAACGCTAATTCCCCTTTGATTCCAACGTGCTAGACTTCGTTTTTTCTTAATTATTATTTTGACCGTAGAAAGTGGTTTGTGTTAACAAACGTGACCCATATATGTTTTTTTAAAGAACATATGTTGTGATTTCCCTGAATAAATCTGGGATTATTTCTTCTATGAAAGCAACGCGTCCCTTTAATAAAATTATTTTACTTTGATATCTTTATTATAAAGTTTAATTTTCAGATGCTTTCCATTCCATTTGCTTTTCAGTGGTCAATTCCAGAAGATCGCTTATTATCTTTGAAAGATTCGAATGGTGGAAGGTTCAATTCTGCTTCTGTTACAAATATTCCTGAATTTGAATATTTTTTGCAAATTTGTCCCAATGGAGATGGCGATGAACATCGTGGAGAAACAGGAATTTACTTATATTTAAAATTTGGAAAAGTTAAGAAAGTTGAAGCTGATTTCACTTTTGCAGTTGAATCAGCAGACTATAGCACATATGGTCAAGCTATCTATGAAAAATCAATTGCTTTGGGATATCGCTTTTGCAAAGCTGATGAATTTTTTGATCCAGAAAAAAAGTATATCAGTGATGGAAAATTTACTGTAAAAGTTAATGGAGTATTTAAATTTGAAAGTGAAGATGCTCCAGATCTTATCAATGAACAAAAATGGTTTGGTGGAGAAATGGGGGATGACTTATGGCAAAAAGACGATACAAAAGATTTTACAATTATTACTAAAGATGAAATGGAAATTAAAGTAAGTCAATTACGTTGAACTTTGAGTACTACATTTCTTCAATTTTAGACTCATAAGTTTATTCTTAGAACTCGATCTCAAGTTTTTGCTAAATTATTGGATTCTGATAATTATAAAATTTTTAAATATTACTCTTTCAAAGTTGTTGAAGCAGCTCTCAAACTAATTTATAATTGCAATTTTACAACTTCATTATCATCTCAAGAATTAACGTTACTTCATTCTTTCTTTTTGACATATGATCTAAAAACTTCGATGGTTTGTATTTTTAATATTTTTTATAACAAATAGTCATTTAAATCTTTTAGGCCAAAGTTGAACTATATTTGATTGATCAAATTTCTGCTCTTACTGTTTGCAATCTCACAAATAATTCAATCGTTCTCCATTCATCAAATCTTAAAGAAAAATGCATTGAATTTTTAATGGGTGCCATTGCTTCTAAAACTCCATTAAATGGTATTCAAAAACTTGACAAAGATGTTGCATTAGAAATTCTTGAAAATTCGCTTTATCGATATATCCAAGATATTTTTGCGGCTGGAAATGAACAACAAAAATGGAAAGGCGGTGAATTAGGAGATGATTCATGGAAAACAAATGATACAAAAGATTTTTTAATTATTGTTGATGGAAAAGAAATTAAAGTAAGTAAATATTCTTAATATTTTTAAAGAGAATCTTCATAACAGAGGTCTCGTAATGGCACTCAAAATTCGAGTCTCAAATAGTTTTTGGCTTAGCACATTAGCTTACGTCATTACAGCAAAAAAGTTTTTTAGGCTCATAAATTTATTCTTGAAAATCGATCTGAAGTTTTTGATGCAATGTTGAAATCAAATATGAAAGAAACAAAAGAAAATAAAATGGAAATTACAGATTTCCCATTCAAAGTTGTTGAAAGTGCTCTTCAAATTATTTACAATTGCAATTTTGTTTCTTCATTATCTCTCGAAGAATTACTTTTACTTCTTCAATTTTTTGATAAATATAATCTCTTGACTTTCAAGGTATGCTTCATTTTTTCTTTTACAAGTGTATACATGAATGTTTTAGGCTAAAGTTGAATCATTACTGATTCCTCAAATTTCTGCTTCAACTGTCTGTCGTCTCACAAATGGTTCAATTTTTACGAATTCTTTGAAACTTAAAGAAAAATGCATGGAATTTTTATCTGCTGCTTTTTCTTCTAAAACTGTTTTGAATGATATCAAAATTCTTGACAAAGATATCGCTTTAAAAATTCTTGAAGATTATTTTTATCAAATTGTTGATACTGAAAAAGTATAATACTGTTCGTTGTTCGTTTTTTGTTTTTAAACTTTTCAATGTTTTCATTTTTATACATGTTGTTTCTTTACTGGTCTTTTTTACATATAATTTTTATGCGTGTTTTTGAATAAATAAACTGTTAAGAATTTTTTTAAATAGCCCTGTTTTTAACATGATCATCACAAAAAAGTTTTGGCAAATAGAATAACTTTGGAAACCTTTGTAATTTTATTGTTTACTAATAACACTTAATCTCATGTTAATCTGTAGCCAACATTGATCCTACTTATTCTGAGCTTTGATGCTGTTTAATATTGCTAGCAAAAATTAGAATGACAACACCATGTTAGGATGTCTTTAACGATAATATTATTTCTAATTATTTATTTATTATAATTATAATTACTGATTATTCGTAAAAGGACACTTGGTGGAAGCTGCGTTTATATGCCAACCTCCATGCATGCTTTTATCTTGAATGCAGCAAGTGATATAAACGCAACTTCCATCAAGTGTCTTTTCCACCAAGGGTCCCGCGTCCCTGATTATTTATTTATTCATTCTTTTTTTATAAAATAATAATCTTACAAAAGTTTGCTCAAAGAAAGTGTTAATGCAACAACAAGGAAAATTTTACTGTAAATGATACAAAAGAAGTAATGCTAGAAAGTGACGACGTTGTTATTTAAAGTTTTCTTTTTGAAAAATACCTAATTCAAATTAAAAGTTTTATTTAACGATTTTTATCAAAAATAAAACAACAAAATCTTGAATAACAAAAAGAAGCACGAAAACATATAAAGCTTTTTTTAAAACTGTGACTAAATGTTATTTTGAAATATCGTGTTGTAACTTGGCGGAGAAAAATCATCATAAGCTGATAATATTGATGAAGAATATGATGGGGGAGATATGTCAGCAACCTACATTTGGTTAATGAAAATTAAATAAAACATTTGTAAATATATTTACCTCAGAATTTCTATCTCTTGTTAATCTAAGGGGGGCACAGAGTAATATTGCTGAATAATAATTTGGTAAGTCTGTGGATGAAATATCTGGAATATTTTCAAAGTCTTTTATTGACTGACAATAAATTTGATCATTTTCTATTGTATAAACTGATTCCAAATTATTGGTAGCAAATGTTGGAGATTCGATGATCACCGAAATACTATCAGTTTCAATTTGATTTCTAATTTTCTTTTTAATTCTTCCATAAAAATAATAAAGAAATAACGATAAAACTGCCAAAGATGTTACAGCAGCAAATATAATAAATGCATTTGGATTTAAGTTGTCATGCTGAAATTTTGAAAGAATTAAAAAGAAATGCAGTTAAAATATTTTTAATGATATTTTTGATTAAACTCAAGGCTTTGTGGTTCCCTGAATATCGTTTCACTAAAAGCATAACAAGTCACAGCATAAAGAGCAACTACTCACTTTTAAATTCTGTATAAATGAAAAAATTATCACCAATATAAAAAATATAAAACACATAAGCATTCCAACATACATTCTTTTAAAATAGTAAACTTAAAAAATAAAAACTCAAGTTTTCTGACTCGAGGTTTTCTAAGGTGTAAAATTAATTTAATTTAATTAAAGCGACACCATTGGTTAATTAGTTGTTTTTAAAACGAACTAGATGGAATTAAATATGGACAAGGAATCAATGACGTATCAAATTTTTTTTCCCAATTCATGCAAGACACTTGTAGAATAACAGAGTTTGCATAGGTAGTCATTAATTAATGACGTATAAAAATAACAAATGTTTGAGAGCCTTTTATTAAATTTGACATATTTTATTCAGTTTTACAAGCTTTTACAACATTTTTCAAAATTATTAGTTTTCACAACAAACATTCCCACTTTAAAAATAATTAAGCAAAAATTAAAGCAGCGGTAAGTTTTGACAAATTTCATAAAAATCAATTTTGGAAACCCAAGAAACCAATACATGAATGTTATCTTTGTGATGAAAATTTAAAAAAAGAAGAATCGTATGATGCAGAAAAGTAAAAGAAATACTTGTAGATAAATGTTTTTGTTACGTGTTTTAGTACCTAAATGGCCGTGCTTGTAGTGTGCCCACAAACATCCAATTGTCAAAATTCAATTTCATGATAGTCTTCTTCCAGTAATTTTGCTTTTTGTTTTTCATTATCTTCTTAACAATGCTAATCATCAAATTCTCTCAAAACTTTATGCCACATCGAAGTATTTTTTTGTTAAGAAACTTATTCTTATTTGCTACCGTATCCGTATTTGCGCAAATCCAAAACTATCATCAATGGAAGGAGCTTTATGGACAAATGTTAGAACTATTCTCAAATCTCCATTCAAGGACGCTCTAATAGAAGCGCGTCTCCAATAAAAGCACAGGAAAAGTTTGTTACGAGATAATAAAAGCGCCTCAAAAAGATAGGTCATAAAAACAAAAATTTTTTTAATTAAACAGGTCATTGGTTTTGTATATAGAGCAGTAAAAGCACACTTTCTGCTCATTGATCAATTATTGAACGAAAATTATATTTTAAAAAACTGTTTTTGTTGTATTTTTGCCATTTTTGAATAAAATTTTTTTTCACATTGCTACGAAAAAGTAGAAGCGCATCTCTATTAAAAGCGCAGCAAAATCTTGCTCTGAAAAATAGAAGCGCAGCGCTTCTATTAGAGCGTTTACGGCACACTAAAAAGTGCGCGTCTTTGGTTGTCTGTCGAATGTGTCGACCTCCTTTTCCCTTTCGTCTCGCGTATGTTATTTCTCTGGCAAACTTTCTTTTTCTTTTTTTAGCAACAAAGTTTCGCAGCAGCAAAATAAAAGCGATTTTTTGTAAGAAACGGACTTTTTTGCTATTTTTCCGGATTTCAAAAAAACTTTTTTTCAAGTTTGAATGCTAATTCCTTGCCTATATACTAAATCGGGGTCGTAGATCACAAATCTGAAGTCGGTTTTGGTCTCCGGTGCAGCTGCACCGAGATACGGCACCTCTTGCTCCAGAGGGTGCCAAAAATGACTGGTGTTATGAAATGCCACATATGGCATATCAACGTGTTCGCCTTAACCCCCTGAGTCATAATATAGAAGAAATTTTCGTTTAAAGTTATTTTGAACTCAAGTTATTGGCTATCAAAGTTGGTGCAATGTGGTTTTTTGGCGTTTTGTGCCAAAAGTCAAAATGTATGCATAATTTTTTATTGTTTCATTGGATTCCCCATATGATTCTACATACATCCGGAAAAAAAATTTTCAAAAATCCGTGGCATATGACGGTTTTTCAGCCCATTTTCTATAAAAAACTCTATCTCCAGCATCATGTTGGAGTCAGAACTCACGTTTCATGCAAGATATCGGCCTAATTTGAACTGTATTATGAAATACTATGATATCAGAGTGTCCTGGGTGATTTTGGGCAGTATTGGATATCAGGAAGCTATATAGGAGCTATATGAAATCTCAAAAAATAGCAACATGGGTACTTTTGGCAAAATGGCTCAAAATGACGTTTTTTGTTTAAGAATGACTGTAAAATGGCTTGAATAACTTAAAATACATTCAAAACTACTATATTAAAGCATTTAAGGTCATATATGGAGGATCCTTAAGTCCTGGGATATGCTGGTTTTAAGCAATTTTTAGAGTATATTTCTTATATTACCAAATGACGTATAATGGAAGATATCGACATTTTGAGACTTTTAGGATGAAATCCAACGTATTTTTGATGATTTTAAACAGTTACAAGCCATTTAAAGTATCAGCTGTAGTACGCGCATAGTTAACACATTGTGCACTTAAGTATACTCAGCCAACCTAAAATGATATTCAAAATGCTTGTAACTGTTTAAAATCATCAAAAATACGTTGGATTTCATCCTAAAAGTCTCAAAATGTCGATATCTTCCATTATACGTCATTTGGTAATATAAGAAATATACTCTAAAAATTGCTTAAAACCAGCATATCCCAGGACTTAAGGATCCTCCATATATGACCTTAAATGCTTTAATATAGTAGTTTTGAATGTATTTTAAGTTATTCAAGCCATTTTACAGTCATTCTTAAACAAAAAACGTCATTTTGAGCCATTTTGCCAAAAGTACCCATGTTGCTATTTTTTGAGATTTCATATAGCTCCTATATAGCTTCCTGATATCCAATACTGCCCAAAATCACCCAGGACACTCTGATATCATAGTATTTCATAATACAGTTCAAATTAGGCCGATATCTTGCATATAACGTGAGTTCTGACTCCAACATGATGCTGGAGATAGAGTTTTTTATAGAAAATGGGCTGAAAAACCGTCATATGCCACGGATTTTTGAAAATTTTTTTTCCGGATGTATGTAGAATCATATGGGGAATCCAATGAAACAATAAAAAATTATGCATACATTTTGACTTTTGGCACAAAACGCCAAAAAACCACATTGCACCAACTTTGATAGCCAATAACTTGAGTTCAAAATAACTTTAAACGATAATTTCTTCTATATTATGACTCAGGGGGTTAAGGCGAACACGTTGATATGCCATATGTGGCATTTCATAACACCAGTCATTTTTGGCACCCTCTGGAGCAAGAGGTGCCGTATCTCGGTGCAGCTGCACCGGAGACCAAAACCGACTTCAGATTCGTGATCTACGACCCCGATTTAGTATATAGGCAAGGAATTAGCATTCAAATTTGAAAAAAAGTTTTTTTGAAATCCGAAGTGAAGTCCGTTTTTTACAAAAAATCGCTTATAAAAAGCACTTTTTATCGTCGGTTGGATTTATTGATTTTTTTGTCAGCATGCGACGCCGTCTTTTCCGAATCATTTCTTTGTCTTGTTATTTCCATTGACTATGTGTTGCTACCATTTGTCTCGTGTTTCGCGTGGTCGTTCATTGTTATAGAAAATGTTCATCTCTCTTTATACTTGCGCATTTACTAAATACTTTTATTTTTAAACAAAAAAACAATAATTCTTGCTTTTCAGATCGTTGACGTGATTATTACGTACGTGGACATTCTTCTACAATTAAACTGATATATAGTAAATTGGTAAGTCTTTCGCTTTTCTTTATAAAAGCTTAGATATATGGCTATTTTTCTATTTCAGACATTCACATCAGTTGCTGCTTTGGCAAAGCAATAAGACTCAAGAAATGGATGAAGAAATGCTACAAATTGCTTCAACAACAGATAAAGAAATGACTGAAAATGATAGTTCAAATGCTGAAAATAAAAATGTTGCAGAAAATAATGATCCTCATCCATCTGGAGAATCAATGGATCTTCAAGCTGTTGCTGAAAATGATACGGTATTATCACGTATTGAAAATTCAACGGCACCTAAACGTACAATCAAAAGAAAATTAAATGGAAAGACTTTTTGTGAACTATTGTTGTGAGTTTTTTAAACTTATAAAGAAATAAAAGCAATTAAAATAGAAGACTGAGTAGTCGAAGTTGATTGAGCATCTAATTTTCGGTAAAAGAATTCTAAGAATTGGAAATATAGCGCCTGAGTTTTTACACCATTAGCTACAGCAATTACCAAAACTTTGTCTGTATATTATCGAATCTTTACGTTTTTAGAGGAGAAGTAAATCAAAGTCAACAAGATGCAATTGACAAAATATCAATGATGGATGGACTAAATGAAATGAAAGAATCGCTTCAGAATGCTGAAAAGGCCCAACAAAGCAAACATCTTTGCATGCTTTTAGCACAATGTTGGAAGGTTTATTTTTGACATAATTTGTAATTTAACTATAATAACACTTTTAATATCTTTAAGGCAAACATTTGTATCTTTCATTTAGCTGAAACTGGAATTGGAGCAACTGTTCGAGATCTTAATCGACAATATCCTGATAAAGGTAATTGTTTTTATATTTTTAATTATTAATCTGTCGAGCAACATTTTCTTTGCTTAACCAAAGAAAATAGAACTTCCACCTGCTGGTGTACCAAAAAAAACCATTTTTAATATCAAAATAAAACATTTCAGAAGTGAAAAAAGCTGCTCGAGAAGTTTTACAAAAGTGGAGAGCAGCCGTTACAGAAGATGAAAGAAAAACTACAGCCGAATATCTTGCATCAAAATCTGCTTCTTCATCATCAACAGCAGCAGCTTCTGTTTCATCAAATTCTCAATCTTCTACTTCACCAAAAGCTAACAAGAAAAAAGAAAGTGTTGTTACTCGTCCAAATGCTGCCAATTCAAAATTTCGTTCAACCGGTTAGTTGGTTTTCAAGTTGTTATGATTTTGAATTTATATTAAAAAATATAAATGATGTTAATATTTTCTCTCTCAACTTTCCGCCTTAAATTTTTGCACTCCCCTTTTTTAGACTCCCCAAAAATATCCCAACAACAGTAAGAACGAGGCAAAAACCCTTGGAGTATAAAAACATAGAATGGAAACTGTTGTTGTTGAAATACAGTAAGAAGCTCTTTAAAATAAATAATGCCTTGAAAACCATTCAAATAGTTGTTTAAATTAGTTATAATGAACAAAACTAACATGTAGAGCAACTGTTACTGATGAACATTGTATTTTTAGGATTGGCAAAAAATAATGAAGAAGGACCACCTTCAAAAAAACAAGCATTCTCTTCATCTGCTCCTTTTTCAACAAGTGCTACATCTAAAAAATGTAAGAAAGATTTGACCTCTTCAATTGAGTTCCACTTTTATGTAAATTTCATTTTTTAGTTCTTGGAAATGCTTCTGTTAGTTACTGTTTTGCAAATGCTCTGTCTGGTGGTAGTACGGTCAATGTCAAGAAACTTCAAAGAAAACCAAAAATGCCGCCGTCCATTGTTGATCTTCTCTTAAATTCTCCTTTGGTTAGAGATTTTTAAATAAAATATTTGTTATTTATTTAATACGTTTTAGAAACAAGCTGCAATACCTTCTTCTTATGTTCCATCTGCACCAGTAACACTGATTGTACCAGAAGTTGATGAAAATGGCCCTGATCCAAGTCGTGTTCGTGCTCCTGATGTTCCTCGCAATAAAAGAAAAGTTCATTTTGCTGACGATAAAGGTCAAGAATTGGTTCTCGTTCAATACATTGAAAATGTTTTATTTAATAAGCGTATGTTTTTGCATGCAACATTTATCAAAAATTACAAAGAATGTTTAATCTCTAGAGCGTTTATCATCATTTGATATGAAACATGCAGATGCAGAAGCTGAAAGAAATTCGTTGAAACAATTGAAATCAGGTGCAGTTGTCGAAGAAGAAGAAAATGGCGATGATGAAGAAATGAAAACAAATATTCAAAGTATTGTAAATGTTGAAAGTGACGACACATGGAAGCCAGTTCCTTACAATGTTAAAGAAGAAATTTCTCAAAAACATGAAAACGAAGAAGACGGTTTACACCAACAATTAAATTATCTTTTTTTTGAAGAAGATGTCCGTTGTAAAAATGTTATGAGAACTTTTGTAGCTGATCCAGAAGTCCCTATTGAACATCCTGATGAACCTGATAATGTTCCTACAACAATGAGAACACCAAAAAATATTCCTCTTGATTGTGTTCTTCAAAAAGTTGCCGAAAAAAATTCTATGAAAACTGATGCATTTATTTCATCTGCTAAAAATTTACCAACTGTTGATCGTGTTGTTCCCATGTGTTTTCTTCCTACATCACATCCTCAAGTAGCTGCTCCAAGTGTTACAAATATTCAACTAACTAGCAATATTGATGTACATGGTCCACAATATGCACCAATTCAAACTGCAGCATCTCTTAATTCCATTTTCTTTCCTTGTCCACCATCAATGGCACAGCAGAAACCACCTTCTCAAACAATTCCACCAGCTGTAGAAGATTTCGTTATAATGGCTGATGAAACAAGTAAATTAAATGCATCACCTTCTTTTTCAAATGCTCCAGTTATTACAAAACAATCAAGTAATGATATTTACTGTTGTGGTTCTAAAGTTATATTAACAATTATTTTTAGGTGGAAATATTTGTAAATTCTTTTTGAAAGGAAAATGTAAATTTGGGAATGATTGCATGTGAGTTATTTAGTTCTTTATTACAATTGATAACGAATTTAATAGTAATTTTTAAACTACTGTAGCAAAGTTTTTAAGAAATTTTTTTTTAAAAAAAAGTTAGACTAAGAACTGAGTTATTTGCTAGATTTTCAAAAACTTTTTTTATCGTTTTAGCAAAGAACATAGCCAACCTCAACAACAACAGCCAGCAATGGGATCTAATGATGGAAATGCTGCTCTTCGTTTTAATTTAAATAATCAAGAAAATGGAAGTGTTCGTGGTCGTTTCAACTTATCTGGACTCAAGAAAACACCATTCCGCACAAGCAATCAAGTTCCCACTGGAACACTGGATCAAGATAATCTACGGTAAGGAAACTATAAGTTCTTTAATTAATTTTTGAATTAAAAATTATTACACAATTTAGTCGATCAAAGAAAATGCATAAAAGTAGAGATGTGCACCGTTTTTTCAAAGTTTCGCAAAAAATATAATTTTGGTACCATTCGATGCAGAATTTTTTTATTAGCAATAATTGATAAAAAAAGTAAAAGTTATACTTCTGGAAAAAAAGATAATTGATAAAGAAAAACTGAAAATACAGTAATTTTTTCAGTCGAATTTTGAGCCAGTGGAAGCCAGTTTTCGGGATTATGTCTATCAGATGCAGAATTTTTATCTGATTCGGATAAACTAGAAATTAGGTGCGCCAAAGTGCGCCATCACTGAAATATAATAGAAAAACGTTAAATCAATTTTTGCCTCTGCACATCTCTACATAAAAGAAGCAATGATTTACGTGAAGATGGTCGTTCAAAACGTTCTCGTTCACCTACATCTCGAAAAGGAAAAAGAAGATCTCCAAGTTATGATGATTCTCCAAGAAAATGTCTTCGCAGCCGTTCTCAAAGTCCAGTTTCTCGTTCTTCATCAAATGTTAAGAAAGAAGATTCTCGTAAAAGACGTCGGTTTCGTTCACCTCAATCAAATGGTTTTTCTTCACGCAAAAATAAATGTTCTCGTTAATAATTCTATAGTTTTTATTTATGTAATTCAACTTTCTGATAGCTATTTATTTATCCATATTTGTTATCCGTTTTTTCTTTTTTTTTCTATTTGTCAAAATATTTTACCCAGTATAAACGGAAAAACTTATACACATCATGATATCACAAAAACTCAACAGCATTGCTCTAACAGTTAAATTTCTTGTTTACATTAAAATAAAACAATGACGCTAAATTGTTGGTAATAGTATCACATTTTCAGTTATTAAGTGACAACTCAGAATTTGCATCACAAAAGCCAAAAATCAAAAAAAACTTTAATCAACAATTCTTAACAGAGAAACAATTCAAGGTTTAGTCGGCATTTTCTAGTATGTCTATTGAGAGCCATTTGAAGACAGTCTTCACCATTTTCATCTGTCATCAATTTCGCGCAAATATTTTTATCATTACATCCTTTACAAATAAAAATATCATCTGCTGGTAGATAAGAATAAATAAAATATATGATACTTGAATTTGTGCAATAAACAGCTTATTTTCAACGCCGTTTTCGATTATTGTATCAAGTTTAAAGTTGCTTGAAGTAAGGATTGGTTTTGCAAATTGAGATGGGTTGTATTTTATTGAATGACAAACATGCGCTGTCTTATTCAGTGCAACATATTGCTCCCCATCTTTATCTTTTTCAAGTCTTGCAGTCACAAGGATATTCATCTTTCGACGACAATTATCACAAAGATATGCTTTATCAGTTCCATAATAGCGGTATTTGTAGCAATATGATTTATCAGCTTGATCAAAAATAATAATAAATTTTCGTTTAAATCCATCTATTTTGCATTCTTCAAGTTTGAAATTTGGTTTTTCAATTGTTAATACAGTAATTTGTTGTGGTACACAAACATGTTTAGCATCGTTCAGTTCAATGTAATTTTGATTGATGCGATTTTGGAGTAATTTAGCTGTTACATATTTATGTTTCAAATGACATGCTGTACAATAGAATGTATCCTTTCCAGGCGTTTCCTTGTAATAATAGTAGCAAAGATTTTTACCCCTTTTATCAAATAAGATAATCCTGACACGTTTTAACCCATTAAGAATGTATTCATCAACTTTAAAATCCTTTTCAAAAACATGTTTTATGCTAATTTCTGGGATGTATTTTCTTGGAGCACATTTGTGTTGATTTTTACGCAGCTCAACAAATTCTTCATTGATATCTCCAGTTTTGTGTAATTTTGCATAAATTTATACGCCAATTTTGTGTTCTTTTACGCATGGATTACAGATATATTTCTCACTTTTCTCCATCCAATTATATTCATAGCATTCATTTCTGTTTTCATTTGTAAACACAACCAAATGTTCAACAAGCTTTTCATTGACTTTTCGTTTTAGTAATTGATAATTTGGTGCTTTAACGATATTGTTTTTGATAACAGTAGCATATTCAATAGGGCTACAAAGATGCTTTTTAGCGTATACATAAACGCATTCTTCATCATTTTTATGCTTCTTCACACAAGCACGAATATAGTTTCTTTTATATCCGCATTTAATACAATAAAAGCATTTATTAATATTTGTGTATGCAAATTTGTAGCACAATTCTTTTTTGGAATCAATAAAACTCAACAAAAATTTCTTTTTAATTCCAGCATCACTTCTTTCAATAACTTCGAACATTGGTTTTTGAATCATTAAATCGTCTTTGAACTTTGTCAAGTCCACTTCTCGTAAAGCACAAATATGTTAAGCTTTGTTTAATTTAAGATATTCATTTCCATATTTATTCTTACAAATTACAGCAGAAACACATGTGCCATAACCACAACAGGTATAATTTTGTTCACGATTATTCCAAAAATATTCCGGGTAGGACCTCCATATAATAAAATGTATAAAACCCGATTCGTACTTTAACGAAGGAGAGAGATTATCAGTATTACTTTATGATAGACATTACATGAATATATACATACATAAATATATACAAAACCCGTAAGAAAGTAAGGCAAGGCAAGGAGAGGGGAAACACGAGAAGAGAGCTGGAAGGCGACTGAACGAAGATAAGGAAGATGCCACTTCTTTTATATCATTTCTGGAGTGAGATTCTGAAGGCGGAGTTGAGCATTTGACTACAGCTTCGAGGCGGAGTCGAAGCTGAAGTCTTCTTAAATCGTATTAATCCTTCCTGTAGCCAGTTGCTCTCGGATTATAGGATTATAGTTTTTGTGGCACTTGGCTTCTACTTTCTAGTTTGTGTGCCCTTTCCATTTATAGCTTTCCTTGCACTTTCTTTGCAGCCGTTGTCTTGACAACATCCACGCCGTTGATGATCATTTGAACTCGATCTTCTCCATCACTATTACAATAACAAAGTTCTTTGTTTGTTGGGCAAAATAAAATAAGAGTAGATTTCGGCTTACCCAGAAGTGAGTACATAAAAACATGATAGTTTGAACTATTAAGAATTTCTTTTGATGGATCAAATTTGTATTTATCAGGGTTATATTGTCGAAGTTCACAAACATGTTGCGTAGAAAGAGGTTTCACAATATGTCGACCACTGCCATTTCGACATACCCTTGCTGAAATAATTCTTTGTTTTTTTCTGCGTTCTAGACAGTTGAATAATTTTGTCGTTCTGTTATATGAGTATTCATAACATTGTGATTTATCAACCCAAATATTATCAGTTTTGTTGCGAGTGATTTTTCCCATTCATTTTTTATTATTTCAAAATTTGATGCTCTAATTATTGTGATACAGCTACCAAAAAGGCTAGGATGACGCTTCCTTGAAGCTTGACTGAGATGTTATGAATTAAGTAATTGAAAAGTTTCTGAAAATAATGTGGCTTACTCTATTGCAACTTCTTCAGTGGAAATTTCTTCTTTCATCGACGAGGCATCGACTTGATCACTGTAATTGCTTAATGAAAGCTTATTTGTAATTGAATTTCTTAAAAATATAGAAATACAGATTTTTTAATATAATCGTTTTTCTTATTTAAAATGTGAAAACTTACCGATTATTGAATGAATTTGGTAAAAGACAATTTTTAGCTTTAATTAACTTTAAAAGGTCACAAAATGTTGACAGATCATTAGCACTTTCATGTTCTTTTTGTTCCTGTAAAATTTTTTTATTCCTCAATAAACCAATAAAATTAGCAAACTTTTTCACTTTGAATTACATTAAAGACAGCCTTGCAGATTTTTGGATTTCGCAAAATCAAAACATAATTATTAGGGTCATCAGAAGAACTCAAGATACCAAAAGTGTTCACTTAATTTCATTATGCCCTTATTACATCAACACTTACTTATATTGTTACCCTTCAATTATGTTGTTCATTTGTTCAAAATTGTTTTTTATTTATTTATGTTGTTCAAAGGAGTTGTTGTTTAATTAATTTTCACTAAGTTGTTAAAAGAGTTGTAATTTATTTATATTGTTCATTTTATTGTATCTTGTTGTTTATATTATTTATTATTCTATTGTATTATATTTCTAGCAGCATGTGTTAGGACATGCAAATAAATAATTTAATTTAATTTAAAATTTAAAAAAGCTGTTGCTAGATATAATTAGTCGAAGCATACCTCTTGATAAACAAATGTCCTGTTAAATTTTAACTCGACTTCTTTAACATCTGAAACAAGAATTTCAATCGATTCAGCAATCATTAAAAAGCTATCTCAAAGCTCACCTTCATCAGATGGTGTAATAATCAATTGTTTGGTAATTTTATTAATTATTACTTTACAGTTTTCAAAACAAACATATTCTTGATTAGGCTCAATAAGAAAAAGTTGCATTTTTATAGAATGCTGTAAAATTTATACAATCATCATTTCAAACTTTAAGAAAGAGCAAAAACTAACTCACCGTAATTTAAAAACAACTGAAAGAAATATTCAAAGCTAAAAATGATTGTGTATTTCTGTTTTTGTTAATGGCTCATTTTTTCTCTTATCTTATCCTATTTAGCCCTGTAAGAAAATAGATAATCTTTGAAAAAGACCCGTTCAGATAAAAAACAAAAAATAGTTTTTCTTCTGCGGCAACATTCATTTTTCTTATTGAGGTACAGCAATTAATCTGATAAAAGGAGAGAAAAGCTAAACACATCACAATTTCCAGTATTCTTGCTTTAGTGCAAAAGATTCTAATTTTAAACATTTAAAAATCAAATCAAGGCGAAATAAGGGAGGCAAATGGCTTGCTGTTTGATACTGCCAGCAAAAAAATCAGTAGCAACAATTTAGCTTTAATGATAATGCTTTTTTGAATTTTATTTATTTAATTATTCTAATTTTAGAAAGCTGAAATCTTACCAAAATTTATGCAACTAAAAGAGGAAGATTAATTAATTTATTTTTTGCTAAAATGAAGTTATTCGTGTTTTTTTTTCTGTTTTATGTTTATAAAAAGCATATATTACCAAAAAATAAACTTTGTAAATTTTCAACAAATATTACTTTCTTTACGTCACTATGTTTTTGAGAAAATGTTAAACAAACTTTATTTTTATTTTCTTATCACTTAAAAATATAAATATTTATTTTATATTTTGCAGCTGTGTTTTATCAGTTTCATCTTTTTTTAGTAAGAAATTATATTTTTGTTTACATTTTTATACTAAATTTAGCAACTTTGGGATTGTCCTGTTTTTCACTATATGGAAATCGATAGATAATCAGAAGCTGTAACATGTTTTTACCGAAATCCCCACCTAAAAAATTTAGTATAAAAGAATCACTGTTTTAATGAAAAAAATACAAGCTTTTTTATTCATTCAAAAATTGTCAAATACTAAAATATGGCAAAGCTTATTTTCGTCTTCGGTTTATTGGTTGCAATGCTTTTTGTATTTGAAACGACCCATGGAATATCATGTGATTTAGATCGAAGTGCTTGTGTTCTTTCATGCAAACTTCAAGTAAGTAAACAAAGCTTGTTTGAGAAAAAAACTATTATTGTTATAAGAATTTTGCATAATAATACTTTTTCAATTAAACTTTTATAGAATTGTGGCACTGGATATTGTGAAAATCGTGGTGGACAAAATACTTGTGTCTGCAGCCGCTGTGGCAATGGTGGTGGTGAATGGCCTAATATCCCAGGTGGCAAAAAATAAATCAGTTGCAGCATTCGACGGTGTTCTTAACGATAATTACTTTTATTAACCTTTTATTTTCTATATTTATGTATGAATTAACTGTATATATTTATTCAATTTTTTATAAGTAATTAAAGTTTAAATAAAATTTATGTAAAAAAAAGTAAACAGGAACGATCTGATAGCCACATAGCCCTTAAAAAATTGATTTCTGAACCCAAAAACATTATCATCACCTTTTTTGGCAGATATTTTTATACTTCTTTTTTTGTCAAAAGATAATAAAAACTCTTTTATCTGTAAAACAATCATAAAAACGCAAAAAATTTTTGAGGTTGCTTTGTTCTTTGTCACATTGCTTTCATTTTTTTGGTGTCAAAATTTTAAGTTCTGAAGGCAAGACGTTGTCGAAGGTGCGTTCTGTTTATTTTTAAAAAATGAATGAAAGCTCAGGAATTAATCGAATTCTATATCGAGATAAATATGTTAAGGTAAGTGTTGAGTAACTTTTTTGGAGGAAAAGAAGAAAAAAGTCGTATCTAGAAGAAACGTTTGAAGCTGCCTTCAGTCTTTTGCTGAAGGCGGCAAGATCAAAGACATTACTTCCACTCACTCTAAATTCCCTTTTATATAAGTCCTGAGGGCACTCGTTGAACAAATATTTTTTTAAAAAAAACAACTCTTATTTCAGGTACATCCCGATAGAATAATAATAAAAGGACATTACGCGTTCTTTTGGAAACGACAAATTCCAATATCTGCAATTTCGCATATTTATTATAAAAAGCAGTCATGGTGGAAATGGAATTTTTCAACAATGGAATATGGGATGGTATGGTTTCCGAGAATTTGGTGGGCAAATGATGGCTGTCGAAGAGGACTCTTTTGTAAACCGAAAAATCAGTATAATGTTATTTTAAGAACGGGGGAATTTACAATGAAAGGTTTTACCGTTGCAAATATTGATTCATTTCTGGAAGCAATGAGAATAGTGACAACTGCGCGGCAGCAAAAACGATTTCCACCACTGTGTTTGTGATGATGTTGTAATATGGATAAAAAATAAATGCTTGTAATAACAATTTAGATCATATTTTGTTGACCTTAAACTTTGTCAAATCCTGTAAAACCAAAAATAGCAGAATGTCCGGAGGTGTTTTCTTTCAAAAACATGCTAATTTTTAACGACCCTATCATAGTCTATCTTAAAGGCTAGTGGTACTTGATATCACTTGTTATGAAACTTTTCAAAGATTTTTTAAATTCTTAAAAGTGAATGTCACAGTTAGAAAGAGTGCTAGCAATCATTTCATAAAATATTCATTTTCAAACAAACAATAAATAAGATGTAAGAAAAAGCAACAATTTATTTCAAGTAATATTCCCTATAAAGTGTATTAATCTTATTTTGTTTTTCTTCAGCAAGTTCATTGAATGTAATAATTGGTGGAGCATAATCACGATCATCACTTGAAAGAATTTCATCACTAATTGCTTCAAGTTGATTCTTATAAGCTTCAGAAGGAAAATGAATAGTAAGGAAGAATTTCAGCTGTTTAATTATCTAAAAATTGTTTATATTAAAATTTCAAAAATTTATGAAAACTTATTTTAATATTTTTGACCAAAGTTTCAACATCAAATTCTTCAGAAATATTCATTAATTTGAAAGTGTCAATATTTGAAAAATGTGGAAGCTTTAAAAGCTCAGCTACACTATTTTTTGAAATAGTTAAAATAAAACTATCAATGCTGAAATTGAAAGCTATAAATTAGACAAATAATTTTACAAGAAACTTACAGTTGAAAATTTTTAATTTTTGGAAGACATTCAACAATCTTTTCCAGTGACACAGCTGCACCATTTTCATCCTTTATTGTATTGACATATAAAACAATATTTTCAACATTTGATGAAAGAAATACAAATTCATTGATTGAAATAATTTGGTCAGAAAGTTTCAAAATTGTAACATCCACTTGATAAAGATAAGGAGTAATAGATGAAATACGATCAGATGGTGATTGCATAACATAATTGTCCAAACAATCAGTAATCCAAAATTTAGTGTTCATACTATTTTCAAATTTCAGGTATTTTTTAAAACCGTACAAAGAAATTTCCCATTTCTTATGAGAACAATTAAAATATAAAATTTTAGATACCATAATTGGATTCTTGATGAAAAAATATTTGCAGCATTCGATTAATTTTTGATAAGCTTTTGAAGATGAAGGATTTTTGGTTATATAATAAATTATCGAATCAGGAAGAGACCATTTTTGAGGATCATATGGACCACGAAAAATTAGATGATTTAAAAGAGGTGCTAAATTTTGCTCGCCATTTTGAAGAGATAATGTTGAATTCAAACCCATTGTTGAAGAATCAAATGAATCAATTTATTTCTTAAAAAAAGCAAGAAAAAACTGTAGTAAATTTTTTGTCATTCATCAGAAAAAAATACAAAAAGCAGAAAAGAAACTAGAAAACTGGAAAAATCTATGACTGAAAAAATTCCTTTAGTTTATTAATGCAAAAAGTTTAGATGAAAGAACCACCAATATTTTATTCCGCAACGAAATCAATAAAAATTTATTTTATTTGGGATTAGAACCATTGAACAGCTGCCTTTTGATTGCAAATCAAACGCGCAACAAACTGTTTTATTCAAATGTGTTAGCGTATCAAAAGATTTTTTTTTCTAAAAATTAATTATTTTTTAAGAAGCATTTATCACAGATATAAGTATTGTTGACTGTGGAATACTGTAAGAATACCAGAAAATGAATGGAATAAGGAAAGATAAAAATTTAACTTTCATGCAAATTCCTCAAATTTACATAACATCCAAAAAGTCAATAAATATCAAACGTGGTCATCCACATTTATTCATTTCGTTCACAAAATTCTTTCTCGTTGCTGTTGCTGCTGAAAGAAGAAGAAGAAGAGATGCGGTTAATTTATATTTTTGTTATTTTAACAGCTGTTTTTGGTGAAAGTGTTTATGGCATTTATCTTGCTCGGGTTGGAAGAAGTACACCTACAAAACAATCTGGTATGAAATATTTAAATATGGATGATAATGATGCATTTAATGAACGGTTAAGGAATAATGATCATCAAGATAATGAAGCTGGTGGATATGATTTTGATGAATACCCTGGTTTAAGAGAGTAAGTTAAATCTTTTTTTGGTTTGGGATTATTTTGAGCATGAATTACACAAAAAAAGTTGTCGATTTTTTTACAAGATACTGCTGCTCAATTTTTTGTTGAACCAAATTATATCTTTAATATAGTTCATAAATTTTTTAGACGTCCACAATCTCGTATTCCTCCATATGATCGTCGTAGTCGTCGTCTTCATCCTCTAAGTGGACCATTTTCAAATGATGGTGAATATGATCCTTCTAATGATCTACCAATACCTGTTCTAAATTTACTTAACTCTCGTCGTCCACATTTACGCTCAAATGCTGCTGCACCAGGAAGTCAACCAATATGTAAAGATGGCAATTGTGATATAACTTGGCCTGATCCTATAAGTGGTGAATTTTATTCTGATAATCATTTTGAAGCTGCAGCATCTGGAAAATGGCCTCCATCTGATACAAATGGTCCATCATTCCCTTCTCAACTTTCATATGTACAATTTTTATCATCACCTTCTAGACGTCGTAATAATGGAAAGTAAGTTTTTGGGATATGGGATAAAACAATTTGATGGATATATATTTAGAGCACATCGTAAACCAAGAAATGATCGCCGTCAATATTTACATTCTTATGGTGTTGCAAATGAAAAAGTTGATGAATCTGGTCAAGAAGCGTATCAACAATTTACTGCAGTTCTTCATAATCTTGCACGTGAAACACGTGAATTACTTTTACGTGAGCTTGAAAATTTTGCTGCTGAATATGGACCCATCAATGATCGGTATGTTTGTTTTTATATTGCTTGCTTTGGTTATTAATCGTCTGTAATATATTTTTAGAGAAGAATTCATAAAACGTTTCATTGAACATTTAAAGAATAATGGTGTTGAAATTTCTTAAGCATCTGGAACAAAAAAAATTGCTTAGAAGCTGTTAAATATATGTTTATTCAATTATTTATGTATGTGTTATATAAAATTTACTGTAAATTATGTAATATTAATAAATGTTTATTTTTGATGCTTGTTTTTTTTGTGATTACTGTATTAAGGGGATAAAAAAGGGCAGACAAAATTTAAGATGGTTTATTTTTGTTTACAACATTTTATTGAATGTTAAAACTTTGTTTATCACACAACAGAATTCCTTCTTTTAACAATTCTTGAGCAACTCTTTGAAAAAATATTATATGCTCCAGCAGCATAAAACTTTTCCATAATATGTGCCCAACATAATGCCGAGGTAATATTAATTAGTGGCGAAAATGGATATGCAGCATTAAAAAAATTAATCCATTGTTCAAGTGTGGTATGATTCAGTAGAGATATTTCAGGATCTTGACTTATAATAAAACAATTTGTTGCACGAAGTATTGATCGAATTATTTGATATGGGATCATGTAGTGGGTAGTAAAATGATGTCGGCTAAGATCTTTAAAAGTTTGAAAATTACATGTCAAAAATCCTTTAATGAGTTTGAATTGTAAAGCCAGGGCAGCTGTTGAAGTGATGTCTGGGAGTATGGTAAAAAGCAGCTTATCAGTATCCATAAAGCCACCATAAAAATAATCAGATGTTTGAAGGCAAATTTTTATGAGAGTAATGACCATAGTTAACCACCAAGTGATTTTTAGTATCAACAAATTTAGCTCTTTTGCTGCGGAGCATAAACCAAAAATATTAAAATGTTTCAAAAACTAAAATTTATTGAGTGATTGAGTTTCATTGAGTAAAGTTCCTTGAGCTCAAATCAAAAAAATTAAAACTTACACCTCTAAAACAACAACAATTTTTTCTGTCATCACTATCTCCACCAGCTTCAATATTCCTGTAAACCCAAATCAAAATCAAATAGACAACACATCTCAGAATCACAAATGCAAATTTCGTCCACTGAGAAAATTTTTTTTCGATACTTCGAGGTTGGTCTTCATCATGAAATAGTACTGTTATTTGTCCGGCCATGTATAGTAATAACAAAATGATCACAAAAGCCATAAGAAATTTTAAAAGATAAATTATTAACGATTTCGAAGATGGTAATTTTAAGTGTGGTTTTGATAAACTGATATCATCTTTTTGGTCTTGATGTTTGGTGCAATAAAATAGAACAGTTAAATAGACGACTAATATTTCCATTGTACAACTGTAAGAAAATGGGCCAATTAATTTCTAAAAAAATAGACACTGTAAAACTTCATTTTTGTAATGGTTAAAAAATTTTATAAAAAAGCTTAGAAAATTTCGAATCTTGATTGCAAGTACGTGTTGGCATTTGACGTTAACCACTAAGGGGCTGTTCATAAATTACGTAATAAGGATGGATAGGGTAAATGACCGCGCCGTCTTTCATGTGCGACAAAAAGTGCTATTGATGTATAGGGTTTTATCCAAAATAACGATAACGTAATTTATGGACAGCCCCTAAGCTTTTTTAAAAAATAGATACCGACCACTAAATGATATGCTTCTTGTTCAACATCCGACATCATTGAAAAATTTGTTGCATATTCTCGATGTCCATTACATTCTCGACCAATTTTATGTAATTCTTCACAAATTTCTTCTCTTGCTATCAAAGTTTCGCATAACCATTTTTGCCAAAAATTAATTATTAATGTAAATGCAAATATCTAAAAGCATTTTAACTGTTAAAATTAATGCATCAACATTTATATTGAGATTACATATTTTTTATATCTTTGTTTTTTACATTCAAAAAAGCCATTGTTTGAAAGAAAGAACCATAAATAAAATAATTGTAAGATAAAATAGGTAATTATTGCAATGACATAAAAATTATCAGCAATAATCATAAGCCAAAAACTTGCATAATATAATGCAAAATCATATTGTTGGATTACATAAATATATGGAAGTCGAAGATAATATCCACCAATACTAAAGAGTGTGATTACAAATGCAAAAAGTTTGATGGATGTTGAAATTTCATAGGTGTTTTTTTCAAGTCCTACAAAGTTATTTAGTTTGGTGAGATACGTGAGAAAAAGTTACCTTGGTATTTAGCATAATTATAGAAATATTTTAAAAGAAATATTGAACAAACACATAGTCCACATCCCCCAATTAAAGACATTCCACGACATATAGACATTGCAGAATCTTGTGAGAAATGAAAATAAATAAAAATACTAAGAAAACCGAAGCATACGGTACATGATAAAATAAACTTTGTAATATTAGTGACAGATTTCATAATTTTTCACAGCAGTTGTTTAACAAGCGTGAATATTTTTTAGTATTTATATATTTCTTAAAAAAGTAAACATTAAAAAAATGTTTTGCAGAATAACCATGCAATAAAAAGTATATTTTTGCAGAAAAGCACATATTGGGTAAACTTGCCCTCATTTAGACAAAAGAAACCGTTAATTTTTTTATTTATAAAACGATCGTATAAAAATACCATTTTCTTTGTGTTTTAATACTCGGAAGACACACCCGTTAAATCTTAAAAGCATTTTTTGATACATTTTAACAAATAAATAAAATAATAAAATTAAGAATTTCTGATGACGAATAAAGCAAACAAAAATGTGTTTAAAATTGTAAACAATTCCACATATTTTTCATTGATCACTTTGAATATTTTTACCCCAATAGCAAACAAAAGCAAAAGATCCGAAATTGATATTACCACTGAATTTGTCTAAAATGCAAATTTTAAAATTTTCATAGCATCTGAAAAATCATATATCACCGCATATATGTGTTCATTCAAATTCATTCATTTCGTTCACAAAATTCTTTCTCGTGCTGGTTGCTGTTGCTGCTGAAAGAAGAAGAAGAGATGCGGTTAATATATATTTTTGTTATTTTAACAGCTGTTTTTGGTGAAAGTGTTTATGGCATTTATCTTGCTCGGGTTGGAAGAAGTACACCTACAAAACAATCTGGTATGAAATATTTAAATATGGATGATAATGATGCATTTAATGAACGGTTAAGGAATAATGATCATCAAGATAATGAAGCTGGTGGATATGATTTTGATGAATACCCTGGTTTAAGAGAGTAAGTTAAATCTTTTTTTGGTTTGGGATTATTTTGAGCATGAATTACACAAAAAAAGTTGTCGATTTTTTTACAAGATACTGCTGCTCAATTTTTTGTTGAACCAAATTATATCTTAATACATTTTTTAGACATTCACAATCTCGTATTCCTCCATATGATCGTCGTAATCGTCGTCTTCATCCTCTAAGTGGACCATTTTCAAATGATGGTGAATATGATCCTTCTAATGATCTACCAATACCTGTTCTAAATTTACTTAATTCACGTCGTCGTCCTCATTTACGTTCAAACACTGCACCAGGAAGTCAACCAATATGTAAAGATGGCAATTGTGATATAACTTGGCCTGATCCTCTAAGTGGTGAATTTATTTCTGATAATCATTTTGAAGCTGCAGCATCTGGAAAATGGCCTCCATCTGATACAAATGGTCCATCATTCCCTTCTCAACTTTCATATGTACAATTTTTATCATCACCTTCTAGACGTCGTAATAATGGAAAGTAAGTTTTTTGGGATATGGGATAGAACAAGTTTTTTGTTTTTTTAAGTTATAAAAGTATCTTAATAATATAGGGCAGTTATTAGCTTTTCTGAGTTAATGTTACTGATTAGCTTTGAAGTATCGCTTTTATAAAAATATTCTTTTTTAGTAAACATCCTTATCCTCGTCATCATCATTTACGTTCTGCTGATGCAGTTACAACAAATAGACCTCTTCAAAATACTTTTGAAACTTTTATTCAATCAACGCAACCCGGTGAAGAACATTTTCAAGCTTTAAAAGAATTCTCAATTGATCTTCTTAAACATGAACTTGAATATGGTGCTTTAAAAGCTGGTCTTATTTCTGGGCGGTAAGTCTTGATACCTTTTATAAGTTGTTTGCATTTTTTTTCAGGGATCCTGTAGAAATTAATCAACAAATTCGAGAATTTTACAAAACAAAATGTGTCGAATTTTTCAAAGCTCATGGAAATGAAAATGGCAAAAAATGGGCTGAATATTTGGAAGCTGTTTAATATATTATTGCGCATTTCAGATTTAATGTGTTATATAAAATTTATTGTAAATTAAGTAACATTAATAAATGTTTATTTGTGATGCTTGTTTTTTGTGATTACTGTATTTATGTGGTTTCTATTTTTTAAAATTTGATTTAGAGTATTCTATAGAACATTGTTTTCCGGAAAGCTACTTCCAAACAACGAATTTCGCTTCCAAAGTTCTTTTTTCACTTGAAATTAAAACGACCTCCTACTAAAGCAAGAATGAACTCTTCTTACGACTGTATTCTTGTGCAGCACACAATAAGAAGGAGAAACTTGCTTTCATTGTTTGTAAAATTTATTATCTGTAAATCGAACTATACTGCCGCAGTCGGGGCTTTTCCCTAGTGTTTAAAAAAATGGTGGTTGTAATGAGCAGAAACTCATAGTGCAGAAGTAAATATATAAGTTTTAAAAAAACTTTTTTTTTAATAACAGTAGTAAAACATTGTGATATATAATAAGAAAAAAAGACGGCAACAACAGATATTAAAAGAAGCCGGTATAAAAAAAACAAAGATTACAGAAAAAAATTTCAGTAATAATAAAAAACAAAAAAAGAAATTATACTCATATCATAATAATTTTTAAGGTGCAAGTCCAACTGGATAAGTCATTTGAAGATGTTCAAGATCAGTGCAGCAGCTCATTTTCATAGCTTTATCCAACATTTCTTGACATTTTGCAGGATTTCCAAAATATGAATACATTGGTCCAATAAGGTAATAAACGCGTGGCATATCAAAAACGTAAACATGATGTTCATCAACAAGTGTCATAAGTTCTTCCATGTATTTTACACTTTTTGCTGGATCAATAGGATAATACATTGGATATAAAATATTAAGTACATGAGCCAAAACCATCTTGTATTCTTTTCGTTTTGCATAAGTTTCACGAATCTAAAAATTAAATTTGTGAAAATACACGTACAAATAAACGTATGTATGTATCGTTACCTTCTTCAAAATTGGTTCACCCATTTCAGTTACTTCTTTGAAAGAAGTTGGATTCTTTTCAGCAAATTCTTCAAATTCTTTAACAATTTCATATCTTTTTGAACATAATTCATCCTTTGAATCAATTTGACAGAGTTTACAATTACAAGTAAAATTCTTGTTATCAAATAGTTTTTTTCGAACAGAATATTCTTCCATTGGACTAATATAAGCAAGACAAATTTCTTCACCTTTTTTAATATCAGTCGTAGCATGAATTACCATTACATCAGCATATCTTTGTTTACGAGCATTAGCTAAAGTTTTACGTAATTATTAAGAAAGATCTTTGTGAAATTATGATAGAAAATGCAAACCTAAGCATGAATGATTAAAATATGATGGAATAGTAAGTATTGCAGTAACATCATCCATTTCGTCCTTATCAGTATCAAATGCATTCGAAATACAAATCTTTTCTATACGAGAAACATCAAGAACACCTAAAATATATGTTATCTAAATACAGATAGATATTTAAATGCATGTATACAGTAAAAAAAATCCAGGATATATTTACAAAGGATAAATCATTTTAATGTAGGCACGCTTTTGATCTTTTGTCACCGTAACATAAGATAAAAAGCGATTAAAGGAACCTTTTCATTTTTCGAGCAGACAGAAGCCACAAATGCCGTTTACTCAAAATGCACCGTTCTACAGTAATAAACGGCTATTAAACTCAAAAATAGAAAAATCAGGTTTTGATTTTTTAAGTTGCATTCAAATTTTGTACAAGGTTCTTTCTATACAAATATTCTTCAAAAAAAACCACTCCAAACAAGTTAAATTGCCGAAAGTGTCCAAAACATACCGAAAGGAACTTCATCTTTGAAATTATCACCAGCGTACAAGTCATAAACTTCTTTAGCTTTTTGTGGATTTTTCTTTAACCATTGTACAGTATTGATAACAAGTAGCATTTGAGTAGCACAGCGGGGATCATTAGTAGTAATATTACCATTTTCCAATAATCTTTTAGGAACATCATGACTATGAGCAGAAGAAACAGGTTTTGAAACAACAAGTAGAGTTCCTTTTTGAATATCTTTTAATGCAATAATTCCACGTCCTAAATATTACAAATGCCGTATAATGTTTTAATAACTATGAATCATACCTTTTCCAGGAATATTTGCAATTTGAATTGGTCCCATATAATCGGCAACATCAAGGTCATCTTTAGTACCGTCTTTGCACTCAACAAACATCATTTTGAGATTATGCTTACCATAACGTTCTTCACCAATACGAGCAGTTGCACGCTTGGATTGTTCAGAAGCATCAGTATTTTGAGGAAATTCTATTAAAACCTGTAAGTAATGTTTTGCTGCTGTTTGCCATTCACGCATACCATAAGCTGCTTGACCAAGTCTAAAAATTAATGACCTCATCATATGAATGTCAGAATTTCAAAAACTCACCGATATAAAGCTTTTTCTTTGTCTCCACCTTTTTCCATTCCAATTTTAGCAGATTCATAAGCATCATAATAAGCACCAGTTTTTAGATAAGCTAATGATTTATTTAAATAAAGAACAGCCAATTCAGGATCACAACGAAGTCCACGATTATATAAGAACAAAGCTTTTTCATATTTTCCATTTTTAAAGTATTCATTAGCTTGTTTACGCCAAACTTCTGCATTTTTTGACATGGATTCAAACCTACAAAGAAATTAATAGTATCAATTTTAATAATAAAAAAATCGTACCATTTCTTTGCTCCAATTTTATCCATAAACATTTCATCAGAAGGATCAACAAAGATAACATCCGATGGTGAATCAACTCTTAAAGAAGGAAGTTTAGTTCGCGAATATTGAAGCCAGGGTTCTTTGATAACAAAAATTGTTCCAACAGCAATCCAATCAACATCATCAAGATTACTGCTAAAATTATATAAACCAATTTCTTCAACATCACCTAAAATCGATAAATGAAACTTATCAAACAAAAATATGACATCCGTAGCTTACCATTCAAATCTTGAATTAAAGTATGCACACCAATTCTAGCAATAGGTTTTCCAACAACTTTACAAACTAAGTAGCGTCCAAGATGAATTTTTGGGACTTCCGTTTCACGCAATTTCATTGGTTTTAATTCTTCAAATGGAGTCTTACAAGTATGTGCATCACCTGAAAGTGTAGCTCATGAAAATGTCAACAGTAAATTAACCAACTTGATGAAAGCATAAATTTAGATGTGGAAAGGGGTTTACCAGATTGAAGAGTTAAACTTTGAAGCTGCCAAGTTGCAAGTTCAGCATGAGGATTTCTATGTGGCCGAGGTACAGGTTGGCTTTGATTCAAACGTAAAAATGGTTCTGCTTGAGCCAGAAGCTCTTTAACCCTTTTAGTTTTGCTTAAATCCATTTTGGTATTTAAACTAAAAAATAATTGTTTTATAAATGGTATCAGTTAAATAATGTTAATTAAACGCGGTAAAATATGAAAAACATAAATAATAATGTGTAAATAATCTACGCGAGAAATAGGGATGTACATTTACCGGTAAATTTGATCGTCGGTAAATTTACCGGTCGAATGGTAAATTTACCGAAAATACCAAAAGTGGTAAAATGTGGTAAACTGATGTAAAATATCGAAAGAGGGGCTATAAACATGTTTTTAAAGCTATTTCTGGCTAGTTTCTTTTTTAACTTAGGGTGAAAACAACATTTTTACTGTTTTACAGTTAATTAATAGTTTCTAGCTATTCTAAAAAGCGCAAAATAGCCTTTTGCCCAAAAAATACATATATTTCTGTTATTTTTGGCCCAAAAAATGGTTTTTACAATGCTTATGACAAAGGGAAAAAATAATTTTTTTTTCGAAAAATTGAAAAAAATCTCAAAATTTTCAGTTTTTTAAAATTCTAATTTACCGGTAAATCAGCCCTCGGTAAATTTACCATGTACATCCCTAGCGAGAAAAGAGAATTTTTAAATGAACAACAAAAAAAATGTGCAAAATGAATACCACAACTACTGACAAATAAAAATGAGTTCGAATAATTTCGAAAGTTTTTCTCACAATTTTTTTCGTAATAAGATTTTAATCATTGTCGTCTACTTCAAATAAAATCAATAAAACGCATAAATCACCGCCATACAACACTTTTGCAAAAAAGGTTTAACAAACAATCAATAACTCATTATAAGGCATGAAATAATTGTGTATAATGACTACGCGGCTTTGTTTTTTTTTATGGTAGGGAGCGCTGTTAGCTCCTTTTAGCTTTTGGATTCTGCCGTTTTACTTATTGAATTTTCCGCAATTTCAAGTGTATTCCTTTAAAATTTTCAAACACAGTTCAGCTCGTGGTTTGTTGTTTGTTTTACCATGAGACATTCCATTATTTTCAAAAGTTGAATTTGAATCCATTTTTCGAGATCACAAAATATGCCTTGAGAAATTTATTTTAGTATTTATTAAAGCAAAAGAAAAACTACAAAAATAAATTTAACGCGGTAACAATGCAGCAAAAGAAAGATGCAAATAGTTGCCTCCAATAAAGAAGCATTCGAAAAGCATTTTTTTCCCTCATCGATTTGACGTGAAAACCACACATCGAAATTTTTTTTGTTTGTAAGCTTTTGTGTTAAAGGCTGGGGGAAACAACTTCTTTCTCGGGAAAAAGGTCAAATTTAAATGCCAAAAGTTAACATTCCTTTCGATGGTACCATTTAAATAAGACAGCGCAAAAATCATGACTGTCTTATTTTAACAATCATCAGCAGACTACGGAAGCGCGTTTGAAGCTTATTATGAAAAAACAACAAAAAAAACTTCATGATATAATTTTGATATCAAATGATAGCCCTTAACCAAGGCTACACTCTGTCTTTCAAAATACTTTATTTTAGTATTTTACCACAAAGTTATACGGTAATGAAATTTTACCCCTAAGGGCAAAAGCAGATCATAGAGTTTTGAACATTGATATTTTCATCGCTTATTTGTGCATTTTATAGTGCTCTATCAATGGATAATAACAAAAATAAGTTATTTTGCAAATATTTTATTTTGTAATAACAATGAAACATTATCATGAAAGCGATAAAAATATAAAGAAACAATGAAAACAATAAAAAATAAAGAAAGATCAGTAAAAGCAGAACAAAATAAAGAATAGTAATGAAGAGAATATTTGAAATTAAGAATAATAAAGCATGTGAAGATGTTCAAAATCAGCAGAGAAGCTCATTTTAAGTGCTTTTTGCATCATTTCACCAGATTTTGTAATATCTCCAAGTCCAGCATAATAATTTGCAAGGCAATAATAAATATATGGTAAATCAATAGCATAAGCAACATAATCATCTGCAAGAGTAATAAGTTCTTCCATGTATTCTACATTTTTTGTTAAATCAATACTGACACGTTGTTGAGATAAAAGATAAAGCATTTGTGCCAATGCAATCTTGTATTCTTTTCTTTCTGTATAAGATTGTCGAATCTAAAAAAAATACTGTAATCTTTAGATAACTAACATAGGGACCGGCAACGCAAACTTTTTCCTTTTCTCTTTGCATTTTTTTCTTCGTTACAGTATGAAAAATGAAACTTCTTTTTACAAACTTACAATAGAACCTTCTAGATGTAATTTTCTACGCTGATTCCGAATATGCCATTCTTGAAACAGTTTTCTTCGGCACAAAGTGCCGAAAACGGCATTTTTTTGTTTGCGCATAAAGAGAAGACACCCATATAAGCGCATATAAAAAATTTGTTGTGACGGATTTTCAGAGGGCATTTTCGGCATTTAAAATTAATTTTTTTAAATATTTGTTTTTATATTATTCTTAGTCAGGTTCGAAAATACTATAATCTAACAGGAAAATAATTATTTTCAAAAACTTTTTTTTGAGCTGCCGGTCCCTAAACTAACAAATAAAAAAAATACCTTTTTTAAAATTTTTTCACCTTTTTCAAGAACTTTCTTAGGAGAATATTTATTTTTATCAGCAAATTCATAAAATTCTTTATAGATTTGATATCTTACAGTATATAATTCATCTTTGGAGTCAATTTCACAGATTTTGCATTCACAAGTAAAATTTCGCTTGCTACACAATTCTTTTCGTGCCAAATATTCATGTACTGGAGAAATATATGGAAGAGAAATTTCTTCCCCTTTTTTAATATCTGTACACGCATGAATGACAATAACATCACCATAAAACGTTTTATGAGCATTAGCTGAAAAACGACGATGAATAAAATACAGAAATAGCTATAAAAGACGTCCAAATGTGAAAAAACAAACCTAAGCATGAATGATTGAAATAACTTGGTAAAATAAATAAATGGCTGTTATCAACAATTTTTCCCCTATCAGTTTGAAATCGATTTAAATTACAAATTTCTTCTAAACGAGCAACATCGAGCACACCTAAAATATTAATCATATAAACATCTGCAGTATCGGACCCCATACCAAAAGGAATTTCTTCTTCTTTTTCTACAGTATCCCCAGCATATAAATAATAGATTTCTTTCAATTTTTGAGGATTATTCTTTAAATTTTGAATAGTAGCAATAAATTGCAGCATAAATACAGCAACTTCGTCATCATTTTTTACATCTTCAATTAAATGAAGGGGAAAATCGCAAATATATCCAGATCCAACTGATTTTGATACAACAAGCAAAGTTCCTTTTTGAATATCTTTTGATGCGATAATTCCGCGTCCTAAATTAGTAATCATACATATATATGCTTTAGAGTAAAATACAGTACCTTTTCCAGGCATGTCAAGAATTTCAATAGGTCCCATATAATCAGCAATATCAAATTCTGGTTTGTCATTCTTCTTCGATTCGATGAAAATCGCTTTCAAATCAAATTTCCCTGTTCTTTCTTCTGCTAATCTAGCAGTAGCACGTTTGAGTTCTTTTGATGCATCAGCATTTTTAGGATTTTCTTTTAAAACTTCAGCAAAATTCTTAGCTGCTTTTTGCCATTCTCGCATACCGTATGCTGCTTGACCAAGTCTAAGACGTCATAATCCTCACATAAACAATCGATTATCAGAAACTCACCGATACAAAGCTTTTTCTTTATCTCCACCTTTTTCTAATCCAAGCTTCACAGAATTATACGCATCATAAAATGCACCAGTTTTTAGATAAGCTAATGATTTATTTAAATAAAGAGCAGCCATTTCAGGATCACAACGAAGTCCACGATCATATAAGAACAAAGCTTTTTCATATTTTCCATTTTTAAAGTATTCATTTGCTTGTTTACGCCAAACTTCTGCATTTTTTGAAATTGATTGAAACCTTAAAAATATCATAATAAATATTATTTATTAAACATAAATATAATGTACCATTTTATGGCACCAATTTTATTCAAGAATTCTTCATCAGCTGGATCCATAATAATAACATCTGAAGGGGATTCAATTCGTAAAAATGGAGTACGGTGTCGTGAATATTGAAGACAAGGCTCTTTGATAACAACAATTGTTCCAACAGTAATCCAATCAATATCATCAAGTTTATAACAAAAATTATAAAAAGTAGCTTCTTCAACGTCACCTAAAATAAATAAATATTATTGCTTGTTTTATCAATAGGCAGATTACCATTCAAATCTTGGATTAATGTATGTATTCCCAAACGAGCAACAGGCTTTCCAACAACCTTACAAACCAAATATCGCCCAAGATGAACTTTAGGGACTTCCAATTCTTTCAAATATATTGGTTTCAAATCTTCTAATGGTGTCTTGCAAGTATGTGCATCACCTAAAAACAAGAACAATGAAAATTTTTAAAGTTCAAAAGGAAATAAAGAAACTTGATGAAAAGGTCATTTTGGATGCAACAATCGGTTTCGCAATTTGAAGCTGCCAATGCGCAAGCTCAGCATAATCATTTCTATCTGGCCGAGGTTTAGGATTGCTTTGATTCAAATGTTGTAAAGCTTCAGCTTGAGCATTTGCTTGTTCATAAGTAACTGTTGAATTTGAATCCATTTTCCGGGATGAAAATTGAAAGATAAATCTCTATAAAAATAATAGAAAAGTGAAACTAATATAAATAAAGTTTATCGCGATAATTATAATAATAAAAAAAGATAATTTTATAAATGTACAGCAAAATTTTGAATGTTCTTGCTTCGACAAAAAAACATTTTATAAACTTTCATAATTTTCAGAGAAATGAAATTGTTCTTTGGCAAAATGCGCAGCGGCAAATTGCGTTTTTAAAAATCTGCACGGAGCTAATTTTACTGCATTAATTATTTTCAGTAACAGTTTTCTTCTATTATTCATCGTAGATTTATATTTGTGATTTTACAAGATAATAAAGAACCAAATGACTAAAGTTGTTCCAAAACAACGAGGAGAAATTCCATGGCCAGAAGCTTCTTCAATTCAACAAAATTTTTCTCTTCCATCTTCAATCATGTATTATATAACCAAGGGTTATGTGTCCAAATTATCTTGATGACTGCAAAAAGAACAAAAAAAGATGCTGTGTGAAAATTGATATTGAAAAATTAAACAGTAAAATTTGGTTAACAAATTCTTTAGGTAATCAAACTGGAATTCCAAATTTTACGGCATTATTGTCTTCAAAAATATATCGTTCTGATATTTATTTTCTTTCTGTTTTTGATCCATGGCTTATCTTTGATGATCTCAAATTTTTGTCTTCTTCGTCTGTCACTGAAATAGAACTTTGGAAAACTTCATTTTTTTATTCTGATGGAAAATGCGTCTTATTTGAAGCAATTTTTCAAGCTGTCCCTTATTTGAAACGATTTCGATAGTATGTAATTTTTGCAGGTTTATAATTGAATTATGTTATCATTAACTTTCAGTACCTTTGATAGTGATACTTCAATGATTACTGCCTCTACATTAAAAAATATTGAAAAACTTCCAAATTTTCAAAACCTTGAATCTGTTAAGTTTTTTTTAATTCCTGAAATCTTAGCAGTTGAAGGATTTTATAAATTTATTATGGTACGGATTGCTTTGTTCTATGATTGCTTGACTTCATGTTTTTTTTAGAAAAATGAAAATATCAAAATTTATCTTGAATTTGATAATAGCATTTCTGATGCAAATAAGAATCAAATTGATGCTCTCATTGATGAAATTATTCAAGCAAATATTCCAAATCGCTATATTGAATACGATGGTCAAGATGAAGAAAAATATAAGATTTTGGAAAGTCGTTATATTTGGGATTCCGATGACGAAGAAATAAAAGAAAATATCTATGATGAATTTTTTGATTATGAACTTGATTGAAAATACTGTAATATTTTTTTTATTTTTTGTTTTATTTTTGTTTGATTTTGCTTGCATAAAAACTGTTGTTTTTTTACAATCATACCTCACAAAGACGATTTGTATACTTTTTTGAATTTTTGGAATGAGACTGAAATTTTCTAAGATCATCTATTCCAGCACTCGAGTTTTCATATGTCGCGCGGCTGTATGCCCTTTTGAAAACTTTTTAATGATTGTGATATAGCTTTTCTACAATCAGGGACACATTTTTTCACTAATGGTTCAAAGGGTAAAACCGTTTGCAAAGTACTGTAGTTCTGATCAGAAAATATTCCACCACATTTTCTATCCCATTTTCATTTTGTTTTGTAAGTACTATGGGGAAAAAATTTTTCTCTAAGTTTACAAGATGGGGTACTCTAAAAATTTTTTCTAAAAATGTGTAATTCTTAAAAAAATCTTTATATCAGCAGACTTTGTTTTGTAATTAATTAAATGGAAACAAAATTTATTGCCTTCTTTGAATTCATTTTTAGCACATTTATTTATCTGTCAGTCTTTAGCATTTTTATCATAAATCTCAAAAAAAAGTGAAACAACAAATGTCTCAAATGTTTTAACTGAGATAAATAAAATAAACAAAAGTTTGCCATTTTGCACTTTTTGTGTTTTCAAAATAATGTTGAACTCCAAGTTTGCGGGATGGATATTTTTGTTGTTATTTGTTGTTGGAGCCTATTCTTCTTATGTAGACGAAATTAAACAATTTTACAATACTTTTCAAAAAGTAAGCCATTTTCAACATTTTCCCCGGTACTACGAAATTATAATGACATTGAGAAAAGATCAAAGGCGGTCACCTTTAAAATTTGATTAACACTCGAAAACAATCCCTGTTACATATCTTAATGTACATATTTAAGGTACGTCAATGCCGATATCAAGAACTTGAACAATGTCTTCAACAAACATGGAAACATTTTGAATGCAAATTCAAGGATATCCATGTTACAGTAAGATCTGAAAATCCATACATGTTAGCAAGATCATCTTTGAATCGTTTATCTGGATCATACACTCCTCGAAATGCTAGAATGGATATCTTTTTTACTCCAAATGATGAGAAGTTTGTTGCAACAGAAGAGCTCTCTCGTTACATGGTCGGAGATAAAGCTGCCTTGCAAAAAACATGTTTTGTTCAAGAAATTCGTAAATGCCTTCATGACCTTGAATGCGGTGTTCCGTTTCATACACAAGCTTTCAAGCAAATCTTTTATCTTGCTGAAAGTCCATGGTCACAACTTTACAATACTGCAGCACTTTATGTCAAAGAAAAATGGCAACAATTTAAAGATTGGTTGTTTGGTGAAAATTAATTAATTGGACATTAAGCTTTAATTTGTTTATTTTTTAGTCTTATTCGTATTTTTTATAAATCATGTAATTGAAAATTATGGTTTTTTATCTTTTTTAAATTCTGCGGAAGCAATATTGAATCTTTGAAAACAACATATTATATCCACAAAATGAATCATAATGTTGTTATTAAAAAAGAATTATTTGCCTTTTCAAGATAGAAAAAGCGTTCCAAAATGTATTTAAAAAAATTTCACCACATGCAAAAAAAGCAAGAGCGAAATTCAATGTTTACCTCAAACTTTGGGTAATTAAACCGACAAAAATGGCTTTAATTAAAACTAAAATTTTAATCAAAAATAAAACAAAAGATACATTCGGGTCGTTTTTAGCTTTAATGTTAAACACTGTTATTTTAAAGAGAGATGCACAGAAAGGAAGAAAGAAAATTTTGCTGGCTGCATTGGGGGATGACGGAAAAAGAAAAAAGAGAGTCTTTACATCTCAGTCAGCCATGTTTGATGTGTGCTCTGACTTCTTTTTCTTGTCGCTTACTTCTTTGATATTTTTTTAGGTTGAATTTAAACGACCCATCCTTTTCTTATGCTCTTTTTTTCATTTGAATAAAAATTCTTTCAACCATTTTTTCGTCGGTTTAATTACCCAAAGTTTGAGGTAAACATTGAATTCCGCTCTTGCTTTTTTGCATGTGGTGAAATTTTTCTTAAATAAATTTTGGAACGCTTTTTCGATCTTGAAAAAGCAAATATTATTCAAAAACATTAAGTTCATCTTAAAAAAGTATGATAAAAAAATTTTTTGAAAAACAGCTTGATTTCGGTAATCATGTTAGGAGTATGCAAGTTTTTTCGTTTTTATCAAAAAATTTTGCTAATAATACTTATATTTTTATAACCTTGGTCTTAAAATGTTCGATTTTTGATGCACAACAACTTTAGATTAAAAGAAATTAAAAAATTTGATCTGTTAGCTTACATATAGCCAAAAAACCGATTCAGAATGGAATTTCACTATTTCTGCTAATTTGAAAAAGTGGTTACGAGTGGTGCTGAGATTTTTTCACAGCTTTTTCTCGATACCATTACAATAATTTTGAGGGTAAACACAACTTTCCCGGAGTTCCCCGAAAAAAGTTATAGAGGAAAACATGTTAAAACTCGAATAAACTTGCATACCCCTAAATCATGTATTCTAATATATTATTTGGCAAAATGTGCAGCGACAAAGATATCATTCCGTTCAATGAAAATATTTAAAAATGTTTCCTCTCAAAATTGCAGCAGCAATAAAGCACATATTTGCTGCTTTATTTGTAACTGAATTTACGCGTCTTCATTGTTTTTATAAATAATTTTATTAAATAATATTCATCGTTTTAGTTTTACTGTTGCAAGATCAAATAAGAATAAAATGGATGCTACAACTTCTTCCACTGAAACATCTTCTGCTGCTTCAACTTCAACGGCAGTTGTAAAACAACATGGAAGAATTGCATGGCCAGAAGCATCATCTATCCAACAGAATTTCTCTCTTCCTTCTTCAATCATATATTACATGGCTAAGAATCCTGCAACTCCTGAAGGCTACCTCAAGATGGCACAATCATGCAAATTCTTTTTTGAAAAATTGCCGATTCTTGTTATTCCCAATTTTCATTGTTATAAAGAAAATACTCGCATCTGTTCAAAAAGTGATATTGAATGCTTCGAAAGTGATGAAGAATGTTGTGTAAAAACTGATCTCAACAAAATTTCAAGTCAAATTTGGTTAACTGGTTCATTATGTGTTAGAGATTCTCTTCCAAATTATATTTCAACACTCAGTCAAAAGATTTATCGTTGTGGAATGGATTATCTTGAATTTCAGAGTGAAACTATTATGTTCGATGATTTTAAGCTTTTGGCATCTGCTGCTACAACTGTTCATTTGCATCAATGTTTGATTAAGAATGATGATGGAAAACCAACTATGCTTGAACAAATTGTAGAAAGTATTCCAATAATTGAAGAATTGCAATAGTAAGTTTTATAACTATTTTGTTTTTTTTGATCAAAACTATTTACAGTACTTTTGATGAAGATAAGTCAATGATTACTGCTGCAACAATGGGAAATATTATGAAGCTTCAAAATGTAGACAATTTAAAAATGTTTGTATTAGCTGAAATTCCAGAAGTTTGTCATATTGGAGATATATCTGCTTTATACAAGGTAAGGATTAATCTTTTTAAACAATAATAGTGTTTTCTTTTTTAGAGATTTAAAAATGCTCATGTCGTTCTTTATTTTGCTGATGATAGTCTTTCTGATCAATATATGACTCAACTCGATACTGTTATTGATGAAATTATTGCTTCAGAAGTTCCTAACCATATTATCGATTATGAAGGTCAAGATATTCAAAAATACAATATTATGTATGATCTTCCTCTTCAACCCTTTGATGATAGTGACGATGAAGAAGAAAATGGAGAAAGTGTTGAATAATCTTGTGTTACTTTTTTGTTGTTTGTATGTTTGTGCTTTTTAACAATAAAATTTTTATACTTTCAAATTTTGTCATACCGTATTTGTATGCATGTTTTTCCTAATTTCGTAGTAGTTTGTCTCAGGCGATACTGGTTTTAATTATAACATTTTGCTGCCGATAATTTTATAGAAGTATTACAACAGGGATAATATAAACTATTCATTAATTATGAACAGGTTAATGAACAAAGTTCATATAGAAAAATATCTTTGCTCTCGCAAATCAATGTAAGCACACAACAGCCATTTATAAAAATACAATTTAATACACCAACAGTAATTTAAATAAGACTTATCAACACATTTTTGTTACACAAACTTTTCAACGATAAACAAACTTTAAAGATTTCTATATACACCCGAGCGCCTTTCCGATTTACGAAGAGTCATCTCGAAAGGACGGTAACACTCTAAAAAGTAATTATTATTTCTCAAAAATTTTTTCAAAAAACAAGTTTTACTTTTGAATTCTTCAATATGATCACCAAAATAAATGTAAAATTTTTCAATAAGTTGATGATAATTTTCATTAATTTCTTTCAGATGTTTTTCATACACCTAAAAAATTTTTATTTAAAAGAATTTAAGTTTCCGTCAATAAGTTTTAATTCCATCAAAATTTTTCTTAATTTTTTGCATAGAAGGTACTGTAATAGAAATAGCGAAACTATAACAAATTTTTATGTAGATTGAAACTAAATAGTTGGATCTTTTTAGACTAAAAAATCCATCATTTTTGTCAACTTTCAATATGATACAGCAGATTAAATGGGACATTTATTGCCCCAAAATTTTGATTCACTAATAAACGCAAACTTACTTCTACAAAATCTTTTTTGCCGGCAGCAATATCTTGACCAAATCGAGCACGATAGTCAGGTTCAATAAGCTGTGGAATACATTCACGATATGCATTTGTCATTAAACGGCCCAATAATGTTGGAACAAGTTAAAAAGTTGCTTCATCAATTTCAACAAATTTTACTTTTTCAATTGATTCAATATGCTTGGGAATAGAACCATCTGTACCAATAGAAAAATCTTCCATATTTTGAATTAACTGATATTCTTTAAGATGAGATGGAGGTGGACATTGTTTAACTTGAACGCCAAAAGCAAATTTATCGCCGGTAGTAACCAATAAACTTTCAGCAGCTGTTTCATCTTTGATAAGTTCAGGTAAAATTTGAGTGAAACCTGGAGCTACAGTAGTGCAGCAAGAATATTCAAATTCATCATCACCAATTTTAAATGTCATTGATTCATTACAGTATGAATAATCTTCCATAAAAGTAGCCAAAAATCGACGAACAATAAAATTATATACAATTTTATCAACATCACATAATCGTTTTTCGTCATCAAGAAACCATTCTTGCGTTGGAGTAATTGGTGGATGATCAAGCTTGTCAATACCTTTCTTCAGCACTTTTTCAATATCAACTTGAATATTAAGATTAGCAACATCAATTTGCATATTTTGATTAATTTTCATATCTCGATTATTTGATGCATCACTTTCTTTCAACAATGGCGCACATTGATTTGATTCAACAATTTTTGCTGGTGCTGGCATATCTTCATTTGACTTATCAAATGGTAACAACGGTAATTCTTTTAAAGTTCCATCTTTCTTTAATTTCAATAAAGATAAATTTTGATTGAGTTGATTAACATCAACAGCCAAATCTTGGGCATGCTTTGTCGTTTCACTTCTTGGATAAGAAATTAATCCCATTTGATAAAGTTTTTGTGAAGTTTCCGCAGTAGCCGTTGAATCAATGAATAAATAGCGTGACAAAAATTTTAATAATTCAAAAGCATTTAAACCTGGTGGAGATTCTTCAGTAACTGGATCAGATTTTGTAACATTAAAAATTTCACAATGTTCATTTTTCTATAATACAAGCTAGTTAGACATGCACGTATGAAAACTGTTATTCTTACCTTTAACTTTTCACACAATTTTTCAGCTTCTTTTTTTGTATATTCACCTGAATAAAATATAACTTTTTTACCATCATTAATTTCAATAATAAATTCAAGGCAATATTTGCCATCAGCTTTTACAACTTCATCATAGCAATCAACATCCAATTTGACAGAAATGCTACCACATGGTCGAAAAGAAAGGGTACGAATAAATCGATCAGGTAAGAAATGCTAAAAAATGTTGAACAACTCAGTAACTGAATCTTCTGCAAATACAGTAAGTATGCTTACCCGTGCAATAAATTTCTGGCCACGACTTAAAGCAACTCCACTTCGAAGATCAAGATGATGTTTAAAAATCATTGATTCATAAATTTTAAAATTTGGTCTTCCTAAATTTTCAACCGCATCAACAATTTCAAGTGCAGAAGAAAATCGAGCTCTAAAACTGATTTGTTTATTACAAATATGTACACGTTATGTTTTAAGATAGAGTCTAAACAGATTCAGGGAATGCTAGAAAAGCCGAAATCCTAGGTAGATTTCAGCTATTAAAAAATCAAAAATTATTAAACAATAAAAAATAAGGGCACGGGTTTGTTTGTGCTATCATTGATACTTACCGATAAAAAGCATCCATAATAAAGCCACTCAATGGCATATTTACATAATCCATTAAATCATCCATGCATTCAAAACAAATTGCTTCACCCTCTTCGTCGTTATCCAGCAATAAAATAACCATATCACATCCATTACCAAATTGTGCAAATAATTCAGGATAATATTCTTTTCTTTTGCATGGAACATCAATAATTTTTGCATAAAGAATTGCTTCAGTTTGTTCGCCATCAACTTCATCCGGAAAAGTTTGTTCTTTTAGATGTCCAAATGTTGAAGTAATCCAAATATTAGCTTCTTTACCAAACATGTGTCGAGTAAATTGATATCCTTTAAGAAATAAATGATTTGAAGCTAAAAATGGAAAATAATTAAAAATGATTGCAAAAAAGATACCATGATGTGATACTGGATGCCTTCCAGTCGTATAACGGCCATTGGATAAAAGCTTTGCGACTACTTCTGCCATTGTGTTTTTTTCACAAATCATTAAAATTTCCAAAGCTCTCTATATAAAATATTGATGATATTTATAAAACAAAAGATGTTTACAAGAAAAAACTTACATCTTTGATGTGATCAAAATTATGTTTAATAGGCTTTTCAGACCATTCAACAGCTTCTTTGAAAGATTTAAATTTTAAATCTGTTGAGATATTCATTACGGACATCATTACCATGTTCAAGACTGCTATGATAGTTTTCAGAATCGCTCAAAGCTGCATTCTGAGAAATTAATAAATAATAATGTTGCAAAGGGATTTAATAGAACATTCCCACAAAGTAATCTGATAGAGCCAAATCAATAGATTTGTTTCATTTAAATTACATTGCGATAATGCAACACCTCGTTAAAGCAACAAAATCTTATTTTACATTTTATGCGGGAAATTTAAAGTTAAAACTGACCAGCTTATCTCGATCATGTTGAAATCGGTTTGCCATTATTCAGATATAAAAAAAAACGACTTTTATAGTTCCAACAATAAACATTTTAAAGCACTTTTTTGTAATCTGAAAAAAGCACAACTTTTAGCTCTATCAGAGACATTCAGATCAAGGGTCTGCAGAAATGGGATTTCTATACTAAACGGAAACGGAAAGGAAAAAAATCCAAAACGGCGTTTAGCTACTTTTGGAGGCAGACATTTCAGAACAAAATGGAGCCAAATGAAAAAGAAATCAACTAAAATTGAAAAAAGAGTTCTTCAAACAAAGAAAAAATTTCTTTCTTTTTCTAAATGTTTAAATTGCGTTGCGAAGAAATGAAGGAGTAGCAGCATAAATGCCAGCAATGTTATTTGTTTTTACAACTGTGTTTACAATTATGTTTTCGATCAGTCGTTGAATGCATAATGTGCAAAGCGATAGAAAAGAAATTATAGCAGCAAAAAATAGAGAAAAAAATCTTTTGAAAAAGTCTCACATATAAAAAAGTTGTAAATAAGGGTTACCCGAAAACATAAAATAAATCTTTCAAAATACATACTTTCTGAAAATAAAATCCCATATTTGGGGTGTAAAAAAAGCAACAAAAAAAACAGTCACTTTAATTTGCATACTTTTTTTGTACCGTATAATTTATTTTGATTCAAAACATAAAAAAAGTGATTAATTAACAAAATGAACAAAGTTTAACGATTCAATCCATAAATATTCGGTAATTTATAATCAAAATTTTCAGCAGCAAGAATTTCATCAATATTTTTTTGAAGTTGAGTTTTATACGCTTCAGAAATAGTGTTACAGAACCAAAGGCGAAAATTTGTGACTTTATTTTTCTAGAAAACGGATATTGAAGGTTAAATGCGCTTTAAATGTGAAAAAAATATTTACTTTAACATAAGTAAAAAATGATTCAATATCTAACGTTTCTGGGATATTATGCAGCTGAATTTCATCAATTTTTAAAAAATGTGGAATTTTCAACAACTCTTTAACAGTATTTTTTGTAATAAATGGAGCCATGGGAACGTCGTATCTAAAAATTACGAATAAGATATATTACAACACTTATAAAACAAACTTACAATTCGATAAATTTAATCTTAATAAGGACTTTTACAAGTTTTTCTAATGGAACAATTGAATAATCTTTCTCTTGAACAATACTACCATATAATGTAAGCGTTTCAACATTGGTAGAAAGGAATACGAAATAATTAAATGTTATAATTTGGTTACAAATGTACAAAATCTTAGCATCAACTCGATAAAGTTTTGGAATAATAGACGAAATATGAGTTCGTATTGTACAAAATTGAGCAGTATAAAGTTTTGTACTAATCCAGTATTTACATGTAATACTCAGAGTGTTATATGGATTTTGAATATCTTTTAAATGAAATTCCATTTCATCATTCATAGTAAAATATAAGCGTTCAATAACAACAATAGGGTTTTTCATAAAGAAATATTTACAAGTCCGTAATAATTTGTCGAAGCCATGTGGATTTGTTGGATTTTTAGAAATATGATAAATTAGAGAATCAGTTAGTGACCATTGTTGAGGGCGATACGGACCACGGAAACCAATCTGTTTCGAAGAGACCATATCCATATTGAAGATTTTGGTGGACACACATAAGCGGAATGAATTTAATTCATAACTATTCTTTGTTTTACTGAACAATAAAATGCCACACACTACCAAATCTTAGATTTAAAATCAATGATATACGAGTCACATACTCTCTACGTTGTTGATGGCAGAAAGACTGGTCGGTCGTAATGTTCATTAATGTGTATGTAACATGTGTCAAATACATAGGCCTCTTTTTCTTTCTCTGCATTGGCATAAAAATCACTTACAAAACATGAAATAGACAGTTTTTTGCGACTATAAGATACCCTATATTTGCTTTGATGGATTAAGACGGGTAAAGCAAGAAAAACTAAATTCCATTTTTAAGTTATAATAATAAAACTTTTTTTGTAATATAATTGTTCCACTATCTGTCAAATTTTGTTTTGTCTTGTTTGTTAATAAAACGGGCAAAAAAACACGAGTACAGTATTTTAAAAGCTCTAAAAATAATTCTTTTGAAATTTACTTATGTGTTTGTCTTTTAGAAGCATAGAGATCACAAAATTTGTATTGAATTTAACGACAGCATTTCTGCACTATACAAAAAGCAATTGAATGCCTTTATTAATGAACTTATTCAAACTGAAACAGCAGATTGTGTTATTAAATATCGTGGTATGGATGAAGAAAAATTAGAAGTTATGGAAGCCCTTTATACATTTGATCGGGGTTACGAAAGTGAAGATGATCTTAAAATTACTTCTTTATAAGTTTATGTGTTTTGCATAGAAAAATAAAATTTTATTTCAAGTTTACAGTAATTTTTTTGTGAACAATTTGCTTTAACTGCTAAAATGGCATAAAACTCAAAAATGGGGAATAGCGAAAAGAAAAATAGAACAAATTTCATGACATCAGTAAATCAGTTATTCATATTTATCACGAAGTTTTTGCATTTTTTGCAATTTTTCTTGACCCATCCCATCAAAAAATAATTCAAGGGGTTTGTAGTTGAGATATTCAACTTTAAACATTTCTTCAAGAATTGTATGAAGTCGATTTCTATAGCCTTCAGAGATTGGACCACAACAGTAAATTACAAATGCTGCTGATTTATTTGTCTGCAATACAAAATATATTTGCGTAAATTGTAAAGAAAATATTACCTTGGCATAATTAAAGAAAGCTTCAATATCAAATAATTCTGAAGGATTAAAAAGTCGAAAATGTTTTATTTTAATAAAATGTGGAACTTTTAAAAGTTCTGTGACAGTACTTAAAGTGGCACTTGAAGAATTAAAATTGTTATCACTTAATCAAAAATTGTTATCGAAAATTTCACAAAAATAGTAAAAACTCACAAATGGAAAACTTCTACTTTTGGAAGAACACTTATAATTCCTTCTAAGCGGACATTTGAACCATCTTCATTCTTTATCATGGTAGAAAATAAATATGTGTGCTTAGCATTTGAAGAAAGAAATGTAAAATCTTTTAATGAAATAATTTGATTAGCTAAATCTAAATATGTGACATCCACACGGTAGAGCTTCGGAATAATAGAGGAAATAAGGTGAGCTGTTGATTTACATTGCAGGCCCCCACTAATCCAAAACTTCTTCAAAACATTCGAGAAACCGATACTCTTTTTGTTGAAAATTGCTGTCCATTGCTTTTCATAACGCAAATCGCTTGCAAAAATAACAGGATTTTTGACAAAAAAATATTTACAGCTTTGAACTGTTTTCGGGTAGCATTTTGAAGTGGAAGGATTTTTGGCCATGTGGAAAATAAGTGAATCTGGTAAGGACCGATTTTGAGGGCGATAAGGACCTTGAAAATATACTTTCTCTGATGGAGTAATTAATGGATTTTTAGCTTCATGGCTAAGATTTGAATCTTTTGTAGCCGAAGAATTTGACGTATCCATTTTTTAGGCAGCTGCAATATGCATAAAATTTTTCAATAAATTTATTCTCTTTCTTTTTAATTCTGTTTTGGGACGAATAACGAATATGATTTCTATCTTTTATGATTGCCTCTTTTGCTTTGACCAAAATCAATTCCTCTTGAATTATTTACCACCATGGCATTTTTGAAAATTGCCAATAAAGCAAAATATAATTAAAACAAGTAGGAACTAAAAAAAGACCACTAAGCGGAATATTTTTCTTTTTTTGCAAGGTATTTTTGTGAAAAAATAGTTGAATACATATCGCTTTCTGGTATGACTGTTTTGCATACCGTAAACTCTCTAATTGAAACGCCTTCTAATTAAAACACAGGAAAAAGTTTGAACGAATAATAAAAGCGCCTCTCTAATTAAAGCCATTTAAAGCACAGAAAAATTTCGATTTGAAAAATAAAAGCACGCATTTCAATTAAAGAGTTTACGGTATGTCGTTGTTACCGCTAGCTTTGTATTGAATTTCAGTTAATATATATTTCCTCGGCATCACTCTCTTTTTTTGTATATATCTTTTCAAGTTTCAGGGATATTTCTGATCGCACTATTGTTAACTGAAAAATGAATGTCTTTAATGCTACCGCTACAAATGCTAAGTCACTAACCCCATCTCGTAAACGAAAAGCAACTGATGATCAGAATCAATTGAAAATTCAATCAATAAGAGAAGTTTTTCTTGCTTCTTATCATTCCCATCAAAATTGGTCAATACCTGATTCAATTGCATTTTATATTGCAAAAAGTCCTTCAAGTTCAAATGTTTATCAAAAATTGACATATAGCTGCAAATATTTTTATGTCAAAAATCCAATTGCCGTAGTAGAAAATTTATATTATTCTAGCAAAGATAATTGGGAAGCTTCTGTGAAGGGAATCAGAAAATGTATTAATTTTTCAAATTCTACAAGAAACGCATTTTGGATTACTAAAGAATTTGGGAATTCTAATTTTGCAATTGGAAATACTTACAATCTTATTTCTTCAATAATTCCTCAAATTTATGGTGTAGAAGTAAAAACATTGAAGCTTAACTTTCAAACGTTTTTATTAAAACAATTTCTGTTTCTTTCTTCAAATGTTGAAGATATTGATCTACATTGTTGCTTTATAAAAGATGAAAATGGCTCCATTGTTCCTTTAGAAAAACTTGTTCAAGCACTTACAAATGTTAAAATTTTCAAGTTGTAAGTTAATTTTTATATATAACATTACTGTAATATTCTATATAAGGAAACATTCATTTAATAATATAGTATTATTCGTTTCTAATTAAAGTCATTTCAGTTATAGCCCCTTTGCTGCAATCCCTACTTCAAACACTATCAAAGAACTTTTAAAAATTCCTCATTTTTTGAAATTAGATGTATTCAAGTTATGTGGTATTCCAGAACTATCTGATATTAATATTTTATTTGATTATATAAAGGTAAACATTTTTTTAACTTATCTTTTAAAATTCACACCTTTTTATTTCAGAAAAACAAACATACAAAATTTAGTATTCAATTCATTTATTCGATTTCTGAAGATTACAAGAAGCAAATCGAAGCAATTATTGATGAAATTATTTCAACTGAAAGCCATGAATATATTCCACCTTTCATTCATTATAGTGATCTAAATTTTGGAAAATTTTTGCATATGCGTTCAATTTATCATCAATTATAATATTTTTGTTTACATTTATCGTCCTTTATTTTGTGTTGAATATATATAAAAAAATTTTCACAAAAAATATATGCTTTAAAATTATTGCAAATTTTAAGATTATGTTGTTGCTGACACAGCACTGGTAACCATCGAAATTCGAGTAAAAAGTTTTTTGTGAAGAACTTTTTGATAAAGACCAAATGTGTAAAAATTAAAAAAGTCATTTCGAAACATTTTTGAAATTACAATTAGCAGCGTAATATCAATAAAATACGGGATAAGGGTAACGATATCAATGATCATGTAATGTGATTTGAAATAATAAAAATAATCTTGCTGAAATTTTGGATCGCATTCACTAAAAAATATGCAAATATTGCTTCCAAAAATATCAAAAGTTCGATAAATTCCATAAAAAATGAGCGATGTTAAAGCTTGAAACATTAGACGTTTTTCAGTTTTGGTGATCTGAGGTGAAAGGGATGAAATTGTTTTTTTGTGAAAAATAATGATTAGCTTGAAACATTAGACGTTTTTCAATTTTGGTGATCGGAGGTGAAAGGGATGAAATTGTTTTTTTGTGAAAAATAATGATTAAGATGATAAGGGAAATGATGAGAGTGTAAACCATTGATGACGCTATGAATGGAGCCATGGATACTCTATGGATGCATTCTTCGCGTACAGCAAGTCCAGCTTTGGAGTACCAATATTCTTGATCAACACAATCCCATTTTGCGTAGACATAGATTAAAGGTATAACCGGAGCAGCGAAGATTAGAAGAAAAACTATTTTTAAATTTTTGGACCAAATCTGAAAAAATGTCTGTTAGAAAGTTTCAAGGAAGCGCTTTGAAATTGAAATGCATTTTTTTCACTCAAAATGGAAATGTCTCAAGGAAATAAAATTTTGATTCTGTAAAGCCTTAGCCATTAACCCACCATATCATGCTTAAGCGGAAACCACAATGCCGTAACTTTATTTAACACCAATGCAGCATTCCAAATAGAATAAAATGATATAACATAAATATTTCGAAATTGAGACGTTGCAGCCATATATGGCAATTTTAGATTTGTTTGTAAAAAACCTCGAATATATTGTTGATACATTTTTTCACAAAAATGAAAGGTAAAACCTGCGAACAGCATAATAAAATATGGTTTTTGATATTGTGAATTCTTTTTGCAAAAATCAGAAACAAAAAATATGATCATTAAAACATCCCCAACAAGTGCCACCCAATTTAAAGCAGGTGCAACTTTCGCTTTTAAGGGATCAAGTATAACCATAAAGATATCTCTATTTCTTTGTTCTTCCGCAGTAATGTTTGATGACATTTTGAGCTTTCTAAAATTTGTTAATAAAATAAGTAATTAGCAAAAGTAAATAAATTTGTTTACTTCATTAACGAAAAAATGTCAAAAAAGGCAAATTTTAGTCTAATGCAGCAACACACACTCCCTACCAAAATATACTCCCCTAGTTAACAGGAATTATTAGCCACCGTTTGGGGGCTATATTTTCCCTTCCTTTTTTTCCGTGTATGCAAGTTACTTCTACTCATCATCGGCAAACGCGTAAAACGCAAAACTATTCAAATTTATTTTAGTAAAACAAAAAAAGCTTTCAAATATTTTTATAGTATTTATTTAAAAATGTATTGGCTACAATTTATCACAGAAAAGCATGAAAATAATTGCTACCGCATATCTGTCGTAAACATCAATTACATGCCTCCATTATATAAAAAGCGGAAGTTATAAATTCCCTTTAAAAAGCCAACTCATAATTTATACAACCTTCAGTTTTTAATCTTATGTTTTTACAGTAATTCTTATAACACGGTGCGCTGATCTGTCCTGGCAGCAAAAAAGGAAAAAAATTTTTGTGTGCTTTTTTTAAAGCAAAATCGAAAAAGCTTATCCATGAGAGAACAAAGCAAGCTAAACGATTTCTGTAAACGCACAAAAAAAGGTAATCACTTTTTCATGCCAAAAATGCAGAAAAAAATAAAGAAATATGATTCAGATTCCACAGGATTCAGAATTCAAGAAATTCTTTAACAGAATTCCTTTGTTGATTTTGTGCTTGCGCTTTTGTGTCACTTTGCCAAGACTCAATTTCCTTTAACATTTTTTGTTACTCACTGAATAAAATTCTGAATCCTGTGGAATCAGAATCTTATTTCTTTGTTTTTTCTGCATTTTTGCAATAAAAAAGTGATAACCTTTTTTTGTGCGTTTACAGAAATCGTTTAGCTTGCTTTGTTCTCTCATGGATAAGCTTTTACGATTTTGCTTTAAAAAAAGCACATAAAATTTTTTTCCTTTTTTTGCAGCCAGGACAGTTTATAAAGCGTTCGACGCACCGTGATAAGTGAGGAAAAATAATTTACATGATAAAAAATAATAACTTTTAAAAACCTCAACAGCAATAAATTACAACCTTTAAAAAACGAATATGACGAATACATGTGTTTTATATCCTGTATTTTTCGTTTCACTTGTTGGTAACGCAGAATCAAAGCAATAATAAAAACGATGTACCAAAATTTAAGATATTTTTCTTTATTTTCTACACAAAAGCATAATCTGTAAAAAATAAATTAAATCATTTTATTTTGACAACAATAAACTGATTCAGCAATCGCAGTATCTCCATCAAGGGTTACAGCTTCAACTTGGCCCTGATCATTACAAGTTGCTGTAGCTGTTTGTGGACCATTACCAAATGCAAGCCCAATTGTTTGTAGATTTATCTATAACAAAGCATGCATTTCTGTTATTTGAACACTCCAAAAATTACCCCCATGCAAACAGGTCGATTATTTCCATCTGGTAAAGTTGGAACACAATTAATTGTAAATACTTGACAACCATCGGCATCTAATGTTACAGTAACTGTACCATCTGTGGTAATACTCGTGTCAGTTTCAGGTGCATCAAGTTTTGGAAGGGTGCATGAGGCGCATTCTGAAAAATGTTGGTTTTGTTGACATAAATGCTTAAAATAAATTTTACAAATTACGAAAAATTATTGAGTAATTGATGATAAAAAAAATATGCATAGTGCCTTTAGGCCACATTTGGCTCATTACTCGCAGCTATACTGATCCCTATTTTTACGATTTCTCTCTATTTTTTGTTTAAGAAATAAACATACGTGCAACTGGAATTTCAGGAGTGGCCTCATTTGTAGGTGTTGGAAAACAGCCAAAATTAAATGAAATTAGCAAACCACTAACTAACAAAAATAAATACATTTTTAACCACAAATAAAAGCAATAAATTTATAATAAATATTTTTTTTAAAATAAGATCCTTAAAAAATTTCATTTAAATTATGGCCCTCCTTTTCTCATCCAAAAAAGATGGGTACAACCTGTTTTTGACCTTTCCATGGATGGATCTCTTCTCATCATAAAACTTGTTTTTGTTTTTCTTTGGAAAACTAAAAGGAAGAACACTTTTTTTCGTATGGTTGACACATTCTTCAAAGACGAAGAGTAGTGGACATTTCACTTTTTTTAGGTCAACTTATTAAAATTAAAATTTTCATTTTTTCAAACTGATGCGTTTGTTTTCTTTTTTCAACTTTTTAGAATCATAAATTTTATGCCAATTAACGAAAACAAGTTCTGTTTTTTCTTTCTTTGTTTGAAATCCAAAAAGATCAAGTTTTAAATTTTTCAGAAAAGTTCATTGTTTTAGAGGTGCGTTTGTTGCAAATTTGTTATGGCAGAAAAAAATGGTGGAAGTTTGGGTAGATAATAAAAAAGCAACACTACCATGAGACCACTAAGATTACATTTTTGTGTTGAAAAAAGTTATATGGCAAAAAATGTAAAACTGCAATAAAAATCTTGAGCTTAAAATTATTACTTGTTTCAGTTGAAAGCAAACATATTTTATCTCTTTTCTGCTTGACCTCTTTTGTTTATCACACAAAGGAGTAATAAGTGGCCCTTGGACCTCTTTGTTTGGAAAAAATTGATTTTAAATTTTATGAAACAAATTTATTTCCCAAAAGATAAGCAACTGTCAAAACAAATTTGCTATTTTAATATTTTATTCGTTTCTAACTTTTTAAATTTTAGGAACTCAAATTGTTTAAATATTGTGAACCGAAAAATATGGATGTGTCCACGGATGTTTTCAATACCACAACAACTGATGAAAAATTATTAACTCCAACTCGTAAACGCAAAGCTGTTAGAGAAGCACAAGCTCAACTCAAACGAACTCGTTTTCTTTCTACATTTTGTTCTCTTCAAAATTGGTCATTACCAGATTCAATCATTTATTATATTACAAAGAATCCTTTAAGTTCAACGGTTTATCAAAAAATGGTTAAATATTGCAAATATTTTTTTATCAAAAATCCTATTATTGTAGTTAAACGTTTATATTATTCTTGGGAATCGGAATGGGAAGCTTCAACAAATGATGTTCAAAACGATATTAATTTTACAAAGAGCAAATTTTGGGTTACAAATGTATTTAAAAATTCAAATTGGGCAACAAAAACAACTCCAAATCTTATTTCTTCTATTATTCCATATTTATATTATGTTGATGTTAAAAAATTAAATCTTCATAATCAAGTTATTACATTTGCTGATTTTGTGTTTCTTTCTTCAAATGTTGAAAATATTTTATTGAAATTAAGTGTCATAAAGAATGAAGATGGTTCAGTTGTTCCATTGGAAAAAATTGTAGAAATTCTTCCAAAAGTTAAGAAATTTAAACTGTAGGTTAATTTTAAAAGGCTATTTCATATTTTGCAGTTTTTCTTTTAGCCATATCACTGATGCTTCAATCATTACCCCCAATACCGTCAAAAAAATCTTGGAACTTTCTCATTTTTCAAATATTGACTGATTTTTTTACAGAATCTCCCAGAAATGTTTGGCATTGATGCATTTTTCGATTATCTAAAGGTTTTTTTTTCTTTTTTTATAGTTGAGCTAAATATTTACTTTTTAGAAAAATCAACAAACAAAATTCTATCTTTCTTTTAAATCTATTTCTGATGACTTTAAAAACATCTTGAAGCTATCATCGATGAAATTCTTGGATCATCTACTCGTGATTATAGACCACCACATATTTCTTTTGATGGTCTCTATTTTGGAAAATATTATCGTATTCATTCACCTTTTTTAAATTCGTAATATTTTTTTGGATGTGTTCATTTTTGTTTTTCTTCTCAAATAAAAACTATTTCTTTTATTTTTCCGAGTTACGATTTTAGAGTAAACAAAATTTGTTTAATTTTTACTGATGCACTCAGTTTGGATTCCTACATAGTTTGGTTCAAAACTACAAAAGCCTTTTGGAAAGATAAACTTCTTAGCTTTCAAATTTGGTATGGGACTGTCCAGAAAACATGTAATTTTTTGGCTTTTATTATTGAGGAATCTCGTTTTTTTGAGAAGGCAACTTTATGCTAAAAAAAAGTGAAAGCTTTTAAGTTGTAAGTTTTTTTTACTAATTATTAAAGTTTCTGACAGTAATCTATTTGCATACGTTGAATTTATTGCCCATGATTGTAGTATCTATTTTAGCGATATTCCTTCAGCTTCAGTAATTACGCTAAATACAACTAAAGAACTTTTAAATTTTCCACATTTTTCAAATATTGGTGAATCCAGAAATTTTTGATATAGATGCGCTTTTTGATTATATTAAGGTATGTTATATTTTTTAAATTATAATCTAAATGTTGGTCTTGAGGAAAATACACGTGTTAGAGCTCATCTTTCTTATGGTACAATTTCTGAAGCATACAAGAATCACCTTGAAGCAATTGTTGACGAAGTCCTAGAAACTGAAAATCATGATTATAAACCGCCTTTCATTGCATTTCGTGATTTGGATTTTGAAAAATATCAAAAAATACAAATACTTTATTATCGTTCTTTTGTTATTGCATAATTTCAATATCACTATATTTTATGTCTGATAAAAAAGATTTTTTTCATTTTTTGCGTTATTTCAATTTTATTTTTGTTGCAACACTAATTCCTGTAACATTTAAAAATTCTGCAAAAAAAAGCTACATATTCTTATGCAGAAAACAAAAATGCTGCTGAAAAAAATAAGTTGCCAAACTGAAGGAATACTTTAACATATCTAAAAAGCATTGATTAAGAAAGTAGGGTGAAGGAAAAAAACAAAAACTCTTTTCTCAGATTATTTTTATCTAAAAAACGAGTTCGCATGCATAAAATTTGCAGTTTTTCCCTCATCAAAATCTTAATAAATTCCATTACTGCTAAAAATATATTTGCTGCTTAATATTGTAATTCAAAGAAATGAATTCATCTGGCACGCTAACTACCGTTCCAGGTACAACTTTAAATCAAGAATGTGAAGTAAAAGTGACTACTTCTTCCAAAAAATGTACTTGTGTGGCCCATTTTGTCATCAAAATTGGTCGTTGCCAGATGCAGTTATGTATGATATCACCACATATTCGTCGTCAACAAAATTCAATGAAAAAATAATTCAAACATGCAAATATTTTTATGCCAAAAATCCAATTACCATTACAAAGAGTCTTATATTTGCTTCAGATTATAAATGGAAAGCATCTTTTAATGGAGTTGATTTAACAAATTTTATCACCAAAAGAAAATTTTGGATTACTGATGCCTTTGAAAACTCAAATTATTCAACAAAAACAAGTCCAAATCTTGTTTCTTTTGTTATTCCACGGATTTATCGCATGGATGTTGCCAAGCTAAAACTACATAATCAAGCTGTAAATTTTATAAATTTTTATTTTTTACTACAAATATTAATGAAATTTCGTTATACTATACTACAGTAAATGCTGAAGATGGCACAGTTGTCCCATTAGAAAAATTCGTTCAAGAACTAACAAAAGCTAAAACTATTAGATTGTAAGATTATTTCTATCTCTTTATTATTTGACAATCAAGTTGAGTTAAAGCCAATGTTGCATTAATAAATTTGTTTTAGCGATAGCAGAAACGCTGATTTACATTTCACAAGAAATACTGTAGAAGAACTTTTTAAACTTCCTCGTTTTTCAAATATTGAATACTTCAAATTATTTAGTATTCCTGAAACATTTGACGCAGAAAGATTTTTCACACATGCAAAGGTAATTCTTTCTTTATATTTAGATTTTCGTAATAACAATAAAGCAAATTTTAGAAAAACAATTAAGCAAAATTTTTATTGGGATATACCGGACATTCAGAAGTTTTCAAAAATCGTCTTGAAGCAGTTGTTGACGAAATTCTTGCAACAAATTACAAGAACTTTCTGATTCATTTTCATGGAATTGACGATTATAAGTCGAAAAAAATGAGATTACTCTATCATAGCTATTAAAATCTATACTTATTGTGTCTATAACCGTTATAACTGTTTTAAGCTTTACATGACCGTGTTGTTCTTGCTTACAGACATTTATAAAAATTTTTCAATAACAAAAATGTGAGATGAAAATTAATGAAACTTTTGCGGGGCCAGTCAAAAAATAAATCTTTGGTATAACTCAATTTATCATCATACATAAAAAAATTATTAGAAAAACAGCAGCATTTATTATACAGTAATTTTCCAAGTTTGTCTTGCAGGAAAAAATGATCTCTGTTAACCAGAACAAATACAAAGAAAAAATAATTCTAGACATGTGAATATTTTCTGTGAGTAAGGATTCTCTCTTTAAACTTCCTTTTCTTACATATAAAGAGATGTTCTCTATAATATAATAGCTCGTAATGTTTTTATTGTCAATATTAGACAAAAATTTGGAAAAACACTTTTTTTAGGCTACTGCAAAAACTAAATTGTCAAATTGAAGGGATACTTAAACACGTTTTAAAGACAAAAAGAACTAGAAGTTCCCATACAGCAAATTTTAAGTTTTTTGTTTCTATCATCTCAATTAAAAATTCATCAAGAAGTGTATTCATCAGGTTCGTCATCAGATACAACTTTAAATCAAGGAAACATGGAGAGAGATGTCGCAGTTTTTTGTCATCAAAAGTGGTCGTTGCCAGATTCTGTTATTTACAATATTACTAAATATCCGTCATCTACAAAATTTTATAAAAAAATAATTCAAACATGTAAATATTTTTATGCCAAAAATCCAATTACCATTACAATGAGCTTAATTTTGGCATCAGATTATAAATGGAAATCATCCTATAACGAAGTTGATTTAACGACTGCGACAAGAAGAAAATTTTGGATAATTGAAAAATTTGCTGTTTCAGGATGGATAACAAAGACGACTCCAAATCTTGTATCATCTATCATTCCACAAATTTATCGTGTTGATGCGAAAAAGTTAGAACTCAATAACCAAAATCTTGCTTTTAATGAATTCTTGTTTTTTTCTTCAAATGCTGAAGATATTACTTTATTCAATACTGTGGTTAGAAAGGCAAATCATACAGTACTTGTTTTGGAAGAAATTGTTAAGCACCTTCCAAAAATAAAAATGTTTAAATTGTAAGTTTGCGTTTATCGTATAAAAGACTTGTTTTAATGAATCAATTTTAGTGATGATACAGCTGTTGATTCACTTATTACATTAAATACTGTCCAAGAACTTTTAAAGCTTCCTCATTTTTCAAAAATTGATGTGTTTAGATTACATAATATCACGGAAACATTTGATATTGATACACTTTTTGCTTACGTTAAGGTAATCCTTTTTTATTTTTTAAAATTCTTAATAAAAAAAATTTCAGAAAAATGTTCGAACGAAATTTTGGCTTGAATATAAAGCTTCCGTAGATACTTATCAAAATCGTCTTGAAGCAATTGTTGATGAAATTTTGGGAACAGAAAATCATGAATATGTAGTACCTTTTATATATTTTTGGGAACTTGAAGATGAAAAATGGAGATCACTGCATTTTTTATACAACAAACATTGAAAATTAGAAAAGCAAAAGCTTTACTTTTTTATATGTAACAATTATTGTTTTATTGTCAAATCAAACCACAAACAATGTTGTTTTATCGAATAAAATTGTTCACCACAAACATTAAAAAGTTTAGTTGCTTTTTTTGAACACATGGAAAAAAATTAGACATATTTGATTTGATCTAACCGGTAACAGGAAAAGCAAAACGTTTTCCTCCATTCCTGATTTGCTGATACTAAAAAAACGAATCTCAAATTTATTCCCGTAATAATCCCTTCTTAGTTTCAAAGAAAAAAGAAAGTGGTAAAATTATGGGAAACACATTAAACCGGATTGCTGCAACGTTAAACAGCAGCAATACTCATAGAATAAAAAAGATCAAGAAAAATCGAAAATGCGTAAATAAAAATTTTGATATAAAAAGAATATAAATGTGTTATCTAATTATTTCTTGCTAAAAACTATTTATTAAGAATGCTTAAATTTTTATTTATTTTTATATTTTCACATTTATTACTTCACAATTATTCTTTTGGAGCAATTGTAAGATCAGGTCCTGTGCCTCCAACGCCTGCTGCAGATGGATCTATTTGTGAAGCGCTGACATGTTTTGATGGAGAATTTGTAAAATTAAACGATAGTGATGCAAATGATTTTGGTGACGAATTATATGTAATAAACAGTCAATGCGTAAAAGGACAATATCAAAGATTAATAACATGCTCAAATTCATTGAGGGTTGCGGTATGTTAAGAAAAAATGCTATTTTTCATGCTTTACAGATTTTTACATTTAGCATGATAATTCATTGCTGTTTTAGGTAAATAGCCAATATCTTCTTACACAGGTTGAAATTGCACATTGCATTAATGGACAATGGATGACAGAACAAAATGGAGATCAAGAACCAATTGCAATAGACACATTGAGCTGCAAAAAAGAATTGTAAAAAAGCAGTGTTTTGTTGTTATTTAAATACTATATTCATAAAGTGTTTTTCTTGTTTGAAACTGTGAGGTAAATATTTGCCAGCTACTGTTGTTATTTTTCATTTTAAAAAACAAATGCTTCATATTATACTTTTTTGACAAATATATCACTAATAATATTAAAATTTACATAACGGCTCCAAACTTATGAATCACAAATCAATAATACGTCTAGTATAACTATTCTTCTTTTAAGAAATAGACGAACAATAGCCGTGAAACTCTTATTTTCAAATAAAGATTTTTTTATTTAAATTATAAATTACTCTTGAAATCAAGAATTAAAATTTTTTCTTTTACATAGTCCATCGTATTCAAGCTTCATTATTTCAAACTGAAAAAATGGTTTATTCAAAGCAAGACAATTTTCTTAGTTCATATTACCCACATCAAAATTGGTCTTTACCGGATTCAATTATTTATTATATTTCAAAGAATTCTTCATCTCCGAAATGCTATCAAAAAAAGATTAAATGTTGCAAATATTTTTTCATTAAAAATCCAATTATAAATGTTGAAAGTTTATATTTTGATACACGCAATGATTGGATGGTTTCCTCAAATGGAGAGAAAAAGTGCATTAACTTCTCAAATTTTTCCTGCAAATTTTGGATTACAAAAGAACTTAACATCTATGCTTATGAACTGCCATCAAATGCAATTTCTTCAATTATTTCAAAGCTTTATCAAATTGATGCAACAACTTTACGGATAAAAAAGCAAATTATTTCTTTTAAGGATTTTCAATTTCTGTCATCAAATGTTGAAAAAATTACTTTGTACCGTACACTTATTAAGAATGAAGATAGCTCTTTTGTTCCATTTGAAAATCTTGTTCAGCAACTTCCTAAACTTAAAGAAATTATTCTGTAAGTAAATTCTAAAAAAGATTTATTTTTGTTTTATTTTTTGTTTCAGTTTTGATAACCAAGAAGCTTCAATAATTACAAGAAATACTGTGAAAGAACTTTTAACAATTCCACACTTTTCAAAAATGAATGAATTTCGTTTTTATGATATTCCAGAATCATTTGATATTGAAACCCTTTTTGATTATGTAAAGGCAATTTTTTGTAATTTTATTTTATTAGATATATTACAAAAATTGAAAATTTCATGTTTTTAGAAAACCAAACAATCAAACTTTATTTTATTTTATACAACAGTTTCACACGCTTATAAAAATCGCCTTAAATTGATTGTTGATGAAATACTTTCAACTGAGATGCTTGATTATCATCCACCGTATATTCAAACGACTGGAATTCCTACTGAAAAAGCTAGAAAGCTTAGCGCTGCTAGTCATGAATACAAAAAGAATTTTGCTGCTATGTAATTTGTTTTTGTTGTTACTTGTTTATGAGAATAAAATTTATTTGAATTTTGTATTTTTAAAAATGTCAATTATTCAGTCAACTACAGCAGAAGAAAAAGGTAGGAAAAAAGACAATTGAATTGAAATAAGAAGAAAATGTTCCTTAAAGATGTGCCTCTTTTCTAATTAATATGATTGACCATGATAAATACATAAACACTTATAAAGAGCAAATACTCAAAGAAAATTGAGCAAAAAACTTTTTTTTGGGAAATGGTTAGATACATTTTTGCATGTGAGCTTTGTTTCATTATTTTGAGCATTGAGTATTAAAATACATTGCCATATTGACATCATAACGTTTAGTTTTTTATAATTACACAAACACGTTTATAGAATTTTTGTTATATCTTTAATTCAGTTTTACATTAATTTGTCGGCAAAAGTTCTTCCCTTAATGTCGAAGTCAACTTCAGTGAATGAATCCAAAGAGAATTTTTCACATTTTCATGGACCATATCACCGCCAGAATTGGCCATTTCCGGATAACATGGTTTATTATATCCTCAAAAACCCTGCTTCTTCAAAAGTTTATCAAAAACTTACTCAAAGTTGCAAATATTTCTTTGCCAAAAACATCGTAATGGTCGTTGACTATTTATATTTTGCTACGGAACAAAAATGGAAAGCTTGCTTTAATCAAAAATATGCTGATTTAAAAAATTATTCTGGAAAAATTTGGGTTACTGGTTTTTTTAATATTTATGGTGGTGGTACTTTCGGATATGGCATCATCTTTTATTCCATATATACATCGAATTGATGGAACTATAAACATTTGGAATCAAGTTCTTACATTTAATGAATTCTTGTTTCTGGCTTCCAAAGTCGAAACTTTAATTTTTAATCAAACAACAGTACAGTATTCAGATGACACATTTGTGCCAACTGAAAAACTAGTTGCAGAACTTTCAAATGCCAAAAAAATTATACTGTAAGTATTTTTTATAATTATCTATATTGACCAAATCTTTTAGTGATCCTTCATTCATTACATCAAATACGGTCTACGACCTTTTAGAGCTTCCACATTTTTCAAAACTTGATGAATTTGAATTGCATAAAATTATAGAATTGTTTGATATTGAAACCTTTTATGCCTATTTAAAGGTAAGATATTGTGCTTTACGCAATGCCTTGGTTTTGATATATATGATATTCATACTCACATCACATGAAAAAAATGAAGCTTGTCATATACCGCATGATATCGTACAATTCATATGTATAGATATATTATCTTTACTTTTTTAGAAAAATAAACACACAAAATTTGATCTTTCTTTTGCACCAACTTCTGATGTATATATATATATTTATTCATAAAGAATATTCCCCCATGGCCTAGACCAGGTGGATAGTTATACAATTTAAAAGTACAAAACAGGTAAAGATACAATAGAAAACAATAATACCTAACAGTTAAGAAGATAGATTATTTTTAGTTTCTTTTTGAGAAAATTTTTGATTTCTTTTATAGAATTGAGCAGCTTCAATATTTTCATCACATTCAACAGGTTTGCTTTCCTTTGTAATAGCATTATGCACGAAAATTTGTTTCTCTTTAATAAAATATATGATTGAAGTATTTCCTCCACGTGCTTTATAAAGTTGATCCTTCTTTTTAGTAAGTTTCACTTGAATTTTATGAGCATCAGGAGATTCATAATTGTTCACAAATACTTTCCATTCTTTTAATTTATCATTTGATTTGATATATTGCGGAGCATTCTTGAGAACGGATTTCTTTTCTTCTTTGGTTTTGAAAGATACTTGAATTGGACGATTTTTGGAAGAATCTTTTTTCCCCATTCTTTTGACTGTTACAATTTTAGCTTTTTGATCAATTTTTTGAACGAATTGTTCCATTATTTGATTATCAGTCAATTTTGTTTTGCCATCATCACCAACCATAGTTTCTGGAATATTTGTAACTACAATAGATGATTTAGTATTTTCTTCAGTTTTCGGTGGCATTTGAGATGAAATAAAAATATTTTGATCCATTTGAATATCATCTTCTTCACATGCAGGAGGAATTGGATGTAGCTGCATATGCGTTTACAAATCGTGTTGATGCAATCATAGATGAAATCATTGCCACCCAAAACCATGAATATAAAATACCTGTAATTCATTTCAAAGGACGCTTTGACCATCGCACTTATACACTGAGTAAACTTTTGCGTGAAAATTTATAAATTCTTTGTTGTTTTTGTTTCATATACTTTTGCATTGACTTTTATTTATAAAAGTTATGTAAAAAGCAGCTTTTTTGGTAGCTAAAATAAAGACGGTTTTTTCTATTTGTTTTTTTTGCATACTTTTGCATGCAAATAATTGAAGTTTTTAAAATGTCATAATATAAGCAATTTATTAATTAAATAAAAATTATACAGTACACAAAAAATAAGCAAAGCACTTCCCACAAAAAACAATTACCCGAAAATATATACAATTTCAAATCATTAACGTCCACCACGTCTTCTCATTTCAAATTTTTGACTTTCTTCATTGCTTTTGATTGATGTTGGAACAGAATCCGTTGAAGAAGTTGCAGCAGATGATTTAAGTTGATGAATTCGTCGACGAATTTTTTCTAATAGCCGATTTTCATATTTATCTTCTGTTGTATCCCATCCATTTAGAACTTCATTCCAAAAACTTTCTTCTTCATTTGATGCTGATGACTAAAAAAAGTATTACCATAAATTACCGCATCATATTACAGTAACCTTACCATATCAGCAGAAATTTGATCAATTAATAGATCAGCTTTCTTATCATTCAAATAAAATAGCAGCTTGATTCTTCGAGTTGATGAAAGATTTGGTGACATTCGAAGTGTTGATGTAAGCTTGGAAATAAGATCTTCAGATGATGGTAGCTTTTTAAAGAATGGAATTAACGCAATAAATTCATCATCAAATGTTGAATTAGCTGTAATAGAATTTGTCCATGAAAGAATTGTTTTTTGATCACCTTTTAAGAATTCACGCAAATTTGTGCCTATAAAATTACACACAAGGTTAATATATCAAATATAAAAAGCATACTTACCGAAATCAACTTTAGTAATTGAATGTAAAGCTTTGAAGAAATATACTTCACGTTCAGGTGGTCGAAAGAAGCTCAAAAATAGCTTTAAACGATTGATATCTTTTTCGGGTAATAAGGCAAGCACAGAATTTCGAAGAGTTTGATAGAGTGTTGGTTGATCTTCCCAAAGTGATTCTCGAAGGTTATATTCTTTAATCAAATCTTTTGCTTCAATTGGTGTAACACTAAAAAAATATGCATTTACAAAAGAGGACATAATGTAAAGCAGAGATCGAGAGGACTAGGAATCACTAACTGACGATCCCATCTCCATCCCTGTAATGCCAAAAACAACTTACTCTTCTTCAGTTAAAATATATTCTACCAATGACATATTAAGCTTCCATAGAGATACATTAAATTGTTTTGCAACTTCTTGAATATCCATAATCATTGATTTATTCTTTGTCCTGAAATGTTTCAGTTATTTTTACATATTTTTTGTAACAACAACTTACATAATTAAACCAAGTAGCGAATCTTCACGATATTCAGAATCTTCAAAGAATCTTTCTCGATCACAACCAGCTCGAAGAATTCTTTCAACAGCAGGAATCTTTTCACCGCTACCACCATCTTTTCCTTCATGAAAAACTTCTTCTTCAGCAAGTTTTAACAAAATTTCTGTTGGAATTTTTTCAAGTGTTTTTAGCGGAATATTTTCATTCAATTCAATCAACTTCTTCATTCCCAACGCAGCTTTATTCAAAATATCATGCTTTGCCCATCTTGTTGTTGAGCCTGAATCATCTGTTGCTAAAGCTGCTGTAACGATTGCTGCCGTTGTTGAATATGGTATCCATTGCTTTGCAGATTCTAACAACATCTCATCACCACTTTCTTCTTTGACTACAGTAATTGGTGGAGGTGCAATACCATTTGAAAGTTGATGGAAGTGATCTGGTGAAGTATACATTGGATCAAGATGTAGTTCATCATCATCTTTAAATGATACATTTGTATTTTCTTTTTTTGTAAGTGGATCCAAGAATGTTGTTGTAAATTTTGTGAACGTTTCTTTCATGGTTGAATCGGAAGAAGTTTTTTGAAGTGATGATGGAAAGCGACGTGTTACATCAATTGATTTAAGGATTTCCGATAAAAATTCCAATTCTTCTTCTGGACAATTTAGCACCATACAATTTACAAGATCTTCTTTGAGCTAAAAACGATGTATAACTAAATGTATCAGAAGCTCTCAAATAAGCTACAGTGACTCCAAATAATAAAAGTAATTTTCATGTTAGAAGTGATAAAGTAATCTTGAAAAGTTTAAAAGCAAATCAACTTACATGTTGCCATTTACCAGATGTAATAATATCTTTGCAAACAAAATAAATAATTGGCATATCACGTGAAGTTGAATTAAGCTTTTGAACATATTTTTGTAGCGTTGAAACATCATCAGATTTTGCTGCTTCTACAGCACAATATGCCATGGCTTTTGCTACAGCTGGCTTCAACCCTAACAGCTTGCTAATTTCTGCACATTTCTTAACTTGTTTATAATTTTTATTTGAGGATATAACTTCTTGCAAAATAACTTCAGGTGAGCAGAAACGATATGTTGCGGGAAGACGTTGAGAGCCCATTTGAATGCATGTTTCAATCATTAAAATTGTTTCCTTCTGCTTTTCAACTTCTTTTGAAGGTTTTTGTTTCCCAGGTATTGTTAGAACTTCACGAGCAAGTGATAAATTTTGATCATTAAGCTTTGGTAATGCTCGATCAACAAATTCTAAACTTTTTGATAAAAGTAATTCTTGCCAATTTCTAAAAAAATAGAACAGCATTATTACAGTACTCAATAAGATAGTTTCTACATAGCCGTATTCCAAAAGCATAATTTAAACTTACTCCAACGAAAGCTTCTTCGCAGACGTTGTTGATGTCGAAGAATTAATGTCCACAACCAAGTGAAATGGAAATCCCAAGAATCGTTCATTTGCAAGTTTTGTCAACATTTCAGATGCAAAAATTTTCATAAGTTTTTGATCATCAATTATTTCTGGAAATAATAAATTTCTTAAATTTTTCATTGAATCAAAAATTATTATCCAATTTGGTTCAGGCATTTGAAAAGCAAATTTTAAAAATCTTAGCAGCAGTTGTTCAGCCAGTTCATCAGATGTTCGAGATTCAAAGATAACAGAGAATTTTGGTTCAAAACCAAAATCTAAGCAAATTTGAAGAGCTTCAGTTATGCTAGGTTCAAATTCAAATTTTTCCATTGTACATATAAGTGGTGGTCCAAGAAGCTCTGATTCAGAGAAGCAAGATATTAACAAATTCTTTGATACAAAATTTCGTCGAATACTCCATAGTGAATGTAAGATAGCAAAATTTTTATGTGAAAATGTTCGAGCAATTTGAAGGATATCTTCTGCAGCAGTTTTAGGATGAAATTCTTCAAATAATTCAACAATTCGGCTAATATTATCACGAATTTGTGATTCTTTCATCTGAAAAAATATATAGGATTACGGTAAGGTAATAAAACAAATTTGTTCCCAAAGAAAATTTTAGGAAGACGAAAGATTATTATTATTAGTCTTAAGAATCGTAATAGCAACAACTAGAGAAATAAGACTATATAAGCGAAAAACTCTTAACTAATAGGGATTACGGTAATTAGAAAGTAAGAATCCCTATTAGTTAAGATATTAATTACCGCTATTAATTATCATAGGCCTTCACCGTATACTGTAATAAAAACTAACATGTTTAGTAATACCATTTCTTAGGGTAACAGAATCCAAGCTTAAAAATTTATCAAATGACATGGCAACAGCTGAAGAGAAGCAAACAAAATCTTTGTAAAAATTAAATCTTCTCAGTGTTGGTTGAAGTCCATCAAAGCCATGTTCCAGGGCAACATTAAAGAAAGCCGTAACATTATCAAGCAGCCCAGTATTAGAATCAATTGCCATAACTCTTTCTTTGCACCATTCTGTAACAAATTGAACAGGATCTTTTGCAGCAGTATTATTAAGCAAATATTTTTCATATGCAGTAAATGGTTCAGGAAGTGAAAGATTTGCAGATTTATATGCATCTCTGTTATCCAGCACAAATAGTCGACCATCACCTTTTTCTGTCCATGGAAGTATATCTGAATATCGCTGAACTGGAACTGCTTCAGGAATTAACGAAAGAATTGCAGTAATTGAATTTTGAAGTTGACTTGAATGTTCTCGTACAATTCTTATTAGTAATTTTATTGCAGATTCTTGTGCCAAATGTAGTGCAGTTTCAAGGACCGGCATCGAACGATATCGAATATAAAGTTCCATCGAATCTTCAAAACTATTTTCTAAACATTCAAATAACAGCTTTGCATTTTGAACTTTTGTTGTTAATACAGTATCATCAAGATCTGCAACACGCTCTTCTGCAAGATTAAGAATTTCACGTTGTATTTCAATTTCTGCAGCTGATGATGTTAAGCATTCATTGATAACCCATCGATCATCTCGAACTCTTTTTAAATCTTCTACTAAGCTTTGATTAATTTCAGAAGCTTTTAAATCAAGCCATTTTTGTTTATGAATTAAATCCATATCAAAGTTGGGGTCTGTTGAAGCTAGTTCTTCAGCTTTGGCATATTCTTCTTTTGATAACTACAATTTGATGGTTACTTATAGCCAAAAAATAACATAAAAATAGCTTACCAATTTCTTAACATACTGTAACAAAGTAATAGTTCGAATTTTATAAACAGAAAATTTAAAAAGCCTTTCAAAATCTGATTCAACTTCTTCCATTGGTTGTCCAACAATTGCACCAGAAAGAACTTTAATCCATTTATATACAAAGCTAAGACGAAAGAGTGTAAAAAACCAAAACTGATTCACATAATCATTATCACTGACAAGAGCATGGGAAGAAGCTTCTTTTTCAGCTAATGCAAAAATTTCTAAAATATTTGAGTAGAAGTAAGTGTAGCTACAGTAAGCTAGCTTACCAGTTTCAGTCAAGAAAGATGAAAAAAGATTTTTGCAGTCTTCAATAATTGTTCCTTGCAGCGTTCCTTCTAAATATTTTTCAAATAGCACGTCAACATTTTCTTGTATAACTAATCCATTACGATGTAGCACAGCAACTTCCTAAAACTTATTTTTACATATCAATACGAAATACTGTATACCACATACCTTTCCAACAGTCCAGATAGCTTGAATAAATTTTGCTTCAGCAATAATTTCATCGCCGCTTAAACATTTCATTAGCTCCAAATAAAAATTAAAGACTAAAGCATCGCCACGAGATGTAACAGCTAATATAAGCTCATCTTCTAAATTAACATCCAAAGAAATAATTGCAGTACGTTTATCGCTGAGCATTGGCAACCAAGATGTCCAATGATTTGATATATCTGGGATAACCTTTTTGACAATACTTCGATCATAACATTCATATAGCCCTAGACCAACATCTGTAAACTTTGTTGTTGCAGTATCAATTGTTCGTTTATGGCTGTATTCTGTTGAAACAATCAAGAAATGTTTTGTTGGAATATATGCAAAGCAATATGCTCGTGGAAGGCCAAGTAGTTGAGTACACAGTGGTTCAAACATATTTCCTTTACTAAAAATAGCCACTTTTATGTTATGTTAAGCATCGATAAAGCCATACCCAAGTTTATAAATTGAAAATTTTGAATTCGTTTGCATAAAATATCCAATATCATAGCATTGTGGATCATCAGCTCCTGCTGCAATAGTTTTAATTTGTGTAATCATTTTATGTGCATCAAATATATTGCTATCATCAAGTGTTATAGTATAACAATATACACCAGTTGATTCAAAGACATCAATTACAGGTGAGGATCGTGTTGATATCAACAAATTTTGTGATGCTGACCATTCAAGTAAACAGCATTCTGGATGTGCATCATATAGTACTGTAATAATAACTAATTTATATAGAGATATTAAGTATAAACTAAACCCCTAAGACGACATTTTGGTATTGCAGAAGATTCTTTAAGCCCATAAAGTTCAAGCTCTCGATCAGGTGTAATTAAAGCTAGCAGTTGATTCTTTCTATAAATAATAATGCACATTAAGCAACAGCTACTGTAATAACTTACGATGAAAGAGCAAATTTACAGCATGATTTAAATTTCTCTTTAAATGTATCATTTAAAAATCCAGGAAATTCTGCAGATTCTATTGGAATTGTTGAAGATGCTTGAATTAAACATAATGATTCTCGAAATTTATTATCTCCAATTGGTTTATAATCAACAACTGCAACATGCTTTTGAACCATGATAAATTATATAACAGTAAACTAATAATAATAGATGTAAATAATTAAAAAGTAGTAAATAATAAAACTGCAAGAACATCAACAACGTTTTTTCAATGTTACGTTGAACAACACTCTTTGGCAGCAAGGTGACATTTTGCCAAACATGAAAAAGAAAAGTTGTCTTTGAAAAATGTTTGGCTGCTTTTAGTTTTACAGTAATTCCTGTTTAACTCCATTTTTAAACAATTATCTTTAAAAAAATTGCTTTCTTGTTTGGATATTATAAAAAACAGATTAATCAGATCGAGAAAATGAAAATTCATTTATGTTCAAACCAGTTGCAATTTCAACAATTCTGAAAAAGTAAATGCAAAACTGATAAAAAGACATAATGTTTTTGTTACTAAATGTTTGACATGTAATTAATTGACAAGTTTGTAGCTATTGTTGTTTGAAGCTTAGGTATTATTATACACTGTTTTAATCAATTGCAGTTTATGTGTTCAATCGGAAAACGTTGTGTGTTAAACATTTTTTGCAAAAACATTGAAAAAATATTTTATCGTAATATAATTTAAAACAAAAATTTAATAGCTATAACAGTGTTTTTAGGATTGTGCAAATATAACGTCTGTAAAAATCAAGATTTCTAAAGTCTATTAAATTTTAGTATATTGAATGATTATGTATATATTTTTAACAAAAAATGTTGCAAATTCATTGATAAAAAATTGTACAGCTATTATTTAATTATGTGATGACCTAAAACAAACAACTTTCAAGCTTTTCACTTATTCTTTTTATTCTGGTATGGCGATGCTCTGTAACTGTCAAAAAATTATCACACCTTTAATTTTAAAAATTTGCAACAAAATAAATGTGCATTTTATTTTTAAATCATTTTGATTTTTAGAACCTGTTCTATTCGATTACTATCATTTTGCTATTACTTTTTACTATGGATTCCTTTATTTCTAAGTGTCAATCCACAACCTCAACTTCTCCAAATCGTAAGCGTAATGCTGATGATGAAAATGAAATTGATGATATTCTATCAAAGAAACGTCGGGTTATTCCTGGATCAATAAATCATAAACGTAAATTTGTACAAGAAGATGATGATTCAACACCTGCTAAAAAGCCATGTTTCTATTCAGCTTTCCGTTATCAACGTTTTTCATTACCTGCACCACTTATGCATTATATTTTAAAGAATCCATCAACTTTAAAATGTTATCAAAAAATGATTCAAACTTGCAAATATTTTTTCGTCAAAAATCCTATTCTTGTTATTGAAAAGCTTACTGTTGATAAAAAATGGCGTACATGGTCTAAAAAATATTGTCATTATATTAATTTACCAAATAATATTTCAACAAAATTATGGATTACTAATAAAATTAAAATTTTTTCTAATGCCGATTCTCTTTCTTCTGTTTCTTCTCGTATTTACCGTAGTGATGCTAAAAATGTTAATATTGAAGCTGAAAATATTTCATGGAATAATTTTTTGCTTTTAACTTCAAAGGCTGAAACTGTTGAAATGGATAACAATATTATCAGAGAAGGCTCTATTGTTCCAGTTGAAGAAATTGTTGCTGCTCTTCCAAAAATTGAAATTATTAAATTGTAAGTTTTTCTTTTGATTTTTTCTGGTATTAATTGTATTTTTCGTTTTTAGTCATAGTACTTCTCCAAATATCACCTCAAATACTGTCAAAAAGCTCTTAGAAATTCCACATTTATACAACATTGAAAAATTTGAATTATTTAATATTCCTGAATCATTTGATATTGAAACTCTTTTTGCTTATATCAAGGTAATACTATCTTTTTTTGTCTATCTTCTCATTTTTAAAGCTCTTTTTATTTTTTAGAAAGACAAATATACAAAATTCATTCTTAAATTTGGTAATACCGTCTCTGAAGCATATAAGAATCGTGTTGAAGCAATTATTGATGAAATTCTTGAAACAGAAAAGCCTGAAGGAACTTATCTTAATTATGATACTCCATGTATTACTTTTGATGGACTTGATGATGAAAAAAGCTTGAGAATGTTGCGTTATGCTGATTAAATAAAAATTTTATTTTGTTGTACCACTTAATTTTTCTTTAATTTTTGTTGTTTGTTTTAAAATTTAATTCTTATATAAATGTTTTTTTTTAAAATAATTTGCAGTTTTTTAGTACACCTTTAACAGAGTTGTTTCGGTAAAATATATGTTAAAAAATATTTTGTTATTAACAAATATTAATTGCATAAGATTTTGGCACGTTGTTTTAATTAATTCTAATTGTTGAGAATCCTTAATAGATTAGATATCGACTTTTAACCTGCTGACATAATAATATCATATTATTATTGATTCAGACTGCACATATGCGCTTCAGAATTTGTACAAGTACAATGTCTGCCTTTATCATGTACACAGAAAAAGTGGGTTCCTATGCGCTTCCCATATCCCATAGAATTCCTATAGAGCCTATATCTTTCCCATAAAAACATGATTTATAGTCGGGTTATAGGAAAATTATAGGAAAGATGTAGGCCATAACGTTTAAATGGATGATTTCCTATAGGATTCCCATATTATTCCTATATCCTGTTTTTAGCACGCGAAAAAATAGCGTCTCTTTCGTTGTCTGGCGCAAGGATGGAATTTGTACTCAACAAAACATGCAAATGTTGATATAATGCTGCAAAAACTTTTTTTTTTGAGGTTTTTCTCCAGATTCCATTTTTGGAAAATAAATTTTGGCTTGCTCTGAAAGCATTTTCAGAGTTTTACAGTTAATTAAAAATTAAAGTTAAAATTTTTTAAAAATTTATTATGGGAAAGTTATAGGAAATATATGGGAATCCTATAGGAAATTTTTTCCCATGCCCTTCCCATAAAATTCCTGTGCGATTCCTTTATTTTTCCTATGCGATTCGGTCTCCATCGCATAGGAAATATATGGGAATCGCATAGGAACCCACGTTTTCTGTGTATGGGGAAAGAAGGGAAGGGAAAGTATGGGAAAATAAGGGAAATTTCGAAATTTCTTTTATTTATTTTTTGTTTTCCTTTATTTTCCCATACTTTCCCTTCCCTTTTTTCCCCATACAAGATAATGTTACGCATTGCATATACCTGACCTCCTCTACATATATCTACAATCATTGAGAAGCAATAAATATACAGTATTTTTACTCAAAATATTATAGTATAAAAGTCACCTACAGTATGCTAAGCAGCCAATGATCATATATTCCGCCATACAAAATCTTTACTATTTTTATTGCTTCTTCTTTGCTTTGATATTCATATACAGTCGAACCTCGATTTTACGACCCTCGATTCTACGTCTTCCTCGATTTTACGTCTTTTTTCTGCGGTCCCGGCAAAAGCTTTAAGGAATTCACCTAAATCAAACCTTGATTTTACGTCCCTCGATTTTACGTCAACCTTGATGTTACGACCTTTTTCTTCGGTCCCTTCAGAAAATTATAAGGGAATTGAACCTCCATATATCATTTTTCATCTACAATAACTAAAAAGGCAAAGAAATTCCTTAAAAGTAGTCAAAATAGCATGAACCTTGATTCTACGTCGACCTCGATTTTACGTCTTTTTTTCGCGGTCCCTTGAAAGACGTAAAATTGAGGTTCGAGTGTATATAAAAACCTAAGCTGCACTCGGCAGCACTTTGATGATAGATTGACTGACCGTAGACATCCCCAACTTGGGGTGGGGTTTCGGTCCCATATTTTGCCCATAGACTTGTCTACTATAGGGAAGTATTCAGGCAAAATACAGCTGCATAATCCTCAATCTGTGGATTTAACAGCTAAATGAATATTGCTAAAGTAGCACATGATCAGTAACTTTAACGTTAGAGATATTCAATTTAAACCGGAATTAAGTACCAATATTTTGCCTATATGTCGCCTAGCTATGTGATAGTAAGGGGCAAAACATCATCAACAGAATCCATCTCCTTCACATATTTCTGTATACATAAATTACGTCAACTATACTTGTTTATGTATAAGACGCATAGCTATCGCTGAATATCCATAATTCGAACTATTCTCCGACATCATTTTTTTGCATTAAATATGACATAACGAGCTTTAATGCATTATTTAAATGTAATTTGAACCAATAAAACTCCCAAAAATTACGTTATTTTGAACCATGATATAGCTATCGCCTACGATGGCTGTAGCTATAGCAAGTATAGTTGACGTAATATATGTATACAGAAGTATGTGAAGGAGATGGATTCTGTTGATGATGTTTTGCCCCTTATTATCACATAGCTAGGCGACATATAGGCAAAATATTGGGACTTAATTCCGGTTGAAATTGAATATCTCTAACGTTAAAGTTACTGATCATGTGCTACTTTAGCAATATTCATTTAGCTGTTAAATCCACAGATTGAGGATTATGCAGCTGTATTTTTGCCTGAATACTTCCCTATAGTAGACGAGTCTATGGGCAAAATATGGGACCGAAACCCCACCCCAAGTTGGGGATATCTACGGTAAGATGGTTTAAACTGTCTTTGATGTAATAACACTAATATGTACTACGTTTTTTATCATTTTGATCATAATTAAAATCCTTTAACTTTACTTGAAGGATATCAAAGGATTTTAATTATCATCAACATAAATTCAAAGACAATTTCTCGCAGCGAAACCACTTTTCTTTTCAATTTTCGAAAAAAAAGTTGAATAAAAAAATTCTCTTCTTTAGCGTTTATGAGCATCCCTATACTTCTCTCTAAGTTTTTTTATTGGCTGAGAAAACACAACTTTTTTCTTCTTCCCCGTTTCATTCTTTGGTTTAACGCTTTTTATTAATCTTTTTTCATGGCGGCTCAAATGTTAATGATATAGGTTTTAAGCTGATCTTCCCACTTCCCTTGTATATTCAAACGCGTGTTAATTTGTGTATCTTTGTCCTGTTAAATATTCTCCAAACGAAATGAATATCATGGTTTTAGGGACCCGAAACAGTGGATTATCTTTGGAAACTGATCTCTTCAACATTTTCTGATTCATCAGAAATCAACCCATCAAATAATGTTCGAGCCTACCAGGTCGATGATTCAGTAGATTTTGAAGAAGCTGAATTTCATAGTTTTGTTCGAAAACATATTGTAAGTTTTGTTTTTTGCTTTACAGTATATATATAAAATGTATTTTAGGTTATTTTATTATTATTTGTAATGATTTATTTAATAAGTTTTTGGATTATTCGTTATCTTAAAACCAAAACTGACAACGACGAGCTATATGCAGGAGATGAAGATTTTATTGTTTATAAAATATCGTAAGTTTTTCTTGTACCATTGTGGCTATTATGTATACCATCATATTTCAGAATATTGATGTGCAGCTGTTCGCTTGCAACTTCAATAGGTGCTGTAACATTATTACCATTTTCAATCTTGGGTTCGGAAGTGCTTCAATTATATCCAGATAATTATTACCTAAAATGGCTCAATTGGTCGTTAATTAATTCTATGTGGGCTTATATTTTCACCCTTTCAAATCTTGCATTATTCTTTCTTCTTCCCTTTGCATATTTCTTTCTTGAATCTCAAGGATTTAATCCAAAAAGCAAAACAAAAACTTTACGTGCTCGTTTTGTTGAATCTATTATTTTGTGCTTTCTTGTACTGCTATTATTAGTTGTATTTGCGGATGTTATATATTCTCTTCATCAATCAACTTTCTCATTTTCAATATTTAAACTTTCAATTCCATTTGTATACTCTCTTGTTTCAATGCTTGGGGGATGTGTGCTACTTGTTTCCACGCCCCTTGGTTTTTCACGAATGTTTGATGTATGTTCTAATTTACTTATTACTCCAAAATCATCATCCAACAATCCAATGGAACCAGCAAACTTTGAAGAAGAAGTTTATAAACTTGAATTGTTGGATCAACAACGAAAATCTCGTGTTATCTATGGTATTGCGCTATCGAAATTTAAAACTAATGATTGCTGTTTGACAAGAGGGAATAATATTGATGGCGGTGTTGGTGATGCGGATATTTCGCTTAGAGTTAAATCTTCATATACTCCACCTAAATTTTCATTTGTTAAAAAAATGCTGAATAGGATACTGTATGTTTTTGAGCTATTAAAGTATCCAATTATTATGCTTCTTCTATTATTGCTTACTGTAAGTTTTTTGAGAGATGCATGTTGAAAAAATATTTGTGTTTTTAGGTAATCTCTGTTTCTATGGTGCTTGTCAATTCATTGCAACTATTATTTGGGTATCGTGCTTTACCTGCTTATGTACAATATGTTGAACTTCGATCAAGGCATACCTTTGGGATTTTGGGTGCTATTGTTGAAACAATTATTATTATGCAAGTTTAAATTTAAAACTGACATTATTGAATTTCACTCAAATCTTTTATAGTTATTTTGCAATATCATCTTTGGTGGGCGTGTATTCTATACCATTCCTTTCAAAGCGTCATCCAAAAAAAGGTTCAACATCAATGACAGCAATCATTGGACATTGTGCATTAATTTTATTATTATCATCAGCTTTACCAGTTCTTGCAAGAACACTTGGAATTACGTCTTTCGATTTACTTGGAGCATATGGTAAATTAGATTGGATCTCAAATTTTTCTCTAATTATGGGTTATAATTGTGTATTTTGCTTTTTAACTATTTTATCACTTGTAACTAAGTTTACTTCTTCTGTTCGCAGAGAGATATTACGTCGAATTCAAGCAATTACTCGCCGAGATTTTATAAGTCATACAAAAACTGAATAAAAATTGTTTATCATTATTGTATTTGTTTCCTAACAACTTTTATTTTTGATTGTTTTTATTGTTTTAAAATGTGTTTTTTCTTTGTTTACTATGACTGTGAAGCATGCCTGTTGTTTTTTTTATTGAATTAAAACTGATGTTCGAAAGACTCCAAAGAAAAAACGAGTTACCAAAATAAAAATGCGTGTATTTTTCTCTTTTTTTACTTGAAAATTTCAAACACTTAAAACAAATTTAACAGAAACACAAACTAACAAATTATATAAAACAAAATACCGGTTTTCCAAATAAGGCGATTTTTTTGGCGAAATCGCTAAAAACGATATCCACCATGAAAATCTAGACCCTCCTACATGTAGGCCTACATAAACCACCATTTGACGAAATGTTCCCGAATGCCAAAATTTTATATGCAAAAGATGCTCGCGTAAGCCTGGACGCGGGCGGGCTTAAGCTTTACGGTACCGGCGGGCCGGGCTTGAAATCTCGGCCCGCGGGCTTTTTCGATTGTTTAAATTTTTCATTTTTTGTTACTTTTTGTAATGTTTTTGATCAATAAAAAAATTGAAAGACCCCTTTTTTAAAAGAAGAGACTTTAAAAAAATGCATTAAATAAAATAAAAGGTGTCAACACAAATTTTGGCTCTTGTTAGACCCCCTTAAAAAAAATAGGAAAAAAATAAATTTTTGTAAAAGCCCGGGCCGTGAAAAAATGGGCCCGCTCCACCCTTATGTTCGCGTCAGGTATGACTCTTCCCACTTTATATCAACTTTTGTAACCCATTAGAACTCGTTTACGATCAAGAAAAGTGTGTCAATTTTAACTAAATAACCCTGTATTTCCATGTTAGATTCTAATGCATGCGTTTCGGTGATTAGGAAAAGAGCATTAAATCACATTCCTCGAGATAAAATACGCGGTGGCAAAATTACACGTGAAAAAGAAGAAAAGTATAAAAGCAATGGTCTTGTTGGCGCTGATGAAAGTAAGCTTAACGTTGGTGACTGTGTAAAATAAATTAATCAAAGAAAAATAGCGTGAAAAAAGATTGTAAAAACTTTTATATCACTTTATTTCACAAATTTTGAAGCAACTGTCCCCATTCAACCATGTTCAGCATAAAATATAAAAATCGCTGTAAACTATGTGATGTAAATGATTTAAAAAATTTGATTATATTAGCACTTTATTAAATTATACAGTACACAAAAAATAAGCAAAGCACTTCCCACATAAAACAATTACCCAAAAATATACACAATTTCAAATCATTAACGTCCACCACGTCTTCTCATTTCAAATTTTTGACTTTCTTCATTGCTTTTGATTGATGTTGGAACAGAATCCGTTGAAGAAGTTGCAGCAGATGATTTAAGTTGATGTATTCGTCGACGAATCTTTTCTAATAGCCGATTTTCGTACTTGTCTTCTGTTGTATCCCATCCATTTAAAACTTCATTCCAAAAACTTTCTTCTTCATTTGATGACTAAAAAATGAATTACTGTAAATAATTGGATCAAGCTACAGTAACCTTACCATATCTGCAGAAATTTGATCAATTAATAGATCAGCTTTCTTATCATTCAAATAAAATAGTAGCTTGATTCTTCGAGTTGATGAAAGATTTGGTGACATTCTAAGTGTTGATGCAAGTTTTGAAATAAGATCCTCAGATGATAGTAGCTTTTTAAAGAATGGAATTAATGCAATAAATTCTTCATCAAATGTTGAATTAGCTGTGATAGAATTTGTCCATGAAAGAATTGTTTTTTGATCACCTTTTAAGAAATCACGCAAATTTGTGCCTAAAAAATTATAAATTGAAGGTTACGGTATCATTTATTAAAAAAGAACTCACAAGAATCAACTTTAATAATTGAATGTAAAGCTTTGAAGAAATATACTTCACGTTCAGGCGGTCGAAAGAAGCTCAAAAATAGCTTTAAACGATTGATATCTTTCTCGGGTAATAAAGCAAGCACAGAATTTCGAAGAGTTTGATAAAGTGTTGGTTGATCATCCCAAAGTGATTCCCGAAGATTATTTCCTTTAATCAAATCTTTTGCTTCAACTGGTGTAACACTAAAAAGATATGCATTTACCAAAGAGAACATAATGTAAAGCAGAGATCGAGAGGACTAGGAATCACTAACTGACGATCCCATCTCCATCCCTGTAATGCCAAAAACAACTTACTCTTCTTCAGTTAAAATATATTCTACCAATGACATATTAAGCTTCCATAGAGATACATTAAATTGTTTTGCAACTTCTTGAATATCCATAATCATTGATTTATTCTTTGTCCTAAAATGCTTCACTTATTTTCAAAGAACCCTTTTCAAAAATGACTTACATAATTAGACCAAGTAGCGAATCTTCCCGATATTCAGAATCTTCAAAGAATCTTTCTCGATCACAACCAGCTCGAAGAATTCTTTCAACAGCAGGTATCTTTTCACCGCTACCATCTCCTGCTTGATTCAAAGCATTTTCTTCAGCAAGTTTTAATAAAATTTCTGTAGGAATTTTTTCAAGAGTTCTTAGCGGAATATTTTCATTCAATTCAATCAACTTCTTCATTCCCAACGCAGCTTTATTCAAAATATCATGCTTTGCCCATCTCACTGTTCCTGAATCATCTGTTGCTAAAGCTGCTGTAACGATTGCTGCCGTTGTTGAATATGGTATCCATTGCTTTGCAGATTCTAACAACATCTCATCACCACTTTCTTCTTTGACTACAGTAATTGGTGGAGGTGCAATACCATTTGAAAGTTGATGGAAGTGATCTGGTGAAGTATACATTGGATCAAGATGTAGTTCATCATCATCTTTAAATGATACATTTGTATTTTCTTTTTTTGTAAGTGGATCCAAGAATGCTGTTATAAATTTTGTGAATGTTTTTTTCGTCGTTGAATTAGATGAAGTTTTCGGAAGTGATGATGGAAAGCGACGTGTTACATCGATTGACTTGAGGATTTCTGATAAAAATTCTAGTTCCTCTTCTGGACAATTTAGCACCATACAATTTACAAGATCTTCTTTGAGCTAAAAACGATGTATAACTAAATGTATCAGAAGCTATTAAATAAGTTAAAGCACAAAACAAAATCAAACTACGTTATCCTCAAACCTTTTCTTTTTTAATAGCCATGCTACCGTAATACCAAAGAGAACAACTTACATGTTGCCATTTACCAGATGTAATAATATCTTTGCAAACAAAATAAATAATTGGCATATCACGTGAAGTTGAATCAAGCTTTTGAATATATTTTTGAAGGACTGGAACATCATCCGATTTTGCTGCTTCTACAGCACAATATGCCATTGCTTTTGCTACTGCAGGTTTAAGCCCAAGCAATTTACTAATTTCAACACATTTTTTAACTTGTTTATAATTCTTGTTGGATGATATAACTCGAAGAATATCTTCTGCAGCAGTTTTAGGATGAAATTCTTCAAATAATTCAACAATTCGGCTAATATTATCACGAATTTGTGATTCTTTCATCTGAAAAAATATTTTAAAAAGACGAAAGATTATTGTTGTAACAGCAACAACTAGAATAATAAGACTGTTAAAGCGAAAAACTCTTAACTAAGAGGGATTACGGTAATTGAAAAGTAAGAACTTTGCGGGGCATTACCGATAGTAATTATGATAGATCATCACTGCAAACTTTAATAAAATATTCACTTACATGTTTAGTAATACCATTTCTTAAAGTAACAGAATCCAAGCTTAAAAATTTATCAAATGACATTGCAACAGCAGAAGAGAAGCAAACAAAATCTTTGTAAAAATTAAATCTTCTCAGTGTTGGTTGAAGTCCATCAAAGCCATGTGTTCCAGGGCAACATTAAAGAAAGCCGTAACATTATCAAGCAGCCCAGTATTAGAATCAATTGCCATAACTCTTTCTTTGCACCATTCTGTAACAAATTGAACAGGATCTTTTGCAGCAGTATTATTAAGCAAATATTTTTCATATGCAGTAAATGGTTCAGGAAGTGAAAGATTTGCAGATTTATATGCATCTTTATTATTCAGCACAAATAGTCGACCATCACCTTTTTCTGTCCATGGAAGTATATCTGAATATCTTTGAATAGGAATTGCTTCAGGAATTAACGAAAGAATTGCAATAATTGAATTTTGAAGTTGACTTGAATGTTCTCGTACGATTCTTATTAGCAGCTTTATTGCAGATTCTTGTGCCAAATGTAATGCAGTTTCAAGAACCGGCATTGAACGATATCGAATAGGAAGTTCCATAGAATCTTCAATTAAAAAGTAGTAAACAAAATAAACTGCAATGAAAAAAAATTAAAAAGTTGTAAGTAAATAAAACTGCAATCAAAATAAACGACCACGAGAAAATAAAATAAAAAAAGCGTCAACAAAGAAAATTGAAGAAAAGAGAAGAAAATTGTTTTCCACACGGGATCATCTTTTTGTCTCTTTGCATTTTTTAAAATCGAAAAAAAATTTCTACAGTTTTTTGATACAAAAAATGGTAAACTTCTGGCATTTTTTCCAAAGCCACTATAATATTTGAGTGTTTAATTTTTTTTATAACTTATTCCTTAATATCTTAAGGAGCAAAAACGGTAGCCGTAAAGCATAATAACAACTACAAGCTGAGAATGATCGGTTGTTCCGTAGTGCATATCCGAAACGAAAATCAACGATTGGTTATAAATAAAGCCTTGTAATACAATTACGTTATCGCTATTTTCGATAAAACCCTATACATCAAAGACACTTTTGCCGCACCTGAAAAGTGACTCGATCATTTGCTCCACCCCCGCTTGTTACGTAAGGAATTTTGCCGCACATCAAAGGCGGCACGGTAATTTCAGCCTTTTTATAAGCTTTGTTAGCTATTCTAGATTGTATAGCTATAATTCACAGCTGTAGCTCCTTTTGAATTTTGTTCGATCCAAACGAACACATTCCAAAATTGGAACAATACAGAGAAGATTAATACAGAGGAATAACTATTATTGAAATGCGTGAAACTGTTTTTATTGGCAATATCTTTTAATATAACAGTACTGAAATTTTTTTTATAGTTTTTTATTAACAATAATTTTATTATTATAGTTCATATTAAGCATTTGCACTATTAATGAAATATTTAACAAGCGATTTTTGAATTTCAGTTGTTGCAACAAAGTCAGTGAAAATCAAAAGGAGATTCATTGTCAAACTTATGTAAAAACCGTAACATATCCAACATAGAATAATAAGAAGTTTTTAAAATTACACAGAAAAACCGAAGGTTGTTTTTTTGCTGGTGTTGCATATTATGTGATATTTTTAATGTGCTGAAACATTATTCAACATCATATCAAACAGAAGCTGAAGTTTTACCTGGGCAAAAATCATCATATACGAATTTGAAGAATGTATTGCATGATTAAAAACCATGCAATTCATTCAATTAAAAACCATTGTTGGACCGCATCTTACTGTTGCTGTTGCAAGAATTAGCTGCCACATTGGTGATCAAGATGGCTTAAGACAAGGACAAAAATTATCGATGTTATCATTACCAGTTAACAAAAGTAATGTGGAACGGAAACAACTAAATTTTCCTCTTTTGCAAACCTGGTTGACTTACATTTAAAACTAGTGTCAATAATAGCAATCACAAATCCTCGTCCGTCATAATCAGGATATTTCTTTAAAAACCTATCCTGAAATAAAGAATTAAAAGGTTTCTCACTTTTATATTAGCCATTACTTGTTGAGTTGGACTTTTTGGAATATAGAATTTTGAATTTGACATTTTGAAGACAAATAATATTTGTATAAATATTACAACAAAAAACGTCAGCAGCTCTTGCATACAAATAAAATGGGAACACAGTATACATAGTTAAATCGATAGTGGGATGAGGTCAGCAGGACTGTTTCTTGAAAAATACAATTAAGGGGCACTTTAAGGTGTCAATAATATTAGCTGGTAAAACAATTTTGACGAATAAGACATTAAAAATAGTTTCATTAATTATAAGTGTATAATACTGCAAGATTACAAAAAAGTTTTTTACTTCTTCTTTTTGAGGACTAAAAACTTAGCTTTGTAGTCTATCGAATAAAACAGTTAAAAATTCGCATAAACGAGATTCTAAATTTTGTCAGCATGTTTATTTACATTATTTGTTAGCGATAAAAATGATGAACTTCCTGTCATAACCTTTGGTCTTGTTACTGCCAATCTTGTTTTGTGTTCCATTCCATAGAAAGTATTTAATTAAGTTTTTTATCTTACTTTTTTACTTTTTAAGTTACTTTTTTTGTTTCAAACTTTATAAATTTTATTCAAATAGCATACATAGATTCAAAAGGTGGAACCAGCATTGCGGGGTTTCTCTATGAAATTGAGTTTTGACTTTAAATTATCATAATCTTGTTTGTTGTATTTGTTCAAAAAATCACAATGCCATGAGGTCATCTTAATCTCCTTTTTTATGTCAGAAAAAAAAGAGCAAAAAACAATTTTAAACGTTTTTTATACAAATATATGTATTTTAAATGTAGGCCATAAAAATAGAAGGAAATGGTACGTGCAATTTAAAAAACTTTTTTATGCAATCCAAAAGTTCAACAGCGATTATGTGAAAAAAGGTGGCCCATTGCTTAAATATTCTTAATATAAATATAGGTTTGGTTTATGGCATTTCAACATCATTTTGACCACTATCACAGCGGTGATAGCATTCCATCAACAGTAAAAGAAGAATGATTGCAGCAGTTCTTTCATTCTTTTCTTTAGCTACCGTAGTTGCTGGATTTGGATATAATGATTGTTCAGCATATAATACCCTTGAGGCACAAGTTAATTGTGGGCCTGATGGATATTTAATGAATTACGGGATTGTATATTGTCAACGATTTTTTACACCTCGTATGTTTATGAAGGATAAGAGTATACCTACTCATAAAAATCTTATAGAATATTACAATCAATTTGATGCAGCTGGCAAAGCTTTCGTTGATTGTACCGGACAATGTCTTGTTAATAAAGCAACAGCAATTGTTAATCAACGTTAGTTCTTCATCATAGTAATTTAGCAAAATCTAAATATTAGAAATTCCGATTTTATAATTGCCACTCATTTCTTCTACTAATTTTCAGAAGTAACAAGCAATGACATTGACTGTGATGAACTTGGTGATAAAGCAATTGACAGCCATTCCGACTGTTATCTACAATGTGGATTTTGTAATATTTGTAAAAAGAATCTTAGTGCATTCCTTAATATTTTACAAACTGATGCATTTGCTAATCCGCAATTGTTATCGGAAGCTTTTCAAACAGTCGGAAAATGTGGTTTTAAATGTCTTTTTTGAAACCAGCAGCCTGTAATCTATTGCATCACCACATATACCGTATACCACTTTGCTTTTATCAAAAAAATATTTGTAAATATTAATTATTAGTTAATGTATAGACAAATATTTTTTGTGTAAATTTTTATTGTAAATAATTAATAAAAATTTGTTCAAGTTCTTTAAATATTTTTTTAAAGCAGCATTAGACATCGAAAGTTTGTTCTTTTTTCTCTAATATCACGGAAGAGGGTAAACTGTTTATGCACATTTACCATTCTTCTAAATACATGGGAGATATTTGTTGACGTTATAAATTTGGTATTATAGAGCTGTTAACATCCTACTGTAGAGATCTTCTTGCTTAAAAGTTTCTCAAACTATTTTTTCAATATATTTTTTGTGCTGGCTGTTTTTTTTTCCTTTGCGTTTTTTGCTGACTTTTCTTCGAATATTTTTAAACTTTTTATTTTTTATTCTGTCAATTCAAAAATGAATGCTCAAAATCGTATGTGGGAAATGCAACTCAAAAGATTCGAAATTTTCAAAGCACAAGATGTTGATAATGCTCATTTTGATGTAAACTTTGAAGGTGAAGGAAAAGTAAGTATTACTATTTTTATTTATTATAGACTAATAATAATTTTACTTCATTTGTTTTGTCGACGTTATGTAATTTGTTATAAATTATTTATTTATGCATTTTTTTCAATGACAAATTTGTTTTTCAGCAAATGGAATACCTTAATTTTTATCAAATACAGTATCCTCTTAACTAAATGACATGCCTGATAAAAATTTATAAATATAATTTTTTTACTTTCATAATTATTTTAAAAAATTAAAGACATGAACAATACATTCCTCCTCCTCCACATGTTAATGAAGTATGAAGGGATTGACTTCCAAGACAGTGTCCATTAGTTCCACTTCCAGAAAAAAAGCAAGATGCACTACATAAGTAATCACGGCTCGCTGTATCAGTATTGGAATAAGATGGCTTAGCAGTTACTGTTTCTAAAGGAGCCATGTTGGACATTGCAAAAAATAAAGCAAAAATAAGAATAATTTTGAAATTGTTTGCCATAATTTAGCAGGAGCGACAGTCAGAGCTTGGAATATTGGAAACTTTGTAGACTTTATTGCATTTATATGGGTGTCAAAAGAGGCGTATTAGAAATTGTTCAAATAACTCTATCAAAGATATAATAGTTGCAATCTATTTAAAACGCAATTCTGCAAAAAATATATTTGACAAATTAGAGAAAGCTTACTCGCCCGCTAAAACTGCTTTATTTGTTTTTGGAAAAGGCGTGGAACCGCAAATATTGCAATTATTAGGTAACTGTCTTGCTATAAAAAGCTAATATTGAAACAACTGTTGAACTATTCGGATGATGATGATTCAACATAAATGGCAACTATTTTTTTATATATTTAATTCTGTTGAAAAAATTTTTGTATTTAATGTCAAAAGAAATTTGATGAAATTTTTCAATTTTTACGGTATATATAAAAGTAATGTTGCAAACATTCTTATGCAACAAAGAAATAAATAAACTTTTAGAAATGCAAAAAAGAATCAACAAAAAATTTTAACGAGGAAGATACATCATTTTCCAGTATTTTTCAGATGCAAGACCATTAAAAGAGATATGAGGAGGCTTATAACTATGAGATTCAGTTCCAAGAATTTCATCAATAACAGCTTCAAGGCGATTTCTGTAGATTTGAGAAATTTCACCTTCAAAATAAAGGAAGGATTCTATTTGTTGATTTTTCTGAAAAAAGTTTAATAAGAAAAAAGTATTGCTATTGCTACAATTAGTAAAGTAACTTTTGAAACTGAACAAAATTTTAGTTTATTACCTTGATATATTCGAAAAACATTTCAATATCAATTGTTTCGGGAATATTTGTCAATCGAAAATAGCGAATCTTTGAAAAATGTGGAAGCTTCCAAAGTTCATCAACGGTATTTGTTGTGAAACTCGAAGCGGCTGCTATATTATTCCTAAAACAAAATAAATTTAATGAGACAATAAGTTCTAAAAGCAGCTTACAAAACAATAGATTCAGCATTAGCAGCAACTTCAACAATCTTTTCCAAAGGAATTATCGAACTTTTCTCATTTTTTATTATTGCTTCATTTAAAATAATACTTTTTGCATTTTTAAAAAACAATAATAAAAACTTTTCAATAAAAATAATTTCATTTTGAAAGCTTATTGTCTTTGCATCAATGCGGTGAATTTTAGGAAAAATGGATGACTCAAACTTCAATGGTTTTGCACGGTTACAATTTTTAACCACAACAGTTACCCAAATTTTATTCTTAATACGTTTTAAATTAATACTTTGAGAATCGTCTATATTGCATGATAACAATGCTTCGCCATCATTAAAATTTAATACTTCGACAACAATTATTGGGTTCTTAATGAAAAAATATTTGCAGCTTTGAACTAATTTTTGATAGACTTTCGGATTTGAGGGATGTATAGTGATATAATTAATCAGATAAGTAGGCCATATCCAGTTTTGACGGGGATTATAGATAGCAAGAAATCTTTTTCGTTTTAAAGATGATATTCTTAAAGCTGCAAAATTCATTTTAGACAACAACAATAATTTTTTAATAAAGGTTTAAGGTTATCAAGAAAATATGCAGCACTAAATATTTTTGCTGTCTTTTGAGGGTCACAAAAAGGTAAGACGAAATATTTGCTATACAACTTTGTTTTTCAAGATAGACTAAGTTTTTTCAATCCCATACATACACCATTCTTGCTTGGAAGGTAATTTTAAAGTGTTTTCATGTATATTTTCTCACAATCTTACATCGATTAGTTTAACCTATGTTAATGTCCCCTTATTTTTTAAAGTGGTTAAAAGTTTTTACTAGTATTCAATTTTGACAGAAAAAAGGAAGTAGAATACATTCATTAAATGATAATACACAATGTAAAAATACGAAAACTTCTCTTATTAACAGAAATTGTTGCAGAATTCCAGATTTAAATGAAAGCTTTCTGTTACAGTAATGCAAAACACAAATGCTTTATGATCAGTTAATTTTTTACTGAAAATTATTATCTTTTAATTTTATACTCTGAACTTTACGTTCATTTTTTAACCACATCCTAAAATTTCTCTCCATTTTTATTATAAATGTTCATTTTCTAGCTTGAAGTCCTTCTTTCAACCAAATGCGCTCACTCAGTTTCTATGGTAACAACAATCGCTATTTTGAGTTCTTTCATTTTTCTTGTTCCTTGTTTTCTTTTTCCTTCAACACAATTCAGGATGAATCCACTTGAAAATATTATAACAAATATTATCAATAAAAATCAGCCTTCAAATGAATTAATCAATTATTTAACACAAATTATTGCAGAAAAATGCGGGGATGAAATTGATGCTGCAATTTCAAGGTTTGAACTTGTTTGTTTATTTCGTGCAATGAAAAATTACTTGAAAATTGCTTTAATATTGAAATGCTGTTATTAGACAATTATTCGTATTTTAGATCGCATTTACAAAGCCGCTCAATCAGTTCTTCCATCAGCACTGGAAACAGTAACATCGAAAAGCGACTTATGCATCGGCGTCTCAGATCATCGGTAAATTATCTTGAAAATTTAACAAAATTCCAAAAAGTTAAAACTAGCTTAATTAAACAAGTAGAAAGCTACATTCATCAATCGTCGTCAAGGAATCGGCCTTCAACTGGATTTGTAAGCTTCTAACTTCTTAAATAAGTTTTTTATGCAAATCATTTTAGGAGACGTTATTTTCTGTTGATGAATTCTCTGACAATGATACACTATTTTTAACAAATTTTAGTTTTAGTCAAAGTTTAAGGGTTTCAAAAGCTGAAAATTTGGATGTAATTGTTGGGATTTTGATTGATAGGGAAGTTGGAAGTGAACAGAGGTAATAAGAAGTTACAATGAGTTGTTATTAAATAAACTGTGTCCTGAAAAAGATAAACTGAATCCATACTTTTGTTTAGAAAGGCTTGTAAACAAATTCTTTCAGACTTGCCGAACTACAAAAACTGACAAAACTGTCTCCGCTTGCAGTCTGTCGATCACCTTCATTCAAAATTTTATTACAACATTTTCAAGCTATTGTTTCTGATCCACTATTGTTCCCAGAATATTTGTTTCTGCTATCTTCCATCGCAAATGTTCGAGATTTTAATTCATTTTGCACCATCTTTGAAACATTTCAACAAAATTGCAACTTCATTCTTTCCCATCCCAATATCAGTAAAACTGATAAATTCAAATTTGTTGATCTGATAAAACAAGTAATAATTTGTATATTTTTTGTGTATGTAATGTATTTTTTAGATGTTTGTATGTATTCCAAGTATTTGTCGAAGAAGATCGCAAGATGAAGTTGCAAAAATTATTAACACTTTTGCTCAATTTTTTGTTGCTTCAGAAAATTTTACTGAAAACAAATTTTTAATTACTTATGGTTGTATTGATGCAAATGCAAGCAATATCGAAGCAATTTTACATTTCCATAATCTTAGACAGCCAATGTATAATCAGTGGTTACGATTTGTTACTACATTAATGCATACTTTACCAAAATTAAAAAAAGAAAATTTCTCAAATGTTTCATCAATTTCTCAAAATACTGTTTGGTCGCTGTATCGAGCATTTATACCGACAGTTGTTTTAATTTCAATCAAATATTTGCCATGGGAAGAATGTCAAAAGATGGGGATGACCGATTTTTTGATATGGTTATTTAAAATTGCATTTGTAAAGAAAGCTTTAAGAGGAAATGAAAGATTAAATTTTGTTTTGTATCTTCAAAATAAATTGAAAAAAGCGGCAGAGGTAAGAATTTTCAAGAAAACGTCAATGAGATTCATTTGATTGCATGAAACAGCTTCATTGAAAATAATTTTTATTCTACCAAAGTCCTATTTCATGTCATTTCAGAATCAAGCTTTTGCTGATACTGTTATCAGATCTCTTCAATCCATTGATCCCACAAACATTCCATTAACTATTCATTTTGCAAAATTTATATTTACTTGCCTTCAAACTTCAACTATTCAACCTCCAACAATATACATTGCCTTAGTCCAGTCATTGCTAGCTTCCAAGCAACGTTCATCATATTTCACTGCATTTCAAATTATTGACAAACTCTATTCTTCAAATTTTGACCCAAATTTAATTCAAAGCATATTCACTCCAACAAACATTCCACAAATTTTAAACAATTTACATCCAATGAATCCAATTCATTCAAACATTTTATTTAAATCTCGTTTAAGTTCTTCAAAGCATTATTGGAGACAATTTCGTCCACGTTCAATATTGAACAGTCCAGGAATTAATTACATTCAACATTATTTACCTCTATCACCAGAAGATAAAATAGCCGGGTTAAAAATTGTAACTGCTTTTTTACTTGAAAATGGAAATGAAAGTTTTCAAAATTCTTTGAAAACTGAAAGTGGTTTGAGTTTTTTGGAAGAAAGTAAAACAATCCGGCTGCCAGCAGTAATGGAAGTGTTGATAGAGTTTCCTGGAATTTTAAATGAAATTTTAAGGAACTTTGATTTGGGAATGTTTTTTGAAGAAAATTTTAATAAATCTTTACAAAATTGTGATGGAGAATTTTTGAGAAGAATGGCTCTGTTGATGGGAAATATTGATTTTGTTGCTGATTGTCGGAGGATATTGAATTTGCCGACGAAAGTTATTACGGTTGGTTTTGTTGTCGTGAAAAATGGAAATAAGGGGTTTTGTGCAGATTACGTCATTTTGAACAAAAATAATGCAATTGAGAATTTGGATGGGCATTTCTGAGAGCATAATAATCACCGAATTATTAACAACGATCTCATTTTCAGCATTTACAACAGTACTTTGCAAATTTCGACCACCACAAATGTGTCATTGATGATTTTATTCTTGGCTGTTTTGCTTTATTAAAAGCTTCAACAATTGGACATGAAACTGAACTGCTAAATTTCAAAGCTATTGATTTTCAAAAATTAAGAATATCTGAACTTTCAAAAGGTTTCTATAACTATTCTGACAAAGTACCCAATTCATCACCGACATTAAAATGGACACCAAAGCCAATCGACAACTTTCAAGCTCTATGTGAGACCCTCATCGATTGTCGTAACCATCAACAACCATTCACAGAAATTTTGAAACAAAAGCTCCAGCATTCAAATGACCCCGAAACCATGCCAAAAACGTTCTCGCCAAATTCAACATCATTTCATTGGTTTTCTTCCATCTGCAATTACGCCGTTTTTCTTGGCAAAACAAGTTCATCCCAAAATGCCCATCGACAAAGTTTACTTTTAAAACTTCCATTTTATGACTTTGAAAGTGGTGGCGGAAAAGATTGGTTTATGGCTGTGATGTTTTTAGTGTTAAAATGCAACGCGAAAAAAACGTCGGAGATTTTATCTTCACTTTGTTCTGCGTCAATTGATATTCGATGCTTTTGGCCTGCTGCACATGAAAGCTTCAAAGAATTTGTTGATTACTTGGCAGCAGATTTGTGGCCAATGATATGCAAATTCGTTGGTGGTGGCTATAAAGGGAGACCGAGATTTGGGAAATTCGTTGAATTTGTTTATCGATGTGGGATTGGATTAATGAATTTTCGAGATGTGAAGGAATATATTTTAATGGTAATTTGGGGTGGCAAAAATGCAGTAGTAAGTTATAATTAATTATTTTAAAACAAAAAGATAATAATAATGTTGAAAAAAGGTTGTCAAAATATGCAATTTGTTTGAATGTTTTTAATTTCATTCTTTTTTGAGTCGAAACTTTCAGTTCAGAATAATCTACCGTAACCTCAATAACAACATTTTCACATTTAAAAAAATGTTAACACAATTAATTTTCAGATATCTTATTTTATTACATACTGGAAGCAAATTGGCTCAAATGAGAGTTTAAATATCGATGAAATATTACAGTGCTATCACAACCTTCAAAATAGTCTTAAAAAGCGATGATAGCAGCTTTAAATTGCTTCCATCATTTTTATTAAAATGTAAATCCACTTCTAATTCCTATCAACCTCATCCATCAGTGACCTACAAACACCAAAAAAATCATCCCTCTCATAAAAAGATTCCTCCATTTTTCTCGACCTCAAAAGATAAGAATCAAAAAGCGGTGGATCTTCTTATTTTTTCATTTACATAAAAATTATTTCATTTTAATTTTACTCATTCAAGCAAGAAAATGAGTGTAAAAATTCGACTTTCTCGTGATTATAATGTTCATCAATGGGATGATTATGATAGAGGAAGGGTTGCTGTGCTGATTGCTGTAACATTAAGCATTTTAACGTTGACACTTCCAGCATTTATTATGAAAGAATGGACGAAAGAACTTGATGATACAATGGATTTAGTCATGAGAGAAATGAAAGATTTTAAGGTTGGTTTTTTTACGGCGAGGGATAAGGAGTGATTATATCACCATGTTTTATCAAAGGACGAGCTCGTCCTTTTTAGGACGAGCTCATCCTTTTTTGTGAAAAGGTGGGCAAAAAAGGACGAGCTCATCCTTTTTAGGATGAGCTCGTCCTTATTTTTTTGCAAAGAATGACCGCTTTTTTATAAATAAGGATGAGCTCGTCCTAAAAAGGACGAGCTCGTCCTTTGATAATACTTGGTGTATATATATTAGCTTTCAATACTTTTAATTCAAATTTTAACCCTGAAATTTTTCAGGAACAAACTGACACTCTTTGGGATGAACTTTTATTAATTCAAGAACAATATGGTCGACCTCCATTTGTAAGAAATAAAAGAATGGCAGAATTTAACTTTTTACAACATCTTGAAAGACGTAAATTTGCATAAAACATAATAACCAAAACAAAACATAGGTTTTAGGTTCAATGAAAGGCCGCTTAAAGACACTGGAAAAAGTTTATGGTTCAAAAACAAAGCAAGGCTATGTTGATGGGGATGATAGCAGCAGTGGTAGTTCTGCCAAGGATGAAACAAACGATAATTTGATTCAGCTAAAACGTGTGAATCATGTTGATGGGAAACAACAAAGTGGATATGACCATCCAAATCCAGTTGAAGCAAAGAATTGTGAACCTGTATATAACCCCAAGTGTCCACGAGGTCCTCCAGGGCCACCGGGTGATCCGGGGTATGATGGATGTAAGTTGTTCTTCATTTTTTAAGATTAAAAAAATAGTTTTTAGTGACTGGTCTTCCTGGTGCTGCAGGTGCAAATGGAGCAACATTTGGTGCTGGTGATTCACAAATTGTTATATGCCCTGAAGGGCCACCTGGCACACCAGGTCTTCCAGGTATGATTAGAATTACTGTTATAAGATCTTAATTCCAAATTTGTAGGCCCTCAAGGTGTCGTTGGACCTCCTGGAAATCCGGGATATCCAGGAGAAGGCGCACCTGGAGTTGTTGGTCCTCCAGGGGAACCTGGTGATGCCGGAGAACCAGGTGAAAATGGTCCTGATGGGCTAGATGGTGAAGACGGAAAAAATGCAACAAAATGGATTGCCGGTGAAAAGGGCGAAAAAGGTCCTCCAGGTGTTGCTGGAGACAAAGGCCTCCCTGGTCTTCCTGGTACTGATGGAGAAGCAGGTCCTGCTGGACTTCCTGGACCTATTGGTGAACCTGGTGAAAGTGGCAGAGATGGGGTTGAAGGACCACCAGGTGAACCTGGCTACCCTGGATTAACTGGTCGAACAATTCATAATTATTGTCCATGTCCAGTTCGGCATTACACAAATGTATTGTCTAAACAAGCTTACGAAGCTTTAAAGAAGAAAAGTGTAGAAACAATTCCCAGAACATTTTGGTTAATTTAACGGCAGTAATAATGCATTGTTTTTTATTAAAAATAATAAGTAATAAATATAATTAATATTTGGTTTAATACTTTAGATAAAAAAAATAGAGCTCTTTAAAACATACGATGGAAAATGCAAAGATGAAAGGCACTGCACTTTTTGTATTCTTATCAGATGAATTAATAGATGCCTTTTTTAAAAGGTCACATGATATCCAATACCAACAAAAAAAATTTTTAATGTTCTCGAAAAAAATATTATTTTCCGCGTCCAAAAATTGTCTTTTTGAATATTTTATAGAATTCAAAATAAAGATCAATTGATCATTTAAAAAACTAAACCAAAAATGAAATCTTCTTTCTTAAAAGAAATCCAACTGAGCCTTCACCACGAAATATTGCTGAACCTTTTTAAAAAACAATTTGGTTATACAAGGTGTCCTAAGAAATTTCGCAAACAGCTGGCAAATTCGTTATCTTAAAGTTATGAAAAAACGAATTCAACACTGCATCCGGTTTTGTTTATATAAAAAACCTTAATTTCAGAAAAAACTTTTCAAGTTTAGCCCTGAGAATAAAAACTGAACTTTACGATTTTCTAGTACAAGCCAACAAAACAATCGAAAGAAAAAAATTTAGCCCGATGCGGGGCTCGAACCCGCGACAGCCAGATTGCTCCTCCGTCATTAAGAGTCTGGTGCTCTACCGACTGAGCTAACCGGGCAACGAGAAATGGCCACACTTTTTTGTTCCTAATGTTTCAGTCGTTTTCATTTTTTTATGCGCATAATATTCTTTTTATACATTTTTATTACGCTTTTCTAAAAGAAAAATTCAGGTACTTATTTTAATTAATTCAAAAAATGGTCTTATTACTTTAAAGATGACTAACAATTTATTTGCTAGCTTTATTTGGTTTAAAAAAAGCACACACGTGCTTTTTTGAGCTCACAATTGTTTGTTGCTTTTCTTCTTCTCTTTTCTCTTTTTTCTTTTTCGAAAGACCCTACAATTTTTTTTCTTTTGTGACTGCAATAAAAGGACAATTATGTTTTGACACTGAAAAAAAGTATGTTTAAACCATTTTTAAATATTTTTCTGACTCATTTTTAATTCATTCTTGACGTCTTTCGCTCTCTAAAAAGAGAATTTTTCAAACATGTTTCAAGCAATTAAAATTCTGCTATAATTTGTTGCTGCTTGTTTGAGCTTTTTTTTGGAGACATGAATATATTCATTCATTAAGGAAGTAAAAGAGCAAGTAGAAAAAGTTTTATCACACGCGAAATGTTAATGTTTGTTAATCAGAAGGTTTCGTTCTTTTTCTGTTTGTTTGTCTTTCTGAAGGATGAAGAAGGGTGGGTGTCATAGCTTGTTTTTAATTGATTTAAAATTAATCAAACAAAAACACACATGAAAAATATATATTTTTATTTCGTCAATTTTTAAAGCTATTAATTGTTGTAGAACGAAAAAGTACAAATAACAACAACAAAAAAATAGGTGGCGACTGATTTGTGATGAGAGAAGAGAAATGAGACGTGATGGGTATTGTTTTTCATTTTTAATGGTTGTAAAAAATAATTTAATGTGAAATAAATGTTAAATGATTTTATTTAACAATAAAAATTTATTTTTTGATTGTATAAAGCTATTGTGCTTTGAAGCAATAATTATAACCATTTACGTTTATAATCTTTGTTCTTATTTCACTAATTGGGCCCAAAAGCATGTATTAAATGAAATTTTTTAATTAAACGAATTAAAGTAATTAGTTGTTAGTTTTGATCCATCCATCTACAGAATGCAAGGTGTTCAATCTAAACTGTACTTTTTTTTAGTCAAACATCGGCTACTTTTAAAACCGTGATGTAGTCCAAGTGAAAGAATATTATTCATTTTTAATGAACCATAAGATCCGGCAATCACTTGAGCTGATGTACATCCACGTCTTTTACGAAATCTAAGGTATTGGATAAAGAAAAACCCAAAACATTATTGCCTTAAAATCACTTTTAAAAATGAATGTTTCAACATTCAACTTTATCCTTTTTTGTTATTTTCCATTTTTTCCCATATTTTTCGATGATTTATCGCCCCTCATCTTTTTTTTTCATTCCCTCATCACCACTTCCATTTCTCTTCTATCGCTTTTTATGTTTTGATTTTTATATTTATTTATGTCATTTTTTCTTTTGTCTGCCAGCTAAAAGAGCCATGTTTTTTTAAAAAAAATTCATTAAAATTGCTTTTTTTGCTTTCATTATTTTAAGCTCCCCTCTTTCTTTTTCCATTATAACACCCATTAAAAAATAAAATATGTATATCAATATAGCTAACGGGGTGTTCTTTCTTCTTTCATCTCTTAAGTCCCACTTTTGTCTCTTCTAGCAACAACAAAAGAAGAACATTAAAAAAAGAAAGAATAATATAAAAGATTTTTTTGGCAATAAAAATATATGCAAAAACAAACTTTGATATTTATTATCAAAACAGCTGCTTTTTTATATTTCGAAAAAAATTGCAAAAAATCAAAGATAAAAAATTTTTTAAAAACACAAAAATCTCTTTATTTTCTCCCGCTCTACCGACAAACTTACAATTTTTACAAACGTATTTTTTATTTTTTAAATAAGGCTTAGTTTTTTTAAAAAAATATAAATAATTTTTGTCACTTTTTTTCGTCGTTTCTGCGCTTTTCCGGCAGTCAAAAAAGCAGCAGCAGTCAAAAAAAGGAGTTCGTTCATTGTTTATTTTGATGAAAAAAATATGTTTTATCTTATTTAACGCGGGTTTGACAATTTTACACGTGTGTGTGACTGGAATGTTTTTTAAAATGTTTTTGATAGCCCCATATCTTTTATGTTATGCATGCCTTTCCTTTCTCCACCTCCACTTTTTTTATTTCCTTTTTTAGCTCTATCTTTTTTAAAGAATGAAAAATGCCAAAAAATAGTTTTTTAAGGATTTGAAGGGAAGCATGTTTCATGTCTAGCCTCAAAATCATTGCATCATTGCGTGTTTTTGTTTCGTGTTTGTATGTAAATGAGATAAAATAAATCTTATAAATTTTAATCATGTACTTTTATAAAATGATCTCTAAAACATTTTAAAAAAATCGGTTTTTAATATTTTTTTGAAAATGAAAGTTTATGTCATTAAAAACAAGTTTTTTAAAATATTTTTTTAACAGATTCTTTTTAATCTCTTTCTCACTTCTCTCTATAACACCCCAAAAAATATTTCCTCTTTACAATCACTACCATTATTTGATTATTATTGTCTGCTTGCAAGGCATTGTGAGTGTTTAATATAGCAACTTAATGCAGCATTTTAATATTAAATTTACCAAAAATAGAAAATATTATTACTTTCTTCTTACTATTAACACATGTTTTTTTAAAAAAATAACAAAATTAATCAACTTTACTTACAAATATTTTTGTTGTTGTACATGTTTTTTCACACGAAATATAAGACTGTTTTTCTCAAAAATCCCCAAAATTTATTTTTTAAAATAAGAGAATACGGTAGAAAAGTTATTTAAAAAATAGTATTTTTCTGTGATTGATGTTTGAGATAGTTATTTAAAAAATTTGGTTTTTACCCTTTGAAACAGACATAACTGTTTTACTTCTATTAAAAATCAGACTGCTTTTTTGGTGTGTGAAAAAGGTTGAAACAAAAAAAAACAGGATTATTGTTTTCGACTGCTTTTTTGTAAATGGAAGGAAATATTGAATAATTTAATAATAATATTTTTCAATTAACTGTCATCATTGTTCAATTTTGTTGTCTGTTTCTTTTTTTCTCGTTTTTTGATGTTGTAATTAGGATCTAAAAATTTTCGTTTTTAAGTATTTGGCTACGATTTTAATCCCTAAAAAATTCTGTTTTCAACTTTTTAATTTTGGCTTGCTTTGGTTTTTCCCCGAACATGTTCTTTTTTTGATGTAAAACTTATGTTTTGACCCCCATTTATCTGATTTTATCATAGATCTTTTAACACATTTTTTATCTCTCTTGTTTCTCTTTCAGAACAACTACTAATTGCTGTCATCCATTAAAAAAAGAACATAATCCAAGAAAGAAAAAAGAAATAAGAACCAAATATCCTTCAACAAGTGAAACTCAAAAAAAGAAGGCGGAGCTTATTTTGAATGGGACTTTTATGAAGATCTTTACCACCACAACGGCTACCACTACCACCAAGGCCTAACTTACTAACTCAAGCAAGAGAGAAAACAACAACGAGCAACAAGTGAAAAAATTGAAAGAAAAGAAGAAGTCCCTTCAAAAATGTTTAACAACTTTATTTTCCTTCTTCTATCCTCTACGACCATCTCTTCACCTCCTGTAATAATTTTTAATATTTTTAAAAATGATTGTAACAAATATTGAATCAAAAATGCCGTTAAATCATCAAGATTCATTCCTTTCGGGAGCCGGTAGTGATACCGTCTCCCCTACAACTGATTCTACAGTACCTCTAGAATTTCGAAATTCTACTCTAACTGGAGGGGGAGAAACAAAAGTTTATAAAAAACGATATTTAATTTTAATTTTGTTTATTCTTTTATCTGGTTCTAATTCAATGCAATGGATTGAATATTCTATTATTGCACATATTATTCAACATTATTATAGTGTCCCATATGCTACAGTAGATTGGTTATCTATGATTTATATGTTATCTTATATGATTCTAGTTTTTCCTGGAAGGTTGGTGCTTTTTTAAATTTACTTCACTTTTCTAAAAAAGGAATTGTAAAAAAATTGAAGTTTCAAAATTACAGTAATCTTTGTAGTTTCTTCATAGCTCAACAATGTTCTTCTCCATAGATTTTTTCAAACAAATTTGCATAAAAATCATTTTTTCTCATGCTTTTGTTCTGTTTTATGGAATAATTTTTGAAAAAAGTTATAAAGTCACACTAGGAGACAGAAATTGATGGTAACACTTTTTTATCGATATTTAGTAATAAAATGATTACTATCTCTTTTACAGTAATCTAAATTTTAAAAAAATAGCTAAAACTGTTGCAATTTTTAAATTCGTCATTTATACAAATTATTTGCAGCTGAATTTTTGCATAAATTTCTGGTAACTTTAGCTTTTAAAAAATAACATTTCCCACAAAAAAACAAAAGTTTAAAGTTTCATAATTTTTAGTTCATGTTTTTAAAGCTAATTAATGCCAGCAGCTTATTTCTCGCTTTTCCCACTTTCCAAGAAATAAAAAACCATTTCCCACATTTCTTTTTCTTTCACCTCATCTTCAAAAAGTTAAGTAAACATTTTTAAAAAGCAACGCGAATAAAAAAACTTGTATTACAGAAATTTCAACTCTTTTTCTTCTGCTTTTTAAGCTTTTTCTTTACAGGTGAAAAGGTCAAAACAAAAGACAACTTCTTCTTTTTTTGTGTCAATTTTTCACGTTTTTTGTGTATTACTCTTTTTCATGATTTCTGAGATGAATGAATAAAAAAACTAAAATAGACAAAAAAATTGGATACGTCAAAATATAAAAAAAATGTAAAGCAGCTTAAAAGCTTTACAATATTTACCAAAGTATTTGACAACTTTTGTTATAGCTCTAAAAAATATTTTATTTCAAGTAGTTTGGTGTAGTCCTTGAAAAAAAAGAAATTTGATCAAAGATTTTTTTTTGAGGCTGGCATGGAGGGGAGATTTTTTTGCTTGTAAAACAGCTATTACTTGAGTCTATGAGAAACAGTCAGTTTAGTTTCAGTTACACCATACATCATTGCTAAAAAGATAAGAGGTCAATTGAACATTTTTGACCTCGGAAGTGTACCACTTATAATTGTTAAGTAATTGATCTCAAACAGATCTGCACTTGAGATTGAAACAGTTCCTTCAATGTCTCTACGAACCATTTTGACTTTGACTTCAAACAGCAAATTTTTCAATTTTCGATTTCTCAGATCTGAAAGCTCAACACTTTTTTGAACCATGACTTTAGACTTGCATAATTATTTCCTTACTAATTGTCAATGATGTAGGGCAAAGAAAAATTCAAATCAATTTTGCGTGTAATCCATTCCACCCGATTTTTCAAGCCTAATTCATCCATCATTTTGTTGACAGGATTAAGACGGAAAAAAACAAAGAAAGATGAAGTAATTGGCGGCAACCAAGATAGAGAAAAAAATTAATCTTTTCAAGCAAAAAAAATAACAGACAAAAAAGAAGAAGATGCAAGCGGAAGTTGATAATTTGTTTCTTCGGGGGAACATGCGTGTTCGAAAAAAAGAAATTTACAGCTTTTTTGGGGGCAAGATAATTTGGGATATTTGAGGGTCGAAAAAATTGTGAAGACATTTATCACACATTTTTATGCAAATATTTCTTTAACAAAGTTGTAATTTTGATGATCGAAAAATTTCTGTTGATCAAAATTTTGATTATTAATTTTTTATACCATTATCAAAATTTAATTTTATTCAAATTTTTAGTTGGTTCCTCGACAAATACGGCCTCCGAACTTCTGTCCTTATTGGAGCTTGTGGGAATTGCCTCGGGGCATGGCTAAAACTTTTCTCAACACATCCCGATCGTTTCTGGCTAACTTTTATCGCCCAAACAATTGTTGGATCGTCACAGGTTTTTATTCTTGGTATTCCGCCAAGACTTGCAGCAGTATGGTTTGGCCCGAAACAAGTCTCAACAGCATGTGCCGCCGGTGTATTTGGAAATCAACTTGGCATTGCTGTGGGCTTTGTTCTGCCGCCTATACTTGTGCACATGGGAACAACCGCTGAAATTACAAATGATCTCGATATTTTATTTTTGGGAAGTGCAATTGTTAATACGATAGTATTTGCTGGAATTATTGCATTCTTTTCTGAAAAACCTAAACTTCCACCCTCGATTGCACAGGTTCGAGCAATTGAAGAATCAATGGATGGAAATTATTTAAAATCTTTGAAAAAGCTTGTTGTTAATCCACATTATATGCTTCTACTGGTTTCTTATGGTAAGCTTTTCAATGGTGTTGAAAAAAGTTGTGAGAAAAAAAGATAGTAACATTTATTTCGAAGTTGAAATTATTGTCATGATAGTAATCCAAAATAAACATTTATTTGATTTTTTGCATTACTATCAAATTTTGTTTTCAAACAATAGTTTTTTACATTTCAACTATAAAATTTACTTCTAGTTTTTTATCATTTTTTAAAAGCTTAAAAGCTATTATCCAATAGCTAGTTTCTACGATAATTCAACTTTTCACATTACTATCAAAATATTTTTTAGGTATCAATGTTGGAGCCTTTTATGCTGTTTCAACACTTCTATCCCAGATGGTTCTCCTCTATTACCCAGGTGCTCAAGAAGAAACTGGCACAATCGGACTTCTAATTGTTGTAAGTGGAATGGCAGGATCAGTTGTATGCGGATTTATATTGGATAAATTTCATCATTACAAGTAAGCTCTTTGATAAATTTGCATAAACAACAAAAGTCCTTTTTAGACTTACAACCCTTGTAGTATATTTCTTTTCATTCATTGGAATGTTGCTTTTTACATTTACAATAGATCTCGGGCATATATGGATTGTATTTGTTATTGCAATTGTGCTAGGATTTTTTATGACGGGATATCTACCGATCGGGTTTGAATTTGCTGCCGAGTTAACATTTCCAATCGCTGAAGGTACTACTTCTGGGCTGCTAAATGGTTCAGCACAAATATTTGGAATTGCAATGACCTATGGAATGGGATATGTTATTGCAGGTGTCTCCGTATTTGCCTGTAATGCTATTCTATCTGGATTCTTGCTTGTTGGAACAGTTTTAACTGCTATCATTAAATCTGATCTAAAGAGACAAAATGCACATAAAGAAGGAAATTATTCTGTACCAAATGGTACTATCACCGATTCCTCATTACCGTAATCAATACAATCATTAAAACCAAAATCAGATATATATGTAATCTTTGAAACAAGCATTTATCGCTGCTGTATAAAATTTCTTTTAAAGCAGTCACATTTATGTATCCTCCAGGTGCAATCTCTCATTTTTCGTTTGTGTTCCGGTGTTTTTATTTTATTCATTTTTAAGTTGCCTTTTCTCTTTTATTGTTTTTGAAAGTGTCCTTAATTTTTTTGTCTTTATTTTTCAGCAATAAAAAAAAGTTGATTTTTTACCTTTGATGTTCGTGTGAAAAATATAATTAAATCTCAATAAAAACTATTTACAAACACTTTTTGTTGAAATATACTTTTCTAAATACTGCTTTTTACGATAACATGTGGTTCATCAGAGATTTTTAATTGGCAAAAAATAAGCTCTAATAACACTGATAATACAGATCCTGGCTGTTATGCTTTACATAAAAAATAGAACAACAACAGTACTTAAAAGTTGACATCCATATCTAATTATTTTATGAACAAAGACTGAATAAAAAAAATTTTGGTTGCAAGAATAATGTTTAGCCAACAGGTGTTTTGTTTACTTGTAATAATCGCATTTTCTTACATTTTATAAACCGCAATCTTGCATAAAAAATAACATCAATATTTGCTATCAAAAGAAACAATGTATAATTTAAAAACAAATGCATGCAAAAAAAAGTTATTTTTTTAATTAAAGATAGTACAATTTTTCCCATTTTTCGGGAGCAAGGCCAGCATAATTTATTAGCGGGGGTTTATATTCATGGGTTTCTGTTGCAAGAATTTCATCAATAATGGCATTAAGTCTATCTTTATAAGCTTCAGAAATTGAATCCAAGAATTGAAGACAGACTTTTGTGCGAGTATTTTTCTAAAAAATATAAAATGTTTTTGTTCAAATCTGCAAAAATTACAAACAAACTTTCATATAAATGTAAAAAGTTTCAATATCAAATTCTTCTGAAAATTTCCCAAACGAACCGTATTGAAGCCTTAAGAAATGAGGAAGCTTTAAGAATTCTTTAAAACTTTTTGATGTAATTGTGGAAGTATTTGCACTCCTAAAAGAAAAGCAAAAGGTTAAAATGTATGGAATGATATCTTACAATGAAAGAGATTTTAGCTTTGGAAGAGTTTCAACAAGCTTTTCCGGTGCAACTAATGTACCACATTGATCAATTACGGTAATATCGTACAAAACGAGTGTTTCAACGTTTGATGAAATAAATAAGAAGGCTTCAAGAGTAATTATTTGACTGAGAAGTTCTAACAATTTAGCCTCCACCCGATAAATTTTAGGGATAAAAGAAGGAAAAACATCCTTTCCGCATGAACTAGTTGGATGGAAAAGAAATGTATTGGTAATCCAAAATTTGTTTGAGACTTTATTCAAATGAATTCCTGTTGTTCCACCAGTAAACCATGTCATCCAGCCATCTGCATACCAGTGATATAATCTTTCCACAACAAGAATAGGATTTTTGATGAAAAAATATTTGCAGCTTTGAACTAATTTTTGATATGCTTTTGAAGAAGAAGGGTTCTTTGTGATATAATAAGTGATAGAATCTGGTAATGACCATTGTTGGCACTGACGGAAAGAAGAAAGAAATTGAGCACGTTTGAAAGAGAAGATCATAGATTCATTTTTTTGATTTAAATTTCCAGATTCCGTAGAAGTCATTTTTAGTTTATAAATTTGCAATGCTTAAGAACTAAAATTGAAAAAGATAATCTAAAAGTCTAAAAAAGATTTTTTTATCAAAAACACGGATTGGCAATTTTATAAAAACTTTTCAGGAAACAAAAAAAATTATAAGTCATGCAAAAATGTGAGACTCCAAACTTTAAGAAACTGTATTGGTTTTACATCCTCTTTTATATTCGCTGTGCAAGGAAATTTGTGAAAATAACCGATAGCAATGTTCTCAAACTTATTTTAGTAAACTTTATGAGAACGCTCTGTGCTAAATTCTTTTAGAAAATAGACAGCAGTCTTTCAGTAAATTTATTTGTACATAGCCTGATATAGAATATCTAGATGACGGACACGCATGTCATTTGTGTGTTCCTCATCATCAATGCTGTTGCTAATGAACCATTTTTTGTGCCTTATTTTTTCTAAAATTACTGTCACATCTAAATATCTATTTTAGGGTTATATGTTTAAGATGGTTCTTTCAATTCCAAAATCACAAATTATCACCGAACGTGATAAATTTCTTGCTTCTTGCCATCGCTATCAAAAATGGACAATACCTGATTCTGTAATTTATTATATCACTAAAAATCCATTATATCCTGAGATGTATCAAAAATTGATTCAAAACTGTAAATATTTTTTCGTTAAAAATCCAATAATTATTGCTGATAACTTGTTTTGCGAATTAAATAATGAATGGACAGCTTTCTTAAAAAGCCGTGTAAAAAGCACACATATAACAAAAAATTATGGCAAATTTTGGATTGTTGATGGAATATTCATTTCTGATTATGCAACAGATTCAAATGCTGTTTCTTCAATAATTCCAAAAATTTATCGTTCGGATGTTACAAAGTTGTGGCTTAAAAAACAAATTATTTCTTTTAATGACTTTGTTTTAATTTCTTCAAATGTTGAAAGTATTAATTTTTTTCAAACTATGATCAAAAATGACAATGGTTCAATTGTTCCACTAGAAATCTTAGTTAAAACTCTTTCAAAAATAAAGTTTATTGAATTGTAAGTTACCTTTGACAAAGTTTTGATGTTAATGATTATTTTTAAGTACTGACATCCTCACTTCTTCAAGTATCACATCAAATACTGTAAAAGAACTTTTAAAACTTCCACATTTTTCAAAGATAAAGAAATTTACTTTGTGTAATATTTCAGATTTATTCGATATTAATAAATTTTTCAAATATATCAAGGTAATCATGTTCATTTCTAAATTTCCTTTTTATAAAGAATTTTGAATTTTTAGGAAAACACATGTACAACATTCCGTCTTCAATTTTCTCGTGAAATTTCTCAAGCTTATAAAAACTCAAAGAAATTCTTGATGAAATTGTTTCAACAGAAAATCTAAAATATAAAGTATCACTGAGTAGTTACAATGAAAAATATATTTAAATGTACAAATTTTTATTGAATCATTAATAAAAAACTTTATCATTGTGTATTATATTTGTTTTTATCTGTCATCATTGTTGGACACAAGATATTTTAAGATAACATTGCGAATTTATTACAAAGAAATTGTGTCGGCTTATCTGAGCCGACAATAACAAAGGCGGCTAAAGCGGTCTCTCACGTTTCTGAGGGAAACCGCGTTGGTCGGCTTCCCATCTATAGTTGTGGGAAACCGCACCTTGCTACTATATAAGCAGATTGTATTTGTCTTAACATTATCATCACATCATCATAACGTCTCATCATCTCAACATCGTTGATCATCTAGTATTTACTATCAATAAAGTATCCCTGCAACAACTGTCTGTACACAAGCAATCTACCACTTAATTATTCCGATAGAAATCATTAAAGTTAGAAAATGGCGAACATGAAAAGCATTTATTTAGATTTGTTAGCACTTCTAGTCGTCAAATTTGTTGACGTATTTGTTAATACAGTAACTCTGGCATTATTAGTTCTAATCCGCAAAATCCATTTAAAAAATCTCAACAACTCCGATCTATATGCTGATAGAAAAACAATGTAAAGCAGACCATCAATACAAACAAGAAATTCTTAAAATACAATTTATCAAAGTTTGAGCTACAATTAACCATGCAATCTTTTTTCGTTCTTGCATGAGTTGTTTTTGATCGAGTTGTTTCACTAAAGCAAGAGAGGAGTAAATGTGATACAAAACTAATATCATTAAAATAAGGGATATTGAATTGGCAATGATTACTGTAGCTACTGTAACAACGATGAATTTGAAAATCCTAAAAGTGAGTGTTTAAATGCTACTTTAAGTAATAAATAAAAAAAAATGGATGCATTTATTTATGTAACATAGTTTATTACTGTAGTTTAAAAAAAGTAAAAACAATGATTGAATTTGGTGTCATACACGTTGTAAAAGTAACAGAAGCGCTAATATTTATGTATTTGTTAAACAATAATATGTTTGCAGCATACTGTAGCTACAGTACACTAGCTGTAACAATCAAAACTGCAATTTCAAATGGTTTCTTTTTGTTTGCGTTTAACATACTTTTTTAAAAGTAGCAGTTTGCAAAAATTAATTCAGACAGTAAACCTTTCTTTTATGATGAAAAAAATTAAAAAGACGACATTTTAATTGAAGTATATGTAACTAAATGCAAGGTAAACTGTAAGTTCTATTTTTGTTTAAAATCTTTTCACGGATTAATAAATCATATGAAAATCAACAAGTAGTGCATGACGTTGATATTCTTGTAATATAAAAAATGCTTGAAGTCCATTTAATACAATTATTATAATGAATTTCTATTGTTCTTACGTTGATTCAGTTGAAATGTCCCTCTCATAAAAATTTTCTTGTTTCACATACAGTTGGCAAAATGAAACTCTTTGCTACTAACTTTTAAAGGGTCCTTTCTTTTTTCCATGAGTGGACAATAACAAACAATCAAAACTGCAATTTCTCCTCCGTTTTTTGTTTTCTATCTTTATCGCATCAATCATCATGTTTTTATTTTCTCCTTTAAAAAATTTTAGTTGCTGTAAAAGTGCTTCAAATTTGGTTACTAAAAATCATCAATTTTATCTGATTCATCAACATCAAAGTTGTAAGTAAGACTTTTTTCATGTATCATCCTTTCCTTGATACATAGTTTTTAGCATTTAATTATTTTATTGTAATATAATACTTTTTAGATATCAGTTCTATTGTTATTCTAAAGTTGGATCAAAAAGAACCTTGAACTTTGTTAATACATCTAGCTATTCAATTCCAACATTACAGTATCCACCAAGATCTTTCCTAAGACAAACTTCAACAAGAAATATGACGGATATTAAAGCCAGTGATTCTTTAGTTGCTAAAACTTCTGCTAAACCACCAACGGTAATCTTTTTGTTGTTGCTGATGTAATAAAACTTTATTCGCTTTTAGATACTTGTGTATACCAATGACAATGAAGAATTTTATCATCAACTTTATTTATCTCTCAACAAAATTCTCCCTGAAAGTACATATTCTATCTTTCATATTTCAACTAAATCACTTTTAAATGATGCATGGTATGATGAAAATATTGCTTGTATTATTCTTTCTTGCGATAAAGATTTTACTAATCAAATGTTATCAAAATTAGAACTGTGTTATAGAAAAGTTGGTTTATTTATATCTTAATGTCTCTGGAATTGATAGAGCTACTTTTATAGTTGTTGAACTCAAAAATAGTACAACTGTTTTATAAATGGGTCTCTATCATTTCTGGGGGCACCTACTGTAGAATTCTAATATAAAAATGATAATTTTAGAAGATTAAAGTTATTTCAAATCGCCCAATTCAAAAATCAAATTCTAATAATGTTATGGCTTATGATATGCCACCTGAAAATTTTATTGCAGAATGTAAAAATGCATTACTTTCTGATGCATTAAAAACTTTGAGATTTGATGTTGATGGAAACCAGAAAGTTCCAGATTTGAGTTATGGCTATTTTATTTGTTCACCTGATGATTTAGCTTGGCAAATGGAAGGGCTTACCTTTGGTTCAAGCATAGGAAACTCTCCAACACTTTTATTTGAACCGATTGCTAAGTTCCCTGCTGATGCTCTTTCTACATCTTCAGATCTGCCAATAAAAGTTTGGCGTCGAAAAAATGGATTCCCAGATGGTGTTTCATTTAATGCTGAACAATATTATGAAGTGCTGAATACAAAATGCCTAGGAAGAGCACTACTTTTTGTTCCTGTATGTGAAACAACAATAAATATTTCAAAGTCACTTCGAACAGCGATGCCATCGGTTGATGGTATCCTTGTTGTTGCAGAATGTCAAATAAATGGAATTGGAAGATCCGGTACGATGATTAATTATTGTTGCCAACTAACATATTGCTCTCCACAATGTATTACTACTCATATGTATATAATATAATTTTTTTAGGAAATCAATGGCTATCTCCAAAAGGATGTGCAATGCTTACTTTCAATTACAATGTTCCATTATCCTCACATCTTGGTTCAAATGCAACATTCATTCAATTAATTCTTGCTGTATCTATTTGTGATGCTGTTAAATCTCTTCTTAATCTTCCAGATTTTCCTATAGCCATTAAATGGCCAAATGATATTTATTTTGAACGGAAATATAAGCTAGGTGGAATTATGATTACTTCATCAATTACTGGAACAATTTTACAATGTACAATTGGAGCTGGACTTAATGTTGCAAATTCAAAGCCAACAATTTGTATCAATGATTTACTTCCCCTTGATTGTGATAGAAAATTAAGCGTTGAAGAAGTTATTGCTGAAACAATGAATAAATTTGAGTGTAAGTTATTTTTTTATATCAGATTAATTCTGCTAATCTATCTTATCTTTTTAGATTACATTAACATGTTTGAGAATCAAGGAAAACAAACTTTTCTTCGTCGATATTATGAGCTGTGGCTTCATGCGTAAGTTGTTGTAGCTATAGTATACTGTATTATAAGATAGCTATCTTTTTAGTGGTGAAGAAGTTGAAATAATTCAACATTCAAGCGATACCAAAAAAGAAATGGTTACAATCAAGGGATTAGATGAATATGGATATCTTCAAGTTCAAAGCAAAATCAATGATAAAGTATTTAGTGTTCATGATGATGGTAATACCTTTGATATGATGAAAGGATTAATTCGACCTAAAATGCGATAATTAAATTATTGTTGATTTGGATTGTTAAGAATTTTATTTCGTTAATATTTTATTATTAATAAAGTCTATTTCGTATTTATGGATTACTGTAGGAATAATAGCAAGCATTGAAAAACATTATAAAAAAATTTTGTTGACTTACTACCTTTGTGTGTGATATAATTCTTTGACGAGTATTTGACACTGGATATGCATTATTAGCAAAGAACAGTTTAAATCAATGCTGCTGTTGCCAATATAGAGTACTGTATAACTTTATTTATTTTGACAAAGTAAATATCAACATAGATAAAATCGCAATTATATCAATGAACATTTCTTGTTTAGCTAATATTTTAGTAGTAATTTGAGATAATAATAAAGTAAAATAAGCAGAGTAAGTTCCAAAATACAGTAACTTTTTTTTCAAGTAACAAGCTTTGTTTTGGCAAGTCAACTTTTTTTGCTGCGTTGTTGTTGCAACTTTGTAAAGTTTTGTAAAAGAAATTTGCATTAACATTTTTTTTCTTCAAAATTTTTTGATATAAGCAATGTTGGACAAGTAAAAGTCGTGCACTCTTGTGTTTTTTGTGTTGCGTTGAAAACATGCTCCGTCTTCTTCTCTTCATTTTCTTATGTCTTCTTCATGGTGGTTTACTGGAACAAGATCCAGCAAAATGTACACAAACAGATGCTGGTACAAATCAAGTGATGTATTATCTGCTTCGTACTTATGATCCTGGGAGTGGGAGCCAGAAAATTGCTTATTGTTCTTCGTTTGATGATAACTTACAAGGTCCTGCATGCAATATTGATCGTGGAATAATGTATTCAACGTAAGTTTTTTTAAGCTATTGACATCAGTCCTATGATCTAAATGTCCCAAGTTCGAATCCCCCTTGGAAAATTCAATAAGTTTGTATTTTCTTCATTTTTTGTTATCCCTTTTTTATAGTTTTCTTTTACTATCTTTGCCAGGCCTGAGAAAAGCGGCCAAAATTTTTAAAAACTTAAATATGTGTTTTTTCAATGATCGACGAAATTTTTGATAAAAATAAACGAAATTGTATACCCAAAAAGGCTAAAAACACATAATTCTATTAAAGAAACGGTGCAAAAGTCGATTTTAACCAGACTCAATAACTGATTTTGGAGCTCATTTCTTTAACAAAAATAAAAAAGCGGCCGGCCGCGGCCGTCTTATCTCGGCCTGGCCGGCCGCAGGCCAAAAATATATCGGCCGGCCGGCCTGCGGCCGCATTTCTCAGGCCTGATCTTTGCCACTTTTTAGAACATCGGTGGGTGGCGATCTTCTTATGAATATGGATTTTGCTGTATTGAAAGAAGCAAGCGGCCCAAATAGTGAATATGATATGCAACATCTTGGTTATCCAATTACATATATGAATTTGGGTCAAAATGATAAAAAAAATGTTGCCACATTTATTGAATTCCATGTTTTTAAAAGTAATGTTGTACCAGATAATAATGATCTCCTTAATATTCATGTTTGTGGATTGTAAGTTTTTATCCTTTTCCTCTACTGACATTTTATTCATCTTTTTTTAGTTATCATCGTGGTTGTCGACTTCGTGATAATCAGGAATTTTGTGCTGATCATAATATGTGTCTTCTTATGCCATCTGGTAAGATTTTTAAAAAAGAGAAGGGCTTGATCGGTCAAACAAGAATCAAACAATCCTTCTCCTTTAACTGATATTTCTGTTATATATAACATTTAACGCTAATATTTTAGATCCTCTTGATCTTGTTTACTTGGACATGGCCCTATATGTGAATGAATATCATGCTCGTAATGCATACTTCTTCGTCAAAAAAGGTAATAAAGTTGGCGTATATTCTATTGAATTTTCTGTCTTGGTATGTTTCATTGATTATTACGCATTAGTTTTTACTTTTTTGTTCTTTTTAGCTTGAAGGTCGACCAAAGTATGGGAATTCAGCTTTCCCAAAATTCCAATATACTGATGTCAATAATATGGAACTTATTCGAAATTTTCCACAACATAATTATCAAGAACACTTTTTTGCATTCGATGCTCATTTTGGCTGTTTTGCATTATTGTATTGGGAAGGAAGCCGCTCTCATACTCGTAAGTTCTTTGATATTTAGTTTATGTGTATTTATCTTGTTGATAATTTTAGCTGAAGTACATTATTATCTCTTTGATGAAAATCGTCCATCTGCTGATGTAAAGCTCGTTGAAAAGATTGTTCTCCATGGCTTTGATTTCTATGACATGTTTGATCGTTCAAAAGGTTATTATGCAAATATCTTGAATTTTCCTGTCTTCAAATCATTCGGTCGACAAGTCTTTATTGGAGTTCAAAAATCGCCAGGAGCAGATCATCAACGTTACCGTATTTGGAGTAAGTTCTTCACACTCATTAAGAATGATGTTGATCAATGATTTATACTGTACTTTTTTAGCGCCAAATCGAGCAGAAACCCGTTCATCGGATGATTGCAATACTAAAACATATCCTGATAATTTTCATATCGTTCATGCAAGAAGAACTTTCCTTGTTGATGGAAGATGGATTCGAACTGAAAAAGCTCGTAAGTTTTTTGTTTTGTGTTTATGTAAAAAAATCTACATACATTATTTTAGAGCCTATTCAACCAACTACAACTACAAAAGCGACTACAACAACAAAGGTAACAACTCTTCCACCAGCTTCTAAACTTACTACTGTGCCACCAACTACTATTGCACCATCAACTGCTCCTCCCACTACTGTTCGACCAACTCATGCACCAACGACCACCGTTGCACCATCAACTGCTCCTCCAACAACTCTTGCACCAACTACTACTACATCAACGAGTAGTACTACGTCAACAACAACACAAAAGCTTACCGTTTCTACCATTTTTTTGACAACAACGACTACTGTACCTGGAACAACATCTTCAACAAATGCTCCAACCACGACAACATCTGCTAAAGCAACAACTTCGTCTGCACCTGATACTTCCACATCATCAAAAAGTACTGAGAAAGAGAAGGGCTTTCAAGATCCTGATGTAGATTATGTTGGAGATAAAGCTGATGGAAAAGATAGTAATACAAATGGCCAGGTAGCTCAAGCATCTTCCTTCTCTTGCACCGTCGATGTATGGGATTTATTACCGGTTATCGTGTTTGATGTCATCTTAGTTATCGTCTTGATTGTTATTATTGTTCTTATGTTTATTGGAAAAAAGAAAATGAGAGCAGCAGAACAACGGATGAGCAAAAAGAGCGTCAAGAAAAGCGGTCGTCGTCGTGGTGGTGGTACAGCAACACCAAAAAATGATTCTGAAAGTGGAAAAGTTATTATGGGAAATGAAAAGCCTTCGAAAAAAGCTGCTATGAAAAGTAAGAAGGATAAAGCTGGAGATTCAAAGAAGAAAAAGAATGAGAGCAAAAAAAGCTCAAAGAAGGATGGAAAAAAGAAAGGTGCTGGTGGTGCAGCACCAAAAAAGAATGCATCGGTTAAAGGAAAGAAGAATAAAAAATAAAACTTTTTTTATTTGTTTTTTTATACTGTAATAATAATATTAATAAAGTTTTTTCTCTGGCTTTAAAACACTGTAATATAGGATTGCCTTGGTTGTTTTTGTCTGGTACGTCGTTTTCAACTTCGACTTAAAAAACTTAGAAATATTAATCATTTGGAATGTTTGTTGCTGAGCTGATATTGTAAGCACTTCCGTTTTCACCTATATATGGTTAAGATACCTTAAGAATTTAGGCTTACGTGTATATTTGCCTGTATTCAATCTTTTGAAATTTGTGGACAAAATTATACAATTCCATATGAAGGTTTTAAACGAAAGAATTGTATTCCTGGACATTATGATGGTTCTTGTTTATTGGTGTTTTCAAAACCTGTTACATTCAAAGAAGCTTTAACAAATTGTCATGTTATATATGGTGGACGACTGGCAACAGCAGATTCAGAAGTAGTATTCAAGAAATGGATTAAAAGAATATATCGTGATTTAAATTTTCAAGTTAATTCAAATACAAGGTTTTGGATTGGATATGGTAAAGATTCGTTCTATGATATGACACCTAGAAAAAGATACGGTAGAGCATTTTATGAAATGAATTATTGGTAGGGACGGATTTATCATAACATTTAATTTATATTGTTTTTTTAGGAATAAAGCATTTCGTGGCAGAAATTTAAAAACAACTTTGCCATGGAAAGATGGGGCTGATATAAGTTTACTTGATAATGATCCATGTTCGCCTCATGCTACAGTATTCAATCCAAACAATGCAAAGTTCTCTGTCAAATCTGTAGAAGAAAAATATCCATATTTATGTGAAACACCTCGATATCCGAAATTCAAATGTTCAGAAGGATGGCATCTGATTCCTGAAAGCAGAATGTGTATACTACTTCGAGATTATCGATATAATTCAACATTTTTTGAAGCTGCAGATGCTTGTAAACGTGAAGAATCATTTCTTTTTATTCCAACTTCGATTATGGATATTAATAGGGCTAATGGTTAGTTCTTTTACATGGCTAAAATAATGCTCTTAAATGCTTATAGCAGTTACTGCTCTTCATGGTATTTCTTCTTCTAAGGAACATCTCTGGAGCGGTGCCAAACTTACAATAGAAGATGCTGAAATTCAAGCTTTGGATGGAAGCAAAACTGTGTTTGATCCTGACAAAGACAGAACTGCATGTTTGGTAATATGGGGTAACAAAAGACGTAATGCAACTACAAAATACAGCTATTTTGGGAATGGTGCATCCTGTAGCACAAAATTACCATACTTATGTCAAAAATTTGTTGATCAGGCTTTTACTCTTGATGCTGAGTAAATCAATATTTGATACATTTATTTAACCTTCCTTTACGTATGCTGTATTATTAATAAATGTAATTCTTCTTGCTTATTTGAATGTTTTAAAAGGATTTGCCATAATAAATATTTTTTTGGAATTCTCTTTTTTTTCAAAAGAATATTTCTGCCTTTGGAACCAACATGATGCTTGCTGTTACGCTGATACTGTAAGCTTTTGTTTTTTAAGCTTTGACTATCGCTTACAAGTTTTAAAAATTTAGACTTACATGTATATTATCCAGTGTTTATTCAGTTGAAATTTGTGGACAAAATTATACAATTCCATATGAAGGTTTTAAACGAAAGAATTGTATTCCTGGACATTATGATGGTTCTCGTTTATTGCTATTTTCAAAACGTGTTACATTCAAAGAAGCTGTAACAACATGTTATGTTATATATGGTTAATAATAAAATATATTTGTTGGACACATGATATTTCTTAAGAAATATTGCGAATTTATTACAAAGAAATCATTAAAGTTAGAAAATGGCGAACATGAAAAACATTTATTTAGACTTGTTAGCACTTCTAGTCGTCAAATTTGTTGACATATTCGTTAATACAGTAACTCTGGCATTATTAGCTCTAATCCGCAAAATCCATTTAAAAAATCTCAACAACTCCGATCTATAAGCTGATAGAAAAACAATATAAAGCAGCCCATCAATACAAACAAAAAATTCTTGAATGCAATATGAAAATACACTGTAAAACATTGCCGCAGGGCCAAAACATTCCATAGGAGGCTGTTTTGCAAACACTTGTGAAACATTAAAAAATGCAGCAATTCGTGCAAGGCATAAAATACAATTTATCAAAGTTTGAGCCACAATTAACCATGCAATTCTTTTTCGTTCTTGCATCAGTTGTTTTTGATCGAGTTGTTTCACTAATGCCAAGGATGAATAAATATGGTATAAAACAAATATCATTAAAATTAGGGATATTGAATTGGCAATGATTACAGTAGCTACAGTAGTAATGTTGTAGTAAATGGATGAAAAAGAAGAAATAAGTTTTTGGGAAGATAGCGTTGTTAGAATGTACATTGTGTAGAAGGTTCCAAATGTTGCAAGGTCATATGTGAAAAGCCAAAATACAATACGTTTTTTGTTGCCAAAGAAAATTTCGTAAGTTTGCGATTGATGCGTTAGGAGATAGCGATTGATAGCTAATGGAAGTGAAGCAGCAAGGGAGGTAGTGACGCCTTGAGTTCCGAGCGCTAAGAGTTTGTCGGTAACAAATTTATAAAAATTTATTCAATACTTACTCAAAACAGAATTAACTACTACATTTGCGACAGGACCACTCCAGCCCCATTCTTTATAATTTTCCACAACAAAATCATACACAAAATAATTAAATATAAAATGTGTAAAAACAGGATAAAATAAATGAAAGATAGCAATATTGGCAATACACCATTTAAACGTTCCTTCAATTTTCCCAAAAATTGAAATTAATATAATTACAACAGACAAAATAATATCTAAAATTGCAAATATTTCTTCTACAATACCACTGTATTCTCCAAAATTTAGCTGATCCATGCAATAATGGTCGTATGATATCTTGTTGTGGCATAGCTGATAATATTCTGAGCAGCATGTATATTCTCGACCGGAAACCGTTTTATTTAGAAAAGCAGCACAATATTGTTCATTGGTGAAAGACATTTTTTTGGACTTTACAATTTATTCTTTTTGACAACTTCCAAAAAGTATGGAATAAAACACCTTAAAGCTTGTCAAAAATAGTTTACTTTTTGACGTTTTTACATGTCCAAGTTGTTTATTTCCAAGAACAGGTGAAATTTATATGCAGTTACATAGAAACATTAAGACTAATAAAACCCTTTTCATTTTTACAACATATGTGTTTTATAAACTTTTTACTTTATAAAAAAACATAAAAACAACCAACGTCAAATTCAATATTTTGGATGAAAGTTGTTGAAAAAGTTTCAAATGCGTAACAGTTTTCTCTGAAATAGAGGATAATAATTAGCCACACACAAAAAGTTTCTCCCGTAACAACTAATATTTAAGTAGTATCTTTAATCAGAAGAAACTATAAGTTTTCGATAAAAAGAAAGTGTTAAAAATATAACAAATTTTGCTAAAAATAAATGCTTGCAAGTAAAATCTTTGTAGCTATTTTTTAAAGAAAGTATCTTTTTTCCCACATCGCTAAAAATTATTATGTTATGCACGTTTCTCACATATAACATGATGTGTAAAAATAACACTGACAAAATTTTACTATAATAAAATCACCACAGAGAAAATGGTTTTTCTTTCCAAAAATAATGGTAGACTACAAGGCTACAATTCATTAGTTCCACCGTCTTTGACAAAAAAGATGTTGTAAAATGGTAAACTGTTCTTAAGGTGCCACAATAAGTAGACAAAAATAGACATTAGCAATTGTGAATAAAGTAACTCTTTCAAACACTTCAAAAACACTCTCAGAGGAAGAAGAAAAAGAAAAAAACATTCACCGTGCATTGCCTCATTTTTAAGTCAAAGCAAATGGAAAAAGTTGTTGACATTGTTTTGCTGGCACAAAACTATTTTAATGCTGTATATGTGTAAAATTTCTGTTCATAGCGTTTTTTTGAAAAATCTACAAATATTTATTAGTTAAAATTGTTTAAAAATGGTTAAAAAAGCCTCTAAACCACCACCTTTTACACGGGAAACGTTTGTGGCTTCGTATAATCCACGACAAAGCTGGATATGGCCTACTTACATGATAAAATACATCACCCAAAATCCTTCAACTTCTACAGTGTACGAAAAATTGACACAAACATGCAAATATTTTTTCATCAAAAATCCAATTTTAATTTTTCAAGTATTACATTCAGATTCTGGCCGTAAACTCTATGCAACATATTTACGAAGCGTTCGTCAATTAATTGATTTAAAAAATGTTACAACAAAAATTTGGGTAACTGATACAATCGAAAATTATCAGAGTGATACGCCACTGAATTTTGAGTCCCCAAATATTCCAGAATTTTATCGAGTTGATGTCATAACACTAAGTTTACGAAATGAAATTATTTTTAATGAAAAGCTTTTGTTTATTCTTTCAAAGGCTGAGCATATTAATTTATTTATGCCTGCTATAAAGAATGAAAATGATGAAATTATTCCTTTGGAAAAACTAGTTGAACATACTTTTAAAGCAAAATCCATTTATTTGTAAGTTGGTTTTGTAACAAAATGTTTTACCATATTTATAAATCTTTTTAGATATGATAGTGTGACTTTTTCAAGTATCACTTCAAATACTGTAAGAGAGTTGTTAGAAATTCCACATTTTTTTAAGCTTGACAAATTTGAGTTATGTCATATTCGAGAAATTTTTGATATTGAAACATTTTTCACCCAAGCAATTAAGGTAGGTATTTTTTATTATTTCAGGTTTAGAACCTATAAAGCTTAAAAACTTTAGAACAATGCTCATACGAAATTCTTTCTACAATTTGATGCTATTTCTCATGCATATCGAATTAGCCTTGATGAGATTATTGATGAAATCATTGAAACAGAAGATCACGAATATAGGCCACCGCTGATTGATTATTATGGGATTGCCAAAGAAAAATCTCACAAAATGAGATTACTTTATAAAAAATGATATTCGATAACAGGTGTTTTATGCTAATTAATTAAATTTGCTTTTAGTGGACTTTTTATGTATGTCGAATAAAAAATGGTAAAAAAGAGATTTAAAAACGGAAATATTTAATCGTTAAAATAGAAACAAGTGTTGATTGAGAAAAAAAACTCGTGTTTTTATAAGAGCATATTTCTCAAAATATGTACTTCAAAAATACCTTCCAAGCAAGAATAGTCTTAATTTACCAATGAGTCTGTGTGAACTTGTAGTTCTTGGCCTAAGCAAAACTCTTCATTCAACTTTGTCTGGCACATAACTAATTTTTATTTGTTGAGTTCTCATTCATAGGACCGTTAGAATAATCTCCGACCTAAAGAAGTTATCTATTACTCTTATTTCCTGCTGCTCAAGAATGGCTAATATAGTTGCTAAATCACCTTCTTTTACACGTAGAACATATCTTGCTACATATAATCCCCGACAAAGCTGGATATGGCCAACTTACATGATTCAATATATTACTAGTAATCCTTCATCTGTTGAAGTATATCAAAAATTGGCACAAGCTTGTAAATATTTCTTCATTAATAATCCCATTCTTATTGTTGAAAAACTGTATTTCGATAACAATTGTAAACCATGGGGAACTTATTGTCATGAAATTCGTCTTGGCATTAATCTAAACAATGTCAAAACAAAGCTTTGGATAACTGACAAAGTTGAAAATAATAATTACAATAATACACCGTTAAATATGGAATCCCCAAATATTCCTGAATTTTATCGAATCGAGGCGAAAACGTTATTGTTTACAAATCAAATTATTTTTAATCAAAAATTTTTGAGCGTTTTTGCAAATGCTGAAAATATCACTTTATTTGGGTCAGTTATAAAGAATGAGAATGATGAAATTGTTTCTTTAGAAGAACTTATTAAAATTGCTCCAAAAGCAAAATATATTCTATTGTAAGTTATTTTTCAAACGCTTTTGCTTTAATATAAGTTTCGCTTTTAAGAAATGATAATCCATCTTCTTCCAGTATTACATCAAACACTGTCCAAGAACTTTTACAAATACCCCATTTTCATAAACTCGACAAATTAGAATTGTGTTATATTCGTGAAGCATTTGACATTGAAACATTTTTCACACAAGCAATTAAGGTACATATTTTTAACTTTTATTAAAACATTCACCAGAATAAAATTTTAATATTTCAGAGAAATACACATACAAAATTTTTCCTTCAATTTGATGATCCCCCTTTTTTTTCTCAAGCATACAAAACTCGCCTTGATGCCATTATTGATAATATCGTTTCAACTGAAGATCATAATTATAAACCCCCGATGATAGGCTATTATGGAATTAACAAAGAAAAATCCAGAAAAATGAAATTACTTTTTAAAAAGTAAATATGTTAAACAAAGTTTCATATCTCTAGCTTTGTAAGGAAACATTTTTTGTGTAAGCTTTGAATAAAAGTGTCATTTTGCTTGTTATTTTTTTACTTATTTATGTTAAGTGATTTTTCCTTATATAGTTTTTTGCTCCCTGCAGAGAAATAAGCGAAAAAATAACAATTGTAAGTTTTATTAGCTTATTTTTTTGTAAGTGTCTCACACCATACCTCAATGTGATGTTCATTTATTTTTGAATAAAACAAAATTTTATCAATGCAAAATAATTTATGCGATTAATGTATTTGAGTAAGTGACGCCATCGTTGAAACATTGATCCGATTATTTGCAATTTGGGAAGACGGTTTTCCAAAAAAACGTTGCTTCAAATAAATTATAACAAAGAATAAACAATTCGTAATCATTTAGGACAAATAAGATTAATAGAGTTTCAATAAAAACATAAATCATAACAAAATCTTGACTTGCAACCATCATAGATGTAAAAAATTTGATATAAATATTTTTCCTCTGTAGCATTTGTGCAATCAAAAGCAAAGCAATAAAAATAATTATCAGATCTTGGATAAATATTATCGCTGCAAGCTTAATTGAAATGACAACTGAAGATTTACTTAATTTATATTTCATTATATTTTTTGTTACCAATGCCAACAATAAAATTGATAAGATTGTAGTGATAATTGAGACAATAAACATTGAAATATATCTGACATCAATTTCCAAAAACTGTCTACGGTACATAACACAGTTTTTGTATTCAAAGCATTCCACAAAATTTATATTTTGTACAGTCAATTCTGTGATGTTAAAGTTATCTTTAACATAATATCCCGGATCATTGATATATTCAGTTTTGCCTTCAACCCTAAAATAAATAATGTCAGAGTATTTCGAAACAACGAAAACTCTACGGCTTTTTTAAAAATCACAAAAAATAAAAATAATTATTTTTTGAACGCTGGTAATCAGGAATGGGCGGAAATTTTTACGGAAATTTTACGGAAATTGCCTATAACTTTTAAATGTGTGATTTTAAACTTTCAGCAAATGGTGTTAGCATAATGTGGCACCTAGGCGGTCACTGTTGCCACAATAATATTTTAAATTATCAGACAGTATTTGTTTAAATATCTATTTCCGTAAAAAAAATGTATTGTTTACATTTTGTGTGAAAAAAAAAGTCCAGAAACTGATGTGAGTTATAGCCATTTTAGGCTTAGGTATACTGTATTTTCGCCCATCCCTGCTGGTAATCCTGGAGCTAAAGTTTATCAAGCTGTTCATTTCCTTATTGCTCTCCTAACTATCTCGCACTACAAAAACCTCAAAGGCGATAAGAAATGTTAGTGAATGGTTTTGATACACCGTGGTACACTATAAAATCCTTACAAAAATAGATAAAATGGATTAACTTCATCACAAACATTTGAAGGATAATGTGGGCAATATCTGAAATCACTCTCCATCCAACACAGTTGCCACGTAATCAACGGACACAAATAAATAAAATTCCAAAGCAGAATAACATAAAATAAAGATTTCTTTTTCGTCCATTCATCATATTTATTCGGAAAATATAAACCGATAAATCTACTGATAATTAAAAGCAGCAACGAAATATATGGGAAATATGGAAAACATTTTTCGAAAACTATTCGTACATAGTACACAAAGAGTGGTAACTTTAATCTTGCTATTGTTTCCACAAAAAGTTTGTACAGAAAAGACACAAATTGGAATACCGCTTGATTCAATATGAACCAAGAATAACTTTTTTGCAGTTTTAATGAAATTGTTAATACAATTAAATTTAATGCCAAAACGACATAAACAAAATAGTTGTTCAAAAATGGGTACATTTTAGTCATCCAAAAACATCTCAATTCATCATTGCTTTCTTTCATACACATCTGATACTGAAATAATTGTGTTTTGTTTTAATTAAAAAGTCCAAAAATTGATGTGAGCCATCTAAGTGCAAGGCGGTTGCATTTTAATTTGAGATTTTTTATTTACACCCAAAATTCTTTGATCACTCCATATGTTAAATTTTTAAAGCCATAAAAGCACTAGTAAACGCTGTAGCCTTTTGTAAACTCTGTTCTACATTAGGGATTGTCCAGAGCAGATGTCAGCAGTTTAGGCATGGATGGGTTCGAGCCAGATCTGACGTTTCACCTTAATTGTGACAGAAATCAAAGTAATTTTGCTGGTTTAGGCATGCATTGGTTTCAAAAGTTAAGATTTTTTGCTGACGTCAGCTCTGGATAACTTACAAAAAAGATAACTTACAGTATATCCCGACATTATTTGAACAAAACTTTTACAAATAGTGTGACACGAAAGCTTTTCGTTAATAATAATTTTTTACGGTTTAGAGTCTAATGAAAAACAAGAATGTCTTTAAAACATCTGTTTTTCCAAAATTTTTTATTAAAACTTTTAGCTGCTTTCGAAAAGCCTTAAAACATCTGTATTAGGGTTGATGTGGGTGCGAGCGCCCGGGCGCGCCCAAGTTTTAGGCAGTCATCGCCCGGGCGATGAGCTTTTCGAACACAAAATTTTCAATAATTTTTCAAAAAATTAATTTTTTACAAACAAGATTCTTTATTTATGCCTTGAAAATGTTATGATTTAGCTATTACAGCATTTAAATCTCGAAATCTTTTTCTAATTACAGTATCCCGGGTTACGGTAGTTTTGTAATTTCAGTAATTTGTCTTGAAATGTAAAATAAATCAAAAAAACTCATAAAAGAATGTTTAGTCGACAAAATGAGAAGCTTTAATAACAATTTTCGACATTTTTTCAAAAAAAATAAATATTTATGCAATTTTTCATTTCGGGCGACAGCGCCCAGGCGCGCCCGCCCGGGCGCGCCCAATTTTTTCAGATTTTGGGCGCGCCATCAACCCTAATCTGTATTATGAGAATTAGTCAGTCATTTAATCACTTTTCATTTAAAATTGTTATTATCAAAAATTCTATTAGTTATATGTGTTTTTTTGAAACGGATCTTTGCATTTTTGTTTAAATTTTTTAACGCTTTAAGTCTGCATAATAGTATGAAAATGACAGCGAGTGTCAATAATCTTTTACATGTTTACATATGAAAAATGGAATATTATATCACTTTTCTTCTTTATTTTCCACATCATTTTCGAAAAAAAACGCAAAAAAGATCAACAAAAAATTTTCACAATTTTTAAGCTTTTTCATTATCATCAAAATCTTCGTGAATTAAGTCATCGTTAAAATTTTCATTGAAAAATCCGTTTTCTGGTTGGATTTTTGGGCGACGAAAACGGCAAATACGTCGGAAGAGAGGAATAACAAAAGTTCCAATAGCCAGACATGAAAGGGATGCAACAACTACAATGGGTGCTAAAACTCTCTGCACATTTTTGGCATGTTTTTGCATGTTTAGTCATTATGGCTTAAATTGTATATAAAAATAGCATATTTTGAGTCAGAATTGTTAGAAAATGTATGAGGATTCATGGGGAATCGAAAAATATGTTTTTAGAAATCTGTTGCCTTCTGAATCTTGTGATTCTGAAGGCTTACAAATTGCATGTTTTTGCATGTTTTTGCATGTTTACTCATGTTGGCTTAATTTCTATCAAAAATTATATATTTTCAGTAAGAATGGTTAGAAAAACTTGGAGAATGTATGGGGAATCAAGAAAAAGTGTTTTTAGGATTCAGATGCCTTCAGAATCCTCAGATTCTGAAGCCCAAAAATTTTTTTTTCCGTTTTTGATGTATGAAAATACTTTTCAGGGTAGAATTTTATGGAGAATCTGAAAAAAATATTTGTAGAATCATAGCGCCTTCTGAATCCTGTGATTCTGAAGGCTAAATGTTTTTTTCTTGTTTTTGATGTATCAAAGCACATTTCAGGGTAGAATTTTGTGGAGATTCTGATAAAGACATTTTTATCACTTTGTTGCCTTCAGAATCTGAGGATTCTGAAGGCATCTGAATCCTAAAAACACTTTTTCTTGATTCCCCATACATTCTCCAAGTTTTTCTAACCATTCTTACTGAAAATATATAATTTTTGATAGAAATTAAGCCAACATGAGTAAACATGCAAAAACATGCAATTTGTAAGCCTTCAGAATCACAAGATTCAGAAGGCAACAGATTTCTAAAAACATATTTTTCGATTCCCCATGAATCCTCATACATTTTCTAACAATTCTGACTCAAAATATGCTATTTTTATATACAATTTAAGCCATAATGACTAAACATGCAAAAACATGCCAAAAATGTGCAGAGAGTTTTAGCACCCATTGTATAATAACAATATGAAACCATGAGATATTGAATGATGAAGCAGGCTCAGTTACAATAACAATTTTTTCTTTAACTGGACGTTCTTTCTTGATTTCATTAGGACAAAAATTTCGTGACAGTTGAATAAATGGCATTTGTTTGAGCGCAAATGGGGCAGAACATTTGAATTCCACACCTTTGGGTTCCCAAGAATATCGATATGGTTGGGGGGCAATGTCTTTAAGATTAATTGAATGTGTTGGTGAAAGTAGGTCATCGATTAGCCAAGCCATGGAACAATTGCACATAAACGGATTATTTCCAAGTCCAAATTGTGAGATATTATGCCAATTTAGGAGTTCTTCTGGTATTATTAAAAGGTTGCATTGTTCAATGGAAAATTTTTCAAGTGGTGGAGATGTATCATTGTATGCATGTCCAAAGGCATTTTCATGGATGTATGTCAAGTGGGTATTGGAATACATGAGTAATTCTTTTAGTTCAGGAAAATTGCAGAAGGCACAGTCATCAATCATAGTCAGAGATGTTCGCAATATATGAAGTTTTTGTAATTTTGTTGTATAATTCAATCCCGTGTAATTTAAAACTGTGATAAAAGTATTATCCAAATTTAAATATTCAAGTTTTTGCATATAATGAATTCCTTTTGGAAATGTTATTAAGCACCAAAATCCAATGTCGTCAAATTTGCCAAAGCTTCTGGAAAGATATATGTTGATAGAGAATCATTGCCTCCGAGACGAGGATTATTATATAGCTTTAAGTATTGAAGCTTTATCAAATTTGAGAAATCCAAATCAGCAATTGTGTCGACTTGATTTGAACTGACATGCAATCGTTCTAAAGTTAATCCTAATTCCACGGTAAAAACTTCAGCAGAGATTTTCTTCAAAAAATTCCGTGTTAAAATCAATTCTTTCAATGCCGTAAATTTATTAAATGTTTCGTTTTCGATGTTGTAGATTGCATTTGCAGTTAATTGTAAAACTTCTACAGTATGCTCATTTCCAGGTAAAATTTTGTCCTGAAAACACAAAAATAATTTACTTGGACCACCTTATAGGTAAAATTTCAAAAAAGTTTATTTTTGAGCTCTACAAGTCTCACAACAAATTTCTCCGTGAATTCGTTTCCAATACATCGGTAAAATTATAATACCTTTTGTATTGTTGTAAATACATTATTCCCAAAATTTGCAGTTTTTACAACAAAGCTATCATTCATTATTTTAATGTTTGGGTTCCTAAATGATGGATAATATTCCGGTTCATAATAACATGACCAATAATAGCATGGCTTTTTTGTTGGAATACAAGTTAGTGTTCCATTATTGCATGTGCAGTCGGTTTCTATAAATGGACCTATTGTAGTTTATTTGAACTTGGTAATATGTGTGGGATGATCTTACCTAAAGTAACATTTCCGCAAACAAAATAATCAAAATTTTTATTATCATCATAAGGAGTAGTAGTTGTAATTGTAGCTGTGGTGTTTGTTGAAGGAGTTGGTACAGCTGTTGTTCTTAATTCTGTTGCTGATATATTGGTGGATACCTTTGAAGGTAGAGGAGATGAATTAGCTGAGAGTGGCAAGAGTGCTGTTAAATTTTTATTACTTTTACAACCAAATACCATAAATAGAAGCAGTAAATAGAAATATAGTATTTTCATATTCAGCCTTATTTTTACACTGTTTAAACTGGTTATAAAAAACTCAAAACAGACTAAATTAATAAAAGTTGCAAAAATGATCAACAAATTATTCATCCATAAAAGCAGCAACAAAGATTTTAGGCAATATCTTCTTCCAAAGGCATGAGATTAGCGGAAAACAAAATGTGTCAAAGTATTCCGGATGTGACATTATTTTGTCTTGTGTCTACAGAAATGCCTGCATGTATAATGATAGACATTCATTGCCAAAAACTAAGAGTCATACACAGCTGAACTTTTAGGGGAGTAGAGCAAACAGTGTCTCATCTTTTTTGTAGTATTGATTTGGCAAGTCTAACTTACCTTTATTGTCAGACAAATGCTTAATGCAATTCGTTTCTTGAAAAAAACACCTTTTCTTTTCGTTACCAATTTATCTCTTAGCCTTCAAGTCCTTTCCAAAATATTTTTTATCAACAGGTATTATTTTACAATGGCTACAACATTAGTACCATCGTTTTAGAAAAATAAAAATGCAGAATTCTTGCACGTAAACTTTAGTCATTCAATTTCGGAAACTTACAAAAATCGTCTTGAAACTATCGTTGATGAAATGATTGAAACATTAGGACGTATGAAAAAAGAAGACCGTGAATATCGGCCACCATTTACCTTTTATAATGGAATTACAGATGAAAAACTTCTGAAAATTGAAACAATCTTCTATGGCTATACACCGACATGATTTTCAAACATCTCAGCGGGCACAATACTTCTGTTTTTTTTTCTTCAAAAAAATCAAAAACAGAAATTGGATACAAAAGTATATTTTTTTCTTTTCTCGTGAAACTTATGTTTATTTTTATTATTCTATTATTTGACTGTGTTGTAGCTATTACTAAAATTTTATTATTATCTCAATAAAAAATCTCACAAGATAACACTAATCTCTTCTGATTATTCGATTTGCTGATTACTGTTAACCAAAAATGACTTGCGCTATAATCACACGGATAGAGACCGCATATTAATTGCACAAAGTTTGATATTTTAACATGCGCAGTTCCACAGAATTCTTGTATCATTCATTAAAATATTTTTTAAAAAATTATTGCACATTTGAATTACGAATTCCGTATAAAAATATGGTATATAGCCTTGTTTCCATTTGTGGTTATTGATTTTGGAAAATTATCTTTATAAGTAATTAAAAGGTCAGCCATCTATTATTCGTGACTGAAATATAATTATTCATAGCTGAATAATTATATTTCTCTTTTTTCCATCACTTTGGAAATTTTCTTTTTGCTGGTTTATACTTGAAATGGATTTATTAAATATTATCAAACGTGATGAATTTCTTTCAACGTATCGTCCACATCAACCATGGTCATTACCATCACCAATTATTTATTATATCACCAAAAATCCATCAACTGCAAAAGGATATCAAAAAATGATTCAAAGCTGCAAATATTTTTTTATTAAAAATCCGAAAATTATTGTTAAAGAATTAGCTTGTGATCGAAATTATAAATGGGCTATGGATAAAAATCAAATTGATTTTAAAAAGCTTTCAAACAAATTATGGATTTCTGATAAAATTCTTATTAGTACTCGTCTAGATTTTGGTTCTATTATTCCTCGGGTAGTTCCACCTATTATTCCACATATTTATCAATGTGATGCTACAATTATAAGAATAAGCAAACAAGTTATTTCACTTAAAGAATTTTCGATTCTTACTTCGAATGCGGAAGATATTGTTTGTTATCGTGTTACTATAAATAATGAAGATGGTTCGGTTGCTCCGCTAGAAAAACTTGTTCAAGCACTTTCTAAAGCTAAAAATATTAGTTTGTAGGTTTTTTAAATTGTTTTGCTTTGCAAATAATTACTTTTTAATTTTAGTTATGTACATCCTGCTTCTTCATTGACTACATCAAATACCGTCAAAGAACTTTTAGAATTTCCACATTTTTCAAAAATTAACAAATTTAGATGTGGTGGAATCGCTGAATCTTTTGATATCGATACTTTCTTTGCATATATTAAGGTAATTATAATTATACTAATATGATTTTTTTTATTTTTTTTATTTTAGAAAACCCAAAATCAAAAGTTCTCACTTTCATTTCATGGTCTACTTTCCGATGATTATAAAAACCGTGTTGAAGCAATTATTGATGAAATTCTTGGATCCGAAAATCGTGCTTATAAACCTCCCCTTATTACTTCTTATGGTCTTGATAGGGAAAAACTAATTCGCCTCAGCAGAATTCATTATTAAATTTTCATCTTTTTTTACTGTTGTTCTTTTGTTTTTCTGTTTTGTTGGCTTTATGATGTTTGCTTTTATAAAAAAGATTGTTTACACTTTGTCAGACTAATATAATATGATTAAAAAATTTCAAGGAATATTTTTTGCAATACATGTTAAAAACAGCTATCAAATACAACTGACTATGCGGACATTGGCACTCAATGTAACTTTGCTCATCTTTCAATTTGCAAGCATGAACCACCTTTTGCTGTTCTCTCATTAATGGAACACTCTTATTGAGAAAAAGTTTTCATAAAGTTGTTAGTGTTTCTTTTTTTGAAAATAAATTTATTTGTATACATTGTCCCAAAATGGCTTCACCATTAGCACCCCCATCAAAGAAGTTTAAACGTGATTGTTTCCTTGCTTCTCATAATTCTCGACAATGTTGGCCATTTCGAAATACTTTAATCAACTGCATTGTTAAATCCTTTGTCTTCAAAAACTTATCAAAACTTGGTACAAAGTTGCAAATATTTTTTCATAAAAAATCCTATTATTTTTGCTGAAAATTTATGGTATAATGACGATGAAAAAATCGTGGTAGCATGTACGCGGATGAAAGCACAAAACATGGACTTTGCAAATCTTTTAAGCAAAATTTGGATAACCAGAACTTAACAAGCCTTTGAATATGGTACAGCTGCAAATTGCCTTTCATCTTCTATTCCTTATTTTTATTGAGTTGATGTTGCATATTTATACCTCTGCAATCAGAGTCTTTCTTTCAATGAATTTTCGTTACTTTCTCCAAATGTTGAAGGACTATCGTTTTACCATATAATTGTTAAAAATGAGGATGACTCAATTGTTTCATTTCAAAAACTTATTGAAGCTCTTCCTAAAGTCAAAAATATTATGTTGTTAGTTTGTTTTTATCCCTTTTTATCATAATAGTAATTTTTTTGTTTTAGCAATAATAATCCAAGTTCTTTGTGTATTATGCCAGCGACAGTAAAAGAATTATTGGAAATTCCGCATTTTCATACTTTGAATAAACTGGAAATGCATGAAATTTCGGATAATTTTGATATTGAAACATTCTTCGATTATGTTAAAGTAAGATCTCCTTTTAGAATCATTATTTTTTGTAATCATTTGATTTTAGAAAAATAAAAATGCTAAACGTTTGTTTGTTCGATTCAGTTTCTCAATTTCAGAGGCAAATAAACATCGCCTGGAAGCTATCGTTGATGAAATGATCGAAAATTTGGGGCCAATTGAAAAGGCAAATCCTGAATATTATCGACCACCTTTTACACATTACAATAGAATTCCTGATGAAAAACTTTCAGAAATTGAAACTATCTTCTATGGCAATAAACCGACATAATTTTTGAAATAGTACACACAACCAAGCATTACCTTTTTTAGGTACTGTTTTGTTGTAGTGCACCAATATTGTTTGTTATTGCTTTAATTTATGCCTTTTGTTGTCGAAATCAGCAAATACGGTGATTAAAAGCGTTATTCATTTTTTTCAAAATTTATCCAGTTTTTTGTTGTTGTAATAAAGACAAAAAATTTGTTTTTCTGTATCCATTTTTTATAAAGCTATACCTTTAAATTCAGCTATTTGAAACAGTCGACATAACCCTTAACACACAACTGACCTTTCTTGTTATTTGAATATAATTTTTGCAAGACAGTGTCCTTGTTTTTCTCCCACTGTTTTCATATCATTTATTATTGATCGGAGATAAATCTCCCTTGGTACCCTTTTATTTTTTGGTTAGACTCTCACCTTTCTTGAAAAAACTATTGCTTTAAATTAGTTTTTTGTTCTTAGTTTTTTATCTTTGTTTGGATTATCAACATCATTTATTACTTATAATGTTTTTGAATCAGGCCTCACCCCCAAAGTATAGATATGATAACATTTTTGTTTCTTATAATCTTAATCAAAATTGGCCATTTCAAGATACTATAGTCAACTATATCACCCAAAATCCATCATCACCAAAAGCCTATCAAAAATTAGTTGAATCTTGCAAATACTTTTTTGTAAAAAACCCAATTCTCGTTGTCGAAAGGTTGCGGTTTGATGATTTTGGAAATGTTTGGGATGTATTCTTGAATGACGTCACGAAAGAGATTTCTTTTGCCAATCTTTCATCCAGAATTTGGATAACATCTTTATTTAAAAATTTCTGGGAAATCTCGTCTAATAACAAAGATAAAAAAGTTGTTTCATCTATAATCCCTTATTTTTATCGTGTAGATGTTACGACAGTATTGCTTTGCAATCAAAATATCTCGTTAAAAGAATTTGAATTTCTTTCAACAAATGTTGAAAAAATTGCACTTAGACTTACTGTTGTAAGAAATGAAGAAGACACAATTGTTCCATTGGAAAATCTTATCGCGATGCTTCCAAAACTTAAAGAAATGGGATTGTATGTTTCTTTTATTTTTTTTCTGTTTTTGAACAACTTTTTTAGCACTGACGTCTCTGATTCTACAAGTATCACATCAAATACTGTAAAAAAACTTTTGAAAATCCCACATTTTCTTTGCATGAAATACGTCGAATTTCGTGATCTTCCTGACAATTTTGATATTGAAACATTTTTTATTTATGCAAAAGTAATCACATTTAACAGTGATCATTTCATTCATAAACATCCAATTTTAGACAAATAAACATACAAAATTTGAGCTGAACTTTGATGATTCAATTCCCAAAGCTTATAAAAATCGCCTTGAAAATATTATTGACGAAATTATTGAAACATTTTTTTTTGAAGATAAACTTATCGGAACAGAAGAATACAAATACAGACCACCATTTATATGTTACAATGATATGGATACTCATAAGCAAAGCAAAATGGTAAAAATTTGTTTTAGCAATGCATCCAACTGATATGATATTGTGAACATCTGAACAAATCTGCATATTTTAATATATATCCCCGCGTTATCCAACTTCCAAAGCTGGAGCTCGAGGTGTTTTACTTCAGAAACCAAAATGCAAAGAAATGTTTTCTCAAAATTTTACTTACTTTCGTTTTCTCTTTATCATTATTATGTTTTAATATTTTATAAAAGTTTTATATAACATTTAGTGTAATCTCGATAAACAATTACCAGGACACTGACGGTTTTCCTAACAAGCAAGCCCGCATACAGTATTTTGTGTCGGAGAGGGCTGAAACATTTCAAAGAGGGAGAAGCTGGCTCTTGATCTTTTGTGGCATTTTATGAAGGACTTCCTCGATTTCAGGGGGCTTCAGTCCTCTGAAACCAAGAATCGGTAATACAGCAGCTGTTGTAAACCAATATCTGGAAATACAAAATTTCGTACAAAAACAAAATTGTACAAAATCTCTCGACTTTATTTTCTTTCTTTTATGTTCTTTTATTAAAAACATTTTTTACTTTTTTCCAAACAATATGCCTTTTTTTAAAAAAATCTTTTTCTTATTTTTATTTTTTATTCTTTAATTTATCCTTATCACTACACATTCATTGTTCCTTCATCCTAAATTTATTTTATAAGGATACACAGCCGGTGAAACTAAAAAAAACAAACATTTTTGAAGATAAAAATAAAAACAACTTTAAAGAAATTATTGTAGGTGGAAGAAGGAATACAATAATATGCATTTTATTTAACAAACTGTGCCACCATATCAAACTGTAAATATTACTAATCTTAGGCATTTTTAAAAATGTTTTGTGAAAACCAATTACTTTAATCAAATTCTTTGAAACTTGAAAACATGCTAATCACACCCTATGGAACTCACAAGTTACTATGACAAGCTAATAACACAGTTCTCCAAACTTTTCCCCTTCTTCGAGTGTACAAACAAAATAAAGATTTTTTAAAAGATTTTATTAAAGATTTTCTAATCCATAGAGAATAAAGAAAGTAATACTAATTCAAAGACAAACAAACCAAACGTCATATAAATAGCAGTAATAATAACTGAGATGATTGAAGATTATGTATGTACACAAAAGGCAAGGAGTAAAAGCATAAATTCATTCAATCAATTTCCACCTAATGTATGCCCACGTCCCCAATTTCTTGTTGTATTATTTTCACCACCAGCTGCAGCAGGTCGACGATTTTGTGGTACTTGTCCAAATCCATGTACTCCACCAACACGATTTGGGAAAAGATTGTATCTAAAAAACAAATAATTAGCAAAGCTACAGTATACATCATAAAGTAAAATGCTTACAAAAATGAAGGAGTAGAAAGAATTGTTGTACCATGTTCTTGTGGATATTGAAAAGCCAAAAAGTAGAAGCAATGACCAACAAGAATACCAATAAGTTCATTAATCCCACCACCACGAAGTACCATATTAAATGCAACTAAAATCCATGGCAAATAGATAGCCTTGAAGCGAGTTCCAAACCAGAAAGAAACAATTGTATCACGATTAAATTGACACCATACATAGAGAACACTCAAAACCATTGGTTCAAGTAAGAAATAAATGCCTGCCCCAAATCCAATTATTGTACACAAAAGCCAATTACATAATAGCATAAACAAATAATCAGCAGGACGACCTTCAAAATGACCAGATTCAAGATTCCTTGAATAATTATATAAAAAGTATAGCATTAAAAGCCAATGAAAACCAGTTTGAGGTGTAACGGGATAATATAGAAGTGCAGTAATAGGACGCCAAATCTGTAAAGAAGCAAGAGATAAATACAGTAGAAAGATAGATAAAACATACCTGGAATTTTGACCAAAACAAATTCCAATCTAGTAGCATAGAATATGGTGAAAAAACACCAAGTCGACCAAGAAGCGGTATTACAGCTGCTGCTGTAAACCAATATCTGGTTATTTCAGGAATAGATTTATACCAATCAGAAAAATCTGACATCTTTGTATGTGTGTAAAAACTAAAAAGAGCTTAATTAGTAAAAAGTAAAAATATGGATTTAAAAAATAAAAATGGACAAGAAGCGATTTCGACCCTTAGGATGTCAAAAAAGATTCGAAGACGAATCGACAGGAATATCTTCTGATGGGTGGAGGATACTATACCGAGAATAAATACATTCAACAGCTCATAACAAAGCTCCCAAAAGATCAAAATCGGTTTCCGTCCATCTTTAATTAATAAGCAAAAAAATAATTTATAAAATATTCATGCAAAATGTTTATATAAAAAAAATTTACAGAAAAGTAAGGAAAAAGTTGCTTTAATAACTATGTAAAAAACAAATGGCACGTGAAAGATGGATATAAAAAGGCTGGTAGAGCAAATGGCACGTAAAGCAAAGCAAAAATTAAACGTAAAAATGAAAAAAATAAAAGTAAAACAACTTTTTCTTTCTTTTAAAACACGTCAGCAAAAGGCAAAGGCAAAAACCGATGAGAAAAAAACAAAAATTTTACAAGCAAAGAAAAGAAAAAAGTCTTGAAACGAAAACGGCCAGAACCGCAATATTTGAAAAGACAGCAGTAAAGCCAGCAGAAAGAAATGTTGTGTGTTTGTGTCGTTGTTATCAGCTGACGAAATTAACAACGACTAACGGTTAACTGAAAGCTATAATGACCCCCCTTTCTCTTTCTTCATTTTTTGCTTCCTTTATATGCTTTTTTTTAATGTAACGTGTACATTTAAAAAGCTTTTAAAAAATATTGTAATTTTTTTTAATATGTTCTTTTGGCTGCTGTCGCTGTTGCTGTGGTGAAACACCGAAACACCGTCCTTTTTTTCTTATTCGACGTGGCGATTTTTCTCTTTTGTTTATTCCCAGCGGCAAAAATCAATAAATCCTTATTGAAATTTCAATTTTTTCCATCCACACAGTTTTTTTTAACGATCGTTTGCTGCTTTTGTTTTCTGTGCTTTTTTCTCTGCGACATCGACGACGACGACAAAGTTTAAAGGGAAGAACCAACCAAAAAAGTGCGTATGTTTTAAACAAAGCTTTTTCTTCCTCTTTTTTGCTCTTTAATGCTGACGTGTTTTTTTCTCATTTGATATGTTAGATATATATGTATTGCGTTATGAAAAGACTTAAACTAGTTTCTGTTTTTTCTTCCTTCTAACATTCAATCTCCTTTTACAAAAATCAGTTATTTATTTCTTGCGGCTTTTCAGGATGTCTGAATCATCATCTACTTCTGGTTCAACAAAAATTGAAAATATTCAATTAACTGTACGTTGTGCACTTCAAAGCTTTGATGATTTAACCATTACATGTCCAGTTGAATGGAAAGTTGCTCAATTGAAAAATCATTTGTATGAAGTTTGTTCTGCGAAACCTGTAAGTTTTACTTTCTGATTTACAGTATATTTATTTAACCCATCTTTTGCAGGATCCAAAGCGTCAACGACTTATCTATGCTGGACATTGCTTAAAAGATACACAAACTTTACGAGAAATTGTTGAAAAAGCTTCTGAAGGTTTTGAAGCAGGACAAGAAGTTGGTCCACAAGTTGTTCATCTTGTTTGTGCATCAAAGGAGCCTCCAACATTATCTTCTGGACTTCGACATCGTGGCAATGCTGCTGGCACAGCAAGTAATAATACAGTATCTGGTGCAGGAATTAGCGCTGCTGGTCAGCAAGGATTGTATGTCTCTTTTGTTTTTTGACTGACAATAATTTATCGAATCTTTTTTAGTCCAATGCAAAATCCACAAATTATGACAAATGCTGCTGCCTTTCAGCAATATCGACTTCCGCCTAATGCTTCACCAGAACAAATGGCATATTATGCAAGTTATATGAATTATCAACAAGCATTGTAAGTTTTTTCATCTTTGTTAAATACCGTAATCTATATTTATTTTTAGAATGGCATGGATGCAATACAATCAATTTGTAGCAGCTCCAACTAATCCACAATTCTTTTCAACATTTCAAGCTTCACCTCTTCTTCAAGCGGGCCCATACAATATGCAATTTAACCTTCAAGTAAGATACCTTTTTACGTACTGTGACTCTAGTTTCTATTCACCACATGCATACTGTAACTACAAATATTATTTTTTATATCTGTTACTTTTGTTACATTATCTTGCTTAGATTGTTGTGCTCATGAGCTTTAAAGAAACTATGAATATATCTGTTCAACTACCTTACTGTAACTCATATATATATCTCTTTTTTTAGGCTGCTGGACATGGCTTTAATAATAATCCTATGCAAGTCATCAATCAAAATAATCCTCAAGTAAATAATAATAACAATAATCAAGGAGCACAAAATGTTGCTGCAAATGAAGAAGAACATGTCAATGATATTCTAGGAATTTTATATAAATCAATACGAGTTGGATTCTTTTTAATGGTATTATTCTTTTATTCATCATTTGAAAGATTTTTGGCAGTATTTTTGATTATTTGTATATTATGGTATGTTCATCGACAGCGTGAACAGAATAATTTGAATGCTGCTGCAAGAAGAGTTGTACAACAGCCTCCACCTGCTCCTGCTCAGCCTCAACAGCAACAACCTCGAACTGATGATGAAGTGAATAATAATGTTGGACCACCAGTAGGAAATGATGAACCGCAATTACAACAAAGTGATAACAATAATAATGAAGTTCCGGCAACAACACCACAACCGCCACATCCTCCTCCACAACAGCTTCAAAGTTCATGGAATCTTTTTTGTTCAACAGTTTCAAGCTTCTTTCTTTCATTGATTCCAGAGAATCCTGTTCCAATGGATGTTCGAGAATAAGAAGTATGCAGATCAAAATGTGATAGATAAACGAAAAAGAATATTAAATATATATTTACAATATTTTCCGGTTTCAAATGTACATATTAAGCAATTCATTTATATTTAGTCTTTTATTTATCAACCTTTTTTTATTGTATTGGTTTAAGTTCATTAAAGCTTTTAAAAAGAGTTAGAATTTTGTCTAGTTTTGTTTTTTTGGTGTTAAAAGAAGAGAGATAAAAGTTTTGATGATTTTATTTTTGGAGTTACATGAGTTGCGGTAATTTACCAAGTTCTAATCATAGAGGTATTCAGGTGACACTTGAGTTAATATTGCCTATATACTCATCTATTTGTGGAATAATTAGAAACAAAAAATCGCAGCTTCAGAGAGAAGAATATAATCACAAAAGATGGCACGAATATTTTGAGACGGAAGTGGTAAAAACAATGGACGTTTTAATTTTGATCCTGGTTTACATGGACGATGATGTGCGACAAAATGTTAAAAAGAAACCTTTTGTAGCTGTATGAATTAGGATTTACGAGATGGAGTTGTTGATGATGATGAAAAAGATAGTGATGGTTGACGTGAAAATTTTGTTGCACAGTTTATAGAATTTAAGTATGATGAGACAGGACAATTACTGGAGAACGGGATAGTTAGAGTTGGAGGATTACAATTTATGGAGATGATATTTTTCGAATAATTTTTATGGGTAGCAGTTCTAAAAAAAGTCAAACAAACAAAAAACTTTTTTCAAATTTCAACAAAGAAGAAAATAAACACTTGGTTCTCGATTGGAAAAAGTATGAGAAAATCAATTCCTACTCGCGCATCTCTCTGTCAACGTTTTTTTGAGAGTCTTATTTTTTGGGTCTAACTCTTTTTTCTTGAATTTATTTTTTGTAAATAAAATTGTAACTATTTTTTATTACTGTTGATTGATCATGGTTAAAAGTAAGTTTATTTTTATTATTGCATGGGGTTGATGTAAGAGTGGGCAAGGTCCGGTCCTTAGATCCTTTAGCTGGTTCTCGGTAATAAAAGGTAGATATGAAACCCCCAATGCGGTGGTAGATGCCAGAGAGGATCATGGCGAAGCTTTTGGGATGCCTGAAAATTCAAGCTGACAGTTTAAATGTGTCATGGGCCGACATGATGACATGTGAGTCTAAGTCATGTAGCCAGCCCTCAGTTATTTTTAATCTACCTACAACTGCATCTGATACTCCTCTTGCGTTTGACACCACGTTTGAGACTTCATATCAACTTTTTATATAAGTGGGCCAGCTAAAGGGTCTGGTCGTGCTCCTTGCGCATCTGTTGGTTGATGGGACGAGGACTTGGCTTATATACAATTGTCTCGAGCTCCAGACCATGTTTTATAAGATATGCCAGGGGTTCCACCAAAATTTTGAATAAACAGCAGTGGTTAGTTAAAGACAAAGGACTTGCATTTGAAAATCGCCAACTGGGTGCACTCGGGGATGCTACATCAACCCTGTAACTGAATTATCTCCTATATATGTATATGCATTATTTTTTAGGAATGAATAAGCATCCTTTGGGTGTTGAATATCATGAACATGCACCAAATGGACAACGACAACAACAACATAACTATTATGATGAAGACATTCGTTTCGCTTATAACGGATCTCCTATTCGATTGTTTCAAGCTGAAGATGGTGAATATATAAAATATGAAGATTTCATTAAACGAGTTCAAGGATATTCTCCAAAGATTTTTGGAATATTTGATCATCTTCTCATTGGTAATCTTGCACTTATCAATGTAACAGAAATGCGACCTGTACAAATCGCCACTACCATGGTTACATCCTTCTCTCCACCACCACTGGAAAATGGAGAAAGATCTTCTGTACGTCCTGATTTTGTTTGTATTAGCAGCACAGGATCTGGTAAAACTGTTGCATACTTAGTAGCAGCCATTCAAAAATGTATTGATGTCATTGGCAAGCTTCCACCTGAAACAAAGCGAACTCCAACTGCATTGATTTTTGCTAATTCTGTTCCATTGGTTGCTGAAGTCTTTCGAACTGCTAAAGCTCTAACTGATGCTACCGGTGTTAAAGTTAAACTTATTGCTGGTTCAACAAAGTTTATCCGTAACACTTTCTTTGATATCGGCATTTGTACTATGGGACGATTTCAAAATCATTATCTTAATGATTCAAAGAATAGGAAATATGTAAAAATCGATGTTCAACATTTACATCTCTTGATTGTTGATGAAGCCGACGAAATCTTAAAAACGGAAGAATTTGATCAAATTTATACTAAATTATCATCAGAAGCGGTATGTTTTTTTTCATTGTGGGGGTTTCTAAGTGGCGCCGGAATTGACGTTGCATCTTTTGCTTACATGCTTGGCTAGTTATGCATAGCTGCCCACGAGTCTTCCTTAACACGTGACAGCAAGGTGAGCAATCTAACCAAAATATTGTACTAACGCTGGTATTTGGGATTGTTTCTCTGGCGTCACTTGGGAATATCTATGATTAGCTATAAGCATACAATTAATAAAGATTTCCTTTTTTAGACTTTTGCAAAACTTTTATTTTCTGCTACTGTCGCTGGCAATGTTTTTTCAATTGTTAATGAAAATAACATTTATGAATTTTCTGGTGGACTTGTTAATCAAGTCGCTGTTGCTGTTAAAACTTATTTTTGGGAAATTTGCACAAAATCAACATCAAGAATTACTGGTGCAGCTCAAGGAAAAGCTGTTGTTGGTGCTTACGAATCTAATGAAATACGGCATCCATTTGATGCCTTATTTCATTTTATTCAAAGAAAACTTTTCAAAAAGCGTTTTAATGAAAAGAAAGCAATTGTTTTTGTAAAACGCTGCGTTGTCGCTGATTTTATTGCACAACGCTTATGCTGTTATGGTATGTCTGCTGTTTCTGTTCATGGGTATGTTTTTTATAGCTTCGAAAAATGATAGAATTGTTTTATATATACCCATCTTTTTAGAAAGCAAGATCCTCGAGATCGTGATCAATTGTTCAAGAAATTCAATTCTGGTAGATGCCGTATTCTGCTTGCAACAAATTTGCTTACTCGTGGTATTGATACTGATGTTGACTATGTTGTTAATTATGATCTTCCAACGGATTATGTTCAATGGATTCATCGATGTGGTAGAACTGGAAGAAATGGAAAGCATGGTGTTGCTATCACATTTATTGATCAAAAGAATGCAGAAGATTATCCAATTAATGTTCTCCAAGAAATTGTTGTTGTAAGTTTTTTTTTTGTTAATTTTTTCTTGGGTTATTTTGATGTGCTTTTTTTAGAAAATTGAAGGAAAAGTTCCTGAATTCATGGAACAGCTTTTCAAAGCAGCAACAAATGAAAAAGATGAAATGGAACAACATCTCATTAAAATTTATCAAGAATATGGTATGGAATAAACACTTGAAGAAAAGAAAAAGATGCTTCTCGTAATCTCTTCTATTTTATTTTTTTAAAATTTTGCATTTATATTGTTTTACACTTTTTTGTATTTGTTATTTTTGCACATTTTTTGCATGTCTTTTGGTTATAAATTTTTTTATTTTTAATTTTGCCTTTAACAGTATCAAATTCAAGAATTAATGTTTTGAGAAAGTTTATAGAAACAATGGCATTTTATGATGGCATTCTTTCGTATTATTTTACCTTAAGTTAGCACTATTGCAGCCTTTGAAAACTATTATTATTAGGAGAAACTTGCAGTCTTTTTTCAATAAATAATTTAAAATAGCAGCAATCGAGAAACCAGAATTGCATCATCATCATAATCTTTGAAACCGATAAAAAAAATAAAATTCTTTTTTCATGTCAAAAAATTACAGAGGCGTATTTCAAATCACAGTTTTTCGTTCCTTGCAGAAACTTGTCAAAGTTCAACACAGAGAATAGCATAGCATAAATTAAGGACGGAATGCAGCAAAATGAATTATTCTACTTCCGCTGTTCCCACACATTTGTAAACCGTTCGGTCCACATGAAAAATTGAAAAAGAAAAATTTATTTTAACTTTTTTAATCTCTTTGACACTTTGAACGCAGTATAAAAGGAAACACATTTTTAGCAGCAAAATCATAATTTCATTCCAGGAAGTTGTTTAAACAACAACAATGGCATCTCTTCACTTTGTTGCAATTTATTTTCTGATTTTGTTATCAGAAGTGGCTGCACGAAGTGCCAACACCGCTCCAACTTGTGGAAATAGTATTTTACAGCTGACTCCAAGCCTTCGTCAAAAAATTCTTAATGAAATGAATGGAGCTCGTCAAACTGTTAAAGACGGACTAATGCTACTTGCAAATGGTCAATATGCTTTACCTGCAGAAGAGATGCCTAATTTGGTAATATTAATGCATAATACACAATAGATTACCTATAAATACATCCTTTGATTTTAGACATGGAGTTGCAAAAAAGAAGAAAGAATTCATCGATATTTGGAAGCTGTTTGTGATGACTATCCATTCCAGACTACTGCCACACCACCAAGTTTATCATGGAATCATTTTGCAGAGACTGACGATACCACTGATAACGCTGCTTATCTTGATACTGGTTTTAGCTGGAGTGGAAAGTTTGGAATGTTTTCATCAGTTAGTTTCGCACATAACACCTATTATGTTCTTCCCACTAGCTCTCCATTAGATGTTTATCATGATAATGCTGAAACAGTCGGATGTGCATTATTCAAATGTGATGTTAGAGGCAAGCCTGTTGGATGGGGGCTGACCGATTTTAGAACATACATTTCTTGCTCTGTTGACCCTAGAGTTCAATTTGGTGAACAACTATATGAAGTTTCATCATCTGCCACAAATTACAATCCACCTACACAAGACCTCATTTGCCCTTACGTTCTTCCTACACCTACTACCGTTAGCGTTTTCAACATTGAACTTCGTCAAATGATCATGACAAAAATTAATGAAATTCGTTCACAAATTTCTGCTGGTACTTATCTACTCGAGAATGGCAATACTGCTTTAACAGCATCAAACTTGAATAATTTAGTATGTATTTGTCGAATACTGTACCATAATTAAACAAATTTTTACAGGCTTGGAGTTGTGATGAAGAAGCCGCAATTGCAGCACAATTGAGTACCCTTTCATGTAATGATGTGTTATATGATCCCGCAACAGAATTTCATAAAGTTGTTCACCCCACCACTCCATTTGTTTATCCTGATGATATCAAAGGATTTGTTAATCAGCTAATCAACGAATACTTTGTTTCAAATCCAAACTTTAACTTCCTCTCTGGTTCTACAACTTATTCAACCCAATATCCTGCTGCTTTTGCTTTAAGTGATCAAGCCACAAGCTTCGCATGTAACGTGAAATATTGCTTTACAAATCCTGGCTCCCAACCAGATTACCATTTTGTTTGTCGTGCAAAGCCTGCTACTCCTATCAATGGTCTTCTTTATGCTCATGTTTAAAAAAAGATGTCCTTTTAATTGTTTGTTTTTGTTGTTTTTTAAATCTTTTGTTGTTAAATAAAGCAAAACTTTCTTTTTTGTGACATCAAAAATATTAATATATATTCATAATATCAACAGGTACTGAAAAATGGATTGACATCAATGATTCTTTATTGGCTGCTTCTATAAAACCCATTAAATATATTTTTTATGTGTTTCTCTCGTCGTTGTTGATATTGAATAGTGCTTGTGCGTTCTGTCATGTTTTAGAGATAACAAAAAATAAAACCTAGTATGTCATTGAAATATTTTGACATTCATTATTTTACTTTTTATCACTCAATTGATGTCTTTGAATATTTGAATAAAAAGAATACATAATAGAAAGCATTAAAATAGGTTTAATCGGTGAACGTGGGAGTCCTAAAAGTTTAATATAAAGAAAATAGGGTAAGCGTTTCCACCAAGCAAATTTGATTTTTTCAGTTTTTTAAAAATAATTTCGCAAAAATGTTGTTTGCCTCACGACATTTTTAAAAAAGAATATACTGAAGGTACAATGTTCAAACAATTAAGTTTCACATGATACATGCTAAGTCAGATGAGTTTAATAAATATGACGCTGTTTAAAAATTTAAATTTCTTAAAAATGGTCCTGTTTGCATATTTTACATTTCTGTTCTACCGTTAACGCACCATAGAAAAATCAAATTTCTAAAAATATTGTATCAAAAAATTATACTCAAACAGTTTTATAAATTGTAACAAGCAATACATTTTCAAAGATTTTTGTCGATCTTGTCCATTAAAAATACGATATATGGACATTTGTAATCACGATTTTCAGCAACCACAGTTTCATCAATAATTCCTTCCAGACGATTTTTAAAAGCATCAGAAATTGAAGCAGAGAAGTGGAGCTAAAACCTTGTTTGTTTGATTGTCTAAAAGAAATTAATATTATTTAAGTTTCGCAAAAGAAGTTTTCTTCCTTAATATACAGTGCTGAGCAAAACTATAAGACCACCCTAAAATATGACGATTCTGAAACTTCCAGAAGCGCCATCGACCCAAATGTTTCAGATTCGGATTCAGCATGTCAGAAAACCTATAAATACGGGAAATGCGCCTATTTTATCAAAAACTGTCGATTTTTCTTAATAAACTTCGAAAAAGAGGGTGTGCAAAACTATAAGACCACCCTTGAAAAATTTGCATATGGTAAGATATGGAGTAACCAGTGTTTAGGGGTTGTTAAGCATGCTAAATTAAGCTAATTAATGAAGAAAACAAGAAAAAATATTCATTGGCGACGATTTGGCGTCGCTTTGAAAATACGCTATTTCCTTATAAAATGCACTTTTTCCGGTGCCGGTGTAGCAGTGGAGAATCAGTTCTAGAAAAAACCAAATATGCCATTTTGTAGTCCTATCCATGGTTATTAAGTCCGCAAAGTTTTGTAGCTCAATATCTACTACGCGCCTTCAGCCACCATTTTAAAATTTTTATAAAACACAAAAAAAGTAAAATATGCTTTAAAAAAGCTGAAAAACGCTTCTGGAGCTGTTTTTTGAAATGGCGGCTGAAGGCGCGTAGTAGATATTGAGCTACAAAACTTTGCGGACTTAATAACCATGGATAGGACTACAAAATGGCATATTTGGTTTTTTCTAGAACTGATTCTCCACTGCTACACCGGCACCGGAAAAAGTGCATTTTATAAGGAAATAGCGTATTTTCAAAGCGACGCCAAATCGTCGCCAATGAATATTTTTTCTTGTTTTCTTCATTAATTAGCTTAATTTAGCATGCTTAACAACCCCTAAACACTGGTTACTCCATATCTTACCATATGCAAATTTTTCAAGGGTGGTCTTATAGTTTTGCACACCCTCTTTTTCGAAGTTTATTAAGAAAAATCGACAGTTTTTGATAAAATAGGCGCATTTCCCGTATTTATAGGTTTTCTGACATGCTGAATCCGAATCTGAAACATTTGGGTCGATGGCGCTTCTGGAAGTTTCAGAATCGTCATATTTTAGGGTGGTCTTATAGTTTTGCTCAGCACTGTATGTGAAGAGGGTTTCCATATCAAATGTTTCGGGAATGCAGTTGATACAAAAAAATCTGAGTTTTGTGAAATGTGGAATCTTCAATAATTCTTTAGCAGAATTTTTTGCAATACACGAAGCATTGGGGTTGTCACATCTAAAAATAATTTCATTATTTAAAAAAATAAATCTATAAATTTATTTTTTAAAATAATAATATTAGTATTAAAAAACATACAACGATATTTTTACAAGTTTTGGATGAGCAGCAATTATAATTTGAAGAATTGAGCCGTTTGTGTCTCTTACCACAATACTTTTCACACAAAGGTCTTCAACGTTTGAAATAAGAAATAAATATTCATTGAATGAAATAACTTGATTACAGAGGAATAATTTTGTAGCAGAAATTTGATAAATGCGAGGGATAAGTGATGAAATAGAATATGAATTAAAAAAATTACTTCGAAATTCGATAGTAATCCATATTTTATTTGAAAGTTTTGGGAAATGGATACGAGTATGCAAATTTTTTAATTCTGCTGTCCACAAATTTTTGGAATTATCAAATAATTTCTCTGCAACAATGATTGGATTTTTAATAAAAAAATATTTGCAACTTTGAATTAATTTTTGATAAACTATGGCAGTAGAAGGATTTTTAGTGATATAATAGATAATTGAATCAGGCAAGGACCATGGTTGATAGTGACGATATGAAGCAAGAAAATTTTCATATTCAGATTGTGAGTTCGTTTCAGCTGAAGTCATATTGGGAGAAAACAATAAAATTTATGAGCCAGCAATTTTAAAGAGTAAAAGATTTGTAATAATGATAACCAATGCAGACAGAAACCATCAAATGTAGTCGTTTTTAAAAATGCTCATTTCTCTGATTCAGATTGTCTATTAAATGTCAATCATGGTTTTTGTGTAATTTTGTGAAAAAATTAAAACTTGAGTTTGATAAAACGTTTTTTGAAGAGACACTAGAGTAGTCTTTTGACGCGGATGCCACTTCTTTGCCAATTCATTTTTCTCATTCCCACATTTTTATGTTGCATCATAGTAATCTTATTGTGGGAAGATTAACACAAAAGAAATGTATTGATTTTTTCTATTGTGATTTTTGGTGTTAAAAAAAGAAGATAAAAATATTTTGGTATTTTGAATAAATGATTTTTGGACTCAATAAAAGAAAATGCGATTGCCATGTGGAAAAAGCGAGAGTGCTTTCTTATCGAAATTTTTTACTCTCTTTTTTGAGACAGCTTCTGCTCGGAGAAAGAACTTTGTTTTCCCAGTTGATTGTTTGATCTCCCCATAAAATAGATACCTACTGATAACAGTTTATTAGCGGATCCTTTTTATAGTTAAAATAATTAACCCTAAACTTGCATTTTTACTCATTCTTCAGCAACAAAGATCGACAGAAAAATGCGGCTTTTGATAGCTGCAATTGTTGTTGCTGTATTGACTGTTTCTTGTAAGTTTTTTTATAGTTGAAACATAAAGAAAAGAAGGCTAATGTTTTAAAACTTCTTCTTATTTTTGAACCCAATCTTTTAAAAGAAGCAAAAATGTATAATTCCGCATCCACTTAATGTTTATGTTTTAAAAAATTTATGGTAAACAAGTTTTCGAGTGACATTTTTGTTTTCATTTTTTTAAAGCATGAACTAGATGTTTTTATTTTCTCATTAAAACTGATTGCATTTTTTGATTTTGAATAAACCAAAATCGATGCTTATTTGCTATACGTTTTAAGTTGTTTTAAATAAACCATAAAAATTGTTACTGAAGAATTATAAAAAATTCAAATAAAGTACTTTTTAACTCGCTTGTGAGAAATTTTTGATGAAAAGAACAAAACAGAAAAAATTTGGTCAAAAATGGAAGGGGCTAGCGTATTTATGTAGGGAGTCATAACTCATAAGTAGACATAGCGATGCTTTTGGGCAGTTATTGATCAGAAATTATCATCGTTTTTGTAAAAAAAATGTTTGTCTGTCTTCTTTTTTCTGTGCCTGATGGTATGCAAAAATATGAGGGAATGCAACTTCTTATGACGTCATATAAAGTTCATTCTATGTTGGATCTTATGGATGGTGCAGTTGCACTATGCCTACAAAATAGGGACGTTGTTTTTTTAAACTATATTTATAATTTTAAAGAAGTAAAAACATTGTTTCTAATAATTACATCGCATCAATTTTTTTCTAGTTTGTTCAGACAAGGCTTCTTTAAAACTTTTTTAAATTTTGAGTGTAATTCATGAAAGGGCTATAGCATAGATTTTATTGGGTTGTCCAATAAGTCTTGTCACCTGTTTAACTGGCTCGTATTTTAAAACTATTTGAAAAAACTTTGATGACCCCAAATGATATCAATCGGCTCAGAAATCATTAAATTATACTTCTTAAGCATTTCTGACACACTTCCAAATAATTTTTAAAACAATTGCACTTAAAACACGCAACATTCCATTAAATTACAGTAACCGTGTTTAAAAGTTCCGGAAGGTTCTAGAAGGTTCGAGAAAATTTCTAAGCTTATAAATTCTGTTAGGACAGTATTTTGAGTACCCCCACAGGCCATATTGGCCCATATAAGCTTCAAATTCCAATTTTATTGAGCTCCAATTACAACTTGTTTGGTATAGAAAGTTTCGCCACGAAAATCCCTCAGAATTCCATGAGAATTCCGGATATCCCACAAACCAATCCGGCACCCTTCACACAAACCCTGAGGCTACCTCCATGCAAAATTTCATCTCTTTTGGTCACTTAGTTTCAAAATGCCAGTCAAACAGGTGACAAGACTTATTGGACAACCCAATACTTAAGCACATAAGATATCATATGTGTCTAGGTAAATACAGCTAAAATGTGCAGCTACATATATTGAATTCTATTGTATTTAGGCATCTCCGCTCTCAAAACATGCATCCAAAAAACTAATCCCGGAAAAGATCCTCGAATTGAATGTGTTTGTAATTCTACTTATTGTGATGAGTTCCCACCACTTGGAACCTTAAATGCTGGTGACGCTGCCATCTATGTTTCATCAATTAGTGGAAAACGATTTGATCGAACAACTGGAAAATTTTTGGCATCTAAAAGAAGCCAAGTTCAAAGTAAATTTTTATTCATGTTTTTTAATGTCTGTAAACATTTATACATTTAGAATCAGCAAAAACAATTAAAGTAACATTTGACACGACAAATAAATATCAAACAATTATTGGTTTTGGTGCAGCTTTTACTGATGCAGCTGGTATTAATTTCGCAAAGTTAAGTACTGGAGCACAAGAACAATTCATTCAAACTTATTATGGTGATTCTGGAATTAGTTATACAACTGGTAATTTAGTTTTATCTTGATTTCGATGGCATCTTCAATTTTGACTTTGAAGTTTTAAGATTGTAAATCTTGATTTAGAAAATTTCAGTTTTAATAAAAAAAACTCTTTCAACTCAGATTATTTTCAGGACGTGTCCCAGTTGCAAGCTGTGACTTTTCAACCCATGAATATTCATATGCTGATACCCCAGATGATTTTAATATGACCACTTTTGCATTAACCGATGAAGATTTTAAATATAAAGTACGCTTACTTTAATTATTTCAAAATCGAAATAATAGCAAATTTCAGATTCCATTCATTAAACGTGCAAGAGAAGCAAGCAAAAATAAATTGAAGCTTTTCTCTACTCCATGGGCACCACCAGGTTGGATGAAAACAAATGGAGAAATGAGAGGTGATGGAACTCTCAAGGGTGATCTCGGTGGAAAATATTATGAAGCTTTTGCATTGTATTATTATAAGTAAGTTCTGTACTTGTTGTTGTAAAGAAGGGGTGCTGTAGTTGGTAAAAAATAAAATCTACAGTATTTCTCGACAAACATGATTAAGTTTTTCGAACAAATTTTTAACTCAAAAAAATAGTTTATTCATATTTTCAGGTTTTTCGAAGCTTATCATAATCAAGGAATTGATTTCTGGGGTCTTACAGTTCTCAATGAACCCTTCAGTGGAGGAGATTGGCAAATTATGTGGTTTAATGCAACCCAGGAAACGTAAGCATATTCTATATACACGTTTCCATTCCCCCACAAATTTCATTTCAGCGCGTATGTAAAAAAGAATCTTGGCCCGATGCTCCGAAACAACGCTATTACAAAAGATTTGAAGCTCATGATCTATGATGATCAAAGAGATAAAATTCTTCCATATGTTAATGAACTCCTTGGGGATCCAGATGCTGCAAAATATGTTGATGGAATTGCAATTCATTGGTATTTAGATGATGATTATAAACCAACTGTGCTCTCTGATGTTCATAATGCACATCCACGTTTGTTTTAATTTACTGTAGAAAAATTTGCATAATTTTTATTTTTAGAACCCTTCATTCTTCCCTCTGAAGCTTGCACCTATTATGCTGCCCCCATGGCAGGGGATTGGTCTCGTGCTTTGCAATATTCATATGATATTATGGGAGATTTACAGAATTGGGCTTCTGGTTGGACTGATTGGTAAATTATTGTGTATATCAAAATTGCACTGACAGCAATTCTGTTTCAGGAATCTTGCAGTTGATACACAAGGTGGTCCAAATTGGGTTGGAAATTATGTTGATGCTCCAATTATAGTTTCAAACACGTCAGATGAATTTTATAAACAACCAATGTTTTATGCTATGGGTATGCTACTGTCCAAGTTTCCAAAATTAAAAACTTTAATTTCAGGACATTTCTCAAAATTCCTTCAACCTGGTGCCCAACGTGTTGACCTAACTTCTACTGCAAATGCAAATGATTTCTTTGAATCCGTTGGATTTGTTACAACGGATAATAAGAATGTTGTTGTATTGGATAACCGTCAAGCAAGCGACACCTATACCATTTCATTAACAGATAAACAAACTGGAAAAACCTTAACTTTTGATATGGAACCTCGTTCATTTGCTACAGTAGTATGGAATCAATAATATGTTTTACTGTAGTTTTAAGTAATTAAAAAAATCAATAAATATAAATTTTTTTATATGTAAGCGGATTATAAACAACAGTTTTTTTTAATGAGAACATAAATCAAAGCTGCAATTAGAGAAAAATGCCAAATTTTCATGTATATGCCCAATCTGAAGAAGTGAGAACGCTGTTTTTAATTGTTCTTCTTAAAACATTCATGGTTAAAATACACACTTTAATAATTTCTTACGTAACATCCACCCAATCCTTTGATAAAAGGAAGTTTGTAATCACAATTTTGGGTTCTATTAATTTCATTTACTATTTCATTAAGACGTTTGTTACAAGCTTCAGAAATTGGATTTAAAAAACACAAACAAATGTTTGTATGCTTGTTTTTCTGAAATTAAGAGCTAAAAAACAATGTAAATTAAAAATTTAAATACCTTGATATATGTAAAAAACGTATCAATATCAAACGATTCAGGAATTTCAGTAAGTTTTAAAAGATCAATTCTTGAAAAATGCGGGATTTTCAATAATTCTGTAACAGTGTTAGCTGTAATACACGATGCAGCGGTGGCACCACTTCTGAAATTAATGACTCATAAAAAACATTTCATAAAACGTCAACTTACAAATGAACTCTTTTAACTTTTGGAAGAGCTGCAATAAGTTTTTCTAATGGAACGATCAAACCATCGTTATTTTTAATTATCGTATGATGTAATTCAATATGCTCAACATTTGAACAAAGAAAGACAAATTGATGGAAAAGAACATTGTGAAATTCAATGATTAAGCGTGTAATGTCGTATCGATAAATATAGTGAAACGGAAAATTGGATGGAAAACCTTTAGACCCACTACAATAAAGATCGAAAGTAAGCCAAAATTTGCTCATTTTATTTGCTAAATATATTTTGGTTAAAAGCATGCTGAGAGGAGTGACCTCTTGTTTATTATTACTAGATAATTTTTCCATAACAATAATAGGATTTTTAATGAAAAAATATTTGCAAGTTTGAATTAATTTTTGATAACATTTTGAAGTTGAAGGATTTTTGGTGATATAATTAATTATGGTATCTCGAAATGACCAATCTTGAGGACGATAAGGACCATGAAAATATATTTGTTCCGGTGGAATTGTAATTGAATCTTCTGCTTTTCGTTTACGATTAATTTCAGTTGATTCCATGTTTGCAGGTGCACTTGAATTTATTTCTGAATTCATAGCATTAAAAACATACAAGCGAAATAAAGTCTTTCGTTTGCGAAATTTCCAAAAAAGAGAAAAACAACTTTTTTTGCAGTTAAGACGGTTAATCAATAAACATAAAATTTTACTATGTTATCATTTTCTTTCTTCTTTTAAAAACCAACATAAAAGGATAATTATTTTTTTTATCAAATACTTTACAAGAAGCTGTTTTGAAAGGGAATGAAAGATTGTACATATTTTTGAATTGCTGGAATTCAACACAACATAAAAACTTGCTTTATTAATAAATATGCTTTTAAAAGTTCATTAAATGAAATAAATGATTTGTCGGGAAAAAAAGTAACAAGAAATGAAAACTACATGTATTTGGCACTTTACTTGATCCGCGGTGAATACTAAAATTGTTGAATATAAAGATCAAACAATTTTTGATGCTTGTTTTTATTCATTTGACTATAGTTAATAAAAGGGATCTTGTATTTGGGGCTTTGAGTTGTCAGGATTTCATCAACTACTGCTTCAAGGCGAATTTTGTATGCTTCAGAAACATATGGAAACGACAGAAAGAATTTCGTAAATTTGTTTTTCTACGATCAAAAAATGTTTAAGCACTAGTAATTTAAAAAAACGGAAATTACCTTCAAACATGTGAAAAATGTTTCAATATCAAAAGATTCAGGAATTTCATGGATATCAAAATGACCAATTTTTGAAAAATGTGGAATTTTTAAAAGTCTTTCGACAGCAGATGATTTAATTGTTGAAGTATTTGTTTTATCAAAGCTATAATCAATGATAGACAATCAAAAAAGATTTACAAAAAAAGACTTGCATTTGAATATTGTGAATTTTCGGAAGACATTCAACAATCTCTTCTAATAAAAGAAATGAGCCATTATTCTTTTTTACAAAAGTATTACTTAAAGTAATAATTTCAACTTTTGGACAAAGAAACATAAATTCATTCAATGTCATTATGTGGCTATGACATTTTAATATCGTAATATCAACACGATAAAGCTGAAGCTTAATTAATAAAAAATGAATTGTTCCAAAGGCGTTATGAATGGAGAGTTTCTTTATTATCCATAATTTGCATGGAACCACCTTCTGTATTTGGACACTTTTATTTAAATGAGTTAATTCAGCTCCTAGAGAATTAAAATCCAATCCATCGCTAACAACTATTGGATTCTTTATGAAAAAATATTTACAAGTTTGAACCATTATTTGATAGCATTTTGAGGAAGAAGGATTTTTGGTAATATAGTTAATTATAGTATCCCGGAAGGACCATTCTTGAGAACGACATGGACCACAAAAATAAATTTTTCTAGGCGAAATTTTAGTTTTACGTTTACGGCTTAATTGTAGCGGTGAGGAGTTCGAAAGGCAATTGATGGATAATCTGATGGGTCCATTTTTAAATTCACTGCATTGAAAATAGTAATCAGCAAAATAGCTGGGGGAACTCAAGAAACACTTTTTTTGCATATATATAGCCTTTTTTTCTTGTCAAATGTTTCATTATGTGGTTTTATTGATCTGATTTCGAAAGAGAAAAAATAAAATGCTCAGTTTCTCTTTTTTGATGTAATTTACTTGTCTTTTCTTGTAGCAGTTTCATCAAAAATACAGATTTTATTTTTATTGTAAACGTTATACAAAAATAAATCTATTTACAAAACGCTGCTTGAAGTGGAAGACAATAAATTTTGTTGTTACAGCAAAGTGTTAGCAAAGAAAAAATGTGGTTCTGTTAAATCAATGAAGGAAATACTGTTAAAATAATTAGCATTTTGAGCTGTGTTAAAGAAGAAAATTCTACTTTAACTGCAAAGCTCTATTCAAATTTTCGAAAACAAAAAGCGGAAAGTTTAGTTTTTTTTAAAAATTTTATTTATTAAAAAACACATTTCCCCTGTTAGCTATAAGGTGAATGAAGTTGGTGATATCTATATATATTTACTCCATTAAAATAAACAAGAGGGATTTTGTAACCACGATTTTCAGTTGATAGAATTTCATAAATGAATGCTTTGAGGCGATATTTATGAGCTTCAGAAAGTGGATGAATAAAGGAAAGATTGAACTTAGTATGTTGATTTTTCTAAAACCAATATTATAGTAATATAAATCAACGAAATATACCTTTAAATAATCAAAACATGTGTTGTTGCCACCGTCTCAACGCTTGAAAGGAAAAAAAAATTAGCTTATATTAAAGATACAACAGCAGGTGATTATTGTAATTTGCTACATAACTACCACTCATTTTAAAATACATTCTCGTAATACATGTAACCTTTCAAAAAGCCTTTATTAATAAACAATTATCAAAAACATTAGTACATTAAATGCAAATTGGCACTTTGGCAAATATTAAGAGCAAAAATAAAACTCCAAAACACCTGTACTGAAAAAATTGTTTTTAAATTTAAAAAAAGCAAAGAACATTTTTCAAAAGAAATTGTACTTTACTTCAACCAAAAACAAAACATGAATGAAAGTGATGGCGGTGCTGATGTTGAAAATAGTGAAAAAATTTATATAATTGAAGATATTGAAGCATATGGTAATCGGTTGCATATTAATACAGCTGTGAATACAATTCTTAATGGGCTGGCAACTTTTTTAATTCTTAAATATTCAACAAAAGCTATGGCAACTTCAAAATATTTTTTGCTGTTAACAATTTTTGGCGCATATATTATGGATTTGCATTCATCATTCATTTTTGGATTTTTTATTCTTTTTCCACATCCAATTATTTGTTCAGCAGGAATTTCAAGAAGTTGGGGGCCAATATGGGGTGTCACTTTTAATTATGTAAGGGTTTTTTATGAGTTCAAAACAGTGTTTCATAAAAAGTGCTACCGCTTCCGCCGCCACGAGTTAAAAGCAATGTCACCCCCACCGGTGGTGCGGTCAACCGACGTGCCGGTTTGATCGCTCTCTTATCTTTTCTCAAAATCTCCACCGTTGGCAGAAGCGCTAGTTCTAAAGATGAGATGTTTCACAGATTAAAAGAATGAGTAAACAGGAGAGATAATTACATGCTAATGGCATGCTAGGAAAACGTGCGTGATGTAAATTATTTGAAAATATAAAGGAAGAGTTTAAAAATGTCTGCTTATATGTTTCAGGGTTTAATGAACATCACATTCAGTTTTGGCGGAATGTCAATCTTCTACGCATTTTTCTATCAATATTGTGCGCTGAATGGAAATTCTGAAAAATTCCGTAATCCAAAATATATTTTTCTAATGCTTGCTTCCATGTTTCTTTATGGCTGTATTCCAGCAGGATTATTTGCAGCAAATTTAAATTTTGAAGCAACAAAAATATATTTCAAAGAAAAAGCCCCACATTTAATTCATCTTTTTCATAATGCATCATGCAACATGAATCCCCTCAATCTTATGGCTGTCATATATTTTATTGATTGTTTGATACAAATTTTTTGTGTATATTTAGTTGCTATAATTTTGGGGATAAGGATTGTAAAAAAACTAAATTCTTTAAAAACTTCAATGTCAAGTATTTCGCTGAAAGCTCATCAACAATTTGTTTTATCGTTAATGGTTCAAATGACTATTCCTGGAATCTTTTTGGTTATTCCTGTAACATTTTTAATGATATATACAATTATTGGAGAAGCCGATATTATGGGTGAGTACCGTTTTTTAAAGCACAAGTGTTTAACCAGAGTACAGAAAAAAATCGACTTTATAATTCTGAAAATGGCTAGATATTACCTCTTTTTTTACAGAACTATCAAAAACTATGTTACAATTTTTTGGATTTCATTCAAGTGGAAATGCTTTAACTATAATGTTGATTATAAAACCTTATCGAAATGCTCTGTATGAATGGCTAAGAAACACAAAAAAATTTATATTTCGACAAACTCAAGAAGGCAATACTGTATTTACTACCCGTTATACTACACAAGCATCACTTACTGTTATAAATACAAAATAAAAATTTGTAATGTTTAGTTATTATTATTTTTTAAATTGTTGAAATTCAACCATAAAATAGTCTGTTGCAAATTTAAAAAGGCAACAATTTTTTGATAAACATTTTGATAAAAATTTGATACAGTATATTGACATGTTATGTTTCTTTTAACTGCTAGAAAATTTTGTTTATTTTCTTCTTTGAAATTTAACAAAAAAACAGTGAAGATAATTAACGTATCTTTAGACAACAAATTAAGAAAATCAATACAAACACGATACGTAGGGTGTGAGATTCACACCTTTTCACACAATTTGCCCACCTGTGATAAACTTTCAACTGATAATCAAACAATGCCAGAATATAAAATTTTTGATAATGCACCTATTGAAGTAAGTTTAAACAGAAGACAACCTTTTTTACAGCATTTTTTTTAGATACTCAAACAACTGAAATGGAAACATTTATTAGAAGCTCATGAAAATGCATTAATTGATCGACATAGAAAATATTATCGCAAATACTGACCTTTTTTTCTTAGTGTTATACAAAAACAAACATGGAAGGTTTCGTTGGATCAATGACTTTTCAGTAATCTTGTTTGGCATATTTATCAACAGATTTTTTGAAACTAATAAATGTTATTTAAAATATTGGCAATACAACTATAATTGGACTGTTAATAACAAGATATTTCTTGAAGTATATTTTCGAAACAATTCTGTTCAAGGTGTACTAAAAAATTGCAAATTATTTAAAAAAAACATTTATATAAAAATTAAATTTTAAAAGCAACAACAAAAAATTAAAGAAAAATTAAAAAATACAACAAAATAAAACTATTATTTAATCAGCATAACGCAACATTCTTAAACTTTTTTCATCATCAAGTCCATCAAATGTAATACATGGTGTATCATAATTTAGATATTTTCTTTCTTCTGGCTTTTCTGTTTCAAGAATTTCATCGATAACTGCTTCAACACGATTCTTGTAAGCTTCAGAGACGGTATTATCAAATTTAAGAATGAATTTTGTATATTTGTCTTTCTGAAAAATAAAAATAGCTTTAAAAATGAGAAAATAGCCAAAAAAAATAGTATTACCTTGATATAAGCAAAAAGAGAATCAATATCAAATGATTCAGGAATATTCCATAATTCAAATTTTTCAATGTCATATAAATGTGGGATTTCCAAAAGCTTTTTGACAGTATTTGAGGTGATATTTGGAGAAGTGCTTTGGCTAAAAACGATAAATAAAATTAATACCAGCAAAAACCAACGGAAAAATTTACAATTTAATAATTTCAATTTTTGGAAGAGCAGCAACAATTTCTTCAACAGGAACAACAGAGCCTTCTCGGATAACATTGTTTTCCAAAATAGCATTTTGAGCATTTAAAGTTAAAAGCAAAAAATCATTCCATGCAATATTTTCAGCTTCAATATTAACATTTTTAGCATCACTACGATAAATACGAGAAGAAATAGAAGTAGAATCGACATTAGAATAAATTTCAATTTTTTTAGTAATCCATAATTTTGATGTAGTAGTTGATAAATTAATATATTTATCATCTTTTTTAGACCATGTATGCCATTTTCCACTAAAAGTAAGTTCTTCAATAACAAGAATAGGATTTCTGATAAAAAAATATTTGCAGCTTTGAATTATTTTTTGATAACATTTTGAAGTTGATGGATTCTTTAAAATATAATAAATAAGAGGAGCGGGTAATGAAAAATTTTGATAACGAAATGAAGAATGGAAGCAACGTTTTTTAGCAGCTGGTGGATTATCATTTTCTTCAGATTTACGTTTACGATTTATTGGTCCAGGAATAACACGACGCTTCTTTGATGGAACATAATCACTCTCAGTTTCATCATCAGCATTACGCTTACGATTTAAAGTTGAAGTTGGAGCAGAGGTTGTGGATTGACACTTTGAAGAAAATGAATCCATGATAGTAAAATAATAGCAAGAAAATAGCAAACGAATAGAACAAGTTCTAAAAATCAAAATGATTTAAAAATGAAATACACATTTATTTTGCAGCAAATATTAAAAGAGAAGGTGTGATAATTTTTTGACAGTTAAAGAGCAGCGCCTTACTTAAATAAAGAGAATACATGAAAAGCTTGAAAGTTGTTAGTTTTAGGTCATCACACAATTAAATAATAGCTGTAAAATTTTTCAACAATAGTTTTCACACATTTTTTGATAAAATTATCTGCATGACCATTATTCAATAAGCTAAAATTAAATGGATTTTAAAAATCATGACTTTTGCAGGAGTTACACAGAATCAAGAAATATTATTATAGTTGTTGTACTTGATTTCAAAATTAGTAATATTATTTTAATGTTTCTGCAAAAATTGTTTAACTCACAAAAGTTTCTGATAGATCACATAAAACGCAGTTGATTAAAACATTGTATAATAATAAGCTTAAAACAACAACAATTTAAAACTTGTCAATTATGAACAAGTCAAAAATTCAGTAATAAAAACATTCTCTTATTATCAGTTTTGCATTAACTTTTTCAGAGTTGGTGAAATTGTAACTGATTTGAACACAAATGAGCTTTAATGAAAAATTTGTTCAAAGATAGCGTTGTTGCAGATTGTATTGTTTGGAATGATGGAAAGAAATGGCAAGCATGTATTGATACTTCATTTGCAGGAGCTCTTGAAAATGTTAAAGTCCTTGCCAACTATCGGGATGAACATGAGCACAGCTTACTTTTTGGTGAAGTTGCATTTTGTGTTACCATAAATAATGATGGGAATTTGCTTGAAATATTTGTTCCTTACAAAGATCATGGAACTATGGTTGCTAATATTGCTGCAGCGTTTTATCCAGATCAGCCCCAAAAGAATGGATTAGCACATGGTGCACAAATTATTTCAATGGCAGTTTTAGATCCTCAAAATAATGAAGCATTAAATGAACGATCTGCAATCAAATCTGTAAGATCCACTTAATAAATATGAAGCAAATAAACGTATGCATCTTTAAAGGTTAGCTGTTTTGATGGTAGCCGTTTTATGTATATATTTTACATTGATAATATTTCAGAAATATGATCAATGTCAAGTGCTTGAAGGACCTGAAGATAATCAGAAAGTTTTTCCTGTTCCATCTGGTTTGAATTCTTTTAATTTGATGAAATTCCAGTCAAAATATTATGGTCGACCTGCTGCTGTTGATACTGCTGTGTTAGCTCAAGATCTCTATGAAATGGAATATATTACATATTCTCGAAGTCAAACAGCAAAATATCCTGCTAATTTAAAAGTTGATCGTCGGGGATTACGTGGGATTATAGCTCGAATTATGGATATCAATGATATTGGACTTATACCGGATATAACTATGCGTTTCAATATTCAAAAAGCTATGAGTCTTGGACGTGATAGGGGTCATCATCAACATCTTTATAAATATTATCAAACTGTTCATCCTGTGCCCAAGCTTATCAAAGGACCAGGTCGTCCTTTTAGGGTATAGCTCGTCCTTTAAAAGCTATTTTGTCGTAAATATGCTTGGAGGTGGTCCCTCTATATAGTATTGGATCTTGGGAATCCAATGGTACCACTTTTATACCGTAATCTTCCCTCTGGGACCCACAAGGACGAGCTATATTACGGTAATTTCGTCATTTTTTACATAGCTCGTCCTTTTACGCAAATAGCTCGTCCTTATAAAATTTTTTTGAGCTAAAAATGCTTGGAGGTGGTCCTTATGTATGTTTTTGACTTTGGGGAATTCATTGGGACAACTTTCATACTGTAATTTTCCAGCTAGGACCCACAAGGACGAGCTATGTCACGTTAATCCCTCTTTTTAAAATAGCTCGTCCTTTTGTCAAATATTTTTAAATAAAGTTTTATTTTTTGACATAATTATATAGAATTGACTATGGAGAATTCATATCTACCATTTCCAATATCATTTGGTTGTTTTCGAAATTTTTTTCGTTGTGAAATTATAACATATTTTTGCAAAACTTTTTTAAACAATTTTCTTTTACAAATTTCATTTATTTTTGACATTTTTTTACATTAAAAAAGGCAATTGGAATGTTTTAGTATTATTATTTTAATGGGCAAATTAACAATTTTTGAAATAAAAATCATTTTTGAACGATTTATGGAGCAAAAATGAAGAATCACAACAAAAATCATTGAATCTTTTGAATGGTATTGAAAATGAATCTGAAAAGCGATGGAAGAAGAAAGATGCAACAAATGATTCCACCAAGAACAGCAGCACCTTATCACTTCATATTGCTGCATATGAAAATAGTACTGAACCTGCTTCAAATGCTGTTGATACTGAAGAAGATAGTGAAAAACAACTTTCAAAAGCATCAAAGAGAAATGTAATAGTTAAAAAAAGAGATAAAAATGAGGGCAAATTTTAATTTCATTTTAGGGTAAAAAAATTGAAAAAATTTTAAATAATGTAAAACAACTTTTTACTGATAATACTACATCAACATTCATATCTTCACCAATTGAAAATCTTCGTCAACAAACTGATCAAACTTATGAACCAGAAACTCTGCCATTTAAAGCATCATTCAAATTATTCAATCCTAAAGTATGTGCTGTAGAAGTGATTAATCATCCTGGAAAATTATTGGATAATGGATTTGAATTTTTGATTGAAAAACATTGCTCATATATTCCATCAAGTGTAAGTTTTAAAAAATTAGAGGAATAAACACACATGCTTTTCTTGATTGACATCTTTTGTATAGATGCAAAATCCAACACAAAATGTTTATTTGCTTACCTAAACAAAACAAAATAATTTTTTTGAATTTTACTTGTGGATGAATGAAAACAATTGAAACACTCGCTTTTTGTTTTAAAACATTTAAAAATTTTAAATATTTAAAAACTGTATGTGTGTATTTTATAGGATGTTGATGCTGATATTGCAAGACTTAAAAGAAAAGCAACATTAGACAAAAAATTAAAAGCTTTACGTGGATCTCAAATCGGTGGTGGAAGAGAAACAGCTGAAAGAATTGATGATATGAGATATTTAATTGCAACAGAGTATTATGATAACAAAGAAATATTTGTTGAAGGAGGAACAAGAGATCCAGCAATCTTAAATCGTCGTGAAGATATCTGGAATCATATTTGTTCTCTATTACGACAACATAATTATTCTTTCAATCCAACTACAGTTCGTAAAAATTTCACAAATTTTGTAAGTAATACAAAACAAAAATATCGAGATGAAGATAACAGCACCGGGGCTGCTGCAGAAAAGTTCACTAAAGTTTGTTTATAATAAGTTGGTTTTACCAAAACGCAATTGGGTTATTTTAGGCAGAAAAGTATGTATGGAATTTTGTTTAATATCATAAAATATTTGCAGGGAATAGATGGTCCAATAACTTCTGGTCCTGCAAAAAAAGCTCGAGATAGTGTAAAAGAACAGCTTATACAAACTGGAAAGTCGATAATGAAAGCTAGTAAAGCTATTACTTCGAATGCTGAAAAAAAAGGAAAACTAATAGATGATGTTGCTGAAATTGAAGCAAAACGTCGAAAAGTTCAACTTCAAAAAGAAGAAATTCAACTTGAACGTGAAAGGCTCGAATTAGAAAAAACAAAGCTTCAGTTAGCAGCACTTCGAAAGCAGCCACAACAATGATACTCTACATCTTGGTAAACTTTACTTCTTATTACTATAAAATTTTTTTTCAAAAATATTTAGTTTTTTTTTTCGTTCAAAAATGATTTTTATTTCAAAAATTGTTAATTTGCCCATTAAAATAATAATACTAAAACATTCCAATTGCCTTTTTTAATGTAAAAAAATGTCAAAAATAAATGAAATTTGTAAAAGAAAATTGTTTAAAAAAGTTTTGCAAAAATATGTTATAATTTCACAACGAAAAAAATTTCGAAAACAACCAAATGATATTGGAAATGGTAGATATGAATTCTCCATAGTCAATTCTATATAATTATGTCAAAAAATAAAACTTTATTTAAAAATATTTGACAAAAGGACGAGCTATTTTAAAAAGAGGGATTAACGTGACATAGCTCGTCCTTGTGGGTCCTAGCTGGAAAATTACAGTATGAAAGTTGTCCCAATGAATTCCCCAAAGTCAAAAACATACATAAGGACCACCTCCAAGCATTTTTAGCTCAAAAAAATTTTATAAGGACGAGCTATTTGCGTAAAAGGACGAGCTATGTAAAAAATGACGAAATTACCGTAATATAGCTCGTCCTTGTGGGTCCCAGAGGGAAGATTACGGTATAAAAGTGGTACCATTGGATTCCCAAGATCCAATACTATATAGAGGGACCACCTCCAAGCATATTTACGACAAAATAGCTTTTAAAGGACGAGCTATACCCTAAAAGGACGACCTGGTCCTTTGATAAGCTTGGGCACTGGATTTACTTCTCTTTTTCCTGAAATGCAAGCTGCAACACAAAGTGCAAGAATCTCTGCAAAACTTGTTCCTGGTGCAACATTCCCTTTTACTTTTGCTGTAAAAGAATGTCCACGTCCATCACTGCTTTTTGAACATGAATTAATTACATTAATGGAAAAATACAACATTGGCACAGATGGATCTATCCCTAATCATATTTCATTTATTGAACATGAAGGCTATGTTCGAATCAATCCTGAAACCCGTGAACTTAAGCCTACTGATTTGGCAATTTCAATGATTAAAGGTTACCGTACATGCATCCGTGATATGATTAAACCTAAATATCGTGCAAGATTTATTCAAGCTATTGAAGATATTGCAGCTGGTAAGCAAGATTTTGTTACAGTAGGTTTTTTTAAAAATACACCTAATTGATTAAAGAAAGGTAGTTTATAGGTTTACAATGAAACACTTCGTGAATTCAATGATTACTTCAAAAAATTCCAAGCACGTTTTCTATATTATATTATTCAAAATCAAGAAGAGCTTAAACGTATGTTTTTCCTTGTTACATTGTACTTTACATCGCTTTTAACTTTATTTTTGAGCATTGGTTCGTCAAAAGGGTAATAATGACATGTCAAAAGCTGCAGAAGAAGTAGAAGCACTTAAGAAATTGAAAGTTGTTCCTTAATAGCTGCTATGTGAATGATCTATCTGCTTTTTGGATGACACAAAAAAACTCTTTCTTTTTTGTTGTTCTTTTGTTTGAATACCGTAATATTTTGTTGTTTTTTTTATTAAAAGTTCTTTTGTTTGTTGCAAAATGGTGTTATTATCACGCTCTAGAAAGCTAGAACTTCAAGATTAACATTGTAATAGATAAAATATTGAAGTTTAAGATTTGACTTTCTTTAGAGTTAAAGTCTTTCATTACTCTGTTGTTTTTCCTCACGAGGGTTTTTTATGGGTATTCAGTATTGCCGAAGTTTCAAGTTACTGTAGCGTTTTTATAATTGCATTGGCAGTTCGCAAAGATGAAACAAAAAATTTATTCTGTTTGTCGAAAAACAACCATGAAAAGATAGGACTTTTTTTGCACTAAACAAAAAGAAGCTTTTCAGGTACATGAAAAGTGTATGAAAAGTTATTTATGCATTTTTAACTATATTTGACTATAAAATAGCTCTAAAATCAGAATCTCTTTCAGTCATATTTCATGTTATGTTTAATATAAAAATGAATAAAAACTTTTTAAAAAGCTAAAATAAACTGTTTAATTATTACAACATTACAAACTTTTCAAAAATTGGATTAAAAAAGGCTCAACAACATTACAGTTTTTAAATTGTTTCGTTGCAACGATTAAAGACGCTTTTTTGACAAAGCGTTGGGATATTTAAAGCTCATTGTTTGAAACTGTTTTATTTTTTTTTCAAAGGATTGTTGTCTTTCTTTTATAAATCTTTGTCAATTGTTTTCTATTTTAATGCGTTTTAAATTCAAAAAAAATAACACGTCTATAATATTTTTATTTCATTAATTATTATATAACTATAAAAAGGAAAAATAATTTTATAAAATGACACAAATATAATCTTTACAGAATATCATCAGTATTGACATCACCTTCAGCAGCTTCAAGAGATGAAACAATTTCATTAGCTAATTGTTGAATATTATCATCAAAAGATTCTTGAGTAAAAAGTGCAATCATATCAACTCCATTGTGTGAGCCATAAGTATTTTGTATTTGATGAATAATTATATCCATTTTATTTCCTGCATTTTGAATAAGTCTTTGAAGAGTCAACAAAATATCTTTAATATTGTCAAAAGTGTAATAATGTCGATCATGATCATAATACATTTTTTCCAAAAGGATACATAAACGAACAAAAACTCGTTGAGTTATCATCTTTTGTGCCGATTTTTCATAAAATGCTGCATTTGATACAACTGCAGCTGCAGCTATTTGAATTTTATGTTCCTTGCTATTCAGATATTTAATAAAAATACGTCCAAACTTTGCATCAAATACATCATCGATTTGTTCTTCTGTTCCGCATAAAATATTTTGCAAAATAAACAATGAAAGTTCTTTGATTTCTGTGTCTGTTGATAATAAAGGCTTTTTCAAAAACTTCAAGACATTCTCATCCAAAACATTTTGAATACATTTTTTATCATGATATGTAATGTATACCAAAATATTTAAAGCAATTGGTTCAGATTTTCTTACAGCCTTGATAATATTTCTCAAAAGCATCTCATGGCCAATGATTAATTGAATTCGTTCTTCGCCATCTCTTGCGGCATTTTCAATACCACGAAGGCTGTTTGTGGCAATTGATTTGTCAGAATGATTAATATTACTCGCTAAAATCGGAAGAATATCACAAATAGTTTCAAGTGGCAGAGGAGAATTTTGATATTGATTCAGATGCGACATCGTCCAAATAATGTCACTAAAGAGTTTTGTCGATTTATCTGTAATTTTTATTACATTGATCAGCTTTTTAACAATATCAAGTTCCAAGCAAATATCGCGATATTCTTGTTGATCGCTAACAATACTTCCAAGGGTCCAAACCACAGGTAAGAGAATATTCACATTTTTGCTTTCAAGTAGATAAATTAGAGGTTGAATAGCTCCAGCTTCGACAATTGCTTGAATATGAGTTCCAACTGAGATAAATTGTAGAGAATAAGCAGCTTGATATTGTATATCCAAACTAAAAATTGCTGTTTTTTGTTACTGTAAAATCAAATTTTTAACAAGCATACTTATTTGAACTTAAAGCTTCAACAAAAATTGGAATCCAATTATTTGCAACAAATTCATCAATAACATCATGTTCTTGTGTAGATAATAATTCCTGGGCTCGCGTGATTGCAGCAAGTTTTGTTACTGGATCAGAATCAGAAGCATACTCGGCAAGAGCCGAAGGTTCAGTAATAGCAGAAAAATCAATAGAATTCAAATCTTCATTATCATTAGTTTCAATCCATTCTTCTCCAGAAATATTACTATCGCCGCTTTCAATTGCGTACTCAGCCTTTAATTTATTAACTTTTAAAAATTTGCTAGAAATAAAAGCTTACCGTAACCAAATACCATTGTAAAATCAGAAAAAGTAAAACAATTTTAAGTTTGTTCAACTTCATGGTGGAACAACCAAAAAATAAAACTACTGTTGTTTAACCAAAAAACCAATTTTCTTCATTTTTAAGACCGCTAGATAAGAAGAGGAAAGCAGTAAAAATCCATTGTTTTTTGACTCGCATTGCTGATAACTTTTTTTATAAAGTAAATAAAAAACAGCTTCTACGTTAAAGAGTTTTTTTTTGGGACAAAGTGCACATAAATTTATTGTTGATGTTTAACCTGCTTTAAATTTCCCCTTTTTAATATACTTTAACATTTTTATCTCATTTCTAAAAAATGTTTTATAGAACTGTTAATTAGGGAAAAATGCATTGGTTTTTATTTGCATTTTTTCTTGACAAGGAATGAAAAAACACACTTTAATTTTTTCCCAAAAAATAAATGTGTGCTAAAATTGAAGCTTCCTTTTAAAATAAAGACAATACTTTTTGCGATATCTGTCAAAATAATTATTTTAATAGGGTCTAAGATACAGCTCATCCATCACAACTGAATCATATTTAATAACAGTATCACACTTCGACCATCATTCATGCCAATGCAAGAAAACGATTAAGGTATCCAAATCAGCAGATAAAAACCCAATAGTATAACTAGAAAATACATTGTCTCTTCATCCTGTGCATAACAATAACAAAGTATTTTGAAATTTTTATTAATATTAACAAAACAATGTCAGAAATTTTGCTAAAAGAATAAACAAAATTTTTTTGAAAAAACAAACAATAACCGTTTATTTTTCTTGCTATCAAACGGTTATTCATATTTAATAATGGGACATTTATATTGCCGATTTTTATTTGCATTTATTTCATTTAAAACAGCATCCAGGCGATTTTTATAAGCAACTGAAATATTAGGTTTGAAATCCAGCCAAAATTCTGTATGTTTATTTTTCTAAAAATTACAAAATTTAAAAACTGTAATATCAAAGAAGAATAAATTACTTTGATATGAGAAAAAAGAACATCAATGTCAAACTCATCAGAAAGATTCATCAACTCAAACTTATCGATTTTCATGAAATGTGGAATTTCAACAGCTGTTTAACAGTATTTGATGTAAAACAAGAAGCAACAACACGATCCTGCCTTAAATAAAGAAGCAATGCACAAACAAATAAAGTAAGCACAATTGAACTTACAAATAAAAATCTTTAACTTTTGGGCAAACTTCAACATGCTTTTCCAATGGAACAGTAAAGTCATTTTTATCATCTTTAAGGGTAATACGGCGTAATGAAATATCTTGAGCATTTGAAGAAAGGAACGAAAATTCTTTAAAAGTAAAAATTTGTCTTTCAAGATTTAACACAGTAACATCACAGCGATAGAGATGTGGAAAAATATATGATGAAACAAGAGTTGTTCTTTGGAATTTTCCAGAAAAATTTAAATCTAATTTATCAGTAATCCAAAATTTGCATGGATAATTTGAAAAAGTAATACATTTTGGAATTTTATTTGACATGGAGACCAAAATTTTAAATTTTGGATCAAAGAATATTTCTTCAACAAGAATAACTGGATTTTTGGCAAAAAAATATTTGCAACATTTAACCATTTTTTGATAGACTTTTGCAGATGATGGATTTTGGGTGATGTAATTGATTACTGTATCTCGAAATGACCAATTTTGTGGACGACATGTGGCAAGGACTCTAGTGCAATTAGGTAAGAAAGCTGGTGTATAATCTATGTAACTTCCTTCAGAAAAAATATTTGTTGAATCCATTATTTTGGTTGAATAAAGGCAGCAGCAAAGTCTAAAAATGTCAAAAACATTAAAAAAACTATTAAAAACACGATAATAGGACAAGATCAAGTCGGCTGAAATTTTGTTGTTGATAAGTTTTTTTTCTTCTGCATTATGGCACATTAATTATTAGAAAGAAGAATGATGTACAGAAATATGATCATGGTCAGACAGTGAACACACACATTTGTATTTATTAGGACTCAAATAATCGCATATGTAATTTGCTCCCATCATATGTTGCGTTAAAAGTATGTCCTCTCAAGACGTTCGTGCATAAAAGTAGAAGGATAAAAACAAAAAAAATGCTGATGATGATACGACGCAAAATTACAAGCTCTAAGTTGAATAAAAATATTTTTAATCCCCTTTCGTGAATTTACGTTTTAAACAGGCTTTAAGATTTTAAAAATCTACCAAAGAAGAGAATTGTTATACGTTTTCTTTGATTTCGTAAGTCATTTATTTTTGATGATCTATCGATTCTTTTTCTTTCTTTTACTACGCTTCACTTTTTTTCATTGTGCCGTATGCAGGGCCGCAACTTGGGGAGGGGAAAAAGGGGAATTTCCCCCTCCTGAAATATCAAATATTAAGTGAAAAATACTAGATAAAATGAGATTTTTTGTAACTTTTCCCCCTCCTTTCCCTTCCCTCAAATTTACTCAAGTTGCGGCACTGGCCGTATGTGTCTCTGCGATTGTCTCCTCCCTTCGGCATTAAAATATGTTAACCAGCTGCAGGACATAGAGAGCAGCAAACAAATTCATCAAAACTTTTTCTCTTTTGCGCAGACGAGACGTTTTTACTTCACTTAAAACAATGAACCTAAAACTCATTGCAACAGATTTCATTATTGTATGTACATATATTTAGAAATAGAAATTGTCTTCAAAAATAATTTAACTATTTTTCAAAAAGATCAGTTTTTTGTAATTATTCTGCACATGCAACAAACAAAAAGTGTAATTACATTTGCTTATTTAACTGCTGCTGTTTGTATACTCAGACATTAAGATACATTATTTTATTTTTTAATATTGTGTTAATATTAAAAAATAATTAAATAGTACTTAACAACAAAACTATATTTTTGGTCGTTTTAGGTTGCAAAAATTGATGAATTTTCATTTTTCTTTTCCTATCGACTGAACAGATGTTCCTGCAACGAAAAATCCTGCGCTACTGTATCAATGTTGAACGCTTCGTTAAGGAAAAAAAGGAACAACTTCAACTTTTTTTCAACGCTCTGACGTCTTTTATTTAATTTAATAGTTTTTATTATTTTAAAGCGCTTGTTTTTATTTTTTAAAATAAAATTGTCAAATACCGGTGATAATCGTGAAATGCATAAAGCATCAGAAAGCTGGTCACAAGCTTGTAAAAAAATGGTATGATTAAGTCGAATTATTTTTATTTGCAGTAACCACAAATTTCAGGAAAAAGCGCTTGAAAGCAGCTATCAACAGCTTGATCGTACTGATGTTGAAGAATTTAAGTTTTCATCATTGACGCAAGCGATTGCGCATTTGTCTAATCCTATGAATTTCGATCACACTCCTGCCGATGTATGCTGTTTATATAGGATGTATTTTTTTTTACATGCGAATTAAGGAAATGTTGTGATATTGTACTTTACATTATAAATAAATGTATTGCATTAATGCATGTATATAATTATTGGGGAAACATTTCTACATCACATTGTACTCAAAAATTTATTCGTGTACAATTTTAAAAAACGTTTAGCTGAAATTCAAGAAATAAGTAAATCATAACACAAAAAATCTTTAAAACTGTTGATATAGGGAATTGATTTTCTGCCATTTATTGCCGTGAATTCCCCTAAACCAAATATATGGAGGTTTATATTCATAAGCTTTCGCTTCAATTATTTCGTTAACAATGGCCTCAACACGATTTTTGTAGACATCTGAGATTGATGAACAAAAATGAAGATAGAATTTGGTGTTATTATTTTTCTAAAGGCCAATAATTTATAGACATTTCATATGAAACATAATTTACCTTTATATATTCAAAAAAAATGTCAACATCAAATGGTTCCGAAATACTATACAAGGTAAGATGTTTCATCTTTAATAAATGTGGAATTGTCAAAAGTTCTTTGACGGTATTGGATGTAATGCTTGATTCAGAAGAGCAATTATGACTAAAGATTTATGATTATTGAATAAAATTTTTTAGGTTTGACTTACAAAATAATATCTTTAAGTTTTGGAAGAGCTTTGACAAGTTTTTCTAATGAAACCATTGAGCCATCTTGGTTTTTTATAGTACTATGATAAATAAGAATATATTCAGCATTTGAACAAAGAAATAAAAATTCCTTGAATAACATATCTTGATTACGAAGACGCAATTTTATCGCGTCGCATCTATAAAACATGGGAATAAGAGGAGAGAATGAAGTAGAAGCAAAGGTAGTTTCAAATAATCGAGTTATCCAAAATTTGCAGGAAGCATTTGCAAAATTTACGGTAACTCGTTTTAAAGGTTCATTAAGACTTGTAATCCATGAATTAGATCGTTGAATATAAAATAATTCTTCGGCAGCAATAACTGGATTTTTAATAAAAAAATATTTGCATGTTTGAATTAAGTTTTGGTAACCTTTTGCAGATGAAGGATTTTTTGAAATATAATTAATAACAGTATGTCGAAACGGCCAATTTTGGAGGCGATGTGGACCGTGAAAAGTCTTTTCTTCAGCATGAACCATCTTTATGTATAGCGTTTTTTGAGATTAAAACGACGAAAATAGTACAAATAAATTACATCTCAATTATCTATGTTTGGAAAAAAGAAAGGAAAGACATACATGAGGAACTTAAAAAATAGTAGATATGAATAATCAATTAAAGAATGTTTATCCTTTATATAGCTATTACCCCCCCTTGCTGCAACATACACATACACCCCACCACTTTAAAGCCGAAAACAGTCAAATCTCTCCATAAATTTTTATTGATCGAATGAACAGAATTGTTTAGGATGAACGTGTAACTAGAAATGACTTTTTAAGGTTCAATTTCAAAAACTTTTATATAAAATGCAACAAAAATTTCAATAAAAAATATGTAAAAACAGCACAAAAAAACATAATGAATAGTTTAAATATCATTGAGATATAGCCAAGCAATTTTGTTTTGTTTACTTTCAACAAGTTCATTGAATTTAATAAATGGACATTTGTATTCACGATTTACTGTTTCAGCAATTTCATTGACAATTGCATTGAGAATATTTTTGTATGCAGCAGAAAGTAGACCACGGAACGAAAGATAGACATTTGCATGTTTGTTTTCCTGAAAATAAAATGTAATGACTGGAAATTTATAAAAAAATATCGCTTACTTTAATAAAATGGTTGAAAAATGTGTCCATGTCAAAGGTTTGTGGAATATTAGTTAAATGAAATTTATTGATTTTTGTAAAATATGGAAGCTTCAGAAGTACTTTTACAGTATTTGAAGTGATGCAAGAGACAGAAAGAAGATCAGATCTGAAAGATTAAACAATAAAACTTAAAAAAAGTAAAAAAAACTCACAAATAAACTTTTTTAGCTTTTGGTAAAGCAGCAACAAGTTTTTCAAGCGGAACAATAGAACTATTTTCATTTCTTACCGTTGAACGACGAAAATTAAAGTTTTCAACATTTGATGAAAGCAGCAAAAATTCTTTAAATGAAATATTTTGATCTGCGAGATGTAAGACTTTAACGTCAACGCAACCAAAAAGCGGAATTACTGATGAAAGAATTTCAGGAAAGCTTGGGGTTCCGAAGAAACAAATATCAATTTTATCAGTAATCCAAAATTTTTGTGTATAATTTGATTTATCAATATATTGGGGAATTCCATTTGAACGAGCAATTAATTTCTTACATTTTGGATCAAAATATAATTCTTGAATAATAATCAGTGGATTTTTGAGAAAGAAATATTTACAAGCATGAATTAGCTTTCGAAAAGCTTTTGATGTTGGATTTTTGGCCATATAAAAAATAATTGATTCAGGAATTGACCAGCTTTGGTAAAAACAATATGAGGAAAGAAATTGAGCACGATTAGGTAAAATATTTTTTGAATTATAATTTTCAGCAGCATTTGAAAGATTTGATGAATCCATTTTTTTTCAGTAATAACAAGTTTAATAAAATTGAAGCTGAAAAGAAAAAAATTTTTGATAAAAAAGGCAAACAATGATATCACAAAATATAGCGAGAAAAGATCATTGTAGACAGCTTTGAATAAACCAGAAAAATTATTAAGAATTAGGATAAAAAAAATTTGATTGGTATTGCTTACAACAATGGGCGCCTGCCAAAAAGGTGCAATAATTTTATTTTCTAAATAATATTAAATTTCATCCACGAAACTTTATCAAAATTAATTAAAAAATTTCTTGTTTTCCATTAGTTTTTAACTTTACTTACAAAACACTAGAGAAAAGAACACACTTTGTTTAAACTTTCCACCAACAAAAATTCCCGACAAGAAAATATTTTCTTTAAAAAAATTTTTTCTTTCTCCAAAAAAATATTTTTCTTTTTCTTTCTCCAATCTATTTCTCCCTTTCAATCTATATTTTTATTTTTTTGTATTTGTTTAACATTTTTTCCAAAACAGTCCTTTACCTAAACAACTACCGAAGAACCTACTTATATCACATTTTATTGGTTTAAAATCATAAAGCTGTCTAGTTGTCCAAGGCGAAACAGCAATTTTTTTCTTTTCTTAAAAATTTTTTACTCTCTTTCCCTTTATCCCAATACATCTCCTTTTTTACATTTATGATTTAAGGGGTTTTTGTTACGTATAAATAAAGCGTGCAAATTTCTTCAAAAAACTTAAAAACCAATTTAAAGAAATTATTCAACAACAAAAGATTTAAAAAACAACAAAAACAAACAATTAAAAAGATATCTTTTTTTAAACATGAGCATAAAGAAGACCATTGATAGGAGTAGCAGGCTTTGCACGACAAACAAAATGGTAATCTGGTTGGGAGCCAGGATTTGTAAAGCAATATTTCACGTTACATGCGAAGCTTGTGGCTTGATCACTTAAAGCAAATGCAGCAGGATATTGGGTTGAATAAGTTGTAGAACCAGAGAGGAAGTTAAAGTTTGGATTTGAAACAAAGTATTCGTTGATTAGCTGATTGACAAATCCTTTGATATCATCGGGATAAACAAATGGAGTGGTGGGGTGAACAACTTTATGAAATTCTGTTGCGGGATCATATAACACATCATTACATGAAAGGGTACTCAATTGTGCTGCAATTGCGGTTTCTTCATCACAACTCCAAGCCTGTAAAAGTTTTTTTAATCATGGTACAGTATTCGACAAATACATACTAAATTATTCAAGTTTGATGCTGTTAAAGCAGTATTGCCATTCTCGAGTAGATAAGTACCAGCAGAAATTTGTGAACGAATTTCATTAATTTTTGTCATGATCATTTGACGAAGTTCAATGTTGAAAACGCTAACGGTAGTAGGTGTAGGAAGAACGTAAGGGCAAATGAGGTCTTGTGTAGGTGGATTGTAATTTGTGGCAGATGATGAAACTTCATATAGTTGTTCACCAAATTGAACTCTAGGGTCAACAGAGCAAGAAATGTATGTTCTAAAATCGGTCAGCCCCCATCCAACAGGCTTGCCTCTAACATCACATTTGAATAATGCACATCCGACTGTTTCAGCATTATCATGATAAACATCTAATGGAGAGCTAGTGGGAAGAACATAATAGGTGTTATGTGCGAAACTAACTGATGAAAACATTCCAAACTTTCCACTCCAGCTAAAACCAGTATCAAGATAAGCAGCGTTATCAGTGGTATCGTCAGTCTCTGCAAAATGATTCCATGATAAACTTGGTGGTGTGGCAGTAGTCTGGAATGGATAGTCATCACAAACAGCTTCCAAATATCGATGAATTCTTTCTTCTTTTTTGCAACTCCATGTCTAAAATCAAAGGATGTATTTATAGGTAATCTATTGTGTATTATGCATTAATATTACCAAATTTGGCATCTCTTCTGCAGGTAAAGCATATTGACCATTTGCAAGTAGCATTAGTCCGTCTTTAACAGTTTGACGAGCTCCATTCATTTCATCAAGAATTTTTTTACGAAGGCTTGGAGTCAGCTGTAAAATACTATTTCCACAAGATGGAGCGGTGTTGGCACTTCGTGCAGCCACTTCTGATAACAAAATCAGAAAATAAATTGCAACAAAGTGAAGAGATGCCATTGCTGTTGTTAAAACAACTTCCTGGAATGAAATTATGATTTTGCTGCAATAAATGAGTTCCCTTTTATATTGCGTTCAAAGTTTCAAAGAGATTAAAAAAATTAAAATAAATTTTTCTTTTTCAATTTTTCATGTTCAAATAAAATCCTTTTTTCATGTCAAAAAATTACAGAGGCGTTTTTCAAATCACAGTTTTTCGTTCCTTGCAGAAACTTATCAAAGTTCAACACAGAGGAAAGCATTGAATAAATTAAGGACGGAATGCAGCAAAATGAATATTCTACTTCCGCTGCTCCCACACATTTTGTAAACCGTTCGAAAAAAAGTAAATTTTCAACATGAAAAATTGAAAAAGAAAAATTTATTTTAATTTTTTTAATCTCTTTGAAACTTTGAACGCAATATAAAAGGGAATTTATTTGTAACAGAAAAATCATAATTTCATTCCAGGAAGTTGTTTTAACAACAGCAATGGCATCTCTTAAACTTGTTGCAATTTGCTTTCTGATTTTGTTATCAGAAGTTGCTGCACGAAGTGCCAACACCGCTCCATCTTGTGGAAATAGTATTTTACAGCTGACTCCAAGCCTTCGTAAAAAAATTCTTGATGAAATGAATGGAGCTCGTCAAACTGTTAAAGACGGACTAATGCTACTTGCAAATGGTCAATATGCTTTACCTGCAGAAGAGATGCCAAATTTGGTAATATTAATGCATAATACACAATAGATTACCTATAAATACATCCTTTGATTTTAGACATGGAGTTGCAAAAAAGAAGAAAGAATTCATCGATATTTGGAAGCTGTTTGTGATGACTATCCATTCCAGACTACTGCCACACCACCAAGTTTATCATGGAATCATTTTGCAGAGACTGACGATACCACTGATAACGCTGCTTATCTTGATACTGGTTTTAGCTGGAGTGGAAAGTTTGGAATGTTTTCATCAGTTAGTTTCGCACATAACACCTATTATGTTCTTCCCACTAGCTCTCCATTAGATGTTTATCATGATAATGCTGAAACAGTCGGATGTGCATTATTCAAATGTGATGTTAGAGGCAAGCCTGTTGGATGGGGGCTGACCGATTTTAGAACATACATTTCTTGCTCTGTTGACCCTAGAGTTCAATTTGGTGAACAACTATATGAAGTTTCATCATCTGCCACAAATTACAATCCACCTACACAAGACCTCATTTGCCCTTACGTTCTTCCTACACCTACTACCGTTAGCGTTTTCAACATTGAACTTCGTCAAATGATCATGACAAAAATTAATGAAATTCGTTCACAAATTTCTGCTGGTACTTATCTACTCGAGAATGGCAATACTGCTTTAACAGCATCAAACTTGAATAATTTAGTATGTATTTGTCGAATACTGTACCATGATTAAAAAAACTTTTACAGGCTTGGAGTTGTGATGAAGAAACCGCAATTGCAGCACAATTGAGTACCCTTTCATGTAATGATGTGTTATATGATCCCGCAACAGAATTTCATAAAGTTGTTCACCCCACCACTCCATTTGTTTATCCCGATGATATCAAAGGATTTGTCAATCAGCTAATCAACGAATACTTTGTTTCAAATCCAAACTTTAACTTCCTCTCTGGTTCTACAACTTATTCAACCCAATATCCTGCTGCATTTGCTTTAAGTGATCAAGCCACAAGCTTCGCATGTAACGTGAAATATTGCTTTACAAATCCTGGCTCCCAACCAGATTACCATTTTGTTTGTCGTGCAAAGCCTGCTACTCCTATCAATGGTCTTCTTTATGCTCATGTTTAAAAAAAGATGTCCTTTTAATTGTTTGTTTTTGTTGTTTTTTAAATCTTTTGTTGTTGAATAAAGTATGCAGTTTCTTGAAAAAAGATTTATCAGAAACAAATATGTTAACATATAAGCTTTGAAATCATCTGAAAAGCTCTGAAGTCCTTAAATTTTACCACTTGCAAAAAGCATTTGTAAACGAGAAGGAACTTTCATTTCCTGCAAAAAATTTGTGTTTATTTTAATATGTATTTTAAGTAATGTAAAGCCAACCTTTGTTAACATATCTTTTCTAAATCGGCACCAAAAAGCCCAATCTTGACTGTTTTGAAAATGTGGTGGGGCATCAGGATTTACATACTAAAAAAAAATATGAATCTTAGAATTTACATAAATTATTTTACTTTAAATAGAGCTCTATCAACAATGGATTCTGGAGGATTAGCTGGGAAAGAGGCATCAGAATATTTAAAAATGCGGCCGTTTTCGAGGTTTACATTTTCAACAACGGATTGTATAATCTAAATAAAATTTACATAAACTAAGAAAAACATATTTAGATCCAAACTTTTATTTGTTGAATGCTATCATTTTCTCTAGTTGCAGATGCACTTGAAAATGTTGTATATTCCATTTTTGTGTACCCTGTGATGTATTGTTCGATGAATGATGGAGGTCTAGATGGTTTAATGTCTTCCATAATAGCGTGTAAAACATATGATTTTGTCCCCATTTGTCCAATATATACCATAAATTCATTATTCATTTCAATAATATCACCTTGCCTTGCACCCTTAAGCCATTCTGGCACTTTATAGGATGGAAGCATTGTATCTCTTTCTTCGTTTAAATTTGCTGAACATTAAATAGTTTAAATTTTGTTATGAGCTGTAAACTCACCCATTACTTCTTTGTTGTTTAAATATACTAACGCTGAAATAATACCAATTGATATAGAAATGGAATATGCTGGAGTCATAAAAGTTTAGAAAAAAATAAAGTTTAATACTCTTTCAAATGCCCCAAAATATCGCAAATGAAAATTATAATGCTTTTAATTTAACAAAGTTTGTTTCTTTTTTACTGTCTTTTGCTATTGAAAAAGAAAACAATCCCTTTTTTTCAGTTTGGACATAAAGAGCAGACGGAAGAATTGTTTTTATCAAGAAATTTCAAGGGCGAGTTGCATTACAAGATAAAAAATAGTTTTTCAATTTTCCTCTTTTCAGTAACGTTTTCTTTCTTTCTTGTGTATTTTTTAAAAACATGAAATATTTAAAAAATTAGTCATAAAAATATCACTCATATTGGAAGTATCAAAAAGCGATAAGTTTTGTTGTTTCCTGGAGAGAAAATTATTAGCACACTCATTTGAAAGATGTGATAAAAATGCAAAAGAAGATTTCATTTTTATGAATCAAACTACGGAAATATGAATTTCAAGTTACCATGTTTAAAATATCCAACATTTTTTAATTTGTAATTTCTTAAATATTTCATGATATAAAAAGGAAAACAGCAGAAAAATATCATGTAATGTAATCTAACAATTCCCTGATAAAAATATGTTTTTCTTCTTCTTTCATTTATCTGATATTTTTTATTATATTTGAAAATATGGTTGGCACTGAAAATCAAATATTTATAATACTGCTTTTTAGATATTCATAAATATTGCATTTTAAAGAAATCAGTTTATTTTGTAACAATTAAATTTTGAGTTAATTTCGCAAGAACGAAAAAATGCTTGATTTATGTTTGTTTAGAATTCTTTCCCAAAACTACCGTGACTTCATTTGTTGTCTTCTTATGTGTTCCATCAGGTTTTGTTTCTTCTTCCGTCCGCTTGTATTGGCTTGCTAAAGCAGTGTTTCTTTATTCGTTTTTGTTTTAACATAGACTTTTACATACCTGAACCATGATCAAGGATTTTACCACCTGAATAATTCAGACCATATTATTTCCCGTTTTTTTAAATTGTATTTTACAAACATACTTGCATTGCTTGGATTACTTGGCATTGATGATGCAGATGATCCTAAAAATTTGTATTGTAAAAATTGGACAAAATTGGTTTATTTATTTTTACCCATGTCAGAATGTAGAAAATTGAATTGTTCAGTAAGAATGTGTGGCTAAAAAATTTTCAAATTAGTGCTGACAATTAAATAAAGCCCAATCAAAGCGCGTTACACTAGTTTAAAAATCGAAAAATAATAAGTGTTTACATCAAAAGCTTATAAAAAAGGTGTGGCACAGCAACGCTTAATTTTGTCGGAAAATAATTGCCAAAACTTTTTGCAAAAGTAATGTTATCACAATATTATATTCTAGAAGATGAGAAAAAACCGGAAAGAAGAAGTAACAGTCATAAATGACTGGTCTACAATGTTCAAATTTTATTTTTTAAAAATTTCACAATAAAAAAAGGAAAGGAAAACAATCAAAAGAGCAGTCAGAAAAAAAGAGCTATTTTTTATCTTGTAATTGCCTTTGCACTAAAATGTCTTGATAAAAAATGCGTTATTTCTCTTTCATCATTTTTCTGATATTTTTTAAATTTTTCGTTTGTTTGAGAAAAATAAATAGAAGGAGAAATAGAAAAAATAGGATTTAAGATATATTATTCCTCTATTTGGCTATAATAAGTTACAAGAAATTGAACTTGTACGGCTTTTTCAATCTTTTTGTGGCCGTCGGTAACATTACATAATTTGGATAAATGTTTTGGCTGCTGCAGACAAAAAATACTTCTTCGATTAACTTTTTTAGAGGATACAAAGTTGTTACTGAATCATTTATAAAATGCTTAAAAATCTTGAAATACGTACAAGAATTACTTTATGGCAAGAAAATAAAAAAAATGATCAATGCATTTTATTTTTTAAGTGATAACGCATGAGCTTGATGATGCAACTGCCGAGCTTGAACTTGATGAGGAGGCTACTATCAGGATGACGCGTTTTACCTTAAAATTTGATTATTTCATAGAAGTGTGATGTAATGAATTACTTGTTCAGAATTAGCTTGACTGTATCGACACCATGTTGCAAAGTGTTCACAATTTCCAAAGGCAAGATTGTATTCCGTGTCGTGAACCTAAAAGTATATTGATTATTGATATTCTTTGTTTTACAAAATAATTATTTTATTACCTGACTCATTGCTCGATCCACTGTATCTTGTGGAGTATTAACAGTTGCTCGATCATCCATATAGTTGTAAATTCTACATTTTCGATTATTAAAAAGATCGCGAAGTTCAGTTTGTTTAACCTGAAATATTTAAATTATATGTGACTTTGATATTACTATCTATCACTGCTAAAACATACTCCAGTATTTTCACCGGTTGATATATGCCCGACTCGATGTACCACGTAATGGCGTGAACCTTGTCGACCAACATATACTGCCCAATGACAAAATAATCCGCTATCACATTCAATCAAATCTCCTTCTTCAACAATGACCAGTAATTCTTCGTAATCTAACCAATCAGATTGCCGAACCATTTTTTTCAAGATCACAACTTTCAAAAAACAATGCTTACAAAGCTTTCGGTCTATTATGTCAAAATTTTTTCATGTGTATAAAATGACTGAAAATACAATAAGAAAAAAAACTTCTCATGTAATGATAAAATATTTCTTTCCCGAATCTTTGTTGAAACATTTTCAATCATGTAATTTTTTAGGCGGAGACTTTCGTGATGCTTTTTTAGCAGAGCATTCTTTTTTATTTCAGTATTTTTAAACTCTTGTTCACTTTCTTTTTTTGCTTTTTTTCTCTCGTGTAATTTTTAAGCTAAAAAATATTTTATAAATTAAAAAAATAATTTTTTCAGTTTAAAAATTTCTTTATGTCTGTTATTCAGTTATCTATAATTTGCGTGTCAGTGATTACGTTAAAAAATGATTCTGTGAAAATTTTAGATTTTGTTGGATAAAATGGATTCAGATTATCGCTTTCCTAAAAACAACTTTAATAGCCAGCACTGTACTGAAAGGCAACAAAGCCATTACCCAAACAATGATTCAGCTTTTCATGAAGGTGATATAATTGAAGTATCTAATACTAATGGAATTCAAGAATATATGGTTTTTGTTGGATGCGTTGGTTCAAAACAAAATGTTCTTTATGCAAGTTTTGAGGCAGCAGCACAAGCTCAATCACCATCAATGTTAAACAAATGGGTTACCGGATATGCAAAAACTGAAGATCTTTCATTTTCAAGAAATTCTCAAAACTTTAAAAATGGTGCAATTCAACGTATTGCTGTAAGGGTTAATTTAAAAGACTTTGATTAAGAAACGAAATCTTTCAGATTCATCAAGGTTCAGTAGATGAGGTCATTGGTAATCGAGGATACAAGAAAAATAACTTCGAAAATGTTAATTTAGAACCAAATTATCCCGAAGCAATCGTTGATCGAGCAATGTTTAAGGTAATTTGTACCTTGTCTATTTTCACTAAAAAAAAGTTCTTTAGGTTCTTGATAGTAAGGCTTCTCCACATTTTCAAAATAGCAAGGATTGGGTTATTTGGTGTCGATTTGGTCGAGATATTATTACTCGGGTAAATTTTTTTCGTTTTTGTTTTCTTCTTTATTACATCAGCTTTTACAGGAAGTTCATGTACCATCTCATTTGGGTTTTGCAGCTGGAAGCGGAAAATATTGAAACTGGGGAAAATCTGTTTTTTGTGACTTTTTGCTTATCTTGTATGTCAAAATTTTTTAATATTATCTGAAATAAAAACATTTTTTTAATTTGTTAGCTAATAATTTTAAGCCGTGTCAGTAGCACACTATTATTTTTCATTCATATGGAAATTTCATTAAAATTGCCTTTTTTTAAGCTTAACGAAGCCATGGCCAATGTGGGCGTTATTGGAAAATGGCGAACATATCCTGATATTTTAGATGTCTTGAATGAAGGAGATATCATTGAATTTGATCGTGATATGTTTTCTGTATGTTACTTTTTATGATTGCATGAAACGTTAATAACAAGTAACAGTTATTTTTTAGCACTTTGGAGTATATATTGGTCGACAAGGTACTGCACATTATGTCATTCATAAAGTTGGTGATGGCTTTGAACTTTTCTCAGCCTCTTCAACATGTTCATCAAGTGTATCGTCAAATGCCTCCAAGACTGATAGAGATCGATGTACAAAACCAACAAAAACCAAAGGAGTTAGTTTCACAATGCATTGTATATGTTTTGACACTATTATTTTTAGGTTCGACAAGATTTGCTCGAGGCTGTTTGTGCTAGTAAAAGGTGTCGAATCAATAATCAAGTCGATGAAGACAGCAGATCTGGTGGACCATATAGCACAGAAAAAATTGTTGATCGATGTTGTGATAAGGTTTGTCAAGCTTATGTTGTTTCACATCAAAGTAAACTTTTTAGTTAACAGATTGCACATATGATTGGGCAAATGATAATTGTGAACATTTTGCAAATTGGTGCCGAACTGGTTTATCTGTTAGCTACCAAGTAATGACTTTTTTAGCTAACAAACTTTATACTTGCTGTTTTAGGTTTCAAGTATTGCATCGAATGTTCCATTGGCTGTCCTTTCACCTGGTGCTTTCGTTATTAAAACAATCTTTGGACGAAGATAAAAAATTCATTTTTAAATAAAGCAAATGATTTTGTTTAATTGTTGCAACTTTTTGCTTTTTTTGTTAATTACTGTTTTTTTAGTAACATTGTTTAAAGAAACCGCCACAAAAACCTTTTTTTACAAAGCTTCACGAAGAACAGCTTATAGCAGAGTCAACACGTTGTAAATAATTTGGCTTGCTTGACTGCTGAGTTCAACATTCCTTTTCTTTTCGTAACAGAAAGAGATACATAAACAATTTTTAGCAGGCTAGCAACGTAGCATTTACTCTCTTTACCTTAATATTTTTTTTCATCTTTTTTATTTGTTGTCTTTCTTTTTCTGTTTGCAAAAACCGAACATTTTATTGATTCATTTCCTCCAAAAAAACAGCAGTTTTTTTTCTTAGTTTGACAATTTTTTAATTTATATGGCATCTTCTGGTAATTATTTGTCAACTGACAGCAACGATATTGAACCAAAACAAGAATGTAATAATATTCTGACAACAAATTATCCAACGTCAAAAATTTATTTTCCATCAGATGTTCTAAAATGGATGAAGAAAAATGCAAAACCAAAAATGGCACTTAAATTAATGCATGTATGTAAATATTTTCAACATCAAAAATTTCCATATTTTGTTGTCAAAGATGTTTCAAATTTAAATAATGCATTTTACTATCAAAAACTGACGAGATCTTACGTATGTAATACACTTAATGGGAGGGTGTGGGATTTTGAATTGTTTTTATTAATTACATAATATTTAGGCAGCCCCTGATGACTATTTAAGTGAGCTACGATGGAATAAATTTGAAGATATTCCAAATAATTTATGGATCACAAAGTCACTCTTCAGCACTACCAGACAATATCCAAAAGCGCGATTTATTTCTCGTCTCACCCTAAAAATTGCAGTTTGTGAAGCAAAAATTCTTCATTTTAGCCATGAAAAGCTTACGTTGAACGAATTCAACTTTCTTGCATCTTGTGGTATTTTGGAAGAACTGAATTTAAGCAACACTTTTATTTATGACGAAAACAATCAAACGATGCCATTGGAATATTTTCTCAAATGTTTTCCTGCACTTCAATCGATTTCAATGTAAAAAGCTTTTATTTGATTTGTCATTTTATTTTTTTGCAATTTCAGCGAAGATATGATTCCTTCATTCTCATCCGTCGAAGTTGCAAATGAAATTGTTCTTCCAAATTTGAAAGCATCTAAACTTATTGATATAACTAAAGATTTTAATATCGAAGCATTTGTTGAATTTATGAAAGTATCAAATATTTGTTCTTTATTTTTCCAAAATTTATCTTTTTAGAACCACAAAATCGTCAAATATACATTTTATTTTATATGTAATTTGTCTACAGAAAATGTTAGAAGAATTCAAGCATATGCAGATGAAATTGGGGAAGGAAATAGTTTAAAGTTTCCTCTCACGTATGTTGAATTGCCTGGACAAACAAAAAAAGAGTCAAATGAGACTGCATAATTTTTATCAACTGAAGAATGGCATCAGTAGATAAAGCTTCTTCATGGGTTGATTTTTATGAAATGTTTTTTTAAATATTTTTTTCTGGTAACTGTAATAAAAAATTTAATGATGATTTTATGCCATTTAAATGATATTTTATTTTTAAAATGTTAAACAAATTGAAAAGCATCGCTCTTTAAAAAAACACTGCTCCTCTTCTTTTACAAGGCTTCAATCAATTTATTACATCAATTTTAACATTCGATTTTATAGGAAAATGTTGTCTCTTATATTTTTGCTTCTACTTTTTTGCAGTTTTTCTTGTAAGTTGTTCTAAAGACAGTACTCGAAAACTTGAATAAATTAAAATTTAGCATTGGTAGAAGGTACAACTAAAAATGCAAATTTTTCCGACAATGCTATTGCTGAACATGAGGTATGTCTAATTCGATGTTAGCGTGAATACTAATAAAACAAATTTAGTCTGAAGGCCTTCCTCAAGATCATTTTTCAACACCAAGAGTAAAATATGCAAATTTTTTTCTTCTGTTTAAAAATCGTCTTTTAGCCAAGTACAACGACAGTTCCTTATCATGAATCTGATATTAAAAATTTAAATGTTACTGTAAACATTATTAATGTAAGTTAGTTTGATTATTTTTTGTAATATCCGTGAATATATTACAAGCAAAACAACAAATAAATATAAATAATAATAATAAATAATAACAGCAGAGAGGATCGGCTGTTCAGCAGGACGATAAGACAACTCGAATGAGAGACAAGAAAGAGCAGCTCTATTGGAAATAGGCTGGAACATTCGAGAAGAGAGAGCAAGGAAGAAACGAATAACTACGTAGTAGTTATTCGTGTTAAGACATTTAACACAGAGAGAATCGGAGACAACAAGGAAGAGTTGTGGAACTAGAGAGAGCGTTTCTGCAGGATACTGCATTTTTATGTTCCTTCAATTTCACAATAAGCATTTACAAAGTTTTTACAGATGCAACTACCACCTTCTAATCTTTTGATGAATCAATATGCCTACCATCCAAAGCGATTCTTCATTGATCCCTCCAGCAACAACCCTCAAATGTATCCGTCGACTCCTGATGAACCTGAAGCTATGTATTATTTATTGATAACTTTAATTGTTATGTTTGGATTCTTTCTTTTTTGTCTTTTCATTGCTGCTTGTATTATTTCATCTTTTCTGTGTTTTTCTATTTTGAAAAATAAGTAAATGTTTGGTTTATAAATATATTATTTTTATATTACAAGGAGTAAAAAAATGTTGATTCAAAAAAACAAACAGCACTACAAAAATCGAAAAATGACAAAAAAAATTGAAAAAAGTATAAAAAATTCGTAAAAAATCGTGGAAAACCGTGAAAAGTTGTATAAAATTTAGCATGATTTTTCACGGTTTTCCACGATTTTTCACGAATTTTTTAAAATTTCTTTCCATTTTTTTCATTTTTCTAAAATTTTCATGTAATTTGGTCTTCAAGAAATCGTTCAATTAAAAGAATCGAAATAAAGAAAAGAAATGAAAATTTTGTCACCCCTTTTATGTAAAGATTAAACAATAATTATCTAAAAGTGTTTAATTGAATAGAAAAACTTAAAACATAGATTTTTGTACGAAAAAGGTACAGAGAAGTTTCGTCTCGATTTCTACTCCATAAACTTTTATAACCCTTATGGCATAGCTTTTCAAGTGTTTGCATAAAGCTTACAGAAAAATTAATTGAATCCTGTATTGCACAAAAATTCAAAACTTTTAATATTAAGGCAAATTAACTGCGTCAACTACGATATCTGTTACAAAAAACACGACAAAATTAGCAAAAAAAAGTGTTAAAGTTCATGACTTTTTTCTATTCGAACTTTTGACATAAAACTTGATTCAAACACAATTTGATTTCTTTTTGTTTTAATTTTTCAACAAAAAAAGAAGCATGATGAAGCACAAGATTCACCTTTTTTAAGCAATTAAAGAGCAATAGTCTTTTACACTTTTAAAAACTTTTGATATAACATTTTAGAAAAAAATTAAAACAATCAAAAATTAAAAATAATGAATAATAGCAGAGTGGGAAAAAAGGGCAAGGAAGTGATTTCCTTATAACTGGCTTCATATAAAAGCATCAGGATTCCGATGGAAAATCTTCACTTCATCTGGTTTTCTTCTTTCGTCTTCTGCTTTCAAAAAGAACGATGAAATTTGCTTTAGTTTTTGGTCTTGCAGCTTTGACTGCTGTTTGCTTCGGCAAACCACATGGTGGTAATGGCTGGGAATCAGCTTCAAATGGATGGGAAATGATGCCTCAAGCTCCTGTAAGTTTTTTTAGAAGTGATTAATAGTAAAGAAATTAAATTTTCAGCAAGCACCAATGCAACAACCTGCTATTGAAGCTTCATATTATCAACCCCAACAACCACAACAAGCTCCACCAATGCCAATGCCACAAGCCCCAAGCCATTATGAACAACCTGCCCCTCAACCCCTTCCACCCCAACAAGCACCACCAATGCTTCCACAACCACCAAGAGATAATTATCAACCCCAACCTGAAATTCCTCAACCCCCACCACAACAACAACCCCCTCAACAATGGGCTCCACAAGATTATCAACCACAACCTCAAGCCCCTCAACAACAAGCTCCAATTGAAGTTCCAATGATGCCATTGGTACCAGCAAATGAATATCAACCACAACCTGAACTTCCAGCACCACAACAACAACCACCCCAACAATCATGGGCTCCACAAGATTATCAACCACAAGCACCTGTTCTTCCCCAACAACAAGCTCCAATTGAAGTACCAATGCTTCCACAATCACCAAATGATTATCAACCACAACCCCATGCTCCTCTTGCTCCACAACCACAACAACAAGCACCAATTATTGAAGCTCCAATGCCAATGCCACAAGCACCACAATATGGTCAAGATCAATTCGTTCATCAACCAGCTCCACAACAACAAGCACCAGTTGTTCCATGGCCTGCACCAGCACCTGAACAAAGCAGTTATGCACCACAACATGAAACTGCTCCTGCACCAATCCCACAACAACAAGCACCACAAATGCCACAAGCTCCAAGCAATTATGAACAACCTGCACCTCAACCCCTACCCCAAATTGAAATTCCACAACAACAACCCCCACAACAAACTTATCAACCCCAACAACCACAACAAGCTCCACCAATGCCATTTGAACCAATCCCAATTGTTCCACAATTCCCAGCAGGCAATTATCAACAACCCCAACAAGCTCCACCAATGCTTCCACAACCCCCTCAACAGACTTATCAACCACAACCTCAAGCCCCTCAACAACAACAACCCCAACAATCATGGGCTCCACAACCTCAATATCAATAGAGAGAGAAAACCAGCCATCTCAAAGGAGGTTGAAAATGTTGAAATTATTGTAATTCTTTGATTATATTGTGTTTTAATTTTTCTATCTATTTTTTATGCAAATTTAAATAAATTTTTTAATTGAAAAATTGTTTTTAGTGAATTAACATTTTTAGATAGCAAAATATTAAAGTAAAAATTTACACTTTTTCGATCGTTTACAGTTCTCTAATTTTCATACCCCAAAAAATGTCACTGCTGTAAGCATCAAAAACATCTTCACTTCTATTTCCGGATAATTCCCCAAAGGATATCCGCCTCCTTGACTTCCCTTTAAAAATGTTTCAAATAATTTGATTCTTTTATTTTCCTTTATATCTTTTTCATATCAAAATAAAGATTTCTCTCCTTCTTTTTTGGGTCGTTTATTTTGACGTAATGACGTCAATTGACTTGACTTGAAATGATAGGGTGTAAATCCTTGACACTTTTCTTCTCCCTCTTTGCTTTTTTTTCTTCCACCCTCGCCACCCGTTCTCACTTACGTTTCTCTTGCTCTTTTTTTTGCTGACTTGCTTGCTTCTGCAACAATGCTCTTTATCCTTTGACTTTTATTTATAGCCTTTTTCAAACGTGTGGGCTATTTTTAAAAGAAGGATTTTTCTGAAACATACATGTTCGAACACTTTAAACTAAAGACTTATAAAAGCTTTTAACACTTTTTGTCTTTTGTGGATTAGATATTAGTTGGATTTTTGGTTACTGTTGAAACTTACAAGATGTTCTGAGATACTGAAACTTCTTTTAGCGTTTGAAAAAAAATCTTCTTAAAAATTTTATTTAGAAAATATTACTGTGTATTCAAACTGTTCGTAAGCTTTCTTTATTACTACACTATTCCATAACACATATGTTTTCACACAAACATAACTTCATTATCTCATTATCTCATTTTTGTCATTTTATTATATCTGAATATTTGTTTAACCCCAAATGTACAAACATCGTTTGATATAAAAATTCATGTATTATCTTATGTTACTTCTAGAAAACACACATTTTTTACATTTTTACCCTCCCTTGTTTTACGTCAAAGATAACTCATAAATTATTTTTGATTGCTTTTTCTTCTCCGATTTTTATAGATAGAAAAATGATGCTTCTGAAAAAGTAATGTTTCCATTAAAAATTATCATGTTTTTATTGATGGCATTATTTGTTTATTTTTTGAACAATGGGATAAAACATCTTTGAAAAATGAGAAGAATGTAAAGTCCAGACCATATTAAATTTTATTTTTTGATGTTGTTTTAAAATTCATAAAATCAACACATGTTTGGGAAAATATTATAATAGTAGTGGTAAAAGAGAGAGGTATGCGATATTGATATTAGTAATAATAGATGTGTTTTTTATGGATCAGAAATTGAAGCTGAATTTAAAATTATTTTTAAAACATTGGTAAAAGATAAAAGTTGCTTTTCAAGAGTTAACTTCTAAAAATTTTTTACGACAGAATTCGTTCTGTTAGCCCTTGAAACAATAATAAAAAAGTTCACATTTGTTTTCACTTATAGCTACAGTTCGGTGTTGGTAAATCAGCGGCAATGTATTATAGCAACTTATCATTGTCTTTTTTGATCATGTGAAAAGTACTTCAGCTCTTAATTATACTTAGTAATAACTTGTAGTTATTCTCGTTGTTTATCAAATAAATAATTTGCGTCTTCCTGTCATTAAAAAAGTAAAAAGTTTTAACGAAAAATTTGCCACACCTTACTTAATTGAAAGTGTCTTAGTTGTCATGACATTGATGTTATACCCTTCTTTTTGCGCCTTCAATTTTAAATTATACCTTTTTAATTTTTTCTGACGTATTTATTTGTAGCAGGTACAATTAATTGCCAATTTAAACACACTTTTTTGTTTTAAAAGATGTGTATTAATTTTGGTAAAATATAGAAATGATTTATTTTAAACGAAATTGTCAAAATTGTTTAATAGGTGAATATTACAGTTCTCTTTGTAATCAAAAGCGGTAATCCTTTACTGTTTAATTTTATTTTTGAAAGGGTTAAAAAAATTTTACGTCGAATGCATGCATTTGTTTTGCAAACTCTTTGATTTTTCTTTTGTTTGATATATAACAGTTTTTGTTATCAGATAATGTACAATTGTGTACTGTTCTTTTTTTCATTTGACAATAGTTGATTGATATCATACCATGATATCCTCTCCATTCTTTTCATAGTGTTTAAAAGGCGTCCATTTTTACAACATTGATAGATACTTTTGTCACAAACAATAAAACCAACAAGTTTTTTGTTTTGCGCTAAAATCTTTTCCTGCAAAAAAATTTTTTTTCTGTTTTCTGTTGTCATCTTTTTTTCTCTTTCCTTTTTTCCTTTTTTTGATAATCAAATCGGTTTAAAAAACGTGAACAACAGAAGAGAGCGGAAAGAAAGGAGAGGGGGTTTACAACGAACAACAACAATCTACAAGGGCTTGACATTTCTTCTTTTTTCTTTTTCTTCTGATTTTTTTCCGCTTTCTTATTTTTAAATGTTTTTATTTTTTTTATATTCTATTAATTCTTGGCTTTTTGACAAGTCAAAAAAAGAAGAACATTTTTGACGAATGTCGCATGTGAAAAGAGATGAAATAAAACCAATTTTTTTGTTTGTGTGACTCACAAATTTTGAGGGTAGCATTTTTGGTTTTTATGGGTTCTTCGATGCTCTTAGAGTGGATGAGTTCAAACGGTAGAGATGTGGCTTATATTTATTTACAGTTGCAAAATTGTTCTTTCAACGTCAAAAGTTTAATTTTTCCGCCGTTTTTAATTACTTACAATTATTTATTGTCCTTTACAAAAACACCCAAATAATACTTTGATTAAATCAAAAATTTATTTTGTGTAAACTTTTTTTCTCTTTTCTCATGTCCTTGAAAACAAACCTTCTCTACTGCTACCCTTTCACCTTTTCCTTCTTCCTTCTATTGTGGTCTTAGATTTTGATCGAAAATAAATTTGTTTCAAAAAGTTTTTTTTATTCAATTTTTAATGTGGTGGTTGCTGAAGCGTAAAGGCAAAATTGATCGGAAGAGGGGACAAAAGGAAGGCTCGATTAAAAAAGGTATATTTCGGAAACAGAGAGAAAAGAATGTGTTTCACCTTTATTTTTTAATAAAATTTGATTGTTTCAAATAAAGTTTCGATGTTTTGTCTTTCTTTTACAAAGTTTTCTGTTTCTTTGAAAATGTTTTTCTCTATTTTTTGAGTCACTTTTTTTCTTGTTGCTTTGTTTCATCAATGACGAATCAGCCATTTCTTTTTGTGTGTGCTTGAAATTTCAAATACTGCGCTTAATAATTGTGTATGATATTTTTGGGTGGTATTTTTTGATTTTTAAAAAGTTATTTCCTATAAAGTTGTTTAACGTCAATTGAAAAAGGTTTTGACGCAAATGCATGAATTTTAAGATTTCCGTGTTATAACATAAATCATCATAGTTTTAAAAGCTCTATGTGAATTGCTGGTATTACAATAAGAAAAAAGGGCAATCAAAGAAAATCTTTCTTTGATCTTCACCTATTTTCCCCTTTTTTATTTCTTTTTCCCAATGTTTACATATTTGTTTTTCACAATTGTCCAAGAAAAAATAAGAAGGAAATATTTGCGGTTGCTTTTCTTGCTTTGTTCTTCCAACCAACACCCCCAAAAAATACTTGAATATACGTTTTTTAAAGAAAAAAAATTCTAATAAAATTTTAACAATTTTTTTTGAAAACGAAATGTCTTTTTTTTGATGTTCCACATTTTCGCCCATCATTATTGTTTGCCTTTTTTGGGTTTCATTTTTTAATCAATACCCTTCAAAAATTATTTGTCAAAATTTTACTTTTCTTATTATGGTGCCTTGGAAAAAACAAAAGAAGCTCCAAAAAATGCGTGCCAGAATTAATCAAAGTTTCTATCTCCGCAAAATTTAAGTATCTTTTTTGTTCCAAAAATGACTTTAAACGTTTCTTATTTTTTGCATTGTTTTTTTGTTGTTTTTTTAAAAGTTTTTTTAAAAAGGCTCTTTATTTTCTAGCACATTTTTCAAGTACACTCTTTTTTTATATCATCAAAGAGAAGAAAAAAGAAACCACTTGAAAAAAACAGCAGCAGCAAAAAAAGAAGTATCATTTCAACGTTTTTTTTGTGTCATTGATAGAAGGAAGTGTCACTGCTGATTTCAATTGTTGGTATTGGTGGGGGCAGTAGTAGCAAAGTTCAACTCTTATTTTTTATTTCACTTTTATTTTATTGTAATTAATTAAATATGGGTTCATGTCTTTCAAAAAAGAATAAAAGAAATGACAAACATGAGGTATGTTAACTGTTTTTAGATGCTTGTTAAAAAGCCACTGTTAAAAGTTTTGTCTCTCAATGACTTTTTATTTTTGTTGGTGAAACTTTAATTGTAACAGAATTCCTAAACAGCATGGATAAACAAATATATATCCCATAAATTGGAATACCTACATAGGGATTTTCAAAACCCACTTTAAGCCTCCCCTACCAAATCGAAAAAAAAAACTTTTTTCAGGTCGCTGAAGTCGGTGAAATTCGAGAAGATGATCTTCGAGGAATTTTTCGAGAATTTGATTTAAATGGTGATGGATTTATTCAAAAAGATGAGCTTAAAGCTGTAATGATTAAAATGGGCCAATCTCCTACAGATGAAGAGTTGAATGCTATGTTTAATGCAGCTGATAAAGATCAAGATGGAAATATCGATTTTCAAGGTTTGCATTTTTCTATCATCATCAGTTCCTTGTTGAGATAATTTTGGAAATAAGCATGTGAGAAAAAAATAGAAGGTTTTATTCATGCTTAAATTTTTTATCAAAAATTTTGTTTACTTTTTAGCTTTTTAAAAAATATCGGATTATGTTTTTTTAAGTATGTTTCAAGAGAAAAAAGTGTTTTGGAGTGTAGACTCAGAAATAGCACTTTTTGGGGAGGTTATTTTTGTGAATGGTGAAAACTTGCAAAGAAAAGCTAAAAAACAAAAAAGTGATGTATGCAAAAACTACTTCGTGATTACATCATCATTATGCAAATTTTTTGAAAGGGAAAAAAGCTGTTTTGTTACCCCTCTACCTCTATTAACAATTAAATACTCTTTTTAGAATTCCTAACAATTGCTCAAGCAAATCCTCTATCGCTATCTTTAAAAGCCGTATTTGAAGAATTAGATGTAGATGGTGATGGACATATTACTCGTTCAGAACTTCGAACAGCTTTTCAAAGAATGGGCCATCATTTATCTGATCAAGAGATTAAAGCAATATATAAGCATGTTGATGTAAATCAAGATGGAAAAATCAATTTTCAAGGTTTGTTTTTTCTTCTACGTTATTTGTTATTCTTAGCTTTGATGTGTATACAAAGGCTGCCAAAATGTCATTCAATTTGATTGAGCTTTATGTTTGAATTAAGTGGATACGCTAAACAAAAAGCCACAACCAGTGTAGCAATGACGAAGATAAAATAAAGAAAAGCCGCTTTGATATTTTTAACAACAAAAAGCTATTAACAGATTTGAAAAAAATTATTGCAGCATTGAATGACGTCAAAGACTTTGATAGAAAAAAGATCAATGTTGTGTTTTCTTTGATTTAAAAAAAAGAAAGCGTTTTTGCAACAACAATAGACCAGGAAACAAAAAGTTAAAAGCTTAGATTAAAAATAGAAGATTTAATGACTATCATTTAAAATCAAAGAAAGAGGGAGGTAATAAAACTAGCACTTAAGTGAGAAAAGAAGGGTAATGAGAAAATGTTGCATTGCAATCTAACAATTATTTCACAGTTTTTGAATCTTCGTGGCTAACAATCATGACTTTAAAAGCTTTTTGCAGTACCCATAAAAAGCAGTACAGTAAAAATTTGACAAATAATTTTTGAGAAGGGTAATATTGATTAAAAAATGAAACCCAAAAAAGGCAAACAATAACGATGGGCGAAAATGTGGAACATCAAAAAAAAGACATTTCGTTTTCAAAAAAATTGTTGAAATTTTATTCGAATTTTTTTTCTTTAAAAAACGTATATTCAAGTATTTTTTTGGGGGTGCTGGTTGGTGGTAGAACAAAAGCAACCGCAAATATTGCATTCTTTTTTTCTTGGACAATTGTGAAAAAAAATAATTTGGTTTACGTAGATCATGTTAATCAAAATCGTCTCACACAATAAAGCCTAAACTGAAAATGTACATGAATAAATTTTAACTTCTTTTCAGAATTCTGCCAAATGATGACACGAAAGAAAGCATAATTATTATTACATCACTTTTATCCATTCAAATATTTTCCCGAGTGTGCTTCATCTTCTCTTCTTCCATTTATTATCTTGCCTTGCCTTTATTCTTTTTTAAATCAAAAAAACAAATATGCATCAAACTTTTTATTAAAACATCGTCCCTCAATTCAAATCCAATTCAAATCATTCATTCCCATTTCACTTATTTTCAACCATCCTATTACGTGCTAAAATATTTTATGTTAATAAAAAAAAAGCTTAAAAACCCGAAAAGATATAACATTTTTCTCTTGATTGTTTTACTTAATTGTTTGTTTTTCTTTACGGTTTTCCTAATTTAAATATGTCCACAAAAAATCAATAAAAAATGATATAGACTTGTTACAAGAAAAATGATATGAGCTCAATAATAATTCAGTTTTTCTCTTGCAGATGGTAGAGAAAGGGCACAGAAAATCACAATAATTTCAATTTTTTACCAGTTTTTTTATATTTGATTATAAGAAATAATGATAAAATCACTGAAGAAAAAAATAATAAATTTTGTGATGCCACCATCACAATCCAAACGTGATAATTTTCTACAAACATATCGTTCTCATCAATTATTTTCATTACCTGATTCTATCTTATATTATATCAACAAGAAACCATCATCTGCGAAAGGATATCGAAAAATAGTTCAAAGCTGCAAGTACTTTTTCATCAAAAATCCAATTATTGTTATTGATCAGTTATTTTTATTGAATGGTGCTTGTTCAGTTGATTTGGGCAATCATAAATTTACTTCTTTTAAAAATACTAAAAGTCAATTATGGGTTGCAGATATGTTTGGTGTTGGTACTAATTGGTGCACAAAAGACGAAATTCCCAAGTTTTATCGAATTGATGCTAAAACTATCGATTTTTCTAATAATATTATTATTTTTAATTTCGTGGTATTTCTTTTGTCTAATGTTGAAGAAATAACTTTGTCGTGGCAAGCTATTAAGAATGATTTAATTAATACATTACAAAAGTATCACAATAGATATACTGAAGATATGTAAGTTAAATTTAAACATTCAAACATCAATATCTAGAGATAATTTTTAGCTCTGTTAATTCTCCAATATCAGTTGTCGCAACAAATACCGTCAAACAACTTTTGGAGCTTTCAAATTTTTCAAATATCAAAATATTCCGTATAAAATTTATTTATGATACATTTGACATTGAAGAATTTATTACACATATTGTTAAGGTAATATTTTTTAATAATAATTATTTTCGTAACTATTTAATTTTTCAGAAAAATAAACAAATAAAATTCTCTCTTCATTTTTCTTGTACTATTTCTCGAACCTATAAGAATCGGCTTGAAGCAATTATTGATGAAGTTCTTGCACCAAATAATCGTGATTATAAACCACCAATGATTGAATTTTATGGACAAAATAAAGAAAAACTTTTTACAATGCAATCACTTTTTGATCAATGTTAAAAACTGTTTTGTTTTTTCAAATATCCATTTCTTTCTCTGCCATAAAAAGAGATAAACATCGGAAAATCACGATTCATCTCTTTCCCTTTGCTCATGCTGCAGTTTTCCGTTTGGACTTTTTTCTAGTGTTGGTTATATTTAATTATAAATGTTGAGATCAATAATGAATTATTTTATTCCACAACAAAAAACAAGATTTCTTGAATCATATTACCCTTATCAACAATGGCAATTTCCGACTTATCTGATTAAGTATATAACAATGCGACCATCAAATTCAAAATGTTATCAAAAATTAGCTCAAACGTGCAAATATTTTTTCATCAAAAATCCCATAATTGTTGTCGAAAGATTATGCATTATGGAAAAAATTCATTTTGCATGTGTATTAATTAATACGCCATATATTTCTTTGCCACATGGTATAGAAACTAAATTTTGGGTTACAAAAGAGTTTCGCATTTCTGGTAATAAAGCAGCTGAAAATTATTTTATTCCCAATTTTTATCGAATTGATGCTAAAAGAGTTGAATTTAATAGCTCAATTATACCATTTAATTTATTTGTGTTTCTACTGCCACATGTTGAAGTCTTAATTTTATCATGTGAAGCTGTGAAGGATATCACAACTGATACAAATTTTTTGTTGCAAAAATATACAAAAGAATTTATTAGCTCAAATGCAATTTCACTGTAAGCTAGCTAAGTATAAGAGCTTAAACAATTTTATTTCGTGGTACTTTTTAGTTCTGAAATCTATCCCATATCAGATGTCACACCAAATTCAATTAAAGAACTTTTGGAGCTCCCATGTTATTCAAAAATAAAAACATTTCGATTAACTGACATCCCTGACACATTTGATATTAAAATATTTTTCACTGATATTATTAAGGTAACAGTTATTTTTGATTGATAATTAAGTTCAATATGTATAATTTTTAGAAAAACAAACTCACAAAATTTGGTCTTACTTTTTGTGATTCAATTTCTGAAGAGTACAAAGCTCTTATTGAACCAATAATTGATGAAATTCTTGCAACAGGAAATCGCAGTTACAAGGTGCCTTATTTCAATTATCCTGGAATAAATAATGAAAAATATTGGAAAATGCATTCACTTTTTTGTTGCAGTTAAAAAATGTAATATTTTGTTGTTGATCGTTTATATTTACGTAAAATATTGTTATATCATTTCTTGACTTGCTTTTGATGAAAAATAAAATACAATAATGTTGAAAATTCATTCATCAGATCAAATATAGTTAAAAGGCCTTCATTTGTGTAAAATAGCAAAAATCAAGTGACCTTATGTTCTCAAAAAACTTTCATCCATTTTTTTCTCTGCCATGAAAAGAGATCATATCAAAAAATCCCGATTTGTCTGTTGTCCGTTGCCCGTACTGCTGTTCTCCAGTTGGCCTTTTTTTTGTTCTAGTCTTGGTTATATTTAATAGTAAAAGAAATGTTAAAATCAATAATAAGCTATTTTAATCCACCACAAAAAACAAAACGTAAAATATTCCTCGAATCCTATTTTCCCTACCAACAATCACCATTTCCTACTTATCTGATTAATTATATCACTATACATCTCTCAAATTCGAAAGGCTATCAAAAATTAGTCCAAACGTGTAAATATTTTTTCATCAGAAACCCAATAATCGTTGTTGAAGGATTAAGTATTACGGGAAAGCTTTCTTCAGCATGCTTAACAATTTATTCTTCATCTTTTTATTTGACAAATCAAATTGAAACTAAATTTTGGGTTACAAAAGTGTTTCGAATTTCGGGTAACGAGACAGCTGAAAATTATTTTATCCCCAATTTTTATCGAATTGATGCAAAAACTGCAGAATTCAAAAGCACGGTTATTCCTTTTAATTTATTTATACTAGTGGATCGGGGGATATCAATGAGATCACACAAAAAATTTGCATACTCATTTACTAATAGATCGTTTAAACTGCTTGCATAGATCGGGTCGAAAAAGCAAAAGATCGGGACAAAAATGGCGAGGATCGGATACCATATGATCAAAATACGTAAATGCGGTCGACCTCTAGATAAGTTCGGGATCGGATCATGTCATCGAGAAGGGCTAGATCTTGTGTTCGGGAAAAGTATCGGGATCGGGATTAGATCCGGTTGATTATGTGATCAGGATAGGATCGGGTAGATTATGTGATCGGGATCGGGTAGATCGTGTGATCGGGATAGGATCGGGATCGGATAGATCATATGGTGAGGATCAGGATCGGGTATTTAATTGGGCAATAGATGAGATATAGATCGGTGAAAAGATCATAAAGATCGGGTGAAATCTCGCAAGTATTGAGAACAGCTTGAAAAAAGCGACAGGGGGATGGTAGAGAAGATAGGATGGTGCCCGAAGGGCACCATCCTATCTACCATCACCAAAGGCGAAGATCGGGTCTAAATCGAAAAAATGATATCGGAAGCGATGATTTCCGGAACAGATCTGGATCGGGATAAGGATCGGGATCAGGAACTGGATCAGGATAAGGATCGGGATAAGGAACTGGATCGGGATAAGGATCGGGATCGGGATAAGGATCGGGATCGAATTCCCCATGAAATTTGGGAAAAGATGACAACTATATCGAAAAATGTTTTTGGCCTTCTGAAACCGAGGGATTCTGAAGTCCGGGGATTCTGAAACCTCGAAATTCGAACTTCCCGTAGTCGATTACCCTATAATAGCCATCGAAATCATGCAAAACGAAGAAAAACTATTTCGGCCTTCTGAATCCGAGGATTCTGAATCCGCCTGAATCCCAAAACCATGATCATCAGCTTCCCCGTGATCGATAACCTATATATGCACTTTAGATCATGTCGATAGCTCTTATAGCGGCCGCGCTACACCTGCTTAAAGTTTCAAGAATCCAAACTTCAGAAGGCCATAACTCATGCCCCAGAAGGCCGTTTGCAAAAATTTTTACAGATTCGGAATCAGCTCGAAAAACTGAGTCGAATAATATATAGTATAGAAAAAAATATTTTTGACATCTGAAACTTGGATTCTGGAGGCTTCAGAATCCGAGATACCAAAAAAATTTTATTACCATTAGAATCAGCATAAAATTCTGAACAAAAATGTCTGAAAAAAAGAAAAAAAATTTTTTTTACTAAAATCAACTTTTTTGACGTACTCCCCCCTGTGGATGAAAAAATGCAAATTTTCGGTCAACTATCCTGGGGCCGGTGCACTGCACCAAGGTCCCAAACTCGACAGATCCTCCTCATATATGGTGAAGTACTGCAGTTAAGCTTTTGGAAGCGATCCGATTAGTAGTTTTTTCTGTACAGATACCTGCGCGTTGTTTTTTTGTATAAATAGAACTAGTGGATCGGGTGTAATAATATGTTACAGTAATAACTTATAAAAATTATTTAAATAAAAATATTTTAAATTTTATGGTAAGCTTTTTACATTTGTACAATAAGTTAAGTATAACAATAAATTAACAAATAATTTAACAATAAATAAATAATATACATTTGTACTTTAAGTTAAGTATATCAAAAAAAATACAGTAACAGTGATTACAAAGGAGGTTGTTGTTGTGGTGGTGACATTTGTTGCTGGTTCTGTTGAACTCGTTGTTGTTGTTGTTGTTGTGAAGGAGATGGTTGATGTTGTTGATTATCTAAAGGATGTATGTGATTAGTGTTAGTCAAAAATCTGTTAAAACAACGTTGAGAATCATTTCGAAATTGTTCCCATTCAGCTTTAAGTTTTGGAAGCAATGACTGAACTTGTTGTAGTAGTTGGGCCTGTTCTTCTGCAGTAATGGGTTGTTGTTGACGTTGTTCAATATCTGCAATTAGAGCGTTTGCTTGTTCTAAAGCAGATTGTTGTGGAGATGGTATTTGTTGCAGTTGCTGATGTTGTTGTGGGTGTGATGAAGTTGATTGTACTGGTGATTGTTGGTCATGTATGTTCTGAAGAATCTGTGGTTGATGATCTAAAAAATGTATGTGATTAGTGTTAGTCAAAAAATGTATCAAACAAAACCTGATGATGATTCATTACTACCATGTCTTCGTGAAATTTCATCAAAGAGTACACGTAGATGAAAACTATCACGTTGGGTAAGACCCGTTGTTGACATCTTTTCTGTCAGAGCTGTTAGTCTTCTATCAATTGATTCGAGTGATAATTCTCTTGCTAGACGTTGTACAGCTACAACGATGGCAGATTGTGAAATGTGTTGTTGAAGTTGTGCCAATGCAGGAGAAAAATGTGATGGTAAAGCCGAAAAGGGAGCAGGAACAACCACATCCAGTTGTGAAGGCAGAGGTGAAAATGGTGCACTTGGATGATTTTGTGGCTGTTGCTGAAGTAGATGTGGAAGTTGTTGTTGAGGAGGCATTTGTTGTTGTTGCGGTTGCTGTTGTTGCTTTTGAGTTATTGTTGATTGCTGTAAGAGGGATGCGTCGTCATCAGGTGGTAAAGGTGATGATGGAGCAGGTATAAACTCCTCAAATTGTGATGGTAAAGGTGAAAGCGGTGGTGATGGATTTAGGAGCTGGGAATATTCTTCCCAAGACATATCATATGGACGAATTGGTGGTTTGGGTAGTGGTTGTTGTTGTTGACTTGTTGTATTTTGTAGAGGTTGATCTTGGTATTGTTGTTGAGGTTGTTGCTCATTTGTTGTGCACACTTGATGTAGGATTTGGCTTAAAACTGCCTGAACATCTGCTTGTTCTTGTTGTGATGACGAAAGCTGTTGTTCATTTGTTGTTGTGCACACTTGACGTAGGATTTGGCTTAAAACTGCCTGAACATCTGCTGATTGTTGTTGTGATGACGAAAGTTGTTGTTCATTTGTTGTGCATACTTGACGTAGGATTTGGCTTAAAACTGCCTGAACATCTGCTAGTTCTTGTTGTGATGGTGATACATATTCTTGTTGAGGTGATGATGACTGTGGATCTTGTTGTGGAGGAGTTGGTGGAGTTACTGTTAAATGTTTCACTTGTTTCAATACTTGTTGAAATACAATGTTAGTAGCATGAGCATGTCGACCACCGGCTTCATCAATACCAATATCATCAGGTCCAATAAATACTCTGATATCTTCTCGTTTCCTTACTCTGCTCAAAGCAACATAAAGCTGACCATGAGCAAAGCATTGATGTTCCAAGATGACTCCAACTTTTACCAAAGTTTGGCCTTGACCTTTATTAATTGTCATAGCAAAGGCAGGGCGAAGAGGCATTTGGAATCTGGAAAATGCAGGCCAATCGTCTTGTGGTTCATCATAGGTGTTTGGAAGTGGAAAGATGGATACATGATCATTTTCTGCTTTTCCAGTAATGACCTGGCATTCGATATGACTATCATGAAGTCGGGTAACAACCATTCTTGTTCCATTGCAGAGTCCAGATTCAGTATCAAGATTTCTGGACAACATAACTACTGTACCAACTTTGAGTGTCAATGCATGAGGTGGGATGGTAGGATGTTCGAAGCCGTTTAAATCTTCGGAATCATATTGTTGACGAACAATTTCATCACCAGGATATGATGCTTTTGGAAGTGTATCAACTGATTTATAAGTCATTGACTTTCCACCAAGCTTAGAATTGAGGAGATCATTGAGATCAGCTGCTTTTTCATCATGCACGGGGAGTTTTGCAGAAACGTCATAATTCAAGTCACGAACTTTTTCATTCAATGGTGTCAACAATGCTACATCCTTAACGTAGTTAACATAAGCATCCCAACCATAGGTAAAGATTTCATCAGGATAAACGAAATCAATTGTTTCTTTCTCTTTGTATAAAACGATATCAGGTGGAAGTTGAATTTTATCTGGACCAAATGATGAGTAATTTAATCCATTTCCAACTTCAAGCAAAAATTGTGCATATTCTGGATCATGTTTTGCACGAACATTTTCCGTCAAGGTATGCATTTTGAATTGACTTGTAAAAGTTTCTGAGCATAGAATTGAAGCATCGTATGCAGCAAGTGGTAATTCATGCTTCATGACTGGTAAAAGTTGTTTGAAGTCGCCGCCCAAGATGACAGTTTTGTTGCCAAATTTATTAAAATGCAAAGGTGTACCACAAAGTTGTTGAATTAGGGCTTCAATTCTTTCCAAGACGGATTTATGTTGCATTGGTGCTTCATCCATAATGATGCAATCTGCTTCACGAATAATCTTAGCAAGAGGATGTGTGGCTTCAATTCTTGCAGGTTCAAGCACATCAAGAGGGATTCGAAATGCTGAATGAGCAGTCTTACCCCCATCAAGTAAGATTGCCGCAATGCCAGTTGATGCACAAACCAAAATTTTGTATCGATGTTCACGTAAAATCCGGATCAAAGTGTTGAATACATATGTCTTTCCAGTGCCACCATCTGCTTGTAAGAAAAATAATCTATTACGTGATGGATCCCGAATATTATCAAATGAATGAAGTACTGTATCAGTAAATGATTTTTGAAGAAAGTTGAGTGATGCATATCTTTCATTTCCATCAGTTTCGAAATTTGAAAATGTATCATATAGAGCATTAACAATATCGTCATCAGATACTTTAGGCATGCCATAATCTTGCATAATTTTCTTATGATTGCAAAGAATTGCTGCAACATGAGCTAATGCTCGTCGTTCTTTTTCAGCTTTTGAAAGTTTTGTTCCAGTATCAAGAAAATGTTCTTTGAAAGCATCCCAAAGCCGTCTTGGATTTTCTGGTTGATTGTAGAGAAGTAGAAGAGCATATGTTTGACGACACTTTCGAGGCATAGCATAAGTGACGACTTCTTTCATGATTCGATGACAAATTTCATCATCAATGTATAGACCTCGAACAACTGCAGCTTGACGAAATGTTGTATAAGTTTGACCATCCCATTTCTTGAGATCGTCAAAACAGGTTGGTCCTTGAGTAATTTTTAATAATTCCCTTAGACAAAAAAGTTCAACGTTTGAAGGATAAACAGATTGAAGTCTTCCGATAGTATTTGTTTTTTCTCTAATCCGTCGAATCCATTTTTTGCTTCGAAGACTGTACCAATAATGTTCAACAACTTGAAAGTAAAACAAATTCTCTGCTCTTGTTTCATCCAAGTGATCAATTTCTTCATCATCTTTTTTTCTTCAGCCACTAATTTGAAAAACGCGGTTAACATTGATACTGCTTTTTGGAATTCTGAATCCGGATCATATTTTGTTTTCTTTAAAATTTTCTTTGCTGTGTCTTCTGCTTTGAAGCAAGTTGAATGTTCATCAGGAAGATGAACTGGTAATTCAGTTACGACATGGCTTTGCTTTGTGATGAACATTCCAAGCATACGTTCCATTGCTTCTGCAGCACCAATAATACGGAGACATCGAAATTGATGAATTTCATCATAATCAAAAACTTCTATTTCATTTCCGCTGGCATCACGCTGAACTTCTCCTGGAACAGTTGGCTGACCAAGTTTAACTCGTTCTCGAACAGAAATAAAAGCTTTATCATGGCCTTTGTGGAGGTATTTGTGAAGATATTTCAAGGCTTTGACACCACCACAGTGCTCTACGTTAATGTGACAATTATATTTGAGAAGGAGGTACCGATTGTGAGGTACAACCCATTGATTATTGACTTCAACAACTTTTCTTGTATTTTTTCTAATTTTTACAATTCTTCCATCAGCTCGACGACGAATTTTTGCATAACCATCAGTCTTCAATTCTGTATTTTGGCAATTTTGTTTTGGAAAACCTTTTCCACAAAGGCCGTTTCTTTTGCCCTTCCCACAGCTTACAACGCAGCGGGAAGGGTCGTGAATCATGTACTTGAGGACATATTCACGATATCTATTCTTTTCAGCGAAGTAAGGATCCATTAGATCAGGTTCTTCAGGAATTTCAGCACAAATAGTATCATCAATTTGTTCAGGAGTTTTAAATTTGTATCCATTTTCCATGGTAAGTAAACAGTGAAGATGTGGCATACCACGCTTTTGGTGCTCCAAAGCGATTTTGAATGCTTTGACTTTGCCGAGAACACCACGACGTTTGCCAACAATATCGTTTAAAAATTCTTTTGCTTTCAAGTTAAATACTCTACAGACCAAATCAGGTCTGTCAATCCAAGTTTCTCCAGGCCTTAGATTTTCTTGAATTTCAGGCCAGTAAGGATTGCCTGTAAAAGTGACAAAAAGGTCATCTTTTCCACATTTTTGATTGATTGCAATTCCATTTTTAAACTTGTGGTGCATATATCGTGTTCCACTACGATATGTTCTTGGCATCAAACGAATCTTTCCAAGTTGTTTACCACGAAGCTGTGGATCTTTTTCCATTTCACGTTCGATGTATTCACGTAATTGCTTATTATTACCATATCTCCATGGATTATCATCTGCAACTTTTTGTAGATATGTTGTTCGTCGTTGATCAACAGAAATCCAAGAATTTGTTAAATACTTCTGGAAAAGTTCTCGCATGCTGGTAACAGGATTATAGATGTTCTTCTGCTCTGATGTTCGATCATACATTTGTGAGATTTTGTGTTGTAGAAATGATACATTCTTCCTTTTTCTTTCTGTTACATCTTCGTCTGAATCTGCGTCCAAGATATCTTCTTCAAAATCCTTATCATCTGGCTGACCAGCAACAGAAGCATCTGCCGTATTGTCATCATCGTCACTGTCAATAGCAGCTTTTGGTTTTTCTGCGTCATCTTCATCTTCTTCTTCAATATCGTCCAAATGATTAAGCTTTCGAATGTGAGGAGTCCATCCTTCTTGACCAAAAATGAAAATAAGAGGATAAGCAGCGCAATCAACTCTGCCGCTGTATGCTGGAACTGTTTGTACACGGTTACTTCCGTCTCTCATATATCCATACCACAATCCATTTGTTTTAGGTGGTTGTCCATCACTTTCAGCTGCATTAAAAATTGAAAAATGCTGATCATTTGTAGCTGGAGCATTAAGTGTACCAGGATGAGCACCACGTGCTCCACGACGTTGTGGATCTTCCCAAATCATGTATAACTTTTTAACTTCTATTCCGTTTTGACGACATTGTTCAGCATAGTTTTCAAGTTGATCCTTCATAGTTTGAAGTTCTTTTGCTAATGGATGATGTTCTCGAAGCATATATTCAATTAAATTAATAACTTCTGAACAATCTGCTTCTCTGCCCTTATATCCCAACTTCTTTAAATCAATAAAACGATTTTGAATTGCTGTATCTGCATGAAGACTGTAAACTTGTGCAAATTGCGCAGGTTCACCATTCTCTGAAACCAAATCCCCAATATTATGCTGGACCTCTCCTTGAAGTTTGAAGACGCCATCATCACGTTTGATTTGAGCACTTGTGGAAACCATTGAATACAATGAATTTAAAGGATTAATATACTTCCAAAATTCTTTGATTTCCATTAGATGTGCCATTCGATGAGGCATTGGAGGATGTTGCATTGGTTGAACAGTTCCATGGGCACAACATTTGGTAGAATCTTCATTTGGAAAAAGAAAAGCTTTGCAGCATTCATGTGGGCACCTATTATTCATCTTTCCTTGATAATCTGCTGGTGGAAAAATTTCAGAACTGTTGCGACCAAGTGGTCTATGCAGTTGATTGAGTGAATTAATTTTCTTTTGCATATCTATCTTTTTTGGTGGTTGTGCAGCGATCCTTTGAGATTTTCGAGTTGGCAATTGTGGAACTGTTTTGGGAATTGGTTTTGCAGCAACTTTTTTAATCAGTGTATTATTTGGAGGAAGAATAGGCTTTTGAGTAAATTGAATACTGCTGGCTAAAAGTCCGGTTCGATTTAATTCATCAGGCCATGTTGGTAAGCCTGCACTCCATTCCCCTCTTTGAAAGCGTTCTTCATTCGTAACCCATAAGCGAAAAAGAATTCTATTAATTCGATCACGTTCTTCTGCAATATCAAGTCTCATATGACGTACTGAATGTCCATATCTAGCGATATCTTCAGCAATGATCATAACATGATAAGCACAACTTGAACCATCATTTTGTTGATTAAAGGAGTGCATTGGCGCTCGAGTAAGCTGAGTTTCTTCATTGATAACAGCAGCAGCAGCTAAAGCTCGAATAATTGCATTGCATTTTTGAAGTTCTTCTTCAGTCATTTGAGTATGAAGTGCTGTCATCATCGGATCAAAGTAAAGAGCTTGATCTCGTAGAACATTGATTGCAAGCAATGTCCAATGATTTCCGCCAACCCATTTGCCATTGACTTTTCTTTTTGCACCAACATTAATGTAAGCAAAGATCATTTCCGGTTGATGTGGAAAAATTCTTAAATATTCAAGAATATTATGATTTTGATTTTCCAGCCAAAAGGTATCCAAAAAAGCAATCCTATCAAAATGATTGAGGTGATGGGGAATGAAGCCTGCCATAAATGCCGAAATCATTTGATCAGATCCCCAAGAATGTCTTGTTAAATTTGGAGCATTTCTCAATTCATTATCACGAAAATTAAGGCCTCGAAAATCAGGTTCATTTGGAAGTGGTGCCTCTTGTGGTCCACGAACATTATCAATATCATCAATATTAATTACACCATCACCATCCACCCATACACCACGATTTCCTTGACGAACATTTGAATCATGAAAATCAACCACTTTTACTGATGCATCACGTCGTGGAGTTGCTCGTTGTGAAAGTTCAACTTCAAAATCAGTTGGAGGTGGTAAAGAATGTGCTGCAACATTTGAATCTTTTGATGTCGAATCAGCTCCTGCAGGAACAAAAATTGGAGCTAGAACATCTTCATCTTCTTGAACAGCTTCAGCAGCTTGTCCTTGTCTTGCCTATAAGTTAACCGTAGACTATTGTGGATGACAACTAAAGAAATCTTAAAGCGGAAACCTAATTTCAAAAACCCTGTTTTTTGTTATTGTTTACTTGGTATTTTTTGTTATTTTTGGTTTATTGTTTAAATCTCATACAAAAAAGGCGAGAAATTTGAATACTTGAACCAACAAAATCATTTCATTATTGAGCCATAATTGAGTTCTTTTCGTTGAAATATGTAAACGATAATTAAAAACTGAGATAGATGTATCAAATCACAAACAGTTATTAATTAAACGTTTAAATATTCTTCTTCTTGAAGGAATATGAAAGCGATAATTAAAAATTGAGATAGATGTATCAAATCACAAACAATTTTAATTAAACGTTTAAATATGCGTCTTCTTGAAGGGCAGCATCTTGAAGGTTTCTTCATCAATTGTGTTTTCCCCAGAACGTTTCAAAAACTGTTTAGATTGTTTATGTTGTTTTTTAAGTTAGTAAATAGCAAAGAAAAGTTAGTAACTTCTTCCCCAACCTCTTTGCCGTTTGTTTGGCTGTTTGTAAGATGTTGTTTTCTAAGCTTAACTGTTCAAAAAGCTGGAGCTTTTGTAGAGTAGCAGAATAACAGGAGCTGAAGGAGATCTCAAACTCATGTAAAATTTTGAATTGCTTGAAAATTTTGTTTTTGTTTTTATTTAAAAAAATATATAATATAAAAGTAATAGAAACAGAAATTAGTAGTGTTATACGAAGCATAAAAGAATTTGTTAAAAGTTAGTTAAAATAAAATTTTAAACTAAAAACCAACCGATCGTGGTCGAAGCGCATTTGCAGGTGTTCGAGGTCGTGTTGGCTGCGTAGAAGACGGCGGTGGATACGGCGATAACTGTTGAATTCTAGCGTCAGATCGTTGAGATTTAATATCTCTTCCTCTTGGTGTTGATGGCACATCTTCTTGTTCCATATTTGCTTCTGCACGTTTGTTCTTTTTTTGCTGACTTCTGTATCGTGCTTTGGTTGCTTGAGATTTTTTTTTCTTTCTTGTCCTAAAAATGAACATTAGATATTTAGATGCTGTTATTTATCAAAAATTCATACGTTTTCGGAGTTTGAGAATCGAACTGAAATTCTGTTAATTCATTAAATCCTTCACGTGTTGCTCGAGCAGCTACTTGTTCATCTTGTTCTATTTCTTCATCACCATTTGCCAAAAAAGGTGATTCTGCGAGCTCTGCTTGTGCTGCCAAATCTTCTTTATCACGGACAACTGCTTCTTCTTTTTTCATAGTTTCATCAGCAACAGGCTGACCATTTCCATAAGGATTAAAAAGCTTTTGCGATGATTTGAATTCTGCAACCTCGGGTTCCATATCTTGATCGTCATCTTTTCCTTGTTGCCGTGGAAGCACAAATGCAGCCGATAAAGCAGAAGGTGGTGGTGTACAAAAAAGATTTCGAAACTGTTTTGTACGCTTTTCACGCTAAAAAAGTATTGTTAGAGAATTTAAAGAATATTTTTGGAAAAGGCTTACAACTTCTGGTGATTTTCTTTCTAAATCACGATTTTCCAATTCAACTGCTCCTGGAGCAATGCCCTGAGCTCTTTCGTAGGCTTCAATATGCTGCTTCAGGGTTGAATCTTCAGCAGCTAGACGTTTTCTGCTTTTCTTTGGAGATTTTTGAGGAGCCCGAATTAAAGCTGGATCAACAGGAATTACACCAGAAGTAGGTGGAAATTGTACGTTATGTAACGCATAAGAAGAAGAGGAAGGTAAAGAAATGTAATGGGATTGATTTTGATTTGAAAAGTTCAAACCGTAATCGTTTCCACCATGATGAACATTTGAAACAACCGGTTGCACATAAACATGTGGTCCATCATTCAAGTTTAAATTTGAATGATTCTGCCCCCCTGGGTTCTGAGAAGAACTCTCTAAACCTTGGGCAGGTACAACCGGTGTTGTACGCATAACGTAAAAAAAATATATGAATAAAAAAGAAAGTTGAGAAAGGATATTCCTGAAAAAAAGGTTCTAAAATAAAAGAAGAAAAAATTAAAAATTGAAGCCGCGAAAAAAATGATTCCAAAATATCAACAGAGAACACCAAAAGAATTGCGAAACAAATGTCGTTGAAAACGTGTCGCGTTTATCGATTGCCCAAAAATAGGAAGCAAATAAAAGGAAGAAAAGAAAAGACACGTAATCAATATGGCACAAAAAGAAAGCAAAAGGAAAAAATGATGACAAAAAATGAGAAAAAAAAGAAAATAAAAAAAGAAAAAATTAATACAGCGCAAAAAGATGGCATAATTGAGACGATCAGAAAAATGAACGACAACAGATAAAATGTTTAAGTCGAATGAACACGTAAGTGTGCTAACATATAATTATACAAAAAGAAAATTAAAAAATAAGAGAAAATTATGATAAGAATAGAGAAAAAAAGAAAATATTTAAAAATATGAACAAAAAAGACAAAAAAAAACGCAACAAAAATCAACAAAATGACATGCGTCTATTACGAACAATCTACAAAGGCAAGCTCCAAATGAACACTAAAAGCAGCAAAAGCAATTTAGCGACTTAAAAAAGAATTTGTCAGATAAGCGACAAAAAAAGGAAAGAAGAGAGCAAATTAAAAAGCAACCAAAAAATCAATATGTCAAAACTGCGTTCAAAAAAATTTACAGAAATAATTTATTTTTAAAAAAGCAGAATAAGAAAAGTTAACCAAAAAAGAAAACGAAAGGTCGGCGCCGGTGGGTGAAGATGGGAGCGCGAGCGAAGCTCGCGCTCCCATCTTCGCAGGCCGCGCCTCCATTACAGTATGACTCGCTTTTTCAGTATGTTAGTAGGACTCCTGAATCCGAGGATTCTGAAGTCGGGGGATTCTGAAACCTTAAAATTTGAACTCACCGTAGTCGATTACCCTATAATAGCCATCAAAATCATGCAAAAGGGTAAAAAAATGTTTCGGCCTTCTGAATCGGAGGATTCTGAATCCGCCAAAATCCCAAAACCATGATCATGAGATTCCCCGTTGTCGATAACCTATAGATGCACTTTAGATAATGTCGATAGCTCTTATAGCAGCCAGGCTACACCGGCTTAAAGGTCTTACACATCCAAACTTCAGAAGGCTGTAACTCATGCCCCAGAAGGCCGTTTGCAAAAATTTTTTCAGATTCGGAATCAGCGTGAAAAACTGAGTCGAATGATATATAGTATAGAAAAAAAAAATTTTTGACATCTGAATCTCGGATTCTGGAGGCTTCAGAATCCCAGATACCGAAAAAATAATAGCATATTCGGATTCCCCAAAAAATTCTGAACAAAAATCACACAAAAAGTGAAAAAAAAATTTTTCATGATTTTTCACTTTTTTTGACGTACTCCCCCCTGTGAATGAAAAAAGTGCACATAGACGGCCCCGTTTTCTGGAGCCGGTGCACGGTGCAATGGTCCCAAACTTTCTAAATCCTCCTCATATATGGTGTAGATGTGCAGGTAAGCTTTTTGGAGCGATCGTGATATTAGTTTTGGCTGTGCAGGGACCTGCGCGTTGTTTTTTTGTATAAATAGACTAGCGGAGCATATAAATTATGAGTTACAGTAATATTTTATAAAACTATTTACATTTGAACAATAAATTAAGTAATATATCAAAAAAATCACAATATAATAAAAATCAATATACATTTGTACTTAAAGTTAAACAAAAAGAATACAAAAGAAAACAATAAATAAATAAAAAATAAGTGATAATAAAGTAGTTAAGCATAAAATTTGTACTGGTCATCATAGCTGCATGGAACTGGTTTGGATCATGGAAGGAATGAATTGTCGAAGATGAGATTGATGGGAGTGAAGAAGAAGAAGGTCTAAACTTTGAATTAGTATTAGTGTTTTTTATTGTGTTATAACTAAACTTACAAAACATTTATTCTTCCCATTGAGATGGTAAAGGTGGAAGAGGAAACGTTACATCATTTCCAGGCAAAGGTGATAGTGGACGGGGAGGTTGTGATGGACCATTATCAAGAAAATCTTGTACAGATTGTTCTTTTCGTCGCAAGCATGGAAGTGCTGGAGGTATTGATGGTTGATGTTGTTGTGGTTCTAAAAACGCATGTGTTTAGTGGTAGTTAGTAAAATAAAAGAAGTAAACAAACGTTGACTAAATTGCTGAAGTTGAGCTGGAGCTGAAGCTGGTAAAAATGAATCAAGAAGTTGATTTACAAATTCGTCGTCATAACATCTTGAATCCGCTGGTTGAGAAAAATGTCGAAGTAGAATTTCTCTTAGTTCTTCTTCTGTAGGTAAGCTTGGTGGTGCAGGTTGTTGTTGAGGTGATAATTGTTGCTGTTGAAGTTGTTGTTGCATGATTTCTAAAAAATGTATGTGATTATTGCTCATCAAAAAACGTGTCAAATTATTACGTTCAACTCGTTGTTTTTGCTGGGTAAATTCTGCCTTTTTTCTTTTCAATATTTCACTCATTAATCCTCTTTGTTTGGTAACATCTTCTCTTGAATTGCCTGGATCAGCCATCCCTTGCTCTAAAGCTGCGAGTTCTCTTTCAAGATCTTCTGTTGATCGATCTTGAAAGTTTGGAGCAGGAGGTGATATTGGCTGTGTAGCTGCAGGTTGCTGTTGAGGCGATCGTTGTTGTGGCTGGTGAAGTTGTGGTTGTGAAGCGGTAAGTTGTTGTTGCTGGGCAGCTAAAAATTTTTTGTGAGTAGTGTTGTTAAAAAAATGGGTCAAACGGTTACGTTGGATTTGTTGCCTATCTGCCGTCTTTCTTCTAAAGTCTTCAGCCATCAGAATATTTTGCTCAAGAATGCCATGTCTTGAACCACCTTCAGCCATTTTTTGCTTAAGTGCAGCAAGTTTTGCATCAATGGATTTCTGTGAAAGATTTCGTGCCGCCTGTTTTAATGCTTCAACGGGTGTAAGTTGTGGAGCTGAAGGGAGTACTGGTGGGGAAGCTGGAGGGATTACTGGATGTGATGTTGGAGGTACTACTAATTGAGATGCCGGCTGAACAACAGGTATAGCTAAAAATATGAGATTAATCGAAGGATAAAAAGAGAAACATTAAACTAACGAAGTGATGTATTTTTGATTAATTCATCTAGTTCAAAAATAACTTCTGGGAATACAACATTGATGGCATGAGGAATTCGGTCAGTTCCACCAATTGCAGTACCCCACATTGTAGGAGGAACGTAGATTTTGATGTCTTCTCGTTTTCGAACTCTTGTGATAGCAACATAGAACTGTCCATGAGAAAAACAGGGAGCATCAAGAATAAGTCCAACTTTAACCAAAGTTTGTCCTTGTGACTTGTTGATGGTCATTGCAAAGGCTTGACGAAGAGGAAGTTGATGTCGAACAAATGATGGGAATTGTTGATCTGGATCTTCATATGTATTCTTGATTGCAAAAATCGGAATATCTTTTCCTGCTGTTTTTCCAGTAATAATTTGACATAGAACATGATCATTGAAAAGGTTTTTGACAACCATTCTTGTACCATTACATAGGCCCATATTGGTATCCAAATTTCTGCTCAACATAACAACACTGCCTACTCTAAGTTTGAGTTGATGTGGCGGGATTCCAGGATCTTCAAAAGCATTCAACGAATCAGAATCATAATGTTGGCGTACGAATTCATCACCAGGATATGCAATCGTTGGAAGGATATTAACTGCTGTGTAGGTTTTTGCAACACCAGGAAGCTTTTTAGTCAAATCAGAGTTTAGTTCATTGACCTTTTCGTTAAGTGGCGAAAGTAATGCATTATCTTTGACGGCATTGATGTAATCGTTCCAGCGCTTCATTTCTTTCGTTTCTTTATTACGTTCAATATATTTGAAAATTTCTTCTGGATAAACAAATTTTGTAACTTCATCTATATCATCATCAGCGATATCTGGTGGAATTTGTACAGAATTTATCATAAATGGAGTACGTCGCTTTCCATTGCCAATATCATTGCACCATGCGGCATATTCTGGATCTTCTTTGGCACGCATATTCTCTTTAAGGGTATAAACATTAAAGTTATCGAGGAAAGTTTTTGAGCACAAAAGAGAAGCTTCAAATGATGCACGAACAGTTTCATGTTTGACGACAGGAAGAAGTTGTTTAAAATCACCTCCAAGAATGATTGTCTTATTTCCAAATTTACGGCAGCCTTGATCAAGATTAGGTGCCATATCTTTGATTAATTCTGCAGCTTTATCCAAAATATCTTTGTGTTGCATAGGTGCTTCATCCCAAATAATGATATCGGCTTGACGAATGAGTTCAGCTCGTCGATTGGTAGCTGATAAAGAGATTGGCTTTGATAAATCCAGTGGAATTCTGAAAGCAGAATGAGCAGTCTGTCCATTATCAAGTAATACAGCTGCAATTCCAGTTGAAGCAACAGATACAACTTTGTAGCCATTTTCAATTAAAATTCTAATAATAGTATTAAAAACAAAAGTCTTGCCGCAGCCGCCACCAGCTTGGAGAAAAAATAATCTCTGTCTTGATGGATCTTTTGGATTATCAAATGAATGAAATACCGCATCAACAAAATATTTTTGAAGTTCGTTTAGCAATGCATAACGGTCATTACCATCTTTGGAAATTCGAGAAAATGTATGATTGATTGCTTCATAAAGTTCTTTTTCAGTTACTTCATACATTCTAGCATGAGCCATACTCATATTATGATGATAAAGGATTGATGCAACATGAGCTAATGCACCACGTTCACGTTCTTCTCGAGTCATTGCAGGTCGACGGCTCCAAAAATGTTCCCGAAATTTATCCCATAGAAGTTTTGGTTTTTCTGGTTGGTGATATAAGAGAATCAAAGCAAAAACACGTCGACACTGCTTTGGCATTGCATAAGAGCACACTTCTTCTAGTAAACGATCGCTACTTGCATCATCAATGAATAATCCGTTGGCAACAGCAGCTTCCCGGAATGTTTCATATGTAGTTGTTACACCATCTCTGGTACATTTCTTTAGATCTTCATAGCATGAGGGGCCAGGAATAAACTTCAATAATTCTCGTAAACAATATCGTTCAATATTGGTTGGCATAACGCTTTGAAGACGACCAATGGTTTTTCGTTTTCTTACACGTCTTTTCCAATATCCCTTTGGTTGCCAGCTATATTCTTGTGGAATTTGATGATAAAAGAGATGGCGAGCTCTAGTTTTATCATTTTGATCAATAGTAGAATCAGCCATTTCATCGCGAACTAATTTCATGCTTGCAGTTAACATTGAAACAGCTTTTGAATCTGGATCTGTTCCATCATTTGTAATTAATCGTTCAATTTTTTCTGCTTCATCTGTTTCTTTGAATGGGACATTATGTTCGGCCGGAAGATGTACTGGAAGGGTAATAACAGTATGGCTTTGTTTAGTGATAAACATATTGAAGGTTCGTTCTACAGCTTCAGCCGCAGAAATAACTCTAACTTTTCGAGTTTGGCGATATTCATTATAATCAACATATTCAATTGGATTACCATGTTCATCAAGCTCTGGTTCAACTTCAATAGCATTACCATTTTCATCAAGTTCAGGTTCTGCATCAGTAACTTGTTCAGCAACCGTAATCCAAGCACAATCTGGACCTTTATGCATATACTTATGAATGTATTTGATGGATTTCGAACCACCACAGTGTTCGATGTTGATGTGACATCCATACTTTAATAATAAAAATCGATTATGGGAAACAACCCATTGATTCGAAATTTCGACAGGAGTTCTTCGATTTCTTTTGATTGTTATAACTCTTCCATCAGCAGGTCGTTTTGGTAGGGCATAGCCATCAGCTTTGATGAAGGTATATTGTCGAGAATCTTTTGCAAATCCTTTTGAACATTTGCCATTCTTTTTGCCTTTTCCACATGCAACTGCACATCTTGAAGGATCATGTATCATCATCTTTAATACTGAATCATAATACCTTCGTTTTGCTAAGTAATGTTTATCATCTTCAGCAACTTCAGGAGCAAGCATGGAACAAATAATGTTGTCAACTTTTTCGACTGTGTTGAGCTTGTATTCAGGTGCAAAGCAGAGGAGGATGTGAAGATGTGGCATCCCCCTCTTTTGGTGTTCGAGGGCAACTTTATATGATACAACCTTGCCAAGAACACCCCGCTTGAAGAGATCTTTCATAAATTCAGCAGCTTTGAGGTTGAATACGCGACATACAAGATCTGGTCTGTCAATCCATTTTTCACCTTCTCTGAGATTTTCTTCAATTTCAGGCCATGTTGGATTTCCTGTAAATGTAACGAATAAGTCGTCTTGACCACAATGAGAAGAAATAGCAATACCATCACGATATTTTTCTTGCATATATGTTTTACCACCACGATATGTTTTCTTTAGAAGTTTAACTTTTCCAAGACGCTTTCCCTTTAATGTAGGATCTCTTTCCATCATTCGTTGTAAAGCATCACGAAGAGTTTGGCATTGATCGTACCGCCATTCATTAGCATCACAAATCCGTTCTTGATATTCCAGTCTTTGTCTATCAATAGCAATCCAATTATGAAGCCACCAACAATGTGAAAGTTGTTTTGATCCGGTAATTGGATTATGATCATCCTTTTCTTTTGCAGTTCTATCAAAACCACGTGCTCGAACAAATTGGTTCATTGATACTTCAGTTTTTCTTTGTTCACCAACTTCTTCATCAGACGAACATGCAATAATATCTTCATCATCATCACCAAGCCGGAGCAATCTTGAAACTTCATCTTGTTGATAATGTTCAATAATTAGTTCTTCTTCTTCAACATCTTGATCAACACCTGGATCAGCAATATTTTCTTGTTGGTCTTCAGCAGCAGGAAGATCACCTTCTTCTTCCTCTTCATCATCAAGTGAATCTTGTTGTTGTTGCGGTTGTTGTACAGGTTTTCCATTTTTCAATTTTGCAATTCCTGGTGCCCAACCTGGATCACCGTAATAAAAGATAAGAGGAAATGCAGCAGGATTAAGATTGCCACTCCAAGGAGGGACTTGACGAAGACAATTACTGCCGTCTCTATGAAAACCAAAGTAAATTCCACTTGGCGGGTGACCGTCATCTCCAGATTTCCAAAGTTTGAACACTTGTCCAGGCATTTGAGGTACATTAAGACATCCAGGATGTGTACCACCACTTCCAGCTTTATAAGGATCTTCCCAAACAATAAACATTTTTTTCATATCTGTATTTTGAGCTGCACATTTGGCTTCTTCTTCAGCAAGTAACTCTCTCATTGTTTTCAGTTTTTTGACCAATGGATGACATCTTTGAAGCATTGATTCGATGTATCCAAGTACTGCTTCGCTGACTTCTTCTCTTTTTCCTTGAAAACCCATATTTTTTAGGTCGTCCATTCTTCGATTTTTAATTGCTTCGTCGCCGAGTACAGTATAAATTTGTGCAAATCGTTCTGGTTGACCAGGTCGAGGAATTAAATCACCAACATTAAACTGTGGTTCTCCTTGAATTTTGAAAATACCGTCAATCATTTGAACCTTTGCGCTCATTGAAACCATTGCATAGAGAGTATTGTAAAGTCGAATTTTAGCCCAAAACTCTGGCATTCGGCGAAGATATTCAAATTCAGGTGGAATTTCATGTACAGGTGGTGGTGGAATTGTTCCTCTAGCACAGCATTTGTTGCAATCTTCCGCTTGAAAAAGGTATGCTTTACAGAACTTGCAACGTTTATTCATTGGACCGAGATAATGCTGATCAGGAAAAATTTCAGAATCTTCTCTTGCAATTGGAACACCTCTGACTTGAAGTGATCGAATATCCGCTGCAACTAAAGCTGGATCTCTTGGCTTATGTTGATTAATAAGTCGTTGTGACTTTCTAAGTGGTGGACGAATAATTTGTTTCACATCAGGTTTAGCATCAACTTTTTGAATTAAAGTATTATCTTCAGCAAGTTCAGATGGTTGAGATTCTACTTGTATTTGAATAGCTCGATGTTGCAAATCTTCACGACATGGTCGTTCTGGCCAAAATTCTAATGTTCTCTTCCATCTTTTTGTGGCATCATCAGGTGGATGTTGATTTAGGCATGCCAACATGTGAATAATGCGATTGATTCGTATTCTTTCTTCTTGAATATTGATGAAATCCCATTTTCGTGTGAAGCCAAATTCAACAAAATCTTCAATCAGAATAATGCCGAAATAACCACAGCTATCACTATCATATTGTTGATTAAATTCCCACCATTCAGCTTTTTTAAGCTCATAATTACCAATTACAGTAGCTACACGAAGTCTTTCCAAAAGACCCAAACATAGCTGTTCTTCAGCTAATTCTTCTTCAGTTTCAAATTCACCAAATTGCCAAAATTTCATTAGAGGATCATAATACTTGGCTTTACCAGTAAGTGCATTGATAAGGAGAACTGTCCAATGATTTCCACGTACATTGAGATGACAAACAATTAGCTCTGGCATATCAGAATGTACCCGTAAGAACTTTGTAATTGGAGTTCTTGGACTTTGTTGCCATGCAGGATCAAGAAAGGCGATTTGATTCCATCGTTTGAATGTATGATGTGGAATAAAACCACAATGATAAGCTGTAAGCTGTTCACCAGATAACCAAGCAGAGGGTCCAAGATTTATTGCATTCAAATTACCAACAGAATTAAAAACGACATCACGAAGATTTGCTTCATTTGGTGCATATGGTCGTTCATCAATTTCACGAATTGTCTGTGTATTAACACGATCATCAATTGTAATAATTGGAGGTGCAACAATAGGTTCTTCATCATCGTCAATAGGAACAACAGGGTCCCTTTGACGAATTGCTTCTTCATCTTCAATACGAAAGATGCCGTTTTCATCCATTGTTACACCATTTTCATTTTCAACTTCTTCTTCATCAACATCCATTAGAGATTGAGCACGCTGAGTTGGATGACGAACATCAGATAACACTTGAATTTCATATCCTGGATATTGTAGCTGCCTTGCCTATAAGTTACATGTTGACAATTGAGCAAGACTAAAGTCCCTAAGAAGAGCCTTAATTATGTAAAATCCTGTTTTTTGTTATTGTTTACTTGGTGTTTTTTGTTATTTTTGTTCTATTGTTTTTATCTCATGCAAAAAATGGCGAAAAATTTGAATATTTGAACCAACAAAATCATTTCATTATTGAGCCATAATTGAGTTCTTTTTGTTGAAATATGAAAACGATAATTAAAAACTGAGATAGATGTATCAAATCACAAACAGTTATTAATTAAACGTCTAAATATTCTTCTTCTTGAAGGAATATAAAAACGATAATTAAAAATTGAGATAGATGTATCAAATCACAAACAATTTTAATTACACGTTTAAATATGCATCTTCTTGAAGGACAGCATCTTGAAGGTTTATTCCTTCAGCCATCGCTTTTTCCCAGAACGTTTCAAAAACTATTTATATTGTTTATGTTGTTTTTTAAGTTAGTAAAAAGCAAAGAAAAGTTAGTAACTTCTTCCCCAACCTCTTTGCCGTTTGTTTGGCTGTGTGTAAATTGTTGTTTTCTAAACTTAACTGTTCAAAAAGCTGGAGCTTTTGTAGAGTAGCAGAATAACAGGAACTGAAGGAGATCTCTAACTTATGTAAACTTTTGAATTGCTTTAAAATTTTGTTTTTATTTTTATTTTTAAAAGGTAGATAATATAATAGTAATAGAAACAGAAGTTAGTAGTTTTATGCAAAATCAAATTATCGAAATTGTTAGAAGTTGTTAGATATCTTTATAATAAAATAAAAACCAACCGCTAATGGACGAATTGATGACCGAACAACTTGACGAACAGGTTGTGGAGAAAATGGTAGAGGATAGGGAGATAATTCTTCCATTCGAACGTCAGATCGTTGAGATTTTGCAGCTCTGCCTTTTGGTGTTGACGGGATACTTCCATTTTCGATATTTTCTGCTGCACGTTTGTTTTTATCTCGAACACTCTTTTCTCGGGCTTTTGTGGCTTGAGATTTTGTTTTCTTCCTCTTCCTATAATTACTGCACTATTAATTTAAAAATTTAGAAAAAACTTACTTCTTTGGAGTTTGAGTGTCTTGAAGTTTGGCAAGATCTTCTTGTGCAGCAAGCAAGGGATTTGGGTCATCTTCTTCCATCCGTTCTTGTTCAATATTATCTGCAAGATCTTGTAGTCGCCCCAGTTGAACTTGTACTCCTCTCATAAGTGATGCATTATATTGTAAAAGAGCATTATTGATTTCAGGTTGTGCAGCAACAACAGCACGCATATTTTGTCGAGCATCAGGCACAGGATCACCCGGGTTGAAAAGCTTCTGGGAAGCTTTAAACTGAGCAACTTCTGGCACTTGTGCTTGTTCTCTTTTTTCTGGCTGCTGCCGTGGGAATTCAAATGCCCATTTATTGTCAACAGGAGGAGGAGGTGGCGGCCAAAAATGATCTTTGAAGGTTTGAACAATTCTTTCCCGCTAAAAAAAGATGTTTTTTGTTTCTTAGTTAATGAAATAGAAATAAAAACGTACAACTTTTGTCGATTTCGTTGATAAATCCCGATTTTCAATCTGAACACAACCTTTCGAGATACCAGGATTTTGTTCATCATAAGCATTGATCCAGAGCGTCAAAGTGCTAGCAGTACGCTGAATACCACGACCATGCTTCTTCTTTTTCCTTTCTGCAGATTTTCTGGCATCATCTTCTTCTTCCATTGCAGCGACATGAACATTGATAAGACCATTTGAGGAAGTGGAAGGCAAGGATACAAAATGAGAATCGTTTTGATTAGAATAGCTAATGCTATAATCATTTCCAGCAATTGAATCTGTACCAATCCCGCTAACAGCTTCTAACAGTGGTACAATGGGAAGGATATTATTCAAATTAAAGTTTGTCAAATCTTGCTGCCCTGGGAGTTCAAAAGTATCGTTTTGAACATTTCCAAAAGGACCATGCAGTTGCCCATTCATGTTATCAAAAAAAAGAAGGCAAACGACAGACGAAGAAGAATTAAGATTCCTAAAAAAAATCAAAATTGATATATCTTAAGGGGATAAAATAAAAGAGTAGAAATCACGCAAAATACCTAAGAAAAAAAGGGGACATATGAAAAACGTTCTCCAAAGCACAAAAAAAAAGAGAAATAAATAAAATAAAAGTTGTTTTAAAAATATCGATTGGTTTTTAAATGGCAGAAAAAAAACATCAAAAATGTATTCGCTTTTTTTTAGAAAGAAAAAGGACAAAAAATCAATAAGCCACAAAAAAATCAGACAAATAAGGATGACAGAGAAAAAAGAAAAGAAGAGACAAAAAAAGCACCTATTCTGGTGTTCGTTTTTAAAAAAGATACAAAAAAATGTGAAAAATAATTTAAAATGACTTTTTGTCGCATACAACGAATTATACAATTAATTATGAAATAAAAAAAATATAATTTTAAATTGAACGGAAATCGAGTGAATAAATAAACTGTAAGAGTAAACGACAAAATACATATAACATCAAAAAATATACTTAAGTATATATCAAATAAGCAAGGGGCTCTGGCAGAATAAAACGCGGTAAATAGCGACAAAAAAATGATGACCAAAAAGTAGTGTCTGCAAGGGGAAAAAGAAAAAAAGGGATCAAAACCGCATCCAAATAATCAAAGGGCAAAGCAACGTAAAAAATGACACAGGAAAACACAAAGATGTTCCAAAAAATTTGTCTGAAAAAAAGGAAAAGAGAAGATCCAAAAAAATACTAAACAAAAGTTAAGCAATGGGATTCAGAATCCGAGGATTCTGATTCCGCCAGAATCCCAAAACCATGATCATCAGATTCCCCGTGATCGATAACCTACAAATGCACTTTAGATCATGTCGATAGCTCTTATAGCGGCCGCGCTACACAGGCTTAAGGTTTCAAGAATCCAAACTTCAGAAGGCTGTAACTCATGCCCCAGAAGTCAAAATGCAAAAATTTTTTCAGTTTCGGAATCAGCATGAAATTCTGAGTCGAATCATATATAGTATGGAAAAAAATAATTTTGCACCAGAAACCGCGGATTTTGGAGCCGGTGCAAGGTCCCAACTATTTTTAAAGAGGCCAAAAGCTTCGCCATGACCGATTACCTTAGTTTCCCTAAAAAAAAAAATGAGAAAAAAAAGAAAATAAAAAAAGAAAAAATTAATACAGCGCAAAAAGATGGCATAATTGAGACGATCAGAAAAATGAACGACAACAGATAAAATGTTTAAGTCGAATGAACACGTAAGTGTGCTAACATATAATTATACAAAAAGAAAATTAAAAAATAAGAGAAAATTATGATAAGAATAGAGAAAAAAAGAAAATATTTAAAAATATGAACAAAAAAGACAAAAAAAAACGCAACAAAAATCAACAAAATGACATGCGTCTATTACGAACAATCTACAAAGGCAAGCTCCAAATGAACACTAAAAGCAGCAAAAGCAATTTAGCGACTTAAAAAAGAATTTGTCAGATAAGCGACAAAAAAAGGAAAGAAGAGAGCAAATTAAAAAGCAACCAAAAAATCAATATGTCAAAACTGCGTTCAAAAAAATTTACAGAAATAATTTATTTTTAAAAAAGCAGAATAAGAAAAGTTAACCAAAAAAGAAAACGAAAGGTCGGCGCCGGTGGGTGAAGATGGGAGCGCGAGCGAAGCTCGCGCTCCCATCTTCGCAGGCCGCGCCTCCATTACAGTATGACTCGCTTTTTCAGTATGTTAGTAGGACTCCTGAATCCGAGGATTCTGAAGTCGGGGGATTCTGAAACCTTAAAATTTGAACTCACCGTAGTCGATTACCCTATAATAGCCATCAAAATCATGCAAAAGGGTAAAAAAATGTTTCGGCCTTCTGAATCGGAGGATTCTGAATCCGCCAAAATCCCAAAACCATGATCATGAGATTCCCCGTTGTCGATAACCTATAGATGCACTTTAGATAATGTCGATAGCTCTTATAGCAGCCAGGCTACACCGGCTTAAAGGTCTTACACATCCAAACTTCAGAAGGCTGTAACTCATGCCCCAGAAGGCCGTTTGCAAAAATTTTTTCAGATTCGGAATCAGCGTGAAAAACTGAGTCGAATGATATATAGTATAGAAAAAAAAAATTTTTGACATCTGAATCTCGGATTCTGGAGGCTTCAGAATCCCAGATACCGAAAAAATAATAGCATATTCGGATTCCCCAAAAAATTCTGAACAAAAATCACACAAAAAGTGAAAAAAAAATTTTTCATGATTTTTCACTTTTTTTGACGTACTCCCCCCTGTGAATGAAAAAAGTGCACATAGACGGCCCCGTTTTCTGGAGCCGGTGCACGGTGCAATGGTCCCAAACTTTCTAAATCCTCCTCATATATGGTGTAGATGTGCAGGTAAGCTTTTTGGAGCGATCGTGATATTAGTTTTGGCTGTGCAGGGACCTGCGCGTTGTTTTTTTGTATAAATAGACTAGCGGAGCATATAAATTATGAGTTACAGTAATATTTTATAAAACTATTTACATTTGAACAATAAATTAAGTAATATATCAAAAAAATCACAATATAATAAAAATCAATATACATTTGTACTTAAAGTTAAACAAAAAGAATACAAAAGAAAACAATAAATAAATAAAAAATAAGTGATAATAAAGTAGTTAAGCATAAAATTTGTACTGGTCATCATAGCTGCATGGAACTGGTTTGGATCATGGAAGGAATGAATTGTCGAAGATGAGATTGATGGGAGTGAAGAAGAAGAAGGTCTAAACTTTGAATTAGTATTAGTGTTTTTTATTGTGTTATAACTAAACTTACAAAACATTTATTCTTCCCATTGAGATGGTAAAGGTGGAAGAGGAAACGTTACATCATTTCCAGGCAAAGGTGATAGTGGACGGGGAGGTTGTGATGGACCATTATCAAGAAAATCTTGTACAGATTGTTCTTTTCGTCGCAAGCATGGAAGTGCTGGAGGTATTGATGGTTGATGTTGTTGTGGTTCTAAAAACGCATGTGTTTAGTGGTAGTTAGTAAAATAAAAGAAGTAAACAAACGTTGACTAAATTGCTGAAGTTGAGCTGGAGCTGAAGCTGGTAAAAATGAATCAAGAAGTTGATTTACAAATTCGTCGTCATAACATCTTGAATCCGCTGGTTGAGAAAAATGTCGAAGTAGAATTTCTCTTAGTTCTTCTTCTGTAGGTAAGCTTGGTGGTGCAGGTTGTTGTTGAGGTGATAATTGTTGCTGTTGAAGTTGTTGTTGCATGATTTCTAAAAAATGTATGTGATTATTGCTCATCAAAAAACGTGTCAAATTATTACGTTCAACTCGTTGTTTTTGCTGGGTAAATTCTGCCTTTTTTCTTTTCAATATTTCACTCATTAATCCTCTTTGTTTGGTAACATCTTCTCTTGAATTGCCTGGATCAGCCATCCCTTGCTCTAAAGCTGCGAGTTCTCTTTCAAGATCTTCTGTTGATCGATCTTGAAAGTTTGGAGCAGGAGGTGATATTGGCTGTGTAGCTGCAGGTTGCTGTTGAGGCGATCGTTGTTGTGGCTGGTGAAGTTGTGGTTGTGAAGCGGTAAGTTGTTGTTGCTGGGCAGCTAAAAATTTTTTGTGAGTAGTGTTGTTAAAAAAATGGGTCAAACGGTTACGTTGGATTTGTTGCCTATCTGCCGTCTTTCTTCTAAAGTCTTCAGCCATCAGAATATTTTGCTCAAGAATGCCATGTCTTGAACCACCTTCAGCCATTTTTTGCTTAAGTGCAGCAAGTTTTGCATCAATGGATTTCTGTGAAAGATTTCGTGCCGCCTGTTTTAATGCTTCAACGGGTGTAAGTTGTGGAGCTGAAGGGAGTACTGGTGGGGAAGCTGGAGGGATTACTGGATGTGATGTTGGAGGTACTACTAATTGAGATGCCGGCTGAACAACAGGTATAGCTAAAAATATGAGATTAATCGAAGGATAAAAAGAGAAACATTAAACTAACGAAGTGATGTATTTTTGATTAATTCATCTAGTTCAAAAATAACTTCTGGGAATACAACATTGATGGCATGAGGAATTCGGTCAGTTCCACCAATTGCAGTACCCCACATTGTAGGAGGAACGTAGATTTTGATGTCTTCTCGTTTTCGAACTCTTGTGATAGCAACATAGAACTGTCCATGAGAAAAACAGGGAGCATCAAGAATAAGTCCAACTTTAACCAAAGTTTGTCCTTGTGACTTGTTGATGGTCATTGCAAAGGCTTGACGAAGAGGAAGTTGATGTCGAACAAATGATGGGAATTGTTGATCTGGATCTTCATATGTATTCTTGATTGCAAAAATCGGAATATCTTTTCCTGCTGTTTTTCCAGTAATAATTTGACATAGAACATGATCATTGAAAAGGTTTTTGACAACCATTCTTGTACCATTACATAGGCCCATATTGGTATCCAAATTTCTGCTCAACATAACAACACTGCCTACTCTAAGTTTGAGTTGATGTGGCGGGATTCCAGGATCTTCAAAAGCATTCAACGAATCAGAATCATAATGTTGGCGTACGAATTCATCACCAGGATATGCAATCGTTGGAAGGATATTAACTGCTGTGTAGGTTTTTGCAACACCAGGAAGCTTTTTAGTCAAATCAGAGTTTAGTTCATTGACCTTTTCGTTAAGTGGCGAAAGTAATGCATTATCTTTGACGGCATTGATGTAATCGTTCCAGCGCTTCATTTCTTTCGTTTCTTTATTACGTTCAATATATTTGAAAATTTCTTCTGGATAAACAAATTTTGTAACTTCATCTATATCATCATCAGCGATATCTGGTGGAATTTGTACAGAATTTATCATAAATGGAGTACGTCGCTTTCCATTGCCAATATCATTGCACCATGCGGCATATTCTGGATCTTCTTTGGCACGCATATTCTCTTTAAGGGTATAAACATTAAAGTTATCGAGGAAAGTTTTTGAGCACAAAAGAGAAGCTTCAAATGATGCACGAACAGTTTCATGTTTGACGACAGGAAGAAGTTGTTTAAAATCACCTCCAAGAATGATTGTCTTATTTCCAAATTTACGGCAGCCTTGATCAAGATTAGGTGCCATATCTTTGATTAATTCTGCAGCTTTATCCAAAATATCTTTGTGTTGCATAGGTGCTTCATCCCAAATAATGATATCGGCTTGACGAATGAGTTCAGCTCGTCGATTGGTAGCTGATAAAGAGATTGGCTTTGATAAATCCAGTGGAATTCTGAAAGCAGAATGAGCAGTCTGTCCATTATCAAGTAATACAGCTGCAATTCCAGTTGAAGCAACAGATACAACTTTGTAGCCATTTTCAATTAAAATTCTAATAATAGTATTAAAAACAAAAGTCTTGCCGCAGCCGCCACCAGCTTGGAGAAAAAATAATCTCTGTCTTGATGGATCTTTTGGATTATCAAATGAATGAAATACCGCATCAACAAAATATTTTTGAAGTTCGTTTAGCAATGCATAACGGTCATTACCATCTTTGGAAATTCGAGAAAATGTATGATTGATTGCTTCATAAAGTTCTTTTTCAGTTACTTCATACATTCTAGCATGAGCCATACTCATATTATGATGATAAAGGATTGATGCAACATGAGCTAATGCACCACGTTCACGTTCTTCTCGAGTCATTGCAGGTCGACGGCTCCAAAAATGTTCCCGAAATTTATCCCATAGAAGTTTTGGTTTTTCTGGTTGGTGATATAAGAGAATCAAAGCAAAAACACGTCGACACTGCTTTGGCATTGCATAAGAGCACACTTCTTCTAGTAAACGATCGCTACTTGCATCATCAATGAATAATCCGTTGGCAACAGCAGCTTCCCGGAATGTTTCATATGTAGTTGTTACACCATCTCTGGTACATTTCTTTAGATCTTCATAGCATGAGGGGCCAGGAATAAACTTCAATAATTCTCGTAAACAATATCGTTCAATATTGGTTGGCATAACGCTTTGAAGACGACCAATGGTTTTTCGTTTTCTTACACGTCTTTTCCAATATCCCTTTGGTTGCCAGCTATATTCTTGTGGAATTTGATGATAAAAGAGATGGCGAGCTCTAGTTTTATCATTTTGATCAATAGTAGAATCAGCCATTTCATCGCGAACTAATTTCATGCTTGCAGTTAACATTGAAACAGCTTTTGAATCTGGATCTGTTCCATCATTTGTAATTAATCGTTCAATTTTTTCTGCTTCATCTGTTTCTTTGAATGGGACATTATGTTCGGCCGGAAGATGTACTGGAAGGGTAATAACAGTATGGCTTTGTTTAGTGATAAACATATTGAAGGTTCGTTCTACAGCTTCAGCCGCAGAAATAACTCTAACTTTTCGAGTTTGGCGATATTCATTATAATCAACATATTCAATTGGATTACCATGTTCATCAAGCTCTGGTTCAACTTCAATAGCATTACCATTTTCATCAAGTTCAGGTTCTGCATCAGTAACTTGTTCAGCAACCGTAATCCAAGCACAATCTGGACCTTTATGCATATACTTATGAATGTATTTGATGGATTTCGAACCACCACAGTGTTCGATGTTGATGTGACATCCATACTTTAATAATAAAAATCGATTATGGGAAACAACCCATTGATTCGAAATTTCGACAGGAGTTCTTCGATTTCTTTTGATTGTTATAACTCTTCCATCAGCAGGTCGTTTTGGTAGGGCATAGCCATCAGCTTTGATGAAGGTATATTGTCGAGAATCTTTTGCAAATCCTTTTGAACATTTGCCATTCTTTTTGCCTTTTCCACATGCAACTGCACATCTTGAAGGATCATGTATCATCATCTTTAATACTGAATCATAATACCTTCGTTTTGCTAAGTAATGTTTATCATCTTCAGCAACTTCAGGAGCAAGCATGGAACAAATAATGTTGTCAACTTTTTCGACTGTGTTGAGCTTGTATTCAGGTGCAAAGCAGAGGAGGATGTGAAGATGTGGCATCCCCCTCTTTTGGTGTTCGAGGGCAACTTTATATGATACAACCTTGCCAAGAACACCCCGCTTGAAGAGATCTTTCATAAATTCAGCAGCTTTGAGGTTGAATACGCGACATACAAGATCTGGTCTGTCAATCCATTTTTCACCTTCTCTGAGATTTTCTTCAATTTCAGGCCATGTTGGATTTCCTGTAAATGTAACGAATAAGTCGTCTTGACCACAATGAGAAGAAATAGCAATACCATCACGATATTTTTCTTGCATATATGTTTTACCACCACGATATGTTTTCTTTAGAAGTTTAACTTTTCCAAGACGCTTTCCCTTTAATGTAGGATCTCTTTCCATCATTCGTTGTAAAGCATCACGAAGAGTTTGGCATTGATCGTACCGCCATTCATTAGCATCACAAATCCGTTCTTGATATTCCAGTCTTTGTCTATCAATAGCAATCCAATTATGAAGCCACCAACAATGTGAAAGTTGTTTTGATCCGGTAATTGGATTATGATCATCCTTTTCTTTTGCAGTTCTATCAAAACCACGTGCTCGAACAAATTGGTTCATTGATACTTCAGTTTTTCTTTGTTCACCAACTTCTTCATCAGACGAACATGCAATAATATCTTCATCATCATCACCAAGCCGGAGCAATCTTGAAACTTCATCTTGTTGATAATGTTCAATAATTAGTTCTTCTTCTTCAACATCTTGATCAACACCTGGATCAGCAATATTTTCTTGTTGGTCTTCAGCAGCAGGAAGATCACCTTCTTCTTCCTCTTCATCATCAAGTGAATCTTGTTGTTGTTGCGGTTGTTGTACAGGTTTTCCATTTTTCAATTTTGCAATTCCTGGTGCCCAACCTGGATCACCGTAATAAAAGATAAGAGGAAATGCAGCAGGATTAAGATTGCCACTCCAAGGAGGGACTTGACGAAGACAATTACTGCCGTCTCTATGAAAACCAAAGTAAATTCCACTTGGCGGGTGACCGTCATCTCCAGATTTCCAAAGTTTGAACACTTGTCCAGGCATTTGAGGTACATTAAGACATCCAGGATGTGTACCACCACTTCCAGCTTTATAAGGATCTTCCCAAACAATAAACATTTTTTTCATATCTGTATTTTGAGCTGCACATTTGGCTTCTTCTTCAGCAAGTAACTCTCTCATTGTTTTCAGTTTTTTGACCAATGGATGACATCTTTGAAGCATTGATTCGATGTATCCAAGTACTGCTTCGCTGACTTCTTCTCTTTTTCCTTGAAAACCCATATTTTTTAGGTCGTCCATTCTTCGATTTTTAATTGCTTCGTCGCCGAGTACAGTATAAATTTGTGCAAATCGTTCTGGTTGACCAGGTCGAGGAATTAAATCACCAACATTAAACTGTGGTTCTCCTTGAATTTTGAAAATACCGTCAATCATTTGAACCTTTGCGCTCATTGAAACCATTGCATAGAGAGTATTGTAAAGTCGAATTTTAGCCCAAAACTCTGGCATTCGGCGAAGATATTCAAATTCAGGTGGAATTTCATGTACAGGTGGTGGTGGAATTGTTCCTCTAGCACAGCATTTGTTGCAATCTTCCGCTTGAAAAAGGTATGCTTTACAGAACTTGCAACGTTTATTCATTGGACCGAGATAATGCTGATCAGGAAAAATTTCAGAATCTTCTCTTGCAATTGGAACACCTCTGACTTGAAGTGATCGAATATCCGCTGCAACTAAAGCTGGATCTCTTGGCTTATGTTGATTAATAAGTCGTTGTGACTTTCTAAGTGGTGGACGAATAATTTGTTTCACATCAGGTTTAGCATCAACTTTTTGAATTAAAGTATTATCTTCAGCAAGTTCAGATGGTTGAGATTCTACTTGTATTTGAATAGCTCGATGTTGCAAATCTTCACGACATGGTCGTTCTGGCCAAAATTCTAATGTTCTCTTCCATCTTTTTGTGGCATCATCAGGTGGATGTTGATTTAGGCATGCCAACATGTGAATAATGCGATTGATTCGTATTCTTTCTTCTTGAATATTGATGAAATCCCATTTTCGTGTGAAGCCAAATTCAACAAAATCTTCAATCAGAATAATGCCGAAATAACCACAGCTATCACTATCATATTGTTGATTAAATTCCCACCATTCAGCTTTTTTAAGCTCATAATTACCAATTACAGTAGCTACACGAAGTCTTTCCAAAAGACCCAAACATAGCTGTTCTTCAGCTAATTCTTCTTCAGTTTCAAATTCACCAAATTGCCAAAATTTCATTAGAGGATCATAATACTTGGCTTTACCAGTAAGTGCATTGATAAGGAGAACTGTCCAATGATTTCCACGTACATTGAGATGACAAACAATTAGCTCTGGCATATCAGAATGTACCCGTAAGAACTTTGTAATTGGAGTTCTTGGACTTTGTTGCCATGCAGGATCAAGAAAGGCGATTTGATTCCATCGTTTGAATGTATGATGTGGAATAAAACCACAATGATAAGCTGTAAGCTGTTCACCAGATAACCAAGCAGAGGGTCCAAGATTTATTGCATTCAAATTACCAACAGAATTAAAAACGACATCACGAAGATTTGCTTCATTTGGTGCATATGGTCGTTCATCAATTTCACGAATTGTCTGTGTATTAACACGATCATCAATTGTAATAATTGGAGGTGCAACAATAGGTTCTTCATCATCGTCAATAGGAACAACAGGGTCCCTTTGACGAATTGCTTCTTCATCTTCAATACGAAAGATGCCGTTTTCATCCATTGTTACACCATTTTCATTTTCAACTTCTTCTTCATCAACATCCATTAGAGATTGAGCACGCTGAGTTGGATGACGAACATCAGATAACACTTGAATTTCATATCCTGGATATTGTAGCTGCCTTGCCTATAAGTTACATGTTGACAATTGAGCAAGACTAAAGTCCCTAAGAAGAGCCTTAATTATGTAAAATCCTGTTTTTTGTTATTGTTTACTTGGTGTTTTTTGTTATTTTTGTTCTATTGTTTTTATCTCATGCAAAAAATGGCGAAAAATTTGAATATTTGAACCAACAAAATCATTTCATTATTGAGCCATAATTGAGTTCTTTTTGTTGAAATATGAAAACGATAATTAAAAACTGAGATAGATGTATCAAATCACAAACAGTTATTAATTAAACGTCTAAATATTCTTCTTCTTGAAGGAATATAAAAACGATAATTAAAAATTGAGATAGATGTATCAAATCACAAACAATTTTAATTACACGTTTAAATATGCATCTTCTTGAAGGACAGCATCTTGAAGGTTTATTCCTTCAGCCATCGCTTTTTCCCAGAACGTTTCAAAAACTATTTATATTGTTTATGTTGTTTTTTAAGTTAGTAAAAAGCAAAGAAAAGTTAGTAACTTCTTCCCCAACCTCTTTGCCGTTTGTTTGGCTGTGTGTAAATTGTTGTTTTCTAAACTTAACTGTTCAAAAAGCTGGAGCTTTTGTAGAGTAGCAGAATAACAGGAACTGAAGGAGATCTCTAACTTATGTAAACTTTTGAATTGCTTTAAAATTTTGTTTTTATTTTTATTTTTAAAAGGTAGATAATATAATAGTAATAGAAACAGAAGTTAGTAGTTTTATGCAAAATCAAATTATCGAAATTGTTAGAAGTTGTTAGATATCTTTATAATAAAATAAAAACCAACCGCTAATGGACGAATTGATGACCGAACAACTTGACGAACAGGTTGTGGAGAAAATGGTAGAGGATAGGGAGATAATTCTTCCATTCGAACGTCAGATCGTTGAGATTTTGCAGCTCTGCCTTTTGGTGTTGACGGGATACTTCCATTTTCGATATTTTCTGCTGCACGTTTGTTTTTATCTCGAACACTCTTTTCTCGGGCTTTTGTGGCTTGAGATTTTGTTTTCTTCCTCTTCCTATAATTACTGCACTATTAATTTAAAAATTTAGAAAAAACTTACTTCTTTGGAGTTTGAGTGTCTTGAAGTTTGGCAAGATCTTCTTGTGCAGCAAGCAAGGGATTTGGGTCATCTTCTTCCATCCGTTCTTGTTCAATATTATCTGCAAGATCTTGTAGTCGCCCCAGTTGAACTTGTACTCCTCTCATAAGTGATGCATTATATTGTAAAAGAGCATTATTGATTTCAGGTTGTGCAGCAACAACAGCACGCATATTTTGTCGAGCATCAGGCACAGGATCACCCGGGTTGAAAAGCTTCTGGGAAGCTTTAAACTGAGCAACTTCTGGCACTTGTGCTTGTTCTCTTTTTTCTGGCTGCTGCCGTGGGAATTCAAATGCCCATTTATTGTCAACAGGAGGAGGAGGTGGCGGCCAAAAATGATCTTTGAAGGTTTGAACAATTCTTTCCCGCTAAAAAAAGATGTTTTTTGTTTCTTAGTTAATGAAATAGAAATAAAAACGTACAACTTTTGTCGATTTCGTTGATAAATCCCGATTTTCAATCTGAACACAACCTTTCGAGATACCAGGATTTTGTTCATCATAAGCATTGATCCAGAGCGTCAAAGTGCTAGCAGTACGCTGAATACCACGACCATGCTTCTTCTTTTTCCTTTCTGCAGATTTTCTGGCATCATCTTCTTCTTCCATTGCAGCGACATGAACATTGATAAGACCATTTGAGGAAGTGGAAGGCAAGGATACAAAATGAGAATCGTTTTGATTAGAATAGCTAATGCTATAATCATTTCCAGCAATTGAATCTGTACCAATCCCGCTAACAGCTTCTAACAGTGGTACAATGGGAAGGATATTATTCAAATTAAAGTTTGTCAAATCTTGCTGCCCTGGGAGTTCAAAAGTATCGTTTTGAACATTTCCAAAAGGACCATGCAGTTGCCCATTCATGTTATCAAAAAAAAGAAGGCAAACGACAGACGAAGAAGAATTAAGATTCCTAAAAAAAATCAAAATTGATATATCTTAAGGGGATAAAATAAAAGAGTAGAAATCACGCAAAATACCTAAGAAAAAAAGGGGACATATGAAAAACGTTCTCCAAAGCACAAAAAAAAAGAGAAATAAATAAAATAAAAGTTGTTTTAAAAATATCGATTGGTTTTTAAATGGCAGAAAAAAAACATCAAAAATGTATTCGCTTTTTTTTAGAAAGAAAAAGGACAAAAAATCAATAAGCCACAAAAAAATCAGACAAATAAGGATGACAGAGAAAAAAGAAAAGAAGAGACAAAAAAAGCACCTATTCTGGTGTTCGTTTTTAAAAAAGATACAAAAAAATGTGAAAAATAATTTAAAATGACTTTTTGTCGCATACAACGAATTATACAATTAATTATGAAATAAAAAAAATATAATTTTAAATTGAACGGAAATCGAGTGAATAAATAAACTGTAAGAGTAAACGACAAAATACATATAACATCAAAAAATATACTTAAGTATATATCAAATAAGCAAGGGGCTCTGGCAGAATAAAACGCGGTAAATAGCGACAAAAAAATGATGACCAAAAAGTAGTGTCTGCAAGGGGAAAAAGAAAAAAAGGGATCAAAACCGCATCCAAATAATCAAAGGGCAAAGCAACGTAAAAAATGACACAGGAAAACACAAAGATGTTCCAAAAAATTTGTCTGAAAAAAAGGAAAAGAGAAGATCCAAAAAAATACTAAACAAAAGTTAAGCAATGGGATTCAGAATCCGAGGATTCTGATTCCGCCAGAATCCCAAAACCATGATCATCAGATTCCCCGTGATCGATAACCTACAAATGCACTTTAGATCATGTCGATAGCTCTTATAGCGGCCGCGCTACACAGGCTTAAGGTTTCAAGAATCCAAACTTCAGAAGGCTGTAACTCATGCCCCAGAAGTCAAAATGCAAAAATTTTTTCAGTTTCGGAATCAGCATGAAATTCTGAGTCGAATCATATATAGTATGGAAAAAAATAATTTTGCACCAGAAACCGCGGATTTTGGAGCCGGTGCAAGGTCCCAACTATTTTTAAAGAGGCCAAAAGCTTCGCCATGACCGATTACCTTAGTTTCCCTAAAAAAAGTGAAAAAAAATTTTTTTTCGAAAAATCTACTTTTTTGACGTGGTCCCCCCTTTGAAAAAAAAAGTTTGCTAAAACGCACCGGTTTTGTGGAGCCGGTGCAAGGCCCCAGGGTCCCAAACTTTGGGAATCTTCCTTATTTATGGTGAAGTTATGAAGGTTTCTTCATTTTTCGTTTAGAGCTATTATTGATGGCTGGAGACATAGATGCTGCTTATATTGTTGTATATAGTAGAATAGAATTTCTTTTGCCAAATGTTGAGACTCTGGTTTTATCTTTCGATGCTGTTAAGAATTTAACAACTGGTTTGCTGCAAAAATATATAAAAAAATTCGGGAATTCAAATGCAGTTGTTCGGTAAGTTTGCTGTGCTTTTTTAGAGATATTAATTTAGCTTTTAGCTCTAATATCTATCCTCTATCTGGAATAACATTAACTTCAATCAAAGAACTTTTGGATCTTCCAGAGTTTTCGAAACTAAAATTACTTCAAATAACTGATATTGCTGATACGTTTGATATTAAAAAATTTTTTACTCAAATTATTAAAGTAATTCTTGTTTTTCACTTTAACCAGTTTTAAAAAATATGGCTTGTTTCAGCAAAAACACGTTACAAAACTTCGTCTTGATTTTTGTGATTCAATTTCTGACGCCTACAAAAATCAACTTGAGGCTATCGTTGACGAGATTCTTACAACAGAAAATCGAGATTACCGAGTTCCACTTATTCTATTTGAAGGGCATGATCCTGAAAAAGCTTGGAAAATGCAACGACTTTTTTGCTTTAATTAAGATATACTTCTGTTTTTTCTTGTTGATCATAATCATTTCAATTAAAAAAATCTATTAAACAGTTTTTTCATTGATAGCATAATTCTAGAGGAATGAAAACTAAACTTTGAAAGATTAAAAAGCAACAAAATTCTAAAAGTAGTGACTAGTAAAATAATAAATAAAACGCTCTTGATTTTTGTATGTTTTTTAAGTAAGGGGTTCAACATTTCATTTTGTGTTGTTAGTCTATTTAAAGAAGCTCAGATGCAATGTTAATGTTAGTATAGCCTTCATGCAGAAAAGAAGAGGAGTTAAACTATAAAATGTGCATTTTATTCAAAGAAGAGAGAAAGAGGGTCAGTATGACCGTTTTTAGCACATCAGCATGTTTTTTGTTCAACTCCTTAATGGAGGGAGAGAAATAGTGCCTCTTGTGCTCTCTGTTTTCCCGCCAAATCTGCCTCAAACAAAGAAAGAAAATTGAAAGAAAAGAGTCTAAAAAACCCACTCGAAATCAGACTGAACTAATTTTTTGGAAAGGTGCGCACTGGCGTGCCGGCTATACTTTTAACAATGCTACTGTAATAAACCTACATCTGATATTCTTCTAATTGGTTAAACTTTTTTTAACAAAATGTTACAAGTGAAAATTGAAAACAAAAAATGTCTTGAAACGTGCAAATCACAATTTTACTCGGTGGAATTTTGGCTGCTTTTTGTTATCAATGAAGTTAAGAAGCCTCATTAAAAAAATTTCAAGACAAAAAATAAAGCATGCTTCGTTATTTTTTGTCTTTAATGACACGTGTAGACACAAATGACAAGATAAAAAATGTTTTGCTATAAAATCAACGGTTAGTTGAGCTTTTTTTTGTATTTTTTTCTTTAAAACATAGGCTTGATCTTATTTTCTCGGTTTTTTGTCAACCTATTGTGAGTTGTCACTGACAACTCGTCAGTAATTCGCCATGTTCAAATATTTTAATATTATAATTTACATCTTCTGTTTAATCAGTGCCAATTTTGCTGAAAAAATTGTTGAAATTGGTGATCATACTTTTGTTCAACATCGTGGTACAACAATTAAGTAAGCATTTTTAGGCACATAGGTTAAAGCATCATAATTTCATATTTTAGTGTTTTCAAAGAAAATGTGTTTGAATCAAAATTTTTTGAATTTGGTGAATCAACTTTTGCTATACCGTACCCGGATTTCATGGAAATTTCAAATAATTCATACATTAATAAACAAGCGAAAAATTATGCCTATCCTTTATTGGAACAAACAAATGACATCATTTTAGAATCATATAAAACTATTTGCACCAATGATTTTGGTAAGGAATTTAAAATTGATGCATGGGCTTGAATAAAGATTGTTTGGGCAAATATACGCCTAATTTTGAAAAATACATGAATCCCTTTGTACATGATAATTAGAAACCATTTTTAGAAGATGATAACCATCGAGATAAACGCTTCATTTTTACAACTGCTCTAGTTATAACTGGTGTATTTGCTTTTGCGGGATTTGTGATGAATATCATGGACGATGATGAAATTAAAGTCCTTAAAACTGAACTTAAAAAAACTCAAGATCATGTTATCAAGCTCACTGAAGCCTTAAACTCTCAAAGACAACAACTTGCAAATGAACAATATTTATCAAATTTGAAAAATGAATTCAATGCATACATTTATCGGACACAAAAAGCTATGCTTCATTTTATTAAACGGCTAATCTCTGGAAAAACTATTAAACTTTCTGATATCCCGGATCCAATCAAAGTGCATTTAAAAAATCATGGAATTTCTGAGAATGCTGAAAAATTTTATTCCCTACGAATTAAAAGTTGCAGTGTTGACTCTGTAATTGTTGAAATTAAATCTGCCGAAGCAAAGATTGATGAACAAGTTGTCTGCCATAAATATACAAATTTGGGATATTTTAGTAATAATTATGGTGTATATAATCAATTTGTTTTACCAAATTTATATTGTTACAAAAATGGTGATAGTGAATGTTCACAGGTTAATACAAAATATTGTATTCAACATCATGTAAGTCAATTTTTCGATTGTTCTGTTACACCTCTACGGTACCTCTAAGAATTCCAGAATTCCATAAAAATTTGAAAAACTACTTTATCTCTTTTTAGCAAGAATATAACTGCACCAATACAGCCATGCAACCCTGCCTTTGCCAAATCCATGATACTGAAAGATGTAAAATTAAAACTGAACATGCTACTAAAAATTTTCTTCATTTTGAAGAGTACCAAGATTTTACAACTTTTGCAACCGCTTACAAAGTAAACACATTTTTATAGATGTAAACTTTACTTTAGAAAATTTTAGGTTACAGTATTATTCAGCCAACAAATACAATCTCAAAAAATGTTCCACCATCAGGCATTTTTACAGCTGTAATAAATGAAGCAGATTCGCTTAAAATTGGAGATTTTACCATTCGTGGTAAATCTTTTAAACCAACGTACATCGGCAGTATTGTTAATGAAAAATTTGTTGCACCTGAAGTTCCAACAGTAGAAAATATTACACACAATTTCGCAATGCTGAATTCCCAATCGTATAGCCTTCCTTTAGAGGTTTTAATTGGAATTGGGGTCGTTGTTGGCATTGTTGGCCTTGTTTTAATGGTTATCGTATTTTGCTTTGCTTACAAAAAATGTTGCAAACGTGGTGGTAGTGCAAGAGGAGCAGAATATCGCAAACTAAATCTCATTGTCAATCAAAATAAAGTTTAATTTTGTGCTAAGTTAATAAAATATTTTTCTTTTAATTTATTCACTCCAGACATAAATCTGAGTAATCTTTTAATAATCATGGTTAAAAGAAACGCGTGTGTCAGGAATGTTGTGAACTGTTGCAGTTGATGCATGTGCAAATTTTTGCTTAACTTTTTTAAAGCATTTCTTTTTCATTCAAATTTGACATATTCAAAGTACAAAAAATCATTGGTTGCATCTCTGCTTTAATTTTTTTGAAAAGCCCCCCAAGATCAGATACAACAAAAATTGCAATGAATACAAATTTTTATTAAAGAAACGTTACATTAAAATTGACATCAAAAATTAGTATTAATAATAAAAAACAGAAGTGTTTATTCTGCAGCATTTTCAAATAAATATTTAAAAATAAGTGAGTTTTTTAAAAAAAATTATTGATATGTCACCATTTTCTAAAGTGTTGCACATATAAAAGTAACCAAATAATGCCTATTTGGTGTTAAAATGATGAATATATAATAGAGGAACATATTTTGGGGTGATTTAAGTTTATTCCTATCATAAAAAATCATTTTGGGTTCAAAAAAGGTGACCTATTTTGAAAAAACGTTGATATATCACCATTTTTGAAATGCTATATGTACATAAATGATTTAATAGTGCTTATTTGGTATTAAAATACACGTAATATAATAGGGAAACATATTTTGGGATGTTTTAAGTCTATTCGTATCACCATTTAGTCGTCAAATTCTAAAAAAGGTGACCTATTTTGAAAAAAAGTTGATAGGTGACCATTTTTGAGATGATGCAGCTATGAGATAGATTTAAATATAGTTATTTGGTATGGAAATGATCCATAAATAATGAAGGAACAAATATTGGTATGGGTTATCCCCCCTTTATTCCTCAAACTTGGTCAAAGAGGTCACCATTTTTAAAAAAACCTTTTTAACAAAATGCGTTAAGTCACCGTTTTTGAGCCATAACTTCAAATTTTATTGTTTAATATAGGGATATTATATATTAATTAGTTCATTATAACCTAATAAACATAATTTGGGACGATTTTACCACATCCGGCAAGTTTTCGAAATTTTAAATCTAAAAAGGGTGAGGTCACCCTTTTTGCATCTTTATAAGCTTGAGTTCACTGCATAAAGTTGGTTTTTGTATAATCATTGTAAGCGAAGATTATAATTGACGATGAATAAAGTATTTGGTCAGTAGCAGGCCTGAGAAAAGCGGCCGAAATTTCCGGCCGGCCGCGGCTGGCCGCGGCTGGCCGCATATTTTTCAAAAAATTTTTAAAAACTTAAATATGTGTTTTTTCAATGATCGACGAAATTTTTGATAAAAATAAACGAAATTGTATACCCAAAAAGGCTAAAAACACATAATTCTATTAAAGAAACGGTGCAAAAGTCGATTTTAACCAGACTCAAAAACTGATTTTGGAGCTCATTTCTTTAACAAAAATAAAAAAGCGGCCGCATTTCTCAGCCCTGGTCAGTAGCAGAAATAATAAAGATTATTTCAATCACCTTTTCAAAAAAGAAAGCAGATAAAAATAATGTGTGATGAATTTGTAAAAACAATATTTTTGCAGCTATAAATGAAAGCCGATCAAAGTATATCTTTGATTTTTATATCCCTGGATTTGATGACGAATTCAGTGATGGTAGTGAAGACAAAGACGATGAAAATAATAAAAAAGATGATGATTATGTTAAGCAACCGTCTCCAAAAAGATCACGTATTGAGCTTTTTTTCAAAAAATTTATTCGTATATTGACATATAAAGCAAAGATGTGAAGCAACATTTTGTGTTTCTGATAGAATAGGCATGGCTGCTTGATGAACGCCCAGAAGAATTGGAAACCCTTGTCTGCTTTAACAGTATCGATGTTGACGATCATTGCTGCGATTGTGACAAATGGCCATTTATTTTGCATATAACTAGATCAAAACATGAAAAATATCATAACAACCGTATTGTAGAGCAACATTCCACGTTTTGACCTATTATCTCGATCTCATGTAAGCAAATTGTCTTTAAGTGATACTAATTTTATTCATCTCGATTTTGCGAAACGATTTTTTTATAAAGGCTTGAGGAATTTGCAAAAAAAGAGGTCAAGTTTGTCAAAATCATTAAAAAATTGCTTTTTTACGTTTTTGAAGCACCAAAATTCAATATTATGGTTGACTTTAATAAGTACCATATTTTATTCCTCAATGGTCGAATAATTAAAAAATTGAATAATTTTGATATTCAAGTGGATTCCATTTCAAATTTCTATGTTTTGATCGAAAACTCAAAACGTGAAATGTTGCTCTACAATACGGTTGTTATGATATTTTTCATGTTTTGACCTAGTTATATGCAAATTTTTTGCAATATTCATATATCAATGGATGCCCCGGATCATGGTGAACAAGATGGCATATGATTCATAACCCCTCTAATAACCAAAAGGTCACGCCGAGGTCAAAACATGAGCATATTGGAAAAAAAGCTATTATTTCGAAATATGAGCTGTTTTGACCTACTTAAAAGCAACATTTTTACAATTTTTATATACCATGAGGTAGCCCAGGTCATGGTGAACAAAATCCAATATCGGCTTTATACAATTTAAATAAAAAAGTAGGTCACGACATTGTTTCAAAAATACATTCAAAAATGCGATCTTTATAAGCTTGAGTTCAGCAATCAAAATTTCAAAGAAACATTTAGCTCTATGTTATTCAGCTATTTACAAAAAATTATTGAAGTAAAATTTTCTAACTTACAAACCAAAAAAACCTGTTTTTTGTTGCTATTGAAATGAAAAAAATCTAATTCATTATTAACACCTTGTTAAAAGAATAAAATATCCACAGAAACATGTTTTGATGGTTATATTTAATTTTGTAATAATAATTATTTCAGGTATGACAATCCTTATGCTTCTGTTGTCACAAAAAATACTGTCCAAAATCTGTTAAAAATTTCACATTTTTCCATTATTGACAAAATGGAATTACGTTGCCTTCAAGAAACATTTGATATTGAAAATTTTGCTAAATATGTTATGGTAACTTTTTTTCCAAGATGAATATGCTTTATAACAGAATTATATTTTAGAAAAATAAACGAACAAAATTCTTTCTCGGCTTTAGTTCAATTTCTGATGGATATAAGAATTGCCTTCATGATGTCGTTAATAAAATTGTTTCAGCAAAAAAGCAAGCTTTTAAAATGCCTTTTATTTCTTATAATGGACATGATCGTGATAATTTTTTCAAAATGATTTCACTTTATAACCGTTCTTAAAATTTATTTTATGTTTTTCTTTTTTGTTTCACGAATAAATATCATATTTAGGCATATTTTTTCTGACAAGGGACCGTTCTGACATGACACCCGGGGATTTCTTAGGTAATGGCGTGGATTGATAGTTTATAGCAAGGTATGAAAAACCCCCAAGGGTTTTTTTCCCGTTCGCCATTTGAGGATTTTAGTAGCATTTTGCTATTACACAGTAAGTAGCAGGCGATGAACGTCTTAGTATATGAATTACATTTGTGGTGGTTTTAGATGATTGTAAACGCTTGCAATATGATAGATTATCTATGAAATATTATGTTTTGCCATATTCAACCATCAAAAATCACCACAAATGTAATTCATATACTAAAACGTTAATCGCCTGCTACTTTCTGGGTAATAGCAAAATGCTACTAAAATCCTCAAATGCAGAACGGGAAAAAAACCCTTGAGGGTTTTTCATACCTTGCTATAAGCTTTCAATCCACGCCATTACCTAAGAAATCCCCGGGTGTTATGTCAGAATGGTCCCTTGTGAGTGCATGACAATTTTAATGGGTTCAGATTTATCATACGTTTTATAAATGAAATTTTTTTGTGTTAATTTCAGCAACTTATTATTTTAGTAAAACATTTAAAAATACATTCGTTAATTATCGGGAATTCTTAAAATTTGTGGAAGAATATTGAACATATCTGAATTAGAAGGAATGCTTTAAAAAAGAATAGCTGACTTCAGAAAAATCTAGCAAGATGATTTGGATCGCCATTTCGTTGTGTTTGTACAGGATATAATTGGGCATATTCATATTCAACATTTTGATCTGTGGCAAGAGATTGTTGCGGAATGTTGATGGTAGGATATGCCAAATTATTGTTATCCAGATTTATATACATTTGTTCGGAAGAGCTTTGAATACTTTGTCTATGGGATGACATTTGATGAACATTATCAATATCAACATTATTTTCATGATTGGAGAAATTGTTGTGGTGACAGTTTGTTAAGTCAGTAGAAATAAAAGGAACTTCATTGACAAAATGAGCTCGATCCTCAACGACTGCAGATACTAATTCAAAATTCTGATTCATGTTTTGGAAATTTTTTAATGGCAACAAATTATCTGCTATCATATTCAATGGCATTCCGCTTTCATTTGGTGCTGGATAAGAAATTAATTGGTCATTTACATCTACATTCACAAATTCTTCTGCAACTTCTTCCATATTAATATCACTGAAATCCAACTTTTTGAAAATCAAAATCTTATAATGCATTAAATCGTGTAACAGCTTTTCTTCAATCCATTGTTTATCGCCATCAACAACACACCATTTTGTATCTTCAAATTTTTTCCACCACAAATAATGTCCAAATTCTCCTGTTCCAATGTACTGAACTGCACCGATCATGTCCCAAAAATCACCAAATATTTCTTGTAATCCAGGCACAAAATCTTTCATTGAAATTGGGATTTGCAAATTTGAATTCTGCTGTCTTATCCATGAATTAATTTCAACAATTAAAAAATTTTGTTCAGCTCCAAATTCAACAGGATATTTAATTGTTGCAATTCTGCTACAGTTTGAGCACTGAACAGTTTGGGATTGCCATTGTTCAAGCATTGAATTAAACGTATTAAAGCTATTTGGTGCTACAGTAAGATTAAGGATGGGACATCCAGAGAATTGTTGAATTATTGGTGCTTCTCTGCAACAACATTCAAAAACGCTTCTGTATGAAAAGTTGATAAATTTTTTGGATTCGGCATCGATAGAGTTAATGAGGAGAAAAAATGCCTCTCCTGCATCTTCTTGTCGATTATTTTTGAATGCAAGAAGAGTTTGACGAAGATCTCGGACATGTGATACTTGGTGTTGTAAGACTTCAACAAGTTTGTGATGTGTTGAACCAAATTCGGCGAATGCCACATTAGCACAGATTGATGCTGCAAAAGCTTCCATGCTTGCAATGGCATTTAAAGCTACATTGAGAAAGCAATCAACTGCATATTCATTGGATAACAGTAAACTTGATAGAGTTATAGCATTTTGATCAAAATTTATGTTGTTCACAGTTGTTCCATAAAACTCTTTTTGAGAAACAATGCTTTGAGGTATTATATTTTCTATCGGTGGCAATTTTGGGCATTCTACAGCTGTTTGATAATTTTCGTCAACTTCTTGATTTTCTTCCTGTGCTTCATTTGCTTCAGCCATTCTCAATCTTTTCATTTTATTCTTCTTATTTACATCTGTTGTATAATCTTCATATTGTTTATCCGTTCTTTGCTTCAATATCTGTCGGCATGGATCGCAAACTCTTGCTCTAATAACTGTTTTCCATTTTCCATAACTCCAACCAGTCTGATCAAAACAAGTTCCAATGAAATGGTATTCATCTTTTATATTTTCTAAAAAAATATATCCAGCTGGGGCATAGCGATAACCATTCAGATTAACGTTTTAAACATTCCCTTACCTAATTTTTCCAAAGATATCCGGCAATCTGCTACCATAATTTGTTCAATAACTTTGAATTCATCATCAGAATTTTCACACATTGCACAACATTTACATTCCATTTCTCCACCTTCAACTTCAGTGACATTTTTAGACGCTTTCACATATTTTGAAGTGTTTCGAAGTTCACTGTTATCGCTCAAAATTACACAGTCATCATACTAAAACTTTTCATTATCTGATTGCATTAAAAAATCTCAGAAAATATTACAGGATCACGTTCATCGCCTTCAGGAGCATCGTCAAATCGACCACTTTCTGGTTCGTCAAATGCTGGAGGAAGATAAACATACTTCGGTACAAAAGATAGCTTAAGCTTTGGATTATTTGCAACATTTATATTGAAAGAGTCATTTGCAGATGTATAGATTTGTGGACAAATATATTCCAGTTCACAACCCATTACATGCAGATTCTCAAATTTGATTTTTAGCTGACATGGTAGTTCAACAAGGTTGTTATTATTTAAAAGCAAGTGTTCTGATTTTGGTAATCTATTCCATAAATCTTCTTTTAAGCTTTTGGTTTCATAATTAAAGGAGTTATTTGAGAGATCCAAGATATTTAACCTATGCACTTTCAGCTCAAATCCTTCTTCAAGCTTTTCAATTTTATTGTTTCGAAGATTAAGTGTCATAAGGTATAACGCTTGTGAGAGGTCTGCAGTTATGGAAATTAGTTGATTGTTTTGGAGTCGAAGTGCTGCAAGTCTTTTGAGCTGTTTTACCGGGCCAAATTCAGTAAGTTTATTATATGATAGATCTAGATGCGTTAAACCTTCGGGAAGTACTCCCCATGAAATAGAGGATGAGGATAGATTATTGTTGCTTAAATCCAAAATTCTCAGATGTAAATAATTGTGGTCTTTGGGTTGTAAGATAAAAGACGACATATTGTTGTGGGAGAGATTTATGTTGCCTGTATCTTCAGCGATTTCTAGCATGGAAATATCCTAAAATTGTTTTGAACATTTAGCCAAAAATGTATGGACAGTAACGATATAACTACTAGACGACTAAAATAGCAAAAAAGTCCGATTCTTACAAAAAATCACTTTTAAAAAATTTAATCCTTAATCCCTTTGTTCACTTATTTCTACCATTTTTATAATTAAACGGTTTCTAGATATTAATTTATGAAACCATCAGAAAAAATACATATGGGAAAAAATTTATCGCACTTTTTGACCCCTACATATGAACCCTGTGACCCCCCTTCGAACCCCAGTCCTGCCCCGTACCCAAAAAAATCATAAAAAATGGAAAATAAAATTAAAACTTCGTAGAAAATTGTGGAAAATCGTAAAAAGTCGTGAAAAATTGTGCTAAATTATCCACGATTTTTTACGGTTCTCTACAACTTTCCACGAATTTTTAATTTTATTTTTCATTTTTTTCTTCTTTTTAGGCTTAGGCTATGGATGAATCACAGGGGATTATAGCTTTCTTCCCGAGACCCAGAAGTTTCATTCCCAAAGGTTTCATGTATTTTGAATTAAAAAGAATGGATGAAGTTTTTCAACACGTCATTTCGAATTAATCAATTGTTTTTTCACAAAAACTAACCTTTAAATTTGAATGTGTTAAAACAAATTTTCCATATCCCTTTGTGCTCATAGTTTTTGTAACTGTAGCATTTGTAATTGAAACATGACCAAATTCTTTTACAAGGCTATCCACGTTGTCTTCCTAAAATGTTTTAATTTTTTGTTTTCCTTTTCAGCCATATTCACTACCTGCAACTGTTGAACCTTTGCATCCAAAACCTTCAGATTTTTTAATCGTCTTGCTTCTGGCGGAATATTTGAAATATTTGTATCAACAAATCGAAACACTTCAATCATTTCCGGTAAAGAATCCCATGGAATACCTTCACTTGACAAATTTCTATTACCACAAACACTAAAATATTTTAAATTCTTCACATGTTCGATTTTTGCTGGAATTTCAGTGAGAAAATTTACATCAAAAATTAATGAATCTAATTTTGAAGGAAATTTTGAAAACAAAGTTTCTGGGATTTCTTGCAGTTCACAATCAATAATTTCTAATATATGCAAATTTGTGAGGTTTGAAACATTTTCTTCAAAAAGTGTCCATGAACCTTTGGTTATTGTTACTTTTCCAGTTTTGTTGCATTTGATCTCGGAATCGATAGTTTGAAAAATAGGACATTTTTTGAATGTCAAGCACGTCATTGCTGGTGCATCAAACCATCGAAGATTTACTTTCCATATCGCAACTGTAAATTTGTTTTTCATCGATTTATTATCGCGTTATATCAACTTACTGTTATCATAGCGCAGAGTACTGAATGTGCTAAAAATCTTTTATTTCTTCATCTCTGGCATGATAAATTTTACTTTTATCGACTAAAAAACCCCTTTAATCAAGATTTTTAAAAGATAAAACTTACAAACAATGTCAGCTTCATCACTGATATCAAAGTTATATTTTGCTTTTATGGATATATTTTCCCCAGTTTTTCCTTCATGACATAGATCAGTTATCGCATCATATAAATCAGTGATTTTTTGCTTTATAGCTTTTTCGGTTGATTCAGATGGAATTATTAAGGGGGGTATTTCTTTAAATGCTTTTTCTTGTGCATCTAAAAAAGGCTGTTGTGTTCAAAGAACTGCATTTTTTCTACTCTGTTAAATCCCATAATTGCAATAATAATTTAACAGAGTAATCGAATTGATAAAACCCTTACTTGTTAGATCCATATTTTTAAATTCCCTTGCTTTTTCATTTATTTCGCTCGCATAATACTTGAACAAATTTTGTATTTCTATTGAATTTGCTTTAACACCTCTTTTGAAAACTTTCACCTAAAAAACTTTTAATGATACTGAACAGAAAAGAAAATTATATAATAAAAGCGATTTTTCATTATTGCAATGCAATAACCATCAAACAGTTTTTTTTCTATTTTAAGTGTAAAAACTTACACATCGAAGTGTTATTTTTTTCAAGCAATCTGTTTTTAAAATGTGATCAGAATAAATTTCATTATTTACTTCGATTTCAATAACTTTTGAATCTATGGCATCCCGCTGTTTGAATATTGTTAAAACATCTTTCTAAAATTAGCGTTTGAAAGTGCAGAAACTTAACAAAAATGTTAACATACTCTTAATGAAATGGTTACAATTTTTGTGTTATTTCGAAACAAAACAAGGTAAAAGTTTTCATCGCTAAAAAATTTTTAATTTCGAATTTCAGTATACGCATAATTTTCACAATTTTCCAATTCTTTTTGGAGAACACGCTCTTTCACTAATTCTCGATGTCTTTGTCGGTTTTCAAAATATAGATATCGATATTTATCATCCAAATTTTTTCTTCTGGATGTAATTAATAACTTTGATAAACAAAATATTTGCATTTCTAAGATTTTTAAATCTAAATATTCGTTGTTTGAAATCACTAAGGAAACTTAAAAAAATCGAGCACAAAATCAAAGCACAAAAAATGTAGTAGTAACATCAAGCAAAAATATTCAATGAGAGAAATATTACACGATAAAAAGAAAGTCATTGCCTTGGTACACGATGTGCTGAATAGTACAATGTACATTTTTTTTAAAGACTTTGTTTCTGACATTTTAAAACTCCTGTAACTCAGCTCCAGAATGCTCAAAATTAAAAACTTTTTATATTTTTGTAATCTACTCATCGAGACAAATCCGATGGTATCCCATTTGTAAGATTTGGCGACAATTATTTTTTTGGATTCTGAAGCCAGGGGATTCTGAATGCATTTTTTCCGATTTTTCGACTGGAGTCGAATAAGAATATGTTAACCTTTTTTTCTGCGTTTACAGAATTCGTTTAGATATTTTCGTTCTCTCAGAATCTAGGTTTTAAGATTTTACATTGGAAATATGCAAGCGAAAAAAAATGTACATTGTACTATTCAGCACATCTTGTGGTATCAAACATTTACTGATGCTTTTGCAAGCTTGTTTTCCGTCAATAAATATTTCCTTTCAGATAATTTATACAAAAATGACAAAAACTAGCAAACAAAAACGTCATAAAATATCTGTTACAAGTATAATTCATTTTATTGAACGAGATTTTCACGCATTTTCCAAAATTTTTTGACATCGATCTCAAAGAAATTAACAAGCGGAACTTTGTAATTATGGTTTTCAGTTTTAATAATTTCATCAACGATTGCTTCAAGCCGGCTTTTATATGGGTCAGAAATTGAGTCATTAAATGAAACGTAGAATTTTGTATGTTTATTTTTCTAAAAGAAAAAGTTTACAGAAATTTAGTTAAGTTTTGAATGTAAAACTTACTTTTATGTAATTAAAAAAATTATCAATGTCAAATGTTTCTGGAAGTCCATTTAAGTAAAATTTGTCAATTGTGGAAAAATGCGAAGTTTTCAAGAGGTTTTGGACAGTATCTTTTGTAATACATGAAGCAGTTGGATTGTCCCAGCTAAAAGAATTATTGCGTTAATTACAAAATACGTTTTTTTATTGTTTTGAAACAACATACAATTCAATATTTTTAGCTCTAGAAAGAACATCAACGATTTTTTCTAACGGTACAACTGAGCCGTCTTCACTTTTTACGATACTTTCTTTAAAGACAATATTTTTAACATTTCGAGAGATCAATAAAAATTCATTAAAGGCTATAGTTTGATCATAAAAATTAAACCACATAAAATCAATTCGATAAATTTTTGGAAGAGTAACAAAAATTAGATTTCGAATTTTTTCAGTAAATGTTAAAAAAAGTTATCAGTTATCCAAATTTTTGACAAAATTTTTGCAATGTCAACAGAACGTTTTGAGTAAAAATTCGTACAATGAAATGCTTTCTCATTCCAATTAATATAACACAATTCAGCAATAATAATAGGGTTTTTGATGAAAAAATATTTACAGCTCCTAACCAATTTCTTATAAAATTTTGCAGTAGCAGGATTTTTTGTTATGTAATAAATGATGGAATCAGGTAATGACCAATTTTGATGTGGAAGATATGAAGCAAGAAACGTGTCACGCTTTGATTTTGATGGCAACAGATGAATCATCTGTGGTATTCAACTAATAAACGGAATAAGTGATTACTATGAATAATGAATACTTTTTCTTTAAACAACAAGAATGGAGATATGAATTATGGGTAAAAAGTTTTAGTGGATTATCTCAGTTTACGATTTGTTTCTTTATGATTATTTTATTTTGTTGTTAATTGATTTCTATAGGGACTTGTTGTCTATCTTAGAGGTAACGAGGCTTGCGTCTTTCTTCTAACTTTTACCAAAGTTAGTGCGTACACCTGAAAAATCTCCCAAATCAACCAAAAACAAGTTTTATCATCACATACTGAAACTGGTTTTTCCCTGAATTCTTTATTCACAGATAAAACGAGACCGTAATCACTTCATTCAAACGTTTTTTTTTTCGATTAAATGAAATTAATGTTGCCATCAACATTAAAACGTGATCAATTCCTCGCTTCCTAAAATCCACGACAAAACTGGTCATGGCCTACTTATTTGATTCATTACATAATCGAAAATCCATCATCTTCAAAATGCTATCAACAAATGATTCAAAGTTGTAAATATTTCTTCATTAAAAATTCAATTCTAGTTACTAATCAATTTTATTTTTCAACTCAAAATGAAATTGGAGTTGGTTTAAATAAAAAATATGGCTTTTTGAATATTGCAAAAGTTTCAACAAAATGTGGGATTGGTGATCTTTTTTATACTTCTTTTCATATGGTTGATAATTATCATCGTGTCTCATCTGTTGTTACAAAATTTATCAAGTTGATGCAAAATTTGTGTGTCTTTATGACCAAAAACTCACTTTTGATCAAGTTTTACTAATTTTTTCAATGGCTCATGATGTATCATTACATCGTGTTACTGTAAAAACTAAAGATGATTCTATTGTTGCATTAGAAAAGCTTTTTGAAGTTATTCCAAAAGTTAAAACATTTTTCTTGTAAATCGTTTCAAAATTATACATTTCTTTTTATTTATTATTTCAGAAAAAAAAAAATAGTATCGTTTACTCAAATATCACAAATGATACTGCCAAAACACTTTTAAAAATTCCACATTTCTCAAATCTTAACAAATTTGATGCATATAATCTTTTAGAAGCATTTGATATTAAAACATTTTTTGCTTTTTTAAAGGTGATCACAGTTTTAAAATATTTAAACGTTAATATTTTTGTTTTAGACAAATAAACAAACAAAATTCTATCTGAATTTCTTTCGTACATTTTCTGAAGCATACAAAAATCTTCTTTGTGCAATTATTGATGAAATTATTGAAAATGAACACCATAATTATCAAACTCCTCTTATTAATTTCTCTGGAATTAATCTTGTGCAATATTTTAAAATGAGTAATCTTATTATGCAGATTAAGTTTTTTCATTCTTATGCTTTTTGAAATATTCGTTATGCTTTACTACTTCTTTTATTGTATTTTCTATATTTGCTTCAGTCTGTATTTATGTTATTGGAGAGATCTGTAGTACGACATTTTGTAATTGAATAAACACTTTTTTAGTAATTTTTTCACGCTTTGTCTCAAAACGGGGAGAAATAAACGGGCTTGTTTAAAATCATGATTCTGTCTTTTTCAAAGCAATCATGTTTTTGTCCCTTTCAATGAGAAAGGGAGAAAGAATGTCCTTGTACTCTCTGTTTTCTCTTCCAAATCTATCTTTGACGAAAAAAGAAAATGGAGAGAAAAGAGTTGAATTTTTTCAACAAAAACCAGACTGAACTAATTTTTTGGAATGGTGCGCACTGGCTAAACTTTTAACACAGTATTGCAAATTTGTACTCTGATTTTTTGCATGAGTTTTTTTGGTTATCTGAAGTTATGGCAGATATAACTTCAAATAACAAAAGGCCTAACGAATCTGTAATTATTTATTCCATTTAAGGATGCCTAAAAAGAATTACAGCAGTTATTTTTAGCTGACCAAAAACATTTCTCATGAATTTATAAGCAACTTTTACAAATATTTTTAATAAATCGGTTAAATTCTGTCAAATACAAAATTTAAAATTGTTCTTGATTCGTATTGCCCATGTCAATCATGGTCATCACACTTATTCACGACTGTGAGTTCTGGGAATTACTTGTGAATTTCACACTATTTTTTAAAAAAAGCGAGGTATGTCACCTTTTTTGACAGGTGCAAAATTTTTAAATCTTTATTAAAGAACAATTTTTATTCTTGTTTTTTTTTGTTAAGTTAAATTGTTAAGTTTTTTTTTGTAATTTTTGTGTATCCATTTTCTTCTTGTTGGTTTGGTTGTTTTCATTTGATTCATCAAATGTATAAAAACTATTATTATTATTAACAAAACCAAGAGCCCCTATGTTATTGCATTTCAACATATTTTTTTAACATCGCAACTAAAAATAAAGCAAAAATGGAGCTTTTATTCCAACAAGAATTAACTTTCTCAACAAATAATTCTGCAGATATTTTTATTCTAAAAGAATGGATATATATTTCTTCGATTGTTTGTAACATTGGCGGAAGCCTTGTCACAACTTTATACATTACTTTAATAATATTAGTTTTAAAGCATTCTCAAAAAATGCCCATTTATCGATGGTTAATTTTAAATTATTTTTCATGGCAACTTCTTACAACTCTAATTCTATGGCTCGCACAACCTGTAATACTTTCGACTGTTGAGATTGGCTTTTTTAATGGGATTACTTGGAATTGGAGCAGTAACTGTTCATTCTGGTTGTTTGAAATTATGGTTTTTTCAATGGTAAATGCTATAGTCTCAATTGTTGTCATGATAGTTTATCGATATCATCAAGCTGTATGTATGACTCAGAAGTTATTCAATAAGCCATGGCATTGTATTGGATTTTTGGGTATTCTCTATATTGCCATCCTTCTATTCCTAGTATGCTTACATATAAATCAATTTAATATTGAAAAATGGAAGGCTGAAAATCTTCACAAATACCCATTTATTAAGGAAATTCCATCACTTTATGGCTATGATCTTTCAATGAAGGGTGTACTCTTTTATGCTTCAATATTTCTCGGAGCTGTTTTGCTTCTTTGTATTGTTCTCTTTATTTACATTACAATTCGATTAGAATCTATTATTAAAGATTCACCTTCTTACTTACAAGCTGCAAAAATTCAAAAAACGTTGTCAAAAATTCAATCAGCTCAAAGTATCTCTGGTGGCTTTCTATTCATTTTTCCAATGATCATCTTTATTTTTACAATGCTATTAAAATTAACCATCTCAAAGTACTTATATTGGATCTGGGTATGCTTGGGAATTTGTCATTCCGTCAATGAATATTTCTGGACATTTTATTTCATCCCATTGTATCGCAACAAATGTTTAAGTTGGCTCAGATGGATGTTAAGAAATGTTTTGAGAGTAAAATTTAAAGAAAGCACTTTGAAGGTTGCTAACTTGAATGATGCAACAAAGTCTGTTCGTGGAATTAGTAGTGTTTATTGAAAAGTTAATTAAATTTTAAATAAATTTTTTTTAAAACGTGATGTTGTTTTTCACTTAGACCTCCATTTTTGGTGCACTAACAATATTAAAAGGGAAATTTAAAAAATGTTGTTAATTTATTATGCTTACAAATTTTTTATCTGTCAAATACAAGTACGTTTTTAAGGGGGTCGCTGTTAGAACTATAACCTCCTGGTAACAATAAGATACCTATTAGCTTACTTTTTTTCAATCAGCTTTGAATCTCCAATAAATTTTAGTTTTATTTATGATAGATTTGCTTTTTACATTTTTTGAAATAAATTTTTATGAAAAAAAGCACATCCATAAAATACAACAAAACAAATTTATTTAACAAAAAAATCATTGTTTTCCCCGAGTTTTCCAGTATTTCTTGACGCTGATTCCATAATGAATAACAGGAACTTTGAAATCATGCTTATCATTTTCCACTATTTTGTCAACAACTGACTCGAGTTTACTTTTATAGGCCACAGAAATTCAATCACTAAAGAACAGAAAGAATATCGTGCGTTTATTTTTCTAAACCAAAAAAATGTTAAATATTGAATTTAAAAGTTACCTTCATGTAACTAAAAAAGTTACCAATGTTAAATAATTCTGGAATACCGCTTAATTGAAATTTGTCAATCTTTGAAAAATGTGGAATTTTCAAGAGATTTTGGACAGTATTTTTTGTGATACTTGAAGCAGCTGGATTGTTTGCGCTAAAATAATTATCTCATTAATTATGAAGATAAATTTTTAATCTAAACTAACAATGAAACAGTTTTTGCTTTGGGCAAAACATCAACAAGTTTTTCTAACGGAACAATCAGTTCATCTTCATTTCTTACAGCACTTTTTTCAAAAACTATTTCTATATAAAGAAAGTAATAAAAATTCATTAAAAGTTAGAGTTTGATTGTAAAGATTCAACCCCATCTCATCAATTCGATAAAACTTTGGAAGAGTAGCAAAAATTAAATTTTGAATACTACTAGAGAAAGGTAGGAAAAATTATCAGTAATCCAAAATTTTGATGAAACATTTGCAACACAAGCACCACGATTTAAATTGTTATCGGTGCAAAGTAATACATTTTCCTTCCAATGAATATAACAGTATTCAGCAACAATAATAGTATTTTTGATGAAAAAGTATTTGCAAGTTTTAACCAATTTCTTATAGCATTTTGCAGTACCCGAACTAACAAAAAATAAAAAAGAAGGCGGAAGAAAAAAAATGTCTCAAAAATCGTTTTAAAATAATCAAACATGTTCAGAATTGACTGAAAGTACCAAAAAACGCAAAATTTGGACAAAAATTTACTCCCAAAACATGTTTAGCTTGCAAAAACCATTTTTTTCAAAAATTTTCCAACCGCTGCAGAATCCGCGGATTCAGAATTCAGAAAATTTTATTCAGACAAAAAGTTAGCTAATACCTATAGGAATCGTTTCCCAAAAGGAATGAGCTGGGGATAATCTAGAAAAAAAGTTATATGCTTCCGCCTTCCTTACGCCTTCTTTATGCGAGGATTCGCCATTTTTTCGCCTTCCTTGTTAGTTCGGGTAACAGGATTTTTTGTTATATAATAAATGATGGAATCTGAAAATGACCAATTTTGATGTAGAAGTTATGAAGCAAGAAAATGATCGCATTTTAATTTTGATGGTAACAAATGATTCATAATATTTTTAAAAGACTGCTGGTAAAAAATACAAATGCTCAGTGGTGACAGTAGTTATATAAAGTGTACCTTGATCAATTAGCCGCAAAAGAGGAATTTTCCATCCCTTTTTGATTGACCTAGAAATCGATTTTTTTTTAAATATTCAAAAACTTTCTATTACCTTTGCAAAGGCCTTGGTGAAATGTAATCTCATGCCCTTTGTAATTTTCTTTTTTTTGTTCTAGAAGATTATGAAAAATCTCAACAGAAAGAAAAAACATTTTTCCAGAAAAGAAAGTTTCTCTTTCGAAATTTAAAATGAATGTGAAGAAAAAAATTTTTTTATATATAATGTTTTCGCTTTTTGCTTGTTTAAAATAAAATTTTTGTATTTAATAAATTTATCCCTTTTTAGATTTTGAATTATAATTCATAAAAATGGATTTAAATACTTCTTCTGCTTCTGAAGTTGTTCTGGATGAAGTATATTAGCGTTTAAATCAAAGTGAACCCGAACCTCTACCACTTCGAAATCGAGTAAATGCAATTGCTTGCTGTCAATTTGAAGATTCATCTATTCCAGCAAAAGCAAGCGATTATTTTAGTAAGCGAATTTGTTTTAACATTTATAAATTTCATCGGATGCGTTTTCAGATGATGCCCATTGCTGTAAGACTCCATTTGAAGAATTAAAACCAATATTTTTAAAAGAAATGGAAGTTCCAAAGGTTCACCTTGGTAAATATTTGGTTTGCAAAGTTGTTGGAAAACCTGTCGCTGCTATTGGTGTACATGTTTTGATTGAAGATTTGAATGGTAATATGATAAATAAATTAATAAATTTAATTTGTTTATTTTAGATAATGTTGAACAAGCCTCATTTTATAATTTTTGTTATAAACTGGATAGTACTGATTGGCTATCTGTTGGAACAATTGTTGTTATCAAAGAACCTTGCCTTAAATATTCACCAAGCGAAACTCCATTTTTAAAAATTCAGACTCCTTCTGACGTTATTTTCGTTGATCCATCTGATGAATAATTTTTCAATAAAGTTGGTGCAAGTAAATGGTGCGTTTATATTCATGTGTGGTGACATCTATGTACAGTATTTTTTAGGTATGAACCATTATCAAAAGATGCAGAAGTATGGAAGAAAGAAGCAAATGAATGCTATAAAAATAGAAGTTATCAAAAAGCTTTATTTTTATATGAACGTGGACTTCGTTGTGATCCTGACCTTGCTGTTTTATATTTGAATAAATCTTTAACATGCCTTAAAACTGGAGCTTTTTACGATGCATATAAATCTGCTAAAGTTGCAATAGAAAAAGGTGGTGATCGAGAAAAAGCTTTATATCGGTATGGTTCTCTGTTTTATTAGGACTTGTTTACCAACAAGATTTTTTAGAATGGGTCAAGCAGCATACGGTATGCGAGAATGGCAAAAAACAGCTAGTCATTTTGTTGAAGTTTTAAAATTGAATCATAAAAATGCTGATGCTTCAAAAGAACTCAAACGTGCAATGGCTCGATTAGCTGAAGAAAAACATGGTAAATTTGATTTCAAACCAATGTATGTTGAATCAAAGAAAGAAAAACCTGAAATGGATGTTGCTGTTTTTATGGGACCAATCGAAATTGTAGATATCCCTGGAAAAGGTACTGTATAAATCTGCTCGCTTTTAGTTTTTTAGCAATTAAACTCTGTGAATAATTGTCACGATTTTAGGTCGTGGAATTATCGCATCAAAAGATGTTCAAAAAGGAACTTTACTTGTCGTTTCAAAATCAGTTGGATCTGGATATAGTAAAGATTTACTTTTTGTTGTGCCTGAAAATGATCCGCGTCGTGTTGCTCAAATTTTGCAAATTTTTGATACAATTCAAACTTTGAAAAATATTCCACAAAAAGCTGAAGAAATTTATGATTTGTATGCCGGTGATATTGTAACAAAAGAAGAAATTCCTTTTGGTATGTTTTTTTTGTTAAGTACATGCCGATATTTATATAGCTTTTTAGGTGTAATTGATGTTAAAAAAAATTTGTAGTTTAAATCTTTTTGAAACTTTGGGGGTTGTGTCACAAGGATAGCCATTTATTTATTTTACCAAGTTATTTTAATCATTCATGCTTAGGTTTGTGCCTATGAGTTAATGTTGATAATTTTGAAATCATAAATTTTTAGCTAATGCTCATCGAATGTTTTATGGCGATGTAATGGTTGTTCATGCTTGTACTGATATAAAAAAAGGTGATGAAATTTTTCTTCCGTATATTCATCCAGCAGTAGAATATTCTGTCCGGCAGAAAAGCTTTGACCACTGGAATTTTACTTGTAAATGCAAACTTTGTGAAATTGATGCCAATGATGAATTATGCTCCAAAAGACATCAAATGTTGGAAGAATTTTATGATTTTTATGAAAAAAATAAAAAATATCCTTTGTTTGTAACTGCAAAAGGTGAAGAAACTTTAAAGAAGGTAATTTTGATTGCATATGAAGTTGTTTTTTAACTATATCTTTTAGATTCGTGAAACTTATACAAAACGACAAGAATTCAAAACTGTACTGGCTCTACTTCTTTATGAATTATATCAATTTGCATTTAATATTGCTATGGCAAAAAGTTATGAATATGTAAAAGAATTGGCCACCCTTTCTGATGATTTTGTTAATTCGGCTTTTAATATGCCCCGTGTTTTTTGCCAGTATGCATCATTCTGTACTGCTGATGGAAATATTGCTAAATCTGATGAAATGATGCAAAAAGCACTTGAAGCGAGCTTTGGTACTGATATGGAATATCTTAAAATGCGTTATTTTTAAAAAAAACATATGTATGACATTGGTTGTTTGTTTTTTCTTTTATTAATGTTTTTTTAAAGTTATCATTTCCAAAATAACTTTTTGTCGTTGTTACGAATAAAAATATTTGCAAAGTTTACTTTTTTATACTGTATCAAAAATATTCTTGTATTGAATAAATAAGATTTATGGTGCTTAAAAATATCAATCATCTTTCTGTTTTGACAAAAAATAATTCTTAGTTTTTTGTTTCATTTTTATCTAGGTATTCATGACCAGCTTTTTGTAGATGAGGAATGTTGCTATGTCTTGTTGAAACATTTGTGGGAATTATCGATGAGCGTTTAACAAAAGATAAAATTGTTTTTCGAAATGATGGAACAAAACCAAGCATTAAAATTGTATTTAGTGGAGAATGAAATGTTGCGAGAAAATATAAAATTTGAACATACACTAGAATTACACTGGCTTTTGCATAAGGGGTGGTTTGCAATAAAATAACTTACATGCAACGTTTTCAATCTCGAAAATAACGAATATCCATAGAATCATAAATGGAATGTACAAAGTTACTAGCGGAACCAAAAACTAAAAAACAAATAACTTAACAACAAATAATCAAAGATACAACAAGCTCATTTTCACAAATGTGCATCAAAAAGCTTACCTGAAAAATTAAGCTAATCAATAAATGAAAATGCATTCGATAAGTCTTCGGGCACATAAAATCTCTTTGATTTTTTAGAAGCAAAAAGCTTTTAACAACCAAAGTTGTGATAATGGGAAACCCGGCCATGAAACTTGTTGCACAAATTCCAATAAATATCCATGGAAATGGTGTAATATCTTTGTGAATGATTGCACAGCCTTGGTTGAGATAATGTGGACCTATTAGTGGCCATTTCTGGAAAAAACATTTTATGTAAAAAGCCTGATTTCATCATTCGTATGCGATTTGTATGTTTGACAAAAACTGCATAAGAATAATAAACAATTATTTATTTAGCTTTAATCACTGCTCAACAACGTACCTTTAAAATTGCATTATTTAATATATCTTTGTCAACAATTGCAAAACAATAGAGAATAACTGAAGGGACTTGAAAGAATATATGAACGAAAACAAGCAATCCAATAAATTTTTTACATAAAATTACATCCAACTTATTTTTCAGAGCAATAAATCGATAGAAGAATGCCGAAGTTACTGCTACAGTACTTGCACCAAAGAAAATAAGAAAAAGTAACTATAAATAAAATACATAAGTTTTCATAAAAGACGAGAATCAAAAACTTACAAACATAATATATCCAACAGTATTACTAGAAGTCTTTATTAACCCCTCAGGGCACATAACTAGAGCAGGATAAAGTGATTTCGGTTGATAGATTATTGTCATGTAAACATCAAAAATTACTGCGCAAATCTGTAAACATGTCATTATTTAAAGAATCAAGAGTGTTAAAATCTACCGAAATGTTAAGTAAAAAATATTTGTAGTTTCCGAATGTTTTTGGACTGAATTTTAAAATGAAGCATATGCCAATAATCCCAAAAATTAATGAATTACTTCCGCTGATGTACATTAAAATATGAAAGAATTCGTTTTCGTAAGCATCAAATGAGAGATAAGAAATGGAAAAAAAAGAAGACATTGTTGCAGTGGCATTAAAATGAAAAACTAAAATCTGTAGTTTTCAAAAAATATTAAAATAAAAGTTAGTTAATGACCAATTTATCACGCATTGATGAATACATTAATTAAAGCCTTTTGAGTTCTGCGAACAATCAATTTATGAAGTGAAAAACAGCCTTGACGCTGCTTGATGAAATGTCGAAAAATACTATTTTGATGCAATGAAAAATTTGCAAGATAAAGGTCAACAACTTTTAAAATAATCAGGAAAAGTAAAAATTATTACTTTATTCATGGCATGAATGAAATCATGTGTGAAAACGTTTTCTAATTAAACATTGTGTAAATATTTTAAAACAAAAATTAGTATATGTTTTATTCTCTCAAATTTATTAAACAAATTCAAAAAACTGAGTTCCATAAAAAGTAATACATTTCTTTAGCAGAAACAACGAGTTAATTTTTTTTTATTTTAACATAAACCAAAAAACAGTTTTATCCTTTCTTTCAATATATCCAGCAAGCAAAAATAAAACGAAAATAAATTTAAAACACGTATGCCGACGCAATCTGTCATTTATCACTTTACCAACTTTAAGGTAAGAAAGAAATAGAATTGTAATTTCATTTTCTTCTTGTCACTTAACTCTTTTTTTATTTCATAAGTTATTAAAATTTATTACACTACTAAATTAAACAACTTGGCATTTCATTAAAACTTAATCCAGTTTTCAACACACTTTTTTTCTTTTGCAATAAAAATACCAAAAAGTTGCTGTTGACCCCACGCATTATTATTAAAAAGAGAGATACGATGATTATTTGCAATTTATATTAATTTAACTTAGTAAACTTAAGTATTCTTTTTAAAAAAATAATAAATTTTGGATATCTTTTTTACTTTCAAAATTTTTCTAAAATTATTTCTAACTGAAAAAACAATGCATTCTTTGTTTACTCTAAAAATGTCTTTTACAATTTCTTATTACAAAGAGATGATAATTTGATAACGAATTTTATTATTTATTTTCATTTTAATTTGTTTTCTTTTGTTTGTTCTTTTAGAATGTTTGTGTTACATTTTCGAAACCTGATACATTAAAGGGAGAAAAAAATCCGTCGTGGATCAGGCAAAATCAAGGAAAAAATGAAGAAAAATGGCTAAATCTCGAGCTTTATCTAATCATTTTTTTAAGTTGATACCATTTTGGAATCTCCTAAAAAAGAGAAAAAAGAAGGTATTTTCAGAATTTCAAAATTCTGCATCTGTAGCGTTTTCGTATTGAGACCATCCGTCGCATTTTGTTGCTTGAAAAATTTTTGTTGAAAACTTTTTTTGCGGTTAACAAAATAAATAACTTTTTTAAAAAATATGTTTGTTCAAACTGCACATATTATAAAAATATAGGTAGTTAACCAATTCGTTCCATAAATTTATTTGCACTGTTGAGCTGTTGGATAAACGACAAAAAGTACAATACCTTTTCATTAATTTTTCAATAATCTTTGGTTTACTGTAAGATTGATGAAAAAACTGGGCCAGAGCTTACAAAATTAATTTCATTTTTTGCGCTTTTTTAAAAATATTGTTTAGATCAAAGAAAGTTTTATGAATTACACCCTGCTTTATTTTTACTTTATTCGCATTTTTTAACTTATATTTTTTCTAAAACAAACACAAATTGACTTTCATGAATTTGATCATTGAATATTTTTTGCATATACTGCTCTGATACAGAATTTTCAAACCAATAAGTTTTTAATAATTTAAAACCTATAAAAATTACATCTACAATAATGGTAAAAAAATTATAAAAGATACAAACCTTCAAACATCATCGCCAATCTAATTCTACCATAAATTCGATGAGCATTAAATACAATGGTATCAACACCAACTGGGAATCCCACAAATAATAAACCTTTTGGTTTTAATAAACAATGAATTTTATTCATTTCTCGAATATCCCCGATTGGATCTATTGGATCACCATATCGACCAAGGCCACTATGTTCAATACTTGAAAAACTTACAATAAAATCAAATTTATTGTAATATCTGAAAATGCAGAATGTTGCTAGATCAAGTAGCTTTAAAAACATACTTTTCTCTTTGTGAAGGCAAATCAGGAGCATAAAGAAAATCCATTTGTGGATGGTTTATTGAAAGTTTATAATAATCAACAGTTGTAACATGTTTAGCTCCATTTGCTAAAAGAAATACTTCAACCCATGGTGTTTGAGATCCTATTACAGCTCCATTTTTTCCTTTGACTTTAAAATCTTTAATTGCTGAATGCACTGCTACTAAAAAAGAACAGATTTTACTTGCTCAAAAATTCAATATTTTAATTCTGGGGAATTCACTTTTAAATTATTTTAGTTTTATTGTGTTTAAAAATTTTACCAGCAACCTTCCATATTAGTCACTGACAATCTTTACAGTTGTGTTTCAAACCGTCTTAATTAATCTTTTATTTAAAAACTCTTACATTCTTCCTGTGCATACCCCATAGGAATATTTAAAGGGTTAGCTTTTGCAAGCTCTACTAGACCATCAATATATGTTTGATTCCAGTTTTCTAATGTTAGATTTGTATTTTTTGGAGTTTGATTAAAATACCAGGATAATAGTTTTGTGTAATTATTTAAAAGAAATACTGTAGGATTTGGAATTTCTTTCGGTGGATCAACTGTTAAACCATTATTTGCAATTTTTTGCCATTCAGAAAACACCTGAAATATAAGTGCTGATTCAATGTTTCCAATTATTGTGATAAAAAACAAAAAACATTTACATTATCACAAGTCAATGGATTTTGTTTTACCAAAACAGGAATTAAATCGTTTTTAATCAAGGTATAACCATATTTCTCGAAAACACTTTTATTTATTTCTTCAACATCAACCTTTCCTTTTGCTGTTGTGAATTTTCTGAAAAAAATTATAGTACAGCAAAAATATACAGCAAAAAACAAACCTAAAAACTTTTGCACGAAAAATTTCTTTAATATAATGCATTCCAAAGAACACACCAAAACATGTTATTAAACCATATACTGAATGTAGCTTCATTTTCTTAAGACAAAAAAATAACAAATTTTTATTTTTAAAGAAATCAAAATTTTTATTAAATTTAATGTTACAAATTTTTGGGGGCGTATTATTATTAAAATTAAGGGCATTTGTATGCTGCTTTAAAATTGGTGAACAAATGAACAAAGAGGTTCGAGCAAGATGCAAAAAAACGGATTTGATGTTTTTTATTGAAAATCTAGTTACGTTTTTCAAAAAAAATTTGAACGCTAAAAGAAAATTTTATTTGAAACAATTTTACAGTAAAATTACGCTGACATAATTTTACAAATGACTGCTATTTTGTCATTTTCAAACAGTGTTTTCCCGAGACAGCAACCGAGAATCGCAACCGCAACCGAGACTCATAAGGGTCTCGATTGGTTGCGGTTGCGATTGAAATTGTGGTGGTCTCGTCTCGGTAGCGATTCAAAAAGTCTCGCTACCAATGAAAAACTTTTTTTTCCATGCTGTGGATGATTTGAAAAAAAATCAACTGTGCATTCTAAGGAATTTTTCTTTCTTTAAAAAAAATGGCCCAATTTGGCAAAGAAAAGCGACGCATTTTCAATCAATTGTAATAGATAGGCATGAAAAAGATACACATATCAAGCAAGAACGTAGACAAAAAAAGTTTTCGGGGAAGGCACGCCTTTGATCTTTTGCCGCTTTTGGCACGCGTCGGCAAAACATCAAAGAAATTTCTTAAATTCAGGGGAACAGGTACCCTAATGCCCCCCCCCCCCGCCCCCTTAATTACGGGCTTAATATCAAGCAAATCTCTCTTAAAAACTATCTAAAAGGCAGTGCCTTCTTTGTTTGAATAATTTTTATACTTTTTGTCTTTGAAATAAATGTTATTATCATTAAAACCCTTAAAAGTCTCGGTTGCGATTGAAGGTTTCGCAACGGTTGCGGTTGCGATTGAAAGTTGCGATAGTCTCGTTGCGGTTGTGGTTGCGAATGAGTTTAAAAGTTGCGATTGGTCTCGGTTGCGATAAAAGTGGTCTCGGGAAAACACTGTTTTCAAAGCTGGAATTTCTGATCTTTGTGTGCAGTAAACTCTTGAATTTCATAATTCACGTCACATCTTTTTGTACTGTGCGGGAGAAAGTTGCCAGAAAAAGTTGCAGACAATGGCATCAGCAACATCTTGCTAGCTATCAAAGTTAAAAATTCTAAACGTTATAAATTTTATTATATCAGCTAGTACAAATCATGAAAGTCAACATCGTTATATGAAAGTGAAGAAAGAAAAATGGTTACCGGAAATATCGTTCATATTAAAACCCCGTAGACTACTTTTTCGTATGTTGCTGTTGCTGCATTTGTATACTTGTGTAGGTGATGCAATTTTTTTGGTTATTTTTAAAGGAACAGTTTTGTCTAGGCTTTTGAATTAAATGAAGGGCTGTTTTTATTATTTAAGAACTTTAATATAATTTATTTTAATTTATTTATTCACTCCAGAAAAAAATTGAGGGGGCAAAAAACAAAAGTAATAAATATAAATGTTTACAAAAAAGTTTAGAAATGAAAGTAAAAAGAATTAATATTTTTAAAACCAAAACAGTCAAACTAGAATTTAAGTCTTCATTAGAAAACACCGTTTAATAATAATGATAAGGTGGATGTTCTATGACAACAAACAGGGCTCGCACGATATTTGTTGCATTCAAGACGCTTTAAGAGACGCTCTACGAGTATATTAAAATCGAGCGGCACATTGAAATTTTTTTTGACGATTTTTTTTGTCCATTCGATAGAACTAGGTGAAAAAACACTATTCTGAAGGTTTTGGGTCAATCTGACTCATATATCCGGTTTGGCATCTATGCAAAGGTTGCATGTGACAGGAATTTTAAAAATTCGAGAAATTTTTTTGGCTTAAGCTAGCAAAATGATGTTGCCCATGATTGTACACATATATAAGGGCTATCAAATGGGTGTTACAAAAAATTTTTTGTGGACCTGTAATGCCGGTATTCTATCAAATGAAATTTTTGACCATAGGAAAAAATTTTTATTTTCAGTGGCCAGAGTCTAATTTATATCCCATTTAATAGCCCAATATGTGAGGATTCTAAAAATATGTAGTTTGTATCTGAGCTTGGTGTACTTTGCGTTTGTCGAATGAAATAGTGCGCGCAACCAATACCTCCAACATCATCTCGGAGGCATAACTCCTCTAATATGCAAGATATTGATCTATGGTGAAAAGCATTATGTAATACTATGATATTAGAGGGTTCTGGGTGATTTTGGGCATTTCTGGATATCATTTGGCAATATGGCGTCCATATGAAATCTCAAAAAATAGCAACATGAATGTTTTTGGCAAATCGTCTGTAAATGATATTTTTTGTTAAAGAATCGATGTGAAATGACTTAAATAATATAAGATACATATAAAAATACCATATTGAAGCATTTAAGATCCTATATAGAGGATTATAAGGTCCTGAGGTAATGTCAAATTTTGACAATTTTTAAGGTATTTTCAGAGTATTAACAAAAGATGAATAATGGAAGATATCGATGTTTTGAGACATTTGGGATAGAATCTGACATGTTTTTGATGATTACGAGCAATTTGAAGCTATATGGAAAAGCCATATTAATTTGGTAACTACTTGAACATTTACATTTAATAAAATAAAAATCAAAAAATGTTAATGATTTTGGTTACAGATTAAAGCTAAGACGCTTTGTATATTGCCAAAAAGTCATATTATGTCATTTCCGATCTAAAAACCAGTGTTTTTGGTGGATATATGAGTAATATTGTTATACAACAAAGTGCTATCAAGTAGAGTTTTTGTGGGAATTTCTAATCCTTCTGAATAACATGTAAATGCTTTCACAAGATAAAATTAAACAAAAAAACAAAGAATTGAGCGTTTTGAAGCATTTTGTGACAAAATAATTAAGATTTTGTATGTTTAATATTGCTAAAATAAGCTCATATTCAAGTGGTCACCCAGTTATTGTGGCTATTTCAAATGACTTGAAAGTGCTCGTAGTCATCATAAACAAGCTGAATTTTATCCCAAATGTCTTAAAATGTTGATATCTTTCATTATTCATCATTTCCTAATTCGTTGAAAATACCTTAAAAATTGTCAAAATTTGACATTACCTCAGGACCTTATAATCCTCTATATAGGATCTTAAATGCTTCAATATGGTATTTTTATATGTATCTTATATTATTTAAGTCATTTCACATCGATTCTTTAACAAAAAATATCATTTACAGACGATTTGCCAAAAACATTCATGTTGCTATTTTTTGAGATTTCATATGGACGCCATATTGCCAAATGATATCCAGAAATGCCCAAAATCACCCAGAACCCTCTAATATCATAGTATTACATAATGCTTTTCACCATAGATCAATATCTTGCATATTAGAGGAGTTATGCCTCCGAGATGATGTTGGAGGTATTGGTTGCGCGCACTATTTCATTCGACAAACGCAAAGTACACCAAGCTCAGATACAAACTACATATTTTTAGAATCCTCACATATTGGGCTATTAAATGGGATATAAATTAGACTCTGGCCACTGAAAATAAAAATTTTTTCCTATGGTCAAAAATTTCATTTGATAGAATACCGGCATTACAGGTCCACAAAAAATTTTTTGTAACACCCATTTGATAGCCCTTATATATGTGTACAATCATGGGCAACATCATTTTGCTAGCTTAAGCCAAAAAAATTTCTCGAATTTTTAAAATTCCTGTCACATGCAACCTTTGCATAGATGCCAAACCGGATATATGAGTCAGATTGACCCAAAACCTTCAGAATAGTGTTTTTTCACCTAGTTCTATCGAATGGACAAAAAAAATCGTCAAAAAAAATTTCAATGTGCCGCTCGGTTTTCAAAAATTGAAGAAATGTCATAGAGTGTCTCTTAAAGCCACCAGAGTTAGACAATGGCAGAGCTAGTTGTGGGTTACTGTAACTCCAAAAAAAGGAAAGAAAGAGCAAAGTTTTCCCGCCCGTCTTTATCTATTAGTGTGTGTCACAAAAATGTACATTCAATGTCTTGCAACTGTAATATTAATGCAATCCAAAAATTAAGTAACAAAGTGAAATCAATAACATCTTTATTTTATTCCTTCAAATAGGAGTTACCAATTTTATTATTTTATTTGAAATCAGTATGCATTTTTTTAACAAATGAACAAGAATCTGAATATTGTGGATTCTGAATCCGATATTTTTTATATTAGTGGTGATATATACTAACTCGACCATCAGCTTTTTGTGTTTTTACAGAATTCGTTGAGCTCTTACCATTCTCTTTTTTTTTCGGGGTTTTTTTTCACAGGGAACAAGACGACACAGCTTGTGGTAACCAAAATGCACATTATGCTAGTAAAACTCTTAGCACGAAAAAATATTTTCGTGGTCCCTATGAATTCGTCTACTTTTTTCGATGTTTATTGTTAAAAGTTAATTGTTATATTATTTAATTTATCGTCCTGATTTTTTTTCACAAAAAATGCTACAAAATGATATATAACTTCACTTGGTTGGATAATGGGAATATATAAAACTGAAAAACTGCTGATACATATGTAAGTTTCCTGAAGTCGCCTCTCCTACAATTTTCGTTATTTTTATCTTAAAAGATGCCCAAGATACTAATAAAGATATATAGTAATCAAAATTTTGATTGATGGTCAGAAAAAAATTTGCCGGCCATAGTAGTGTAACATGTATGCTTTAAGTGCGTATTTTCATATATACGAATGCTTTAAAAAGCTTAAATAATCTCTATATTCACTCATGTATACATAGAAAACATCATTAATGATAATCATAGTATAATCAGTAGGCGATGTTGTTCAACTGATATTAAGCAGTTGATAATCATAGTATAATCAGTAGGCGATGTTGTTCAACTGATATTAAGCAGTTGATAATCATAGTATAATCAGTAGGCGATGTTGTTCAACTGATATTAAGCAGTTGATAATCATAGTATAATCAGTAGGCGATGTTGTTCAACTACACTATACAAGTGATACAACAACTTCTGTAAATCACTCTCTAACATTATTATTTTTATTAATGATGTTTTCTATGTATACATGAGTGAATATAGAGATTATTTAAGCTTTTTAAAGCATTCGTATATATGAAAATACGCACTTAAAACATACATGTTACACTACTATGGCCGGCAAATTTTTTTCTGACCATCAATCAAAATTTTGATTACTATATATCTTTATTAGTATCTTGGGCATCTTTTAAGATAAAAATAACGAAAATTGTAGGAGAGGCGACTTCAGGAAACTTACATATGTATCAGCAGTTTTTCAGTTTTATATATTCCCATTATCCAACCAAGTGAAGTTATATATCATTTTGTAGCATTTTTTGTGAAAAAAAATCAGGACGATAAATTAAATAATATAACAATTAACTTTTAACAATAAACATCGAAAAAAGTAGACAAATTCATAGCGACCACGAAAATATTTTTTCGTGCTAAGAGTTTTACTAGCATAATGTGAAAATGTGAGTTAGATAAAAAATGTAAACTTTTTCTGTGAATCAAAAACACATCAAAATGGTTAATAAAGTTTATTAAATTTTGTTATTAATAATTTACTGCTTTTGTATTACAATTGTAAAGCCATTCGCAACTTTATCATCTGTATCTAACATGACAACAACCTTCCACTTTCGATATCGACAAAGTTCCATTACATCTTCCGTAATCCATATAGTATGATGTTCATGATCATCAACAAAATTAGGATCAGGATTTTCATGTCGTAAAATTAATTCATTCAATGTTGTACGATTTTTTGGTTTTTCAGAAGTTCGTTCTTTATGTGGAATTATCATAAAGACATATCCACCTTTTCGAATCACTCTAAGCCATTCTTCAATAGTTTTAATAGGATCAAAGAAATGTTCAATTGCATGTGAACTGATCACAAAATCATATGTTTCATTTTCAAATGGAAGTTTGTCTCCTGAGGCTACAACATCAACATTCAAATAGTTTCCACCTAATAATTCCATTTCTGCTTTTTTATAAGGCGTTGATGATAGATTTGTAAAATCAACATTTATTGTATTTAAACAAAATGGATTACTCAAAGATCCTCCTATCTCAATTCCTTGAAGGTTATCTAATAATGCATGCGCCATACAACTTTCTTTAGTTTGCAAATCCAAAGTTTTACAGTTTTTTTTTATTTTTGGATCTCTATGCAAATGTTTGTATGTTAAAATAATGATGCAAACAAAAGTAATGACGATAGCTATGTAATGAATTGAACATCTAAAAAATAAAGTGGTGAAAAAACGCGTATAAACTAATATAAATATCGAGCTTCAGCTCAAAAAATGAACTTACTTTACTGGCATTATTAGTAAAAGCTACAATAAGTAAATATTTAAAAGATATATTTTTTATAAAATAAGACTTATATGAGTTATTTATTTTATGTTTTAATTAAATGTACGAAATATATTTCAAAAAAGAAGAAGCTATGGGAAATGGGTGATGGGTGGGGCAACTCTGAACTAGGTTACATTCCACAACCGCTACTGATAAAATCAGTGAAATGTAAAATTTACAGCTTCTGCACAATAGCATGCGATAAAAGAAAAAGAATAATTTTTACAATGGTACAGTCGAACCTCCATTTTACAACCCTTGATATAACGTCTACCTCAATTTTCTGCGGTCTCTTCATACAATTATAAAGGAAGGTAACTCGATTTAACACCTTTCATTTTTTAAGGCAATTTTTATCCCGAAAAGGTCTTATTTTTTCCTTTTTTTCATTTCTTTTTCATACGGAAGACACAGAAAATGAAACAAATTTTTAAAATTTCAGTTGGATTTTATAACAATGAATTTCAAAAAAAACAAATAAAATTTGAAGAAGTTTTGCAAAATTACAAAGAATTTCAAGAACTTTGGTAAAATTTTAACAAAGATTTAGTACGGAAAAACTTAAAATTTAATGAAAGTAAAAAATCCATTATATATATTATAATTCAAATGTAAATGTAATTCAACCATAAACCTCTAAAGAAGCATGGACTGTTTTTGCATTTATAGTAAACCTTAATATACCAATTTCTAATCTATACTATTCATTTAAGGCAGCTAAATAAACCAGTGCCGCAACTTCACCAAAATTTCGGGTGGTGACATGACTTTTCATGGCCTTTTGTGAACTTCGAAAACATGCCCTAAGGGAATATACAGACACACTGCAAAAAACAAACTTGCTAGTTAGCTTGGTTCGGATGCAGACGAGCCAAGCCAATTAGTAATTTTCGATTGACTTTCAGATGGTGTTCTTCTTTTCGTATTGTAAAGAAACAGTAACAATATGTTTACAGTAATGTATTAGATGTTGTCCTTTGATTTCCCTACTTTTGTTGATATCAAATTTTTTTGATTTCATTGCTTTTTTTGCCTTCAACTGAAATTCTCTTGCTTTCTACATTTGCATGTTTTTTAAGACGATTTTAATTAATTTTGGGCCATTTTAAATAAACACTATCGTCTTTGGGATTTACCCTGTCTTAAATGGCAATGGCTTTATCTGCTAAATGCAATACATTTAAAAACAGTTATTTTCGTAATTTTGTGGTAACTTTCATGTTAAGATCAATTAGCTTTCACTCATTACAATTTTTCTGTTATGATTTCGTTTGGCTAAAACATATTTAAAAAAAAGGGTCACAAATCTCATTCATTCAACAAAAAATTAAAACGTTAGTGGCAAGGGTTTGGTTTTTTCATTTCTGTATTCTAAATTTTCTACTTTAAGCGAATACAATATATTTCATAATTGACATTCACAAGAGTAACTAATTTATCATGTATGTTTAAGTTTCAAAATAATGTTGCCATAAATAAAAAAAAATGTGTAAAAAAAGGCGCCGGAAAAAAATCAATTATATTTCATTATAACAAACAAAAGAAAACGAATTAAAATGAAAATAAATAATAAAATTCGTTATCAAATTATCATCTCTTTGTAATAAGAAATTGTAAAAGACATTTTTAGAGTAAACAAAGAATGCATTGTTTTTTCAGTTAGAAATAATTTTAGAAAAATTTTGAAAGTAAAAAAGATATCCAAAATTTATTATTTTTTTAAAAAGAATAAATCCGAGGGACATTTTTTTTGTTTTAATCAACAGAGCATAAAATGTCGCAGACATTAAAAACAGCTATGTGATAGAATTTGGTTGTCAGATTTGGTTTACAGGTTTTAGTTTGGTGTGTTGTTTTACTTTAAAAGTGATATTCATAAAATATTGAATTGTAAAATAATTAACGAGAAACCTAAATTAAAATTTGCTAGCAACACCTAAAAGCTTCAGTAATAATGTATTATTACTCAAGTGCTTGGAACGTTATTCACACATTATTATGTCAAAACCTTTTTTATTTTTAGCGTAATAATTTAAAAAATAATGTTACATCAAGGATATATTAAAAAATTGTTAATTATCACAATAGAATATAAAAAAACCTCGAAAGCAGATAAGAATATCACAGTAAACACTGGAATAAAAAATATTTTGTTATTTTCTTAAAAATCCATATCCCGATAAAAAGTTTCCCAAACATCAAAAATGTTGAATATTATTACTTTTATGATCATTTAAATATTATTAAATAAAACTTGTAACTTGAACAAACTCATACTTTTTAATTTTTAATTTAAAAATAAACTTACTGCCATTATTATATGTTTACAAAATATTATTAGATTAACACAGTATTCTCATTATAAAAAAATTTATTTTATCATTTTCATAAAACCCTTCCAAAATAAAATATATCATTGCTTAATTTAGCCCTTACAAAATCCCAAAACAGTGTTAGTGTGTGTATTTCAAAAAACATTAATTAAAAATTATAGGCATAAAAAGTATTTAAAAAGTGGTGTGATAAAGTGCAGATATCAGGTAACCGAGCTTGTTGATCAACAACTTTACAGCAAACTGTTGCCAAACAAAGCCGTTGTAGAATTCTCATTTCTTCTTTTTCGCATTCTGCAACTGCATTACCAAATTCAAGTTGACAAAGAAGAAAATGACAAAATGTTGGAAATTCTGCTCGAGTGATGGGATGCTTTGCAAGTATATGTGTTGATGGATGCATTGAGCCTTTTATATAATCAGGATTCTGGAATGGCTCTAAAGTAATATTCAAGAATTGTGGATGATTCTCTTCATTAATGTATGATTTGAAAACTGCAGGATATTTGAGAGCAACTGTTAAAAAGGCATTTGCCATATGAGCAAATGAATTTTGTTCTTCCATAAACTTTTCTTTTTCATCCAAAGCCTTTTTTTCTTCCAAAAATTTTTTTGCGAAAATTTCAGGAGTTGACATTCCGATTTCTAAGCATTTTGCAAAACGGCATTTTCGACAAACAATCCCATTCCGATTTGGTACTGAAATTTATCAAATATAAGAAGGATAAGTGTATATTAGAATGATCGCCTTCTTACATTATCATTAAATTAAATTAACTTTGCATATTTTCATTAACCAAAAATACCTTAGAAAATTACCGAAAAGTGAAATAATAAAATTAGTAGCTACTATATTCAAAATTACTTGACAGAAAAATTATGATTTTGCTAGTTTGGTTGACTGAAACAAAAAAGTTAGCAAAAACTATGTTTTTTTTTTCAGAATAAGGTATTTTCGATCCTGACTAAGAATAAAATAGAAGCAAAAATATTTACAGTTAATTTCAGATGCCGAAAACGTCTTCTAAAATTTAACAAATCAAAGCATTTTTGAAAAAGAATTTTTTTTCATGCTACATACATACGACAAAGAAAAGAGGCACCCAGCCAGCAGACTTCCATCTTTTTCTTTTTTTTGCGAGCACGCTCCCTTAGACGTGTTTTGTTGGCCTAATTTTTTTTACAACAAAGATAAATTGAGATTATCAAATGGTACTAAATTTGGAGAATCAACGAGAATCAGTAAAAAGTTATCCTCAAAAAAATAAAAAAGTGCCGTTTTTGGTACTTTGTGCTTAAGAAAACGTTTTAAAAATGATATATTCGGAATCAGCGTAAAAAATTACATCTGACAGGTTCAATTATAAGTTTTTAAAAAAGTTTCATTTTTCATAACGAAAAGAAGAAAAACGTTTCTCTGGCGATCCCTAGCTTTAGTCCTACTTTTTGGATTACATTAGTTGTTATAAATAAATTAAACGATTTAATAGGTGAAATCAAAATATTTGTTTAAAAAACTAACATACCCTTTAAGCAATCATTTGAATCATTGATACAGGATAGCTGTGTTTTAGACTTCATAGTATGGTAGAAGAATGCTCCACATTTATTACAACCTTTTCCACCATATCGTCGAGAGGATGGTGAAATTGATGTGGTGCAGACTCCGCATTCACCTTGATTCATTTTAATATCACAGAAAAGAAGAAGGCAGCTGATCACAAAAGAATAATAAAGACAGGACTAATGAGAAATGCTTGAGATGATAGCCTTTTTATTCCCGAAAACTGCCAACATCATGACACGTATTTTCCCCTAAAGGTCAAGGAAGGTAATAATCAAGGGGTGGTGAGATTCCGATTTATTTTTGCGCATCATTCCATTTCAGTATTCCGAGGTACTAGCCGCTTCAGAGCCATTTTTTTAATGAGGATGATCTTGATTTGATTGCTTTTGATAAGCAAATGAGGAAGCATTCGCGGCTGCCGCATTTCTTTGTCTGTGAAAAAAAAGATTCCGTTTAATTTTGAGTTATTTACAATAAAATTGGATTTAATAAGGGGAAGAAAAAGCAAATCCACAAAAAGTAAAGATCGCGAAAAATGATTTATAGACAATAAAAAACTAACATTTTATAAAAAAAAACCCCCGAAGGAAGAGACTGAATGCAAATCAATTTTCAATCATGTTTTTAGAAAAACAAAGAGATGTAGAACATTTTAAAAAAATATATGATGAATTAAATGAAAAAAAGCCTATTATTAAAACCTGTTTTACCTTTTTTTATGATATTATCAAGTTTGCCTCTTAAAAAATCTTTAAAACTCGAAACCTTTGATTGCTAGTTTTCTTTTTCAGAATAAGGTATTTTCGAAACAAAGAGATGTAGAACATTTTAAAAAAATATATGATGAATTAAATGAAAAAAAGCCTATTATTAAAACCTGTTTTACCTTTTTTTATGATATTATCAAGTTTGCCTCTTAAAAAATCTTTAAAACTCGAAACCTTTGATTGCTAGTTTTCTTTTCTTTTTCTGAAAACATGATTGAAAATTGATTTGCATTCAGTCTCTTCCTTCGGGGGTTTTTTTTTATAAAATGTTAGTTTTTTATTGTCTATAAATCATTTTTCGCGATCTTTACTTTTTGTGGATTTGCTTTTTCTTCCCCTTATTAAATCCATTTTCATTGTAAATAACTCAAAATTAAACGGAATCTTTTTTTTTCACAGACAAAGAAATGCGGCAGCCGCGAATGCTTCCTCATTTGCTTATCAAAAGCAATCAAATCAAGATCATCCTCATTAAAAAAATGGCTCTGAAGCGGCTAGTACCTCGGAATACTGAAATGGAATGATGCGCAAAAATAAATCGGAATCTCACCACCCCTTGATTATTACCTTCCTTGACCTTTAGGGGAAAATACGTGTCATGATGTTGGCAGTTTTCGGGAATAAAAAGGCTATCATCTCAAGCATTTCTCATTAGTCCTGTCTTTATTATTCTTTTGTGATCAGCTGCCTTCTTCTTTTCTGTGATATTAAAATGAATCAAGGTGAATGCGGAGTCTGCACCACATCAATTTCACCATCCTCTCGACGATATGGTGGAAAAGGTTGTAATAAATGTGGAGCATTCTTCTACCATACTATGAAGTCTAAAACACAGCTATCCTGTATCAATGATTCAAATGATTGCTTAAAGGGTATGTTAGTTTTTTAAACAAATATTTTGATTTCACCTATTAAATCGTTTAATTTATTTATAACAACTAATGTAATCCAAAAAGTAGGACTAAAGCTAGGGATCGCCAGAGAAACGTTTTTCTTCTTTTCGTTATGAAAAATGAAACTTTTTTAAAAACTTATAATTGAACCTGTCAGATGTAATTTTTTACGCTGATTCCGAATATATCATTTTTAAAACGTTTTCTTAAGCACAAAGTACCAAAAACGGCACTTTTTTATTTTTTTGAGGATAACTTTTTACTGATTCTCGTTGATTCTCCAAATTTAGTACCATTTGATAATCTCAATTTATCTTTGTTGTAAAAAAAATTAGGCCAACAAAACACGTCTAAGGGAGCGTGCTCGCAAAAAAAAGAAAAAGATGGAAGTCTGCTGGCTGGGTGCCTCTTTTCTTTGTCGTATGTATGTAGCATGAAAAAAAATTCTTTTTCAAAAATGCTTTGATTTGTTAAATTTTAGAAGACGTTTTCGGCATCTGAAATTAACTGTAAATATTTTTGCTTCTATTTTATTCTTAGTCAGGATCGAAAATACCTTATTCTGAAAAAAAAAACATAGTTTTTGCTAACTTTTTTGTTTCAGTCAACCAAACTAGCAAAATCATAATTTTTCTGTCAAGTAATTTTGAATATAGTAGCTACTAATTTTATTATTTCACTTTTCGGTAATTTTCTAAGGTATTTTTGGTTAATGAAAATATGCAAAGTTAATTTAATTTAATGATAATGTAAGAAGGCGATCATTCTAATATACACTTATCCTTCTTATATTTGATAAATTTCAGTACCAAATCGGAATGGGATTGTTTGTCGAAAATGCCGTTTTGCAAAATGCTTAGAAATCGGAATGTCAACTCCTGAAATTTTCGCAAAAAAATTTTTGGAAGAAAAAAAGGCTTTGGATGAAAAAGAAAAGTTTATGGAAGAACAAAATTCATTTGCTCATATGGCAAATGCCTTTTTAACAGTTGCTCTCAAATATCCTGCAGTTTTCAAATCATACATTAATGAAGAGAATCATCCACAATTCTTGAATATTACTTTAGAGCCATTCCAGAATCCTGATTATATAAAAGGCTCAATGCATCCATCAACACATATACTTGCAAAGCATCCCATCACTCGAGCAGAATTTCCAACATTTTGTCATTTTCTTCTTTGTCAACTTGAATTTGGTAATGCAGTTGCAGAATGCGAAAAAGAAGAAATGAGAATTCTACAACGGCTTTGTTTGGCAACAGTTTGCTGTAAAGTTGTTGATCAACAAGCTCGGTTACCTGATATCTGCACTTTATCACACCACTTTTTAAATACTTTTTATGCCTATAATTTTTAATTAATGTTTTTTGAAATACACACACTAACACTGTTTTGGGATTTTGTAAGGGCTAAATTAAGCAATGATATATTTTATTTTGGAAGGGTTTTATGAAAATGATAAAATAAATTTTTTTATAATGAGAATACTGTGTTAATCTAATAATATTTTGTAAACATATAATAATGGCAGTAAGTTTATTTTTAAATTAAAAATTAAAAAGTATGAGTTTGTTCAAGTTACAAGTTTTATTTAATAATATTTAAATGATCATAAAAGTAATAATATTCAACATTTTTGATGTTTGGGAAACTTTTTATCGGGATATGGATTTTTAAGAAAATAACAAAATATTTTTTATTCCAGTGTTTACTGTGATATTCTTATCTGCTTTCGAGGTTTTTTTATATTCTATTGTGATAATTAACAATTTTTTAATATATCCTTGATGTAACATTATTTTTTAAATTATTACGCTAAAAATAAAAAAGGTTTTGACATAATAATGTGTGAATAACGTTCCAAGCACTTGAGTAATAATACATTATTACTGAAGCTTTTAGGTGTTGCTAGCAAATTTTAATTTAGGTTTCTCGTTAATTATTTTACAATTCAATATTTTATGAATATCACTTTTAAAGTAAAACAACACACCAAACTAAAACCTGTAAACCAAATCTGACAACCGAATTCTATCACATAGCTGTTTTTAATGTCTGCGACATTTTATGCTCTGTTGATTAAAACAAAAAAAATGTCCCTCGGATTTATTCTTTTTAAAAAAATAATAAATTTTGGATATCTTTTTTACTTTCAAAATTTTTCTAAAATTATTTCTAACTGAAAAAACAATGCATTCTTTGTTTACTCTAAAAATGTCTTTTACAATTTCTTATTACAAAGAGATGATAATTTGATAACGAATTTTATTATTTATTTTCATTTTAATTCGTTTTCTTTTGTTTGTTATAATGAAATATAATTGATTTTTTTCCGGCGCCTTTTTTTACACATTTGTTTTTTGTTTTTAGTTATGCTAAACTTGCTTGGAGTTGCTCTTCTGCTCCCATCTGAATGACATATTTTTGACACATTTCGTACCCCATTAGGTTAACAAAAACCATGATATTTTACTGTAATAGTTCGGATATTTACTTAAAATTTATATGCGATGGCTAATCTTTGAAATGGAACAAAAACTGCTCCGTTAACAAAAAAATGTGAGAGTAACTTTGGAATTTTGATATTAAATTTTTATTTGGCTATCATCATCTGTGAAAACGTTGTACCTGTGGGAAATTGAGTTGGGTTTTATCACATATTTATTTAGCTCCCGGCCGGGGCTTTTTTTCTTTATACAAAGAAAACAAACGATTGAGAAAAGAGTGAAAAAATGTAAAAAACCATCGCTTTTATATTAAAGCAATGGAAAAGAAAAAAGATAAGAAGACGGATGTTTTAACAATAAAAAAGATTGCTTTTTTTAATTGAAATAAAAAAGCAAAAATTCGAGATTTGTTGTTGACAATTCTCGACATCATCTCTTTAAAGATTTTTATTTGTTTGCTTTTTTTTTATTGACATTCTTAACACCTCTTTTTTTTATTATCTTTGTTTATCCATCTGTTTCTGCAATTCTTTTAACCTATTTCTTTCGGTTGTCCATCTTGTTTCAATTTTTACAGTGCCATCTTTTTGTAACAAAAACTTTTTCCAATGTGGTGGAAATAAATCATAATCAAAATGATCTTTAGCATGTAAGCCAATTTTAGTTATTACAGCATTATAATATACTGGTCCTTGACTTTTCATTAAATATCCAATCCACCATCCATATGTACTTGAAGAAGCGGAGAGAAGTAAGCTATCACAATGCTGTATACCAAAGCACATATCAAAACTTCTAGATGTATTGAAAGCAAAGAGGTTATTGCTTGATTGAAAATTCTATAAAAAATTGTACTTAAAAACACTGATAGTAAGATAAAAAATAATAATGTTGTCAGTTTTGTGTTACTATCTTCAAAGGTAGTAAGCGTTTTTCTTTAAATTTTTCAGTTTTTAAGTTACTATCATAAACAATACTACAAAAAGAAACAGTTTAATTACTATCATTCATAACCGACGATGTAAAAAAATTACAATTTCTTTTGTAAAATGACAGTAACAACAAAATTTTATATTTTAAAAATTTTTATTACTGTCAAAAAAAACGCAAAAAAAATAGTTAAATTTTCTCTAAAAGGATAGTAAGCAGAAAATTTTGTTTTCATTTTTTGGATGGCTTTTTGTAAAATAATAACAACAAAAAATTTGTTTTTGAAAAACTTTGTTACTCTCAAAAATGCAAAAAAAATCATTAAATATGTGATTAGCAAAAAAACCAGAAATAAATTTCAAATTTGCAACAACATGCAATAAAAAATTTAAAAACACTAATTGTAAGATAGAAACTTAAAAATTTAAAGAAAAATGCTTACTACATTTTATTTTTATTTTATTCATTAATTAACCTTTATTTATCACAATAAACAAAAGGAAACAAAAATAGCACCCAGAATCACAGTTTTTTATTTTCGCAATAAACAGCTCCAATGGAAAAAGGAGATAGTAAACAGAAAAAATGATAACACACTGTTTTGATTACTATCTCTCCTCAAAAAATTCTTACGCCGAAAAAATTCCTATATTTTTCTGATCATTTATTAGTGATCAGTTTGTACCAAACTGCTATACGAAAACATTGGCAGCCAAATCAAAACCCGGAATTTTGTTGGGACACCCTGTATCTGTAAAGATAGTAACACAAAATTGACAAAACTATTTTTTTTACGTTACTATCATACATAACTGATGATGCCAATACCTCAAAGAGGGAGTCCCATCTTTAACAATTTTTCTTCCTTGGCACTTTGAAAATGCATTGTTTTTTTCATTCCACGTTTGCAAACAAAGAAAGTGCGAAGTAAACAATGCATTTTTGCGTCGAAAGCCATCAGGTTTGCGGATAATTGCTTGCAAAAAATTTGTTAAAGGTGAGACTCCCCCTATAAAACTTCTGTGGAAGACTCACCAAATTTAACAAGCTGCTTAAATTATCCATAAATGCTTCATCATTTCCAAGGAGCAATAATGAAATATTTTTATTATGTTCAACTTTTTTTATTTGTTTGTAAATATATTTAACTGCAGGAAGAGTAAAATCAATACGAGTTTCAAGGGGCCATTCCGACACAAAATCTCCTCGTCTAACATGTACACACATTTTATGAGAGCTTTTTGAATCTTCGCTAAAAAGCTGTCTTGAGCATTGTATACATTTGTGTAACAAGCGATAACTTACCCCCAAAACTTCTCAGCAATAGATTTTGATTTTATCTTAAATTTATCACTGCATTCCATTACTTTCGTAAGATCATTACGATATTTATGAAAAAATTTATATGATTGTAAATAATTTGCTGATAATTTTAAATACTGGGCATTCTCATATTTTTTCAAACTAAAAATTTGTGATAAAAATGAAATTTGGTAGAATATACAGGGTGTTCCAACAAAATTGCTGCTTTTATTTTGCCTGCCAATTTTTTTATATTAAAGCTAATAGCACAGTTTTTATCAGTATGCTATATAATTCTTTTCGACATAAAATTTATCTGGATCCAGTGGAAAAGCGAGAAATTGCATCTTCTTCACTACGACATTGTCGTACGACTGATAGTAACAAAAAAGTTTTATTTTTAAAGTTTGTGTTACTATCATTTCGTCACTGCAGAGCTGCATTTTGCATTTTTGTGATTAACAAAATTTACAAAATGAGGTTAAACTTTTGTTTTATTTTTTTAATTACTTTTTATCTATCAAGATGGACGATAAGAAAACAAATTTGATTTCAAAAATCTGAACACAAGCTTATAAAGCCGCGAACTTTTGAAAGCTCGTGGATTAGGTATGAAAATGAGGTCAAATCATATCAGACCTCGTGGCTGGGCTATTTTGGGACCTCTTGGGGGTCATTAAAGTCATCCTTAATTGATCTAATTCATTTGTAATCACATTGTGCCAAAATTCCGCGAGCTTTTAAAAGTTTGGCATTATGAGACCACAAATTAGTTAGAAGCATCAGGGATGACTTTAATGACTCCTAAGAGATCCCAAAATATCGTAGCCGCGAGGTCTGATATGATTTGACCTCATTTTCATATCAAATCCGCGAGTTTTTTATCCATTTCCGCGAACTTTCAAAAGTTCGCGGCTTTATAAGCTTGAGTTCAGTGTTTTTTACTTTCACAAAAAACTCAAATAAAAAAGTGAGATAGTAAACAGAAAAAACGATAACAAAATATCTCTCCACCAAAAAATTAGCATACGCAGAATCTAAAAATTTTAAGTCGAAAACATTCTTATACTTTTTTGATCATTTATCAGTTTATGTCTAACTTTAAAACCAAAAAATTGGCAGACAAATCAAAACCAGCCACAGGAAAACCCTGTAATTTTAATTTTTGGAACCCAAAAAATGCTATTTTCTTTCATGAAAAACATACTTTTCTGGTGATTCATAAATGCAACAATGATCCGTAAAATTTACATTAGTGATTAGAGCTTCATAAGGAACCTGAAAAAGTTAACAGATTTATATGTTCGATTTTGTATTTAACCCACTTTAACTTGAATAGTTTCATGTAAACCAGGAAAATATTCTGACATTTCTGTTAAACCTTTTAATTGATCTGGAATACTTCCATTTACATATGGCAATCTTCCAAGGTCTCTGGCGATACCATATAAACTTGCAAATCGAAATAACTAAAATTCTTAAAAGAGTTACTGCTAGTTTACAAAAAAAGATAAATTATACCATATTTCCCAAAGCTGATGGATGATCAAATGAAGAGGTAACATATTTATGATTTATTATTACAATTTCGTTTGTAATCCTTTCATTATATTGGAGGTAGAAGAAAAGTAATAAAATTGAAAATATTAACAAAATTCGAATAACTGTTGACTTGGAACAATTCATTTAAAGAAAGTAGCGTATTATTAAGAGAAAAATTATCAATAAATAAATCATTGTGTCTGAAATCGTATGTTTGCAAAAAACTTTCATTTAAAAAGATTCCCCCGATATGATATGATATTCATTGTCTTTGATAAATTTAAAAGAAATTGCAATATTTATGAATTAAGTTTTCTTTTGTTTAAAAAAATGAAATCTACCATACAAAGGTTTCTTTGTGTAGGAGGTTTTAAAAGAGTTTTTTTTTAATTGTAAACTAAGTTAATAGTTTTCAAAAATATATACAAACTACTGCTTAAACGAAACTGCCGGATTTATTTTTGCTTGCAAACTTTTTTCCCAAAAAGTAGACAAAAACTGAAAAGCGATAAATAAGAACAAAAATATTCATGATTTCGAATATACAAATTTTTTGAGAAGACATAGTGACTTCTTCGTATTGCTGACGTTTATTAAACTATCCGGAGCTTTCCGAATATATAAAAATTAATTTTGTTTTTCACTCGGTGATACCTGCTTTTAACAAAAGTGCAATAGGGTGTTTTAATAACATTTTTAAAAGTGTTCAAATGTTCCTTTTGTTAATGTTTAGTTTATTATTTGCAGTATTGATTTTTACAGATATGACAATAATTGCATAGCTTTAAAGGTGGTGAGATCAAATTGCAACAATACTATTATTTTCATCTAATTTTATTTTTTTCCATTCTGGAAGAAACAAGTCACTTGCAAACACCGTTTTTTCATTTAATAAACTTTTTGTCACATTTGCATTATAGTAAACGTCACCGATTCTTTTTTTCAAATATGCTATCCACCATCCATACGTACTTGCTGATGCTGAAAGCAGCATAGTATTGCAGTATTCTATAGCAAAACACATGTCGAATTCTGCAGTAAAATTTTTTAAAATGCTGACAGAAGTAAGCTGCTAAAGAATTTTCAATGTTAACATGATAAAAAATTTAAAGAAACAGACAAGTTCAGATATATTAACCGCTTTTAAAAAATCTTGATCATCTCCAAACATAAGCAGAGAAATATCACCACTATGTCTTTTCCTCACTTCATTAAAAATATATTTTGCTGCTGGGGACACAAATTCAGAAAGTGTTTCTAAAAATTCTGTTATTAAAAACACGCAATATGTCGCTATTGCTGAATCAAGTTATATCCATTTGCTTTTAAATCGACAAAAAACTCTAATAAAAATATACATTAAAAGTTTTTTATTGTTAATAGAAAACATTACGTCTACTTTACTCTCCCTTTCTTCACAAAATGTGATAAAATGATGAAACAATCATTGTAGATTATAAAAATACAAAAATCGGTTATGTTTTAACATTTTATAATTATGAAACAAGTGATGGAAAAGTTGTTGTTAAAAATTTTAAACTTTTTTATTTTCTATAATCAACTGATAAAATATTAAAACAAAATTAATTTCTGTATTTTTATCATCTACAATGATTCTTTTATCATTTTATATAGAATATTCGCTGCTAAACGTTCCATCCTTTTTGGAGTTTTTGCTGTTCCTTGGTTTTACATAGTAACGCAAACATACCTTGTAGACAAGAGTCTTCTATGAAGTCGCTTCTTCGAACGTGAATGCATAATTTATGAGATGACATATCATTTCTTAAGATTCTGAGCATTAATATATTATAATGAATAAACGTACTTCCACAGTGATGACGCATATTCATGAGCCTCATTTTTAATTTTTTGACTGCATTCCAACAGTTTCTTAATATTCAGTTCATATTGATTAAAAAATTTATATGATTGTAAATAAGTCTGACTAATATGCAAATATTTGACATCTTTATATTGCTTAAGTCTATAACAGACATGTTTAAAATGAAATGTAAATATGTTTTACTTTTCTGGTGACACATATTGACAGCAGCTAGTAAAATTTACTTCTTTAATTAAATTATCTTGAGGAATCTGAAATCTCTTCGTTTACTGTGACGTTTTTTAAGCAGTAGCTTAGGGCTTGTCTATATCTTATGCCAGCAGTTTCAAAAAAAGAAAATTACGGGGCGTCGCGACCATTGTTTTTGTTCCAAAAACAAAAATAAAGTTATTCAAACAAATAAAAATTTATCTTTGGAAAAAAATTATGCTTAACTCAAAAGAGCAATATATGATACTAAAAAACGATGGGGTAGAAGGGTTTTAAAATTTCTGTTTTTCGTTACCTTAAAATCTGTACAATCCCTTTTCGTTGTTTCTTTAACCTGATAAAACTTACCTTGGTATCAACATATTCAGACAACACTGGAAAAGTTTCAAAGTAGCTATTAAAACTTTCATGGAAGCTATTACAATTTCCTTTCTTCATAGTATTATTTCCATGAAAATAAGGTATTCGATCCAAATATCGTCCGATGCCGTAAAGACTTGCAACACGAAAAAGCTGAAATTACGGCATTTAGCCATTACATATAGATGGGTGTTTAACCCTTTCTCACAATATTACCATGTTTCCCAAACGTCCTGATAAATCAATTGTAGAAATATATTTTCTTTTTATCGCATCATCTATATTTTTATCTTCGAATTCTTCGGAATTCAACAAAAATGATAAAGTTACTGAAATTTAAAATTAAGGTAAACAGTTCAAAAACTACTTACTGTCGCTTGCATTTAAAAAATATAAGATGAACACAATAATTAATATAAACAAAATTTGTCTTGAAGGTATCATCTTGAACAACCAATGTATTATTCTTTTTGAGGTTGAATTAAAAAATAAAGACAAAAAAACCGTTAAATATTATAAGAGTATTAAAAAGTCAGTAAAATGGTTGCATATCATTCTAATTTAGCCACGAACTAGTCTTAATGATCAAAAGAAAACTAAACTCCGCCTTTGATTTTATCTAAATTTAGATTTTTATTTTTTTAAATTATTAACGTATTTTTTAAATCACACGAATTGCTATTCTGTAAAAAAATGTCACACAATAGATTATAATAAAATTATTTTTAAACATCCACAAAGCAACTTTATTTTTGCTCAAAAATTGCCGTTGTTGCAAAAACGTTTGTAACTAAATTTTTTATAATCAATTAAATTGTTTTCTTATACCATAACAACTTTGATTTTGTCGTTAGTTTTTCAAGTGTTAAGCATAGTGGGCTTGGTCGATATGGTAACCCCATAGATCAAATGGGAGAATCCGAGAAATGAATAAAATACATTGCACGCTTACACTAAATGATTTACTGTTTTTTGCAGTTCCGAATCGTCAGGATACAGTCGTCTACAATATTCACAGAATTTACGTCAGAATGCGATTTCCAATGATGTTTGAATGTAAGTGTAATAAATGAGCGAGTTTTTGCAATTAAACAATACTAGTGGTAACACGCCCCTCCGGGGCGGTTACCGAGATGTCTCCATGTCGCATTAATTTATTATCATATCTCGCTCATATTCTGATTTTATGTTCTATTTTAAGCTTAAAAAAAGGTAATAAAGATTCGAGGATCTTACCTTACAGCTATAGCGGAATCGTATCCTAATCTTCACATCCACAAAAAAACAACACACATCAGATCTTATTTATCTTTCTGATTTCTCATAAAACTCGCAAACAATGACAGGATCTTTAACACCCGGCTTCATAACAGGCCCTTCCCCTTTTAACCCAGTCCTTCTTCACCCGTACAACTTATAGCTTATATACACATCCTGTACTTTAACCCCACCGCTATCCTACTTTTCGTTCTGCCTTCAGCTTATTGCTTTTTTTTTACTTTTACCTTCATGCAATGCATTAAAAGACCAGATTTTAATGGTTCATTTGACCCCTCAAAAAAGTCAGGAGCTCTCTATTTCAGCTCTAAAACACATCGCATCTCAAAAAACAACAGCAGCAGAAAAGATCCTAAAAAAGATCCTACTGGCATCCTAATCCCACTTCTACTACTATTGTTCCATTGATTCCTATAAATAGAGACAGTGTACTTCCGCTCCCAAAAAAATAGCAATCGCTGAGATATCCTAGTAGGCTGGTAAAAAGTTTCAGAATATTTGGATCAACAGTCTAAAAATGCCGTCGAAAAAAAGGCATTTTAGAAGCGCTTCCGAGAAGCGCTTCCTGGATGCGTTTCTAAAACACACTGAAAAAAAAGTAGGGTTTTATTTACTCCAAAATAGGAGAAAATTACCACCGAAAAAGGCGTAAAAATTGGCCACTACCCTTTTCTAGGAGTGAATATTTCGTCAGAAATAGGAGTAAAAAGTTACCCTTATACAGGGTAAATTTAGACCTATTATAGGAGCAAATTACCACCAATATATAGGGACAATAGAGCTCTTCATACTGGTAAATATACACCCATTATTGTGGATATAAAAAGCCCCTATATACTGCCCTTTCCCCCCAGTCTTCCCTCTCCCAAAAATACAGTAGTATAAAATATAAAACTTTATTAAAAACAGACAAAGAAATACAAAATAAACTGACAATGTGCAACCTACAATAAAGAGTGACCGAGAAACGGTGCTGGCATTAGATCACGATATATTGCTTCCAGAGGATCACGAGATGCTGCTGCCATTGGATCACGGTATGTTGCTGCCAAATCACGAAATGCATAATGAAGATTCCCATTTTAACGCAACAAATTTGCCAGTAGCTTAAAAAGGTAAACAGTAAAAACAGCTGATAAACAAAACATATTACCTTGTAGATAGTTGCTAGAGGATCACGACATACTGCTGCCTGAGGATCACAAGATGTTGCTGCCAATGGGTCGAGAGATGCTGTTACCAGAGAATCACGATTAAATGCTGCATTAAGAACTATTGCTGCCAGAAGAGAAACACGTGGAGTTTGTTATAATGTATAACTACCAAACTGAATAGCCTAAAAAAGATTAAAGCTAAAAGCATAATGTAAGCAAAACATATTACCTTGTAGATACCGGCATTAACTGGAACTTGGAAACAAGTAATAACCTGCCATACAAGTGTTTTCTGCCAGTGAGATGGAAACTAAAAAATAAAGACAAAGCTATAAAAGATTAACAAAAAACATTACCTTCAAGTACCAATAGATGCATAAGACGTACATTATTCTGCCAAGATTCAATCTTCTGTCGATATGCTGACAAACATACAATCTACGAGAAGTTTCTGTATCTATTAAATCCCCAGATTGAGGATTTCGGAAAAAATATTTTTTCTCCAACTATCCCATAGTAAGGCGAGTATATGGGCAAAATATGGGGTCTCAACTCCGGCGTCACTTGGGGACCTCTCCTGTCAATACTGGTGCTAATGGCAGCTTTCGTTTATGGCAGAGGGTCAAAATATGGCAGTATATGGCGTTTCTATGGAGAAATTCTCTTTAAAATATGTTATGGATATGCTTTAGGTGATCTTCAGAAAAATGGTACGTTATTTTTACAAGACATAGCTGCCGGCATTACACCCAAATCGATTCCGTTTTACAAATTTGTATACCGGGCCAAACAAAACGGGGAAAACTTGACTGGGCTTTTGATAGTATGTGCCATGTCTATATTCTATTTTGATTCAACGAAGCACTAATTATCATTTATTTTTAGGATCTTTTTGTGGTTATTGGCAGCAGAATCCAGTAATCTTCTGGCAACCACATCTCGAGGTACTTTTTCAGCAGCAGCTCGTGATCGCCTTTCTACAGCAACACCTGTTGCTTCTCTTCTGGCAGCTACAAGTTGTGATTCTTTTTTGGCAGCATTTACGTATTTGTCTTCAACAGTTACATCCTTCATCGCTAACAGCAGATTTATGGCAGCAGATATTTAATTTTGTTTATACTTCGGCTGTCAGCTTTTCTAAGGTAATATCGTATATTCTTTTGCTCTCTTTAACTATCAACTCTTTACAGGATCAACTTGTTGATGTTTCACGAGAACTAACTATATGGACATAGTTAGTTCTCGTGATCTTCTTTTGTCTGAAGCAATGTATGGTGTTTTTCGGGCAGCAATATGTCGTGATCGTCTGGCAGCAATGTATGGTGGTTATCTGGCAGCAACATCTCGTGGCATATATGCTTTGTATGTTTTTCATCTGTATCAGTTTATTTTGTATTATTTTGTTAAAAGTAAAATATTGTTTATAATAAATTTTGTATTTCTTATATCTTTTGGCTATTACAAGGAATCTAATAGGTGTGGACTAGTATACTCGCTGAAAAATAGTGTAAAAACAGAAACCTCATTTATTGTAGTTCAAGCATTTTATTAGCAGCAAATTATGAGATAATTTTATTAATGTTTTTAAAATTTAACAAAATTGTATACCCTAAAAATTTATACTATCAAATTAGGTGCAAAAAATGTCCCAATTTAATATAGGTGTCATTATACTCATACCACATGGGTACAAAAAATAACCCAATTTTAAATGGGTGTCAATGTACTCCTACAACCTATGAAAAAAATACATCTATTTAAAATGGGTATGATTTTACTCCTAATTGATAGGAGTAAGTGACTAAAAACACCTAATTTAGAAGTTAATTTTACCCTTTCTCAACTAGGATTAAGTTGAAATTTTCACCCATTTTTTTCAGTGCACTTATTTTTTGACGGCATTTTTATAGTGTTGATCCATATATTCTGAAACTTTTTACCAGCCTACTAGGATATCTCAGCTAATGTTTTCTGCAAAAATTATTAACAATAAAAAAAAATTGACGATTTTTTGTAAGAGGAAGCGATTGCTATTTTTTTGGGAGCGGGAGTACACTGTCTCTATTTATAGGAAGGATTTATTTTCACATTAAATAATAATAAAGAGAAAGAACACGAGGAGTGTTCAGGAGATAAAAATACAACTCGAATGAATTGGAAGAGAGAATTAATTGGTCATTTATGTTAATTAATTAATCGTTAAATTTAGGATACGATGTATTACAAGTGTTCTACGGCAACACAGAAAAGCCGGTTAAACTTCAACAATTTTCCCAGGTTGCGAATCCTCATTACCACTTGAAACACTTTGCTATGCACCCGCTTTCTTTGAAATAAGTTTGTACCCATAAAAAAACAAACGCACAATGACTCATAAATGGTAGGATTAAGTTTTGTTTTTTTTGTCTTTCCCTCTTTCAAAAGACATAAATTTATCAAATAGGAGTAGAAATGATTGTCATTTTTTAGACATAATCTTCTATTATTGACAATAATGGATTCTGGGTCATTTAAAGAGTACATACTGTTAAAACAATTGTTTTACAATAATTTAAACAAATGACAAATGATAAGAAAAACAAGCTCGAACAGCTTGAAATGCTACGTAAGATTTATTTTAAAAAAGTCAGTGACTAGTTCATAACTATATAAAAAAATATCGATTATTTATTTTAGCATTTACCTACCAAAAATGCTCCAAATGAAGCGCGTGCTTTTATTTTACAAATCAGCATTTTGCTGCCCTTCTAATAGCGAAATAGAGATGCGCTTTCATTTTTCGTGGAGGTGAAAAAAATTTTTGTTGAAAAATTTAGCTTATTTAAATGAGACCTCATAACATTTCTTAAAATTATATTTAATTTAGCACTTAAATGCTTAATATACAAAATCCATGACATGTTTAATTAGAAAAAATTGCATTTTTTACCGCTTTGTTAATAACGCGTTTCAATTAAAAATGAGCTTTTGTTTTTTCGTAATTAATATTTTGTGCTTTAAACACAGATGCGCTTCTATCAGAAGGTTTTTTTAAATTTCCAAAGTCACCTCAAGAAAAGTCATTAGTTTATGTTTATTTAACTTAAATATTTACCAAAAATTTGTTTCACATTAAAAACAGAAAAGCAACTTTGATGAATAAAACTGTATTCACTAAGGTGATGAAAAGATCCGTTTATTTCATAACTAAAAAGGTAATATCCATTTTTTGAAAATGCTTGAAGAAATTCGAGTGTTTTTTTGGGAGTTTTTCCATGAACTTCAATTAAAATTTGGCATATTCGAACTGAAAGGAGCTCATTCAGTATACTGAATTCAGCACCTTCAATATCAATCTTTAAGATATCAATTCGTTCATCACCAAATTCTGATAAAATATCATTAAATCTGTAAATATTTGCACTTTTATTTCTTTCTCCACTAATAAGAGCTTTCTTAAATACACCATTTATTTTTTTAATTCGTTCCATTGTTTCGGGAGATTGTTTATCTTTATCCACAGCCTTCACAACACATTTATTTTTTAAAAGACTTTGAAGATCCTCTTCAAAGCTAGGTTCATTATTAATGCCCAATGAATAAATATTACATTTAGGCCATTCTGAAATGCTAGATGGATTGCAAATCCATTTTCCTCCATCACCAATGCTTCCGATTCTTATTAAATCAATACAAAAAACTTCTGGTACAAGTGTATTATAAATTTCGCCATATCCTATATCTTTCATATTATTCTTTAAAACGTCAATACGTATTTGAGCTTGTTGCTGATATTTTTTGATTACCAAATCATTTACATCATCCTCTTTTACATTTAGAACAATGTTTCCCATTAAATAAATTCCTGTACTCAGAACAGCTAGAACAAAGATTATACCTTGGATTTTACTACTAAAAATAATGAATTAATGATTTCAGACATAAATATAATTAGTTACCTTTGAAACATTTTAGTTTTCTTCAAACAAAATGTTTTTGTTAATCTAAAATATCGTTTATGGAAAAAGAGATAATTAAAATTTTTCGAAACGTGTGCACGGGAGAAAAATGTATATCTTTAAAAAACAAAGTAATTAAAATCATGGATAATTTTCTAAAATTTTGGAAGCTTTGCTAATCTCATTTACGTCTAAAATTTCGTTATTGTTTCCGCTTTAGCCCTTCCCCAAATATTTTTAAGTTCAAAGAAATTGGAAGCAACTGATATCATATAAAGAATGTTTATCGCAATTTTAAATCAAATTTTTATATCAAAATTTGCTTTTTTTTTGAAAAAGAAAATATATATGGATGGCTCTGGTAACTAGTTTTTTAAGTTGAAAAACCTAATTAAAAATTAATTATCGTAAACTTGTTGTAAAAAACCAAAGGATTAAATATTCCTTTAAGTTTTTGTCGAATATACACCTTACTGTTACACTCATGGTGAACCGGTATGATAATACACTGCACCGCAATTGTTACTCCCCATCTTTCAATCTCTCATTCAATTTTTATATCATTTTTAACACACACCGATGCCATCATTTTTTCTTTTGTTTACAACTCTTGTTTTGCCCCTATTTCCATCTCGTTTTTTTAAAACTAAAGTTTTAAAATCATAATCAACAATGAGAATGTTGCTGAAATCCATTAGATTTTTTCAAATCTGGGGATTTTCAGGACTCCCCGGGGATTCGACAAACCTATTCAAAACAACCAAATCATAATGGAAAAATTGCACTGCGTCATGGACTAAGCGGTACAGGAATGGTAACCTCAAAATAAAAACAGGACTTCTTGGTTTCTTTCAGAAAAGCATACTTTCCAGTTAAATTGCTGACGGCTCTTTTATTTCCAGATTTCAGCTTTACTATAATTGTTTATTTAAATTGGAGCGTTGTTTATTTGCGTTTTCTAAAGAATTTTAAAAAAAAGAAAAATAGCTGAAATATAAACTGTGATTGTAACAATGATAGCAAATTCCATATGAACATATCATGCCTTGATTTTACCAGTGCATACTGTATTCGACTAAAGAAAATATAAAAAATCTGTTAAACTTGTTATAAAAAACCTAAGATTTAAATATAATATACATCGAAAACCACCTTGCTAACCAAACTCAAAACAATTGATTTTTCAAGTACTCTTAAAATTACGTAATTTGTTTTTGAGTGTTTTTATTGTATTTTTATGTGTCTCCCCTTCCTTTTTTGAAATCCATTTTGAAAAGAAAATTTTAAAATATATACAAAAATTTTATACGGTAATATATATTTTATAGGTGTAAAACTGCAGTGAGATGGATTCAAACCAAGCTACGATATATGAGTCCTCTTTTTGCTCGTACTAGTCCTTTGCCACTTTCATTTATCCACCCAGTGTCAATCTCTAAAAATAATAAATCTGTGTAAGCAAAATAAGCAAAACAAAAGTTTATATTCGTTTCGATGTGCCTTATGAGGACGAGAACGACTTTATATTTAGTGAAGTGTCGTGCTTTTCTTATTTACATTACATAGACTTAGATAACAGCTGTAAAATTTAAAAGACATGTCTTTTTTAAAAAATAAAGATTTTTGCCGAGGACAAGACTAATATGAGGTTAATTTCTGAAAATAAGTAGGATAAACAAACAAATGACACAATTTTCAATGAAATTAAATTATAAAATTTCTTATCAATTTATTATCTCTTTGTTATAAAAAATTCTATAGACGTTTTTAAAGCAGACAAAGGATGCTTCTTCTGGAATCTAAGGGATCGGTGCCTAAAATACATCCTTGTTTTTTGTCTGGCGTCTAAGCATGGCATCGGGTCTACTTTTTGCAGGCCCGGCCTGGCCCGGCCCGAGCCCGACAAGATGAAGCCCGCCCAGGCCCGAGGCCCGGCCGGGCCTAATTATTTTTTGCTAAATTTTGTCTTGGTCCCCTCTTTGCGTTTTTTCTCAAACTGCAAAAAAACTCAAGCCCGGCCCGTCGGGCTCGGGCCTGAGCTGGCTTTCTAGGCCCGCTGCCATGCTTACAGGCGTCTCCCTATACTTTTGCACTGCGCTCTCAAATTTTTTTAGAAAGAGAGACGCGTAGAAGAGACCGCAGCTGCGTAACGCTCGATTTTGTCTTTCTTAGGCAGCTGCGGTCTCTTCTACGCGTCTCTCTTTCTAAAAAAATGTTCCATCCCTTGGCATTGGAGAACGCAGTGCAAAAGCATACGGAGACGCCAGACAAAAAACAAGTTTGTATTTTAGGCACTGTAAGGGATCTTTTTCCATGTTATAATTTTCATTTAAGCTCTTGAAGCAACGGTTTTGGATTTTTGTTAAATAAAAAAAGATTGCCAGATTTTCGATGTTATTCTAATTTAAATTTGAATAAGGGAAAACATTGTCGTGGCAGAAAGTTAAAAAAAGATGACTGTCAAGTAACACAATCAAAAATCTGATCTGCCACACTGAGAAAAAAGCAGTGACGAAAAAAACCTCACCGGTGATGAAGCTGTGACGAATTCATCACTATCAGTGATGAATTCGTCACCAGTGAGGGTTTTTTCGTCACTGTCAGTGATGCAAAAGTGATGAATGCGTCACGGCTTTTTCTCAGTGCAGGTCTAATTTTTATTTCTCGGATATGCTAAGCAGCCATAAAAAGTTCTAACAAGCAGGTGCTGGAATATATTTTCGTGTAAACGATGCTTTCAAAGAGTTTGTGTTTAAAATTTTAAAAATACATGCTGTGTGCCGTATATAAACAAATTTTTGAAAAAATTTTTTTGATAAGTAAATCTATCATGTTTATTGAAAAATATAATATCCCTTCACCATTTAATGTCAGTTAATCCATTAAAAAATTATTTCCACCCAAACCATTAGTGTTCTTAGTGTTCAGGAAGCGTTAGTGACCATCATCACCTTTACTTTACATTAATATATCCCTTCCGAAAATTATTATTTTTTATAATCCCACATCCTAAGAATGTTAATCCATATAATAATAAACGAATGATTGATAATTAAAGGCATAATCAGGGCCGCAAATAGGGAGAGTTCCACCTTCTTTGTTTCTAACTGTTGTTATTGTAAAAATCTACAATTCATACTAGATAAAATGAGAATTTTTGTTCTTTTACAAAGAGAGTTTCACTCCCTTACTTTTGGCCTATTTGCGGCACTGGGCATAATAAGTATTTAAAAAGTGATATGAAAAAAGAGAGATATCAGGTGACACCTTTATTTAACTTAAATATTTACCAAAAATTTGTTTCACATTAAAAACTGAAAAGCAACTTTGATGAATAAAACTGTATTCACTAAGGTGATGAAAAGATCCGTTTATTTCATAACTAAAAAGGTAATATCCATTTTTTGAGAACGTTTGTAACAGCTCTAGCGTCATTTCAGCAGTTTTTCCATGTATTTCAATTAATATTTGACATATTGGAGTTGACATAAGTTCATCAACAATACTAAATTCTGCTTCTTCAATATCGATTTTAAGGATATCAATTCTATCGTCATTAAATTCGGTTAAAACATTTTTAAAGGTATAAATGTTTCCAGATTCATTTCTTTCACCTCCAATAACAGCCTTTTTAAATATACCATTTATTTTTTTAATTCTTTCAATTGTTGCATTACTTTGATCATCACGATCCACGGATCTAACCTTACATTTATTTTTTAAAAATGATTGAAGATCTTCTTCAAAGCTTGGATCTTCTGATACACCCAACGAATAAATGCTACATTGCGGCCAATCTAGCATTTTTATTGGATTACAAATCCATTTTCCACCATCACCAACACTCCCAATTCTAATTAGATCAATGCAAAAAACTTCTGGTACAAGGACATTATATAACACATAATATCCCTGTTCTTTTACACCATTTTTTAAATATTCTGAACGTAGTATAGCTTGTTGTTGATATTTCTGAATTATCTTTTCATCAACTTCTTTGGCTTCGGGGGATTTTATTTTAAACTTTTGGGTCCTCCATAAATCACTGCAAGAAAATACAAAGTACGTGATAACAAGAATCAATACCAAAATTACAATTCTAATTTTGTCACTAAAAATATTAGAAAATTAACTTTTAAAACTTTATAATTGTTTTACTTTATATGCATCGTAGTATAAAAATAGATGGTTTTCTTATGTAAAGATAAAGTCAGAAGAACACGTTGAAAAAAATGTGCCTGGAAAAACAAAAAGAATCGTAAGTTAAATGTCTAAATGTTGAAGTTATTTAGTGATGCCATATTTATTGTGTTTATCACTTTCTTATATTTACTCCGCCCATTGAAAACCTTTTTTTAAACTCCTCCATACATCACCACATTATTTTTTTGTTATATTTTATTGAAATAATTTTTAACCCAATTAACAAAACCTTTTCAATTTATGTTGATAATATAATAAACACAAATATATAACCAACTGGAATCAAGAACCGAGTTTCTGTAAGAACTTTTAATGTATTTTTCCATAATCTGCAGGAATAAAAAAAATTTTTTGGTGCTTCTACTTGTAGTTATTTGTTATTCTCTTTTTTATTTTATATTTACTAATGATTATCACCTTATATTTGGAAAACATATGCATAAAAACGGAGACGATATGGTTAAAAGAAATGTGTCATCAATGAGGCATATAGTAATTCATTCAGCGTTTTATTATAATATTTCAAAGCTGTAAGTCTCTCTATCTACAAGGTGTTCCAACACGATTCAAGGTTGTCTTTTTTTATTTACTAAAGAAAAAATTAAAACATTCCTTTTGAAAGTAATATCAGATTTTGTCTTCCAACATTTCAGCATTACTATCAGTATTTATTATTGGGACGACTTTTTGCATTTTAGATAGCAATAAAATTTGCAAAAATAAAACATCTTATCGTTACTTTGATTTTATGAAAAATTCCTTCAATAAAATGTGTGATAGCAATCTAAAAAAAATAACAAATTTTTTTGTGTTACTATCCTTCTTATTGGAACCCATTCTACTTAACTACAAAAAAGATTACTTACTTACAGATACTCAAAAAATACAATGATAATATTATTTAATGCTCACACAGAATTTCTCTCATATAATATTACCTTATCATGTTTTTCACAAAATCAAACTCGTAATCTCACATCTCCTGCTATGATACGATCAGGTGATAGCTCAGGGCCATATTGCCTTTGGCGATCATATTTTGCAAACTGTTCAACTGTTGAAGACCCCCAGTATTTTGGCTTAATAACTGTTAATAGTTCAAGTATACAAGAAATAAAATTTGAATATTCAGAAGAAAAAAAATATCCTGTAGCTATGTGCTATCCCCCAATGGTATACGAATCAAGATGGCAACAAATAATATTTGCAACAGAAATTTATCATTATTTTGGTACTGATTTACAAATACAATATATTAATTCTGCGATGGCAGAAATAGTTGACATTTTAGAGGTTTGTAATTTTGCGTCTTTGGGTATCTCAGTAAACTGACAAATGTTTTTTTGTGTTTCATAAATGTCAAAAAGACAAATGCTGGAATTCACTAAAGGGTCGGGGGAAATTCAAATAGGAGTTTTCTTTATTATCATGTTATAAAAGAATTAAAAGCATTGGAATAACTTAGGTGGCACTTGTAGCCGAGTTCTATAGGTTTTAAGATGTTGGGGTACAAAAACGTTAATTTTTTCAAATAGCTGAAAAATCAAAAGTAGAAGCTATAATCAAAAAACGGACTGGGAATTTTGTTTCTAATCACTAGTAGATTATATTAATACCAAAAGGATATTTTTAAGTTCATTGGTTCCCGAGTTCTATTCGTTTTCCCATTATCGTGTGCTTCAATACCCCCAACATCAGAAAAATGAATTTCGAGCTATTTAGGAACTTAAATAACCTTTGTCAACGTTCTAATAGCCTTAAAATAGTATTTCAAATCATATCCAAGCAAAAAAAATCAATTTTGACCTATCTAAAAAAGTAAAATTTTTTTGAGTAGCACACGATGAAAATTCGTCTTGGTCCCCCAGTCATAAAAATCAAAAATTTCGATTTTTTTGCACATGTCTGAAATTATTAGCAGGTCACTCCTAAGTCATTTGGAAGTAATTCTGACCACATTTGACCCCTTATTCTCAAAATCCGTCTCTACATGACACCAAATGAGCCCGTGGAACATTTTGGAAATATCGAATTTTTATTACTGTCACTTGTCTCACTGTAAAAATTGTGAATTGTCAAGGCAAACAACAAAGACCCTGTTGTTGGCACAGAAAAGTGATAACTATTAAATTTCTTACAGATTTATGAAAAGAAAGGATGGATAAAAATACGATATTTTGCATATATGGATTTTGAAGCATCAGTGCTGTCGTTAATTGGATATCATCCAATGCTTGAATTAGATTCCCGAAACCAAGCATTAGCATATACTGATTGTTTAATGAAATATAGGGTATCGCTAATTTTTTTAAACTTAAACAAGTAAAAAGGCACGGGGTGGTTGAGTGGTCTAGTGCTGGCCTATCGACCGTTCCCTCACAGGTTCGATCCCCGTGCTTGCCCAACCCAGGCGTTACCAATTGGACGACAATGGGTACACTCCGCAAGGAGTGGGGGTCCTCTATCGGGAGATAGAGGGGTGGCCACCACCGGGTTGCGTCGGCAAAGATCTTCGGATCTGGCACCTAAAGCTGACAGCCTCAGAGCACTCCGGTAAAGGCGCCCACGACTGAACGGTCTGATATGGGGAGATTTAACCTTCTTTTTTTTAAACAAATAAAGCATTTTTAAGGAATCATCAGATTTTATAATTGTTGCAGATGTTGATGAAATATTAATCCCCAAAATGCCGACATATAATAAAGAATTTTTAAAATGGAGTAAAATATTTCAAAATGCAAGTGCATTCATATATTATCGAATAGATGGTAGTGTTGAAGCAGGTAATATTCTACAGATAATGACAAAAACTTATTTGTCTTATTTTAGCCAAAACTTTTAACAAATTTTCATTAGCAAAAATGCTGCGATCGTATAGAATATATAATTACACTTATGTTGGAAAATCAGTTTATCAAACAAAATATGCAGAAATGGCATGGATTCATTGGCCTGGATTTGATAATACTACAACAGCTACTATTCCTGTTCCAAATGGCACAATTTATCATACAAATTTAATAAACGCTCAAAATTTTACAGTAAGTTGACAGAGGTTAACTCTAAGAAGAGAAGAGTAAATAAGATTTTTCTGGGCTACACTTTTTTGTTGGCTAAAAATTTGCTAATAAAAACGATGATAGTAATATAAAACCAAATAAAGAGGGACAGTAATAAAAAACAAAACAAAAATTTTTGTATTGTCGTTCCATAGAAAAACAAGGATATCGGAAACTGCAAATCTTTTACATTAAAACTGTTTGATGTAAAAGATTCTACTTATCTGTTTTGTAAGTCAACTCTTTTTGTAAAAATAAATGCAAAACGGCAGTTTTTTAGGATATAATGAACACTTTCTATGTTATTCAACTATAACCTCACATGTTGTGAAACATTTAATTTTTAGGACCCTTTAGCCAAAAAAGCTCACAACATATCAAATAAAGATATAAAAGCTATGTCATTAAAATTTTCGACAACATTCAAAGAAATTTCATCTTTCAAATCGAATTATTATTATGCTGACGCAATTTCTAAATGCTATGATGAAATATTACCTAATTGGGAAAAACTTTATCCAAACAAAAAACGACCATGCTTATCACCCCTTTCTTGTCCGAAATCAAAAATGATGAAGAAATTTAAATGCAAAACTGTGAAAAGAAATTTTACAACGAATTATATAAATTATACTGTCATAATGCATATTCCCAATTCCGACTTTTATTGGTGGAGCAGCGCAGATGGATGCGACATCCTTTCTCATCAGAAGATATGATTTATGTATACTTGTACATTATGCATTGAAAATCGGGTTGTAGACGCGTCCGAAAATCTGAAAACACCAGACGCCTGCGTTCAAACCTTGAAAATAGTAGTATACTAATTTTTTTTAAAAAAATTGTCTTAAGTGGTTATTAAACCTATTATAAACATAAATAAAATAAATTTTCATGATTCTTCAACTTTATAAGGGTTTTTCGACAAGAAAAACAGGAAAGTGCTTGGCTACAGTATCTGCTTTATCAGCAATTTGCAAAACCACATTAAAAAATCATCAAAAAGTTACAAAATTTCGAAGAATTTTTCCAAAAATTTTTCACAAGTGACAAAAATGTCTTTAAAAGTCTAGAAAAATTACACTGATTTTTTTCCTAAAAAACATATACAACTAGGAGATAACTGCGGTTTTTGCCAAGTCCAGCTTTTAGTACCCCCATTTTAGCAAAAATATTGAACTTTATGCAGACAACAGCAAACACTGACTCGCTTTGAAAAAGGTGTTGCCCAAATGAAAATAAGTAATGTTAGAAGATGATTTGTAACATATGTGTTTTGTTTTGATTTAGCCAAAATTTCTTTTAACAATAATTTTAAATTAAATAACTCGATATCACTTTAATGGAAAACGATCAATAAAACAGACAAAAGAATAATTTAAACTGCAAACAAATAATAAAAGTTCTTATCAAATTATCATCTCTTTGTAAAAAATAATTTAGAAGGCATAATTTAAGCAAACAAAGAATGCATTGTCTTTTCGGTCAAAAATAAAACTAATAAAGAGTTGAGAAATTTTGAAACTCAAAAGAATGTAATTTATTTATTATTTTATAAACCAAAAAAAACATTTAAAAATATTTGCAAACTAATTTCCCTGTGGCGACTCGTCAACGACTCGTCTCCAATAAGAATGAATGTAGCAAGAAATTAACATATGTCTCGTATAACTAACCTCATTTTCTCTATATATACTTTGTTTGTATTGTAATTTGTTGTCATTTGCATTATGTAAACTCTCTTATGTGAAGCTGTCTCAATAAATGTCTCTCTGTTATGTTCTCGTCGTAACATTCCCTACTAATTAACATGGATTTTATTTAACAGTAATTAATAATTGTAATTAATACAAACAGGGGTCTTTTAATTTTCAAAAAATGCTTGATGTCTTTTGCATAATTTTTTTAAGAAAGAGATATATGAAAGCTCACTGACATGCTGATAAAAAATAAAAAATAAAAATCTTAAATATGAAGAAAATATCAAATCTACAAAAAAGGTGCAAAAAACAAGAATGACGCAATTCACACTCGAAATAAAATTTTAAAACTAATTGATCTCAGCAATTCTGAATTTAGATTTGACACATGAGACTTTTAAAAATCAATTAACTTAAAAAAGACAGTTTACCTTCGGAAAAAAGAGTCTAACGACCATCTGTTTATTATCAAATTTGCCTTCTAACAAATCTCTGTAACTTCGCAGCCCAGGTTCTTGGTGTCCCATTTTTTGTTTTCATTTTTTAATTTCTTTTTTCCATATTTTTCAAAAGTTAAATGTTCGATTTTCATTTTAGATGAATCCATTTAAAAAAAATTCGACGTAACCTTTATTTTTTTTGGATTTACTGTATCTTTTAAATCCCCTGTTATTTCAGAAAACATGGTATCTTTTTTCAGAGACAAAGAAACGCAACAGCAGCAGCAAATGCCTGTTCGCTTGCTTATTAAAAAATGAAATCTTGATAAACCACGTCAATAAAATAACGGAAAGCTGAAGCCTCTTGAAGCTGAAAATTAAGAGATGTGCAAAAAATAAAGGCATATTACTACTCCGTGCATGTAACTCCCCTTGACTTCAAGCGCAACGTGTCGTGAGTTGGGAGTTTTCGGAAATAAAAAGGCTATTATCTCAAGCATTTTTCATTAGTCCTGTCTTCATTTTTCTTTTGTAAGCAGCTGCCTTCTTCTTTTCTGGGATATTAAAATGAATCAAAGTGAATGTGGAGTCTGCACCACATCAATTTCACCATCCTCTCGACGATATGGTGGAAAAGGCTGTTGTAAATGTGGATCATTCTTCATTCGTACCATAAAAGATGAAGACATATTGGTATGTAATAATGGTTCAAATGAATGTCTCAAGGGTTAGTTTCCTTTTCTTTTCAAAAATATACACTTATGATCGTAAAATGAAGCCTTAATCATAAAAGTAACGTAGAAATTACTTTTACGATTAAATAAAGCTCTATATTTTTTTACTCATAAGAGTCTATTTGATAAAATGAAAAGATAGTGTAAAACGTGAGTATCGTTCCAACATAAACAGGTGATACATTTTAGTGCCAAATCGTAATGGAACAGCATGTCGGAAATGCCGTCTTGCAAAATGTGTTGAAATTGGAATGTCAACTCCGGAAACTTTCGCGAAAAAACTTTTGGAAGAAAAAAAGGCTCTGGATGAAAAAGAAAAGTTTATGGAAGAACAAAATTCATTTGCTTATATGGCTTATGCTTTTTTAACAGTTGCTCTCAAATATCCTGCTCTTTTCAAGGCATATATTGAAGAACAGAATCCACAATTCTGCAATATCGCTTTGGAGCCATTCCAGAATCCTGATTATACAAAAAGCTCAATGCATCCATCAACACATATACTTGCAAAGCATCCCATCACTCGAGCAGAATTTCCAACATTTTGTCATTTTCTTCTTTGTCAACTTGAATTTGGTAATGCAGTTGCAGAATGCGAAAAAGAAGAAATGAGAATTCTACAACGGCTTTGTTTGGCAACAGTTTGCTGTAAAGTTGTTGATCAACAAGCTCGGTTACCTGATATCTGCACTTTATCACACCACTTTTTAAATACTTTTTACGCCTTTAATTATTAATGAATCGTTAATTATTACATTTTCTAACATTTTCCTGAGATAAGTCAAAAAGAAATTAATTTTTTGGGATTTTTCAACGTGGGAAGTGGTCAGGGGCTAAAAAAATTAATATCTATTTGATGTTTTAAGAATGTGATCTTTACGTTGTTTTTTTATATATTTTATGTTTATAAAAGTAAAAAGTAAATTGTTTTCGCAACTGATTTACTCTAAAATTACAATAATGTATTAAGTGAAATGTTCATATTAATAAAATTTAACTGTTATTGTATGCCACATAGAAACCCTTTTAAAATTCTGTTTATTAAAAACACAAAAAATGATGAAAAGCGTCGCTATTAAAATATATTGTATATTGCATCATTCTTGCCATATTAAATTTTCCGTGCTGATCGGCCAAGAAAAAAAGGTGGTGGTGCATGCCTTATTATACACTCCAAATTCAACGCGCGTATGGTATTGCAAATTCCAGCACCAAGAGAAACTTCGCCATTTGAACTTAATTGTGTGGATGTATATCTTCCAAATTCCGATTCCTTCATCAGAATAATTAATGTATATCGTCCTCCTGGTACATGCAAAATGGATGGATCAATTTTATTATTTGATGAAATAGAAAAGCTAACTTCAACGCATGACAACAACATCATACTGGGTGATTTCAATTGTTCAAAGATTGATTGGAATAATTTTTCAACAAATGAAAAAGAAGAAATACTTTTTTTGTAGATTTGATATTTTCTTCATACTTAAGAGTTTTATTTATTTAGTCTATTTTCGGCCATCTTATGACTGCAACATCGTTTTCGGGATTAACCCTATCTTATTGTGATTGGTCGCTACACTAATCCACAGTTGGAGACGTGTTGCCACATATGGCAATGGTTTTATTTTCCAAATATCATACATTTTTAAACAGTTACATTCTCGATAGTAAATTTTAAGTATAAATCGATTTGCTTTTACTCATCTAAATTATTCAGCTTTGATTTCGTTTTGCTTTAGTCATACTTTAAAAGAAAATAGGAATCTGAAAACTAATTCATTCAACAAAACAATTAACACCCGCGGGACCACCTGTAAGCTACTTAGCGATTGTTAGGGCATTATCAGAGCAACATAGAAAAAAATCGAATAAAAATAACTTTCTTATTGACTGATTTTCAGATTTCGATGTTGCTTTAAAATTTTTCGCTAAGTAGCTTACAGGTGGTATAGTGGGTGTTAATACCTTGGCTTTTTCATCTCTGTATATCCAAAATTTCAATTTTATGTAACCTTCAAAGTATCATAGATTTTTCCCCGTTTTATAACGAAGATGCCCCTTGCTGAAGGAGTCATATGCAATCATATTTTTTTGCCTGTCATTATCTAAAGCTGTGTTAAGCATTGCAGTGAACTTTCAAAGTTTTTTTATCAGCATGTTAGTGAGCTTTCATATATCTCTCTCTTAAAAAAATTATGCAAAAGACATCAAGCATTTTTTGAAAATTAAAAGACCCCTGTTTGTATTAATTACAATTATTAATTACTGTTAAATAAAATCCATGTTAATTAGTAGGGAATGTTACGACGAGAACATAACAGAGAGACATTTATTGAGACAGCTTCACATAAGAGAGTTTACATAATGCAAATGACAACAAATTACAATACAAACAAAGTATATATAGAGAAAATGAGGTTAGTTATACGAGACATATGTTAATTTCTTGCTACATTCATTCTTATTGGAGACGAGTCGTTGACGAGTCGCCACAGGGAAATTAGTTTGCAAATATTTTTAAATGTTTTTTTTGGTTTATAAAATAATAAATAAATTACATTCTTTTGAGTTTCAAAATTTCTCAACTCTTTATTAGTTTTATTTTTGACCGAAAAGACAATGCATTCTTTGTTTGCTTAAATTATGCCTTCTAAATTATTTTTTACAAAGAGATGATAATTTGATAAGAACTTTTATTATTTGTTTGCAGTTTAAATTATTCTTTTGTCTGTTTCTTTGGGATTCTTTTGACTTTTTTCTGGCAGCTTTATTCACAAATCATGTTTCTTACATTTGGCTATGCTAAATTATTTGTAAGGGAATGCTTAGGGATTCTTTCTTACTCCCAGCTTTGACACCGTAAACGTTTGCCTACATGTGGAGAGATATATAATTTCGAATTGATGAATTGAGTTACAGTTTCCATTTTCCAGAATTAATGCATGCATTGAAAAACATTTACCGTTGATAATTGGGGACTCGCCATGTGGGAAAAAATTTTTTGGGAACATACCATTTTTGGACATGGTGTTTGGGGATTGAAATTGGAAAACAGGAATTCGAAGATATGGCACCGGGGACATCCTCTAAATTCAATAACCAAACATTGTTTTCTAAAACATCCTTTCCCCATATAATAAAGACATTTAAATATGTGTCATATATTTCACTTCTGAAAAAATCTTTAACAGAAATCATCAAAAAATAAAGTTTTTGAGGTTAATCGGAACATTATTTTTGTTTTGACTCAGTAAATTTTTTTAAGAACTCGTTTTGAGAATGATTCTTTGTCATTGAAAATATATGTGTTACGATTTTTTATTATTTTTTAATTTGTCACAAGACAAAGAATTCAAAAATCTTCCTTAATACTATAAAAAATATTTCTTGACTTAGAGATTTTATTATTTTAGTTTTGCATTGTAATATGAATCGGGTTTTTAAAGCTAGATTTTGCTTTTTATTTATGGTGATTGGTATACACTATTTATATATAAAAGTTTGCTATCGTATTCATAAATTAGAAAATTTTTTGGAAAACAAAGTCTTAGAACAGTCTTCATCAAAGAATCTCTCAACCACACTTCCAATAGTTTTACAATGGAACGATATACATTGGGTTGACATATTACCAAAGAATTTGCAATGTGAAAAGGAATGTGTGTTTACAAAAACTATGAGATATGAATCTGCTGCTGATGTAATTCTATTTTATTTTGGAAATGGTGCTTTTAAAGAGCTTCCAAAAAGTGATCAAAGTAATCGAATTAACGCTATGATTACATTTGAACCACCAACATTTGGTAATTATTTTACAAATATGCGAAAAGATTTCTTCAATTATACAGTAACATATCGTTCGGATAGTGATTTACCAATGCCATATGATTGTTTGATAAAATTAGAAAAAAATGATACAAATAAATGGAGTGATAAAGAAGTGAAGCATGCAGTTGAAAGGAAAAATAATACTGCCCTTTATCTTGTTAGTCACTGTACCACTGACTCAAAGAGAGAATTGGTTGTTGATAAAATAAAGCAGTATATGAATATCACTCAATTTGGTGAATGCAATAATAATCAATGCCCGAGAGATGAAGAATGTGAAAAAGATGCTATTAGTAAGTTGTTTTTAATTATATTGATTGCTCCAATTTTTTACAGCAGAAGCAGATAAAGCATTTTTTCAGAATCCCATTATTTCTATTTTGCGTTCGAAAATTCAGTTTGCTTGGATTATGTAACAGAAAAGTTATTTCGATTTCGACAGCTTATCGTTCCAGTTATTCTAGATCGCAGCGTTTTGAGAGGCAAAAATGCCAAACTTAATCCATATGTTATTGCTGTATCTGACTTTACATCCATCAAAGACCTAGTGGAATATTTAAAGATGTTAATGAAAAACAAAGAAAAATATCAAAAGTGATTTTCATCTATAAAGTATAATACTAGCACTAATATGAAAATTTAGATATTTTGAATGGACAAAATTATACAGAAAGACAAACAGAGCATGTGTTATCTTAGAAAATATTGGTTGCAAAATGTGTGATCTAGCTTGGCGAGTGAGAAATGGATATCGAAAAGTTATTCCTGACATTCAACAATGGTATACAGATAGTCAATGCCGATCAGAGTTTGGAAAATATATCCTATAGCTCTTACTCATAGAAAAGCAGTATTTTTAATTAATTTTTGATTCTGAAATATGTGGAATAACGTTTTTCATGAATTCCGTTTTCGTAATAAAAGCGTATTGCTAGACAGAATAAAACTAATTTAAAAAGCACAAATCGGCCATTTTTAGACGAAAAAAATCTCTAAAAATAATAAATTCCTCTTTCACATTCCGTTGGCAAAATGTTACATGTTGAAGAAATTCCTTTTTTTCTTGGGAAAATGTCAAACTGGGTAAGCAAAATAAGCAAAACAAAAGTTTATATTCGTTTCGATGTGCCTTATGAGGACGAGAACGACTTTATATTTAGTGAAGTGTCGTGCTTTTCTTATTTACATTACATAGACTTAGATAACAGCTGTAAAATTTAAAAGACATGTCTTTTTTAAAAAATAAAGATTTTTGCCGAGGACAAGACTAATATGAGGTTAATTTCTGAAAATAAGTAGGATAAACAAACAAATGACACAATTTTCAATGAAATTAAATTATAAAATTTCTTATCAATTTATTATTTCTTTGTTATAAAAAATTCTATAGACGTTTTTAAAGCAGACAAAGGATGCATTGTTGTTTTGGTGAAAAATCATACACACAAAAAATTTGGTAAATTTTGAAACTCGGAAAAATGTAAGTTAAAAAAATAACAACAAAAAAATTCATTTATTACATTTGCACAAACGCTTCTTCAGAAATCTAAAGGAAGCTTTGCCATATCTTCTATATTTAATTTTCAAGTATGATTATAGTAAGACCAAAGCATACGTAAAAAGTGTTAAAAAAAGATGACAGTCAAGTAATACAGTAGAAAATCGTATATTCCAGACTTAACTTAAATTTCCTGAAGACGTTAGTTGCCACAAAGATTTTTAAGAAGCATACGTTGGAAAATTTGCATGTAAGCGATGCTTTAAAAAAGTATATGTTAAAAAGTTTATTTTAACAAAACATTATGAAAACCAATGCAGTATGCCATACAAAATTATTCATTAAATTTTATTGATAAGTAAATCTCAGTTAATATTTCATGTTTTTTGATTTAAAAATATAATTATAAAATTTTATAACATCCCTTCACTAATTTATGTTAGCTAATAACTTAAAAATAATTTCCATCCAAACCACGAGTGTCCCAAGAAGCGTTAATGGCCATAAACAAATTTGACGTTAATAAATCTCTTACGACAATTACCGTTTCACATTCTCCCAAAAAATGTTAGTAAATATAATGATAAACGAAATATTAAAAATTAAAGGCATAAAAAGTATTTAAAAAGTGGTATGACAAAAGGGAGATATCAGGTAGTCGAGCTTGTTGATCATTAACTTTGCTGCAAACTCTTGTAAACAAAAGTTGTTGTAGAATTCTCATTTCAGGTTTTTCAGATTCGGGTAATGCATTACCAAATTCAAGTTGACAAAGAAGAAAATGACAAAATGTTGGAAATTCTGCTCGAGTGATGGGATGCTTTGCAAGTATATGTGTTGATGGATGCATTGAGCTTTTTGTATAATCAGGATTCTGGAATGGCTCCAAAGCGATATTGCAGAATTGTGGATTCTGTTCTTCAATATATGCCTTGAAAAGAGCAGGATATTTGAGGGCAACTGTTAAAAAAGCATAAGCCATATAAGCAAATGAATTTTGTTCTTCCATAAACTTTTCTTTTTCATCCAAAGCATTTTCCTCTTCCAAACGTTTCTTTGTAAACGTTTCAGCAGTTGACATTCCAATTTCAACACATTTTGCGAAACGGCATTTTCGACATGCTTTTCCATTAAGACTAGGTTCTAAAAACTTGCCGCTTGTTGAAATCCGAAAATATTCTACCGTATCATTTTATTTGACAAAAATAATTAATTTACGTCTGTCCTGACTAAAGGTTTTTTAACATGCTAAATTTAAATTTTATCGCTTTTGGGCTTATATAACACATTTCTTTTATAATCCAGTAGTACATAAATTTATTTTTAGTTACTGTTTCAACTGATTTTTGATTATGATTGAATAAAACCATATCAAAAGTTATAAGTGAAACCAACCTTTTAAACAGTCATTTGAACCAAAATTACAGTATAATTTCTTTTCATCTTTTATGGTACGGTAAAAGAAGGCAGCACATGAATTACAGGCTGCACCACCATATCGTCGAGAGCATGGTAAAATTGCTGTAGTACAAACTTCGCATTTACTTTGATTTTGACTCATCTTAATATCCCAGAAAAGAAGAAGACAGTTGATAACAAAAGAATAATGAAAACAGGACTAATGAAAAATGCTTGAGATGATAGCCTTTTTATTCCCGAAAACTGCCAACATCATGACACGTATTTTCCCCTAAAGGTCAATGAAGGTAAAAATCAAGGGGTGGTGAGATGCCGATTTGTTTTTGCGCATCATTCCATTTCAGTATTCCGAGGTATCAGCCGCTTCAGAGCCATTTTTTTAATGAGGATGATCTTGATTTGATTGCTTTTGATAAGCAAATGAGGAAGCATTCGCGGCTGCCGCATTTCTTTGTCTGTGAAAAAAAAGATTCCGTTTAATTTTGAGTTATTTACAATAAAATTGGATTTAATAATAGGGGAATATAGTAAATCTTAAAAAAAAAATAAATGTTTCTTTTCAAAGCGGTTCATAGACATTAAAAACATATAAATAATTTAAAAAACAGGGAGAAACACGCAAGCAGTAGATTCTAGGCAAATCAATATTTTATCATGATAAAAAATCGGAAAACTAAAAATCGAATGTTCAGAGTTTTTTATGAGATTATTGTAGAGGCAAAATAGATTACAAAAAATGAACGATTGATCACAATTTTTTTACTATTTTTACACAAGAAAGCGGATAAAAAAGAGAGTATTTTTTAATAGAAAAACTTTATTTTTGTACATTTTATGTACACAAATATTTAAGTGCTTTCAAAATGTTACATTTAACTGTATTTTCAACACTGTTTCATTCTTTTTTTTTGCTTTTTTTAAATTTTTTGTCTACTAACAAGGAAACCAATATGATATTTGAATTTTGTTACCAAATATAGTCTAACAGTATCATATGGGTCTAAAAAGTACTTCCAAAAAATATTTAAGAGGGTTTTTTCATTTGATGCATTTTGAGCATCCTTTCTTTCACGCCTCTATGGCGAAGTGGTGTTGACGTTAGGGTTTCGAACAACTTTAAAGCGCTGAAAAACGGCGTAGCGCCAAAACTGGCCCGAAATATTTTTTGGAGGTACTTTTTAGACCCATATGATACTGTTAGACTATATTTGGTAGCAAAACTCAAATATCATATGGCGCGGTTTCCTTTGGAAATTTTTTAGGACAAAATTGTTACTTTCAGTTTACGGAAAATTGCTGATTTATTTTAAACATGGTACGTACATTTCTTTTATTCGATTAAGCTCGGAGGCATCTGTCGCTGCTTTTCTTTACTAATTAAGCTTTATATTTCCTAAAACAATATTAGATTTAATAATAAGGGGATAATGTATATCCGGAAAAAAAGATTGCATCAAAGCATTCTTTTTAAATGGATTTATAGACAATGAAAAACAAACATTTAATTCTTAAAAAACCCAAAGAGAAATACAAAAGCAGCAAATTTCATGCGAATCAATATCAAGATTTTAAAAAAGTATGAAAAATCGGGAAACGGAAAACATCAAACAGCAAAGATTTTTCAGAGGTAAAACTGAAAAAACAAAATGAGCATTTGACTTTTTTTGGGAAGAAAGCAGTCTTTAATGAGTTTAACGCTTTTAAAAAGACGCGCAGAAAAAAAAGCAAAAACTTTAAAATATAAAACGCATGTTTTCTCAAAATCGAGCAAATACCGTAACCTTGTTCAACACAATTTTTTCAAAATGATCGTATGGACTTGAAACTTTCCCACTATAATCTTAATACTCAAAAAACAACTTTGGAGGAGTTTTTTGGTATCTGACATTTCTAAAAAGCGCGTGGCATAAGATTGAAAATAGCGAAAAATCGAAAAAACCTTAAATTTTAGCTGTTTTTTTGAGATAATTTCAGATACTAATCGTTATTGGAGACATTGTATCCTTCAAGTATACACATTATTATCTCAAAAAAGTAGATGTAACCCACCGCCATTGTACAATTGAACAGACCTCCTCGATTTTAAGAAAAAATGCGTTATAAAGATTTTTCTTATGTTTGCCAGTGGCATCTAACTTGCGATCTTCAGTTTGTAAAACCAAGAATCTTTCCCTTTTTTACTTTTTATTCCTTTTGTCAACAAAATTTCTAAAGCGGAATTCAACGAATGCAAAGCAACGAAGTTCGATATGAAACATCCGTCTTTTTAAAAACGTTAAACGCATTGAAGACTGCTTTCCTCCCAAAAAAAACCAAATGCTCATTTTTTTCATCAATTTTGCCTCTGAAAAATCTTTGCTATTTGATGTTTTCCGTTTCCCGATTTTTCATACCTTTTTATAAAATTTTGATAGAATATTGATTCGCATGAAATTTGCTGCTTTCGTATTTTTGATTTTAAGAATCAATGTTCGTTTTTTATTGTTTATAAATCCATTTAAAAAGAATGCTTTGATGCAATCTTTTTTTGGATTTACTACATCCCTTAAATCCAATGTAGTTTAAAAATGACTTAAATGGTATCCTTTTTTCAGCGAGCAAGAAAAATCAACAGCATCAGCAGCAAAATGCCTGCTCGCTTGCTTATCAAAAATCAAAATTAACCAGGTTAGAAAAAAATAACGGAAAGTTGAAGCCACTGAACTCCTGTAATTGAAAGATGTGCAAAAAAATTGGCATCTTACTAACCCGTGATTCTTACTTCCGATGAGTCAAAAATCAAAGTAAATGCAAAGTTTTTACTGCATGAATTTTACCATGCTCTCGACGATATGATAGTGTAGCGATGGTATCGAATGAATAAAAATTATTACTATTATTTAAAATCAATTGTAAAATACATCCTTCGGATCTTTTAAGAAGCTTTTATGCTAATGTTTAAATGCATTTCTTTAGTGCTGATTTTAAAAATAATAAATGTTTTCGATTTTTAAAATTTCCCCAATTTTTGTGAGTATGATTTCTGACCAAAACAACAATGCATTGTTTATCTGCTTCAAAAAGTCTTTAGAGTTCTTTTTGATAAAGAGATAAGAATTTGATAAAAAAATTTATCATTTCTTTTCATTTAAAATCGTTTTTTTTTGTCTGTTATTTTGAGAGGGCAGCTCGAAAAAAAATTTTGGAAAAAAAAACTTTTTTTCGTTACAATATGGTATTTTAGACCCTGAACAAAATCAAAATAAAACCTAAAAAAATTAAAAATGCCAAAAAATGACATTGAAAAATCGGCAAAACAAAAAAAAGTGGTCGAAAAAAAGTCAAAGGGAACACTTTTGTTTGGTTGCATGCATGAGAGAAAGAAGTCAGCCATATATCATATAAAACGCTGACATTAAAAATATTTTACAAAAAACAAGAAAAAACGACAAAAACAGTGATTTTACCTCTAATAAAAAGAAGTTAATTTTATTTGATAAATACCCCATTTTTTAAAACTGTGAGGAATTTTTGTCAAACATGATTTTTTGATTAACTTTTTAAGCCGAGTTTTAAAAAAATTTGCATATGATTGGATATGGAGTTACCAGTGATTGGGGATTGTTAAACATGCTTATTAAATAAAAAAAAAACAAAAAAATCATTGGCGTTGATTTGACGCGATTTTGCCATTGTGACATTTTTTTGATGCCTGCAAAATAGTTGAAAATATGTTCTAAAAAAATTCAAGTATGCCAAATTGTAGTTCTATCATATGCTAACAAGGCTTCAAAGTTTTGTAGTTCTATCTCTCACATGAGTCTACAACCAGTGCTTCAAAGAAACCGAAAAATGCTAAAAATACATGAATTTGCTCAAAAAGAGGTTAAAATGCAGATTTTTAAAGCTCTGGCTGTAGAATTGGTGAGAGATAGAACTACAAAAACCAAGACTTTTTATCATTTTTAAAAATTGTATTTCATTTCAACAAAACACATCAGTAACTTTTAATATAAAAATAATCAAAAATATGTGAAACTTGTTTTTTCAAATAATTAATTTTTTTAATTGAGAAGCACTGAAATAGAACACAAATAAATAAAGAATAATTTTATCTTTAGGCGTTTTGAGCTCATGCCTATTTTTAAGAGATTTACAAAGTATTTTACCTATGAGATAATAGCGACAATTGGGACATATATCTCATAATGTATATGCGTAGAAAGCCGAAGGTTTTGTTATTATTTATAGGATATATTCTTGTGTTATCAAACATTTATAAAGATATTAAAATTATTACATTAATGAAACCTATAAAACTTTCTGTGGAATTACAATCTAAAATACGTTATTGTTTTCTAAACAGTTTTTATAACTGTGCAAGCTTAAATGGTGCTTTTATGTTATTGAATAAAACTGTGAAAGTTAGTAGAAGTTTGCAAATTTAGGCAAAGACTTAAATCCTTCTGTTTAAGAAATGTTCATTAGATTTTATAAATTCACTGGATATTGAAGATGCTAAAAACGGATTTAGTCTGGCTTTAACTTCTCATGCTCACAACAGATGTAATGTTGTGACATGGGGATTGCGCTCTGAAGTGTTTCCAGAAGAGCGTATATTATTATTACATCCTCACAGCACATTTTTTGCTTTGAATTTTGATAATACTGAATCTCAGAATTATAAACATTTGCTTAATGGCACTGTTATCAACATCAATGCAACCAATATGATGCCAGAACTATTTGCGAATCATTACAAATATGATATTATTGATTACATTTTTATGAATATTAATTTTAAACAGTTTAAGTCATTTTTGCATTTAATAGGTAAAATAAAAGTAATTTTTATTAATAATTTAAAAATTATTACAGAAAACTTTCAAGCATATCCTTCTATTTGCCAAATGCATGTGTTCGTCCACTATTTTTCCACTGAAAATTACATGCAAGATTTGAGGACTTTAATCAGATCCACGAAACTCGGACATTATTTGTTCTTGAAAGCAACCAAAATTAGTGCAAAAAAAAACCAACTGTTTTTAATCAATTTACGCGATGATTACTGTCTTGAAAGATATATTCTGTAGTTTAGATGTGTATTCTTATATTTAAGTTTTAAGTTTTCAGATGAAATAATGTCTAGGCAAGCATCGTCTTTTGGCCCTCTTTTAATACAGATTTTAAAAAGTAGTTTATCGTTTTCACATTTAATTTTTTAAAAGAGGAGCTCCACCTATAATAAATTTTTTCAACATCTGCGATACTGATAGTCCCGACATGAAAGCTCTAAGAGCTCCCAATCATAAAATTCTGATGATATTTTCTTTCAAAACTATTTTTTCTGCTTGGTATGAATACATAAAATTAGTTGGATATTAGCTGACTTTTAACTGTTTAGTACATACACATGGGAGTAGTCATACACCTAGTATAGCGACTCGTGGCGCTTACTAAAAATAGCTGGAGTGCGCAGACAAACTTTAGACCACCCTAGGTCCACCGTAACCCTCCAAACGGCGGGCTGTAAGTAGGGTCTTTTTACTGCGGGCCTACTTAAAAAATTACTGTTTTTTTTAAAGATAAGGATTAGTGATAAGAATGATAAGGATTGATAAGAAAAATAAATAACATTGATAAAATATTGATATAAACATGAAAAATAAAAAATTTTGCTTCACTGATAAAAAAATGATATTATCATCGCCTCAGGGCATGACTGATAAGCGGCTAATCTCTTGGCTTTTGGCTTGTGGATTTAATCCTATTTGACCTTGAAAACTTTTATAGGGTCAATTGATAATTTTGCATCACTGATAAGAGCTGTTGATAAAGGCTGCTTTACTAATAAGCGGCTTATATCTATTAGCTTTGGCTTATGGCTCATTGACCTTGAAAAGTTTTATAAGCTTAATTGATAAATTTGTGATAAGGATTACTTAAAGCTTACAGTAATTTTTACCAGTAATATTTTAACAGTAATTTTTTAAGTAGGCCCACAGTAAAAAGACCCTACTTACAGCCCGCCGTTTGGAGGGTTACGGTGGACCACGAGTCGCTATACTAGGTGTATGACTACTCATGGGTCTTCGTGAATAGTAGCTTTTAGTCAACCAAATTTTTACACCCATACCATCAGAAAAAATAATTATGAAAATCATCAGAATTTGATGCTTCGCAGTTTTTAGAATTATCTTGTCGAGAACCTCAGGCAATCATCTTTAAAAAAATATATTAAAGGTGGAAATTCTACTTTAAGTAAAAAGATGCTTTAGAAGTACCCTACGCATAATGTTTATAACGGCAAATAAATTTTATCTATATTTCTTAAATTTTCTGAGTTACAAAATAATGCCACAGCTTTTTAGGCATTATTTCTATTTGAAAATACAATACATTCTTTGTTTGTTTTAAGAATGTCTTTTGAAATTTTTATTACAAAGAGATAATAATTTAATTTAATTGAATGTAAATTTTTTCTTTTGTCTGTTGTATATCATTGATTCTTATCTGGTAAAAATTTTGACATAGAAATAAAGAATTTTTATCATTATTAAAAAACACTTTTTAACTGAAATAAAATGCAAAATTTGGTTACACATTATTTGCTGATATTAACTGTATTACAAAAACAAATTCTGTACCATAATCGTAAAAAATACAAATTGAAAAAAGGTAATGAGTTAAGTATGATTTTGTTTTTATGAACAATAGAAAAAAAGATACCGAATGTATATTTTCAAATTAAATCGACAAGAAATGTCAATGTAAATGATTTGTTTAGGATAAGGCAAGATATATGAACAATCTTTGCGAACACCTTTAATAAAATTCGTGTAGAGCTTTGTTGTGAGCATTCAATATCGTCCATAAAATTTTTTTTGTGTTAGCTTTTCAAAACATGGTGATATCAAGCATTAACGATTGCTAATAAAAATTTCCAATTTTTGAAAGATATAGCTTCCAATTGATTTTGGATCTAGACGATCTCTTACACACTATTCATTGCTTGCGCGTTTATTCTAGAAACTGCTTATGTTTGGTATTCATAGCTTTCGAACCCGTTTCGGCCCCCTGGCCAGTCTACTTGCTCATAGGCTCTGGCTTGAAAATTTCAGCCTGCTGGCTTTGTGAAGTTTTTTAAATGAACATTTTTCAGCCTCTTATGTTGAAAGTGGCAATTTCTGGCAATGGGATCAGTTCCAATTGTTTTAAAAACTGAATTACAGCCACTATATGATGATATGCCGGTAATGGTTGTAAATGACTGGAAAGAAGTGACAGAAGCAAGCATGAAAGAATTTCAGCAAACAAAACTTTTAAAGTTTGACAAAGATGAAATTCCTTTTATACTAAAACTATGGCTTAGATAATGGATAAATCTTGTCATAATATTATCCATTTTACTTCTGAAAAAACTCTTAAGCGGAAATCATTATGATACAAAATGCAATCTCCATTATTAAATAGATAATATTTTTGCATGATATCAGTCGAATATCTGGTAATATTTTTGTTATCATAGTAATTGATCGAAAATTTTCAACGTTTTTTCTAACCTTTTCTAAAATCTGGATAAAATTTTGATTTGCATGAAATCTACTGCATGCGTGTTTCTCTATGTTTTTTTAAATTAAATGTTCATTTTTTATTTATTTTATTTACTCCTGTTGGAAGTGCGGGTGGCACAAGTATTACAATAAAATACAGTAAAAAGTACAATAAAATTAAAATACAAAAAGCAAAAATTTATTGTCAATGAGTCCATTTAAAAAGGATTTGACGCAATCTTTAATTCTTTAGGATTTACTGAATCTCTTTAATATTAAATCCAATGTTATTTTAGAAAAATTTAAATACTTAATGGTATCCTTTCTCAAAGAAAAATCAAAGCTGCAGATTTTTTGCTTTTTTCTGATAGCAACCAAAAAATTTTGTTTTCTTCATTTTTTGGTTACTTTAGAGAATCCTAATAAAATGAAAATAAAAACAAAAAATTATTTTTCAAAATTTTGTTACTCTAAGAAAAGCAAATATCGTACTTTTTCAATAAGTAACGGAAAATTTTCGTGATATTATTGTAGTTTTTCACGGCATTAGATTGACTCCGCCCCTAGAGTGTGGAATGCTGATGAAGGCACATCTTTTAAAATATATTTTTCTGTGTTAATATTGTTAATCCCTTTTTGAGTTTCAAAATTTCTCATATTTTTATGCATTATTTCTGACTAAAAAAGACAATACATCTTTTGTCTGCTTTAAAAGTGTCTTTTAAATTTTTTGTTACAAAGAGATAATAGTTTGATAACATATTAGCTGGAATTACTTAGTGATATTGAAAATTATTTCTTTTGTTTATTTTTTTCTGGATAGCATCATTTATTCATATTTTTTTCCGCAGAAAAAGGCATTAAATTTGCATACATGTTTTCATGGCTACAAAAAGCTTGGTTATATTGTATTTGCATTGTAGTTTTAATAATTATTGTATTACTGATTCGGACAAAGATTGACGATGCATATATACAAAAAAATGGTAATAATAAATTAAAATATAAATATATGCACTATAGTGCATTCTCTCCACTTTTGATGCCACTTTTTTTTCTTAATCCACTGCAAGAAAAAATTAAGAGATGCAGCAGCGTCTGAGTAAAATTCTAAAGAACGATCCGTACATGCTGTCAATTAAAAATATTTAGATATCGTGTTGGGCAAAAATAGTGGAGAACGAAACAGCACATCACATTTTATTATAAATTCTGCCTTCTACTATAATATTTCAAAGCTGTAAGTTTTTTCATCACAAAAATCAGATGTTGTGAAAGAGTAAAACAAAAAGATAATTGATTTTTTTATTCTTTAAGGTACAGCAAAAATTCAATGGTAGTGTTGTTTAATGGAGAAAGAAAGCTTAAAGAGAAACAGATCTCTATGCAATGTCATTCACGAAATAAAACTAATGAATTAATAACAGATGCACAAATTCGAATTGGATTTGATATACATATTTCCCATAAACAAGAATTGCAATGTCTATGGGAAATATTTATTTTAAATTGTTCAACCGTGCTTAATCCTGATTCATTTGGTTTTACAATGAAGGATATCACTGAAATTGTAAATGTAAAATTTGAATTACCAGAACAACAGAAATACCCTGTTGTAATGTGTTATCCCCCAATGGTATATGAATCCCGTTGGCAACAAATTATTTTTGCAACAGAAATTTATCATTATTTTGGAACTGATTTACAAATACAATATGTCAATTCGGCTATGATTGAAATAATTAATGTGCTTAACGTATGTTTATATTCGTTATATAAAAGAATAATATATTAAACATTTAAGAAGTACGAAAGTAAAGGATGGATAAAGATTAAAAATTTTCCATTTTTGGACTTTAATTCAACAATAATTTCTTCCTTGGGGGTTCATCCATTGCTTGAAGTGCATTCTAGAAATCAGGCGATAGCATATACAGATTGTTTAATGAAATATCGAGTAAGCCCATTTTTAAAAAATTTTATTCAACTCCAAAAACAAAATTCTGCCTTTTGTTAATATTACAACTTCAGGAATCATCAGAATTTGTTATTATTGCAGACGTAGATGATGTTTTATTTCCTAAAAGCGGTTCATATTTTAAAGACTTTTCTGCTTTGAATAAATTAAATCCTAATGCAGCTGCATTTATGTATGATCGAAGATATGTCCAAATGGATGTTTGTAAGAATCTTTAAAAACGTTTTTATTACTGGATTCCAGTATTTTAGCTACAAAAATCCAAGAGTTTTCATTATATGATTCAGTGAAATCTATAAAACTGCTAGATATAATAATCATGGGTAAATCAATTTATCAAACAAAAATTGCTGAAACAGCATGGATACATTTTCCTGGTTTACCTAATGAAAAACCAATATCAGTTTTAAATGAAAAAATGTTTCATATTAGACTTAAGCCAATGGTAAGAAAAACTCATGTTTTCTGCATTAAACTTAATAAATAAATGCTATTTAGGAAAATATGAATATTCTCAAACTTTTCAACGACAGCATCAATGAAGAAAGTTTAAAAAATATGCAGAATGAATTCAAATTAATGTTTAATAACTTTACCAATTTTGAAACAAGTGATGCATATGCTGATGCTATATCTAAATGCTATGCTGAACATGGAAAACCAAAAAATACAAAGTTACCATCTTTCTCGAATTGTTTAAATCCATTGCAATGTGTAAAGCCAGAAAGTGTAAAAAATTTTCATTGCAGTGTTGCTCGAAGAGATTTTAACATTCATGCTTTGAACAATAACACTGTTTTTTATATCCCTAATTCTGAGCATTACTGGCTGACAAATGATAATGGTTGTAAAATTTTTTTAAACTAAAGTTTCCCTTTTTGGTTATTAACGTTATAAATGAAAGAGCAATGGAAAGCTATATATAACTTTACAGAAATAAAGGAACAAAATATAATAAATTTTAAAAATACAGGCATTCAAACAGGCGAACGAACTTTCCGATCACTCTTATTAAAAAACACAGTGTTGGTCACTATTACAGAGTAAAAGTTTAAGCTTTTCCGCCTCTCCACGGCCACTGTGATGGAAAAGTATTTTTGTTTTTTTGATTTGTAAAAAATGGGAAAAATAAAATTCCTGAAAAATAAAAAATTAGTAATGGTGAAAAATTATCAAAATTTTTTTGACTGTAATAACAGCATCGAAATGAGTATTTGTTGGATTAAGCATAAGTAATGTTGGAAGTTCTGGTTGAAAGATTGATATTTTCTTGTCCATATTGATAAGTGGTACTGTTAAAACATTCCCATCCATAACGATCATGTTCTTTAACCAAAATATTAAATAATTTAGCAGCTGTAGCAATAAGAACACTTCTCATCCAAAATGCATCATTACAGCGGACATTTGCATTAACAAGGGAATCGTCACATAAGCCGTTTTTTTCCAAATTGCGTTTATGGGGTAGTTTTTTGGCTAGAAAAACATATGCCAAAGCATGGACTGCCCATGGAACCCGAAACCCACTTTTTTGGCACTTTTAAATTTCAAAAGCACCTTAAATTTTTTGAGTTGACATCGATTGGTGATCTCGACACGCGTGAAAAATACTTTGTTTTTTTTTCATTTCCCGTTCCCGAACTAACAAGGAAGGCGAAAAAATGGCGAATCCTCGCATAAAGAAGGCGGAAGGAAGGTGTAAGCATATAACTTTTTTTCTAGATTATCTCCAGCTTATTCCTTTGGGAGAACGATTCCTATAGGTATTAGCTAACTTTTTGTCTAAATAAAGTTTTCTGGATTCTGAATCCGCGGAATCTGCAGCGGGTGGAAAATTTTTGAAAAAATTTGTTTTTGCAAGGTAAACATGTTTTGGGAGTAAATTTTTGTCCAAATTTTGCGTTTTTTGGTATTTTCAGTCAATTCTGAACATGTTTGATCATTTTAAAACGGTTTTTGAGACATTTTTTTTTCTTCTGCCTTCCTTACGCCTTCTTTTTTAATTTTTGTTAGTTCGGGTTTGCAAACAAAGAAGTGAGAAGAAAAATCAGGGAATGTTAAGCAAAAAAAATTTATAAAAGGTGGCAGTCTCCCTTTAAGTAATTTTTTTACATGTGTTGACCATCTTTTATTTCTTTTTTATTTGTCGGTTAGATATATAGTACTGATTTTTTTGCCAAAACAATGAAATACATGTATTGACGGATGAGATGAACACAAATTTCTTTTTCCAGCCAGCAAAAAGAAATACTCGGCAATCCATTTGATTTGCATGATTTTTTGTTTATTATTGAAAAACATTGGGATCTTTGTGGTAATAAGAAACTGATTAGCTTTCTCGGTCGATCTTGAGATTTGGATTTGCTTTTTTAACATTTTAAAGTATTCTGAATCAGCCAAAAAATGGATAACGTTATACAAACCAACTGGATTTGGTTTTAATACGAATTTGCCATAAATTTATTTATTATGCTATATTTACGTCTACAGAAAACTATATATACAAATTAATAAAGATTTTTAAAAGATCATGATATTTTTGCTCAACTTCTTTAGCCTTTTTTTGAAGTTCTTCGCTAACATATTCATCATTTACGATTAACGTATTATTATATTTCCAATTTTCTAAACCAGAAGGCATTGTACACTGGGATAAAACAAATACTGCATCCGACATAAAGGGATTGGGGTAATACATGAAGTCGCGTTTTAATTGCTCTGGGTCATTACTTATTTTGTATTGGTCCATATCATGCAGCAAAAAATCTCTTGGTGCCCATTTACTTTTTGTAAGCCATATATCTCTTGACCAGACTTTATTAGAACCTTTTGGGTAAATGATTATGTTTTCGAATTCATGAGTACCATTTAATATTACATTTGTGCATACAGCATGTCCGTTATGACCTTCCAGAACTTTTTCAGTGTTGTTAATATTGTCTGCCCAAATTTTTTCACACTTTTCTTTCATGGGGTGACTTGGATAATATTGATTTAAAAGCATTTGCTACAATTATTGCCTTTATTTACTGGTCCAAGTATTTTTCCAAAGTATTTTTTGCCGGCAATTTGTTACTTTTGGCTCTTATCTCGGGTGATAAGGTATGGCATGAAGGAGCACCTTTTAAACATGAACCTCTGGCATTTGGCTGCACTCCGTCAACAGGCGCCACATTTAATGTTGACCTCGGCGCCAATTAAAAAAAAAATAGTTTGTGAAAACCCAAACTTTGCTGAACATAATAGTCGAAAAATCATCCCCCCAAGCTTCCAAAATGAAAAAATGGAAAATTTAGTCCAAAACTAATAAAAACATAAAAAACTGCGATTTTTTGATTTTTAATGAAAATGCAGCTTTTTAGATGGTTGCCATTTTGTCAGCGTGAAAGTAAAAGATTAATTTTTTGACTATTATGTCCGTTTTCGTAATCTTTGTTAATTCTTAGTTGGGTTGGGGTAAAACTTGAATTCCCTCCTTTTGATATATGTGTTCCCAAAATGGTAAAATTTTATGTCTAAAAGATGCTCCTCCATATCATGCTTCATCCCTCAAAATATTATCCTACAGATGCCAAAAGTAACGATTAAAAACTAAATCGGAAAACCAGCTTTGGACATATTGCTGTTTTTTTAAAAAAACAACATACATGAAGTGCAGCTTGATCATTTATACCCCAATTTACAATGAACTGATTTTCAAGTTCTATCCATTCTTGCATAAATTTTCTCGAAAATTCAGTGTTCCTTAAATTAATACAATTAATAATAACTATCGTAAATTTTTTGTTAAATATTGTTTTAATCTGCTTTTTTTATTCCCTTATTACACAACATTTGACTTACTTGATAATATAAGAATCGGCCATTATGTCATAATTTATCATTCTTTCATAAAATGAAAGATCGAATTTTGGATTAATATAATCTTCGAGCCTATGATTAGGATTGATAACTCCAAGATCAGCACCAAAAAAAAATAAATATTTTATGTCAGAATTCTGCTGCAATGTTCTCAGTGTTATGCAAATTCTTTGAAACAAAATCTGCAAAATGTAACGATAAAAGCTTTTATATACTAGTTCTATGAAACAGTTAACAGTTGGAGAATTGCCAGATCTTTTAATTTCTTAAAAATGATAAGTTTCGAAGGCTTTGGTTTTTGCTTTGAATATAAATTCTTTTTCGATTATGCTTATCACTTAAAAACTCCTTACATGTTTTTGTGGACACAATTTTTTCATTTCAGGTGATTCATTATAAAAAACTTGGATAAATCTGTACCCATAAATTTTACAGTAACATGCCAAAGTATTCTGTGCCAGTTGATAACTTTCTAATTGATTTTGAGCTTCAATTACGACCAATACTGCTGGTTTAGAATCTTTTATAATAGTTCCATTAATTGATTCAGAGGCATATGTTGGCTTGGAATTTATATTCCACACAGCTATAAAGGCTGTAAGCAAAACAACACATATTATATAGAATCGTATGAATTGGATTGTTCGAAAAGGGAATATTGCATTCATGCTCATAACTGTCATGTGTGGATACCTAACAAAAAGTTTTAATTAATTAAGTTTTTCGGTATCTTTAAAAATAAAAATAGTTTTTTTGTTAAAAATAAGAGAGCAACAAAACGGAAGACGCAGAAATAACAGAAATATGATATGCGTAATGTAAAATGCAGAAATGTAAGCTTATTAGGAAAAACCTAAACCTCAATACGGAATTGCGGTCTCATGTTTTGCCAAAAAAATTGTTCTATTAAAGGGATAATTAAGGACAAAATATCAGGTGTCAAAAACTCATCCATGTGATATAATATCTAAATGAATATAGATGGCATTTAGCAGACAATAAAGAGTATCGTTTTATTATAACAAAATTCTGAATTTCAGATCATTCTAAACATTTGAAATGCAAAATTGTGAAACTTTTCAAATTTATTCAACTTTTTTCTTAGATCAAATTAAAAAATTTTGAAAAAATTCTATGATATTTTTTGGTTGTTTTCAATTATTTTTTTGCTGAAATTAATTAAAGGAGGCGGACAATTTAGTACTTTTTTCTTTTTTGGATCTTCTAGCAAGTATGTCCGTCACTGGAGAAAAATGTTGCGTTGTCTATTATTTTGTCCCTGATCAAGCATTTGAAAAGCATACTAAGGCGTCCGCCCCTTTAATAGGAATTGTTCATATTAATGCATCGAAAAAATGTAAAACAATTAATTTTAATCTGATGAAAAAATTAAGAAATTTTCAGGAATAAAATTTGTGATATAAAAGCTTTTTGAAAAAAGTCCCAATCTCCCCACCATAAATCAAAGAGATCACTAAAAAAACGTCTGATAATTGCGCAAATTTGAGGAAGCTAAGATTTTCGATTTTTCCGGGAGTACTGTAGCAACTTCGCGAAATACAGTACCCTTACGAGAAGTAATACTGTGGTGTAAAGTCACACACCATAGGGTGTTACCGTCCCACATATCATTAGGTTTTTAGATCTCACCATTTAAAAATTTTAAGCTCGGCGCTCTTTTTTTTGGACACCCTGTAAATAGATCCTCTTTATTATCATTATTATTTGCATGTTTCTATACACTGCAAACAAAGTTGACTGTAAACAGTGCCGCAACTTGGACAGATTTCAGGGGGAAGGGTATCAATTTTATAATTGGAATCCAACAATTGTTACATCCGACAGGAAGAGATCAGAATAAGGGAGAGTCCAGACCTGACGTCAGGTTTTGGCAAAATGTGAGTGAATGCCGCAGGGCACCCCTTACATTATGCCCCCAAAATAGGAGGGTAGAAAAAATTTCAGAGATGTAGCATAAGTCAAATATTTTCGTTTGAAGATTGAAAAAATAGCCCCAATCACCTGACGTCAGGTTAGGACGATCCCTAATAAAAAAATAAATTTTTAGACATTGCAACATAGGCACTTTTAATCCAGCAAATTGTTCATCATCAAATTAAAGCAAAATATCTTGTTTTAATAATAATAATTTTTATACATTTTTGACACCATTGCTGATATCAAATGAAAACAAACAAATAAATTGTTTTGCTTTATGTTTTTTGGCTAAAATATTCGGTCAAAAACGCACATGGCATCTAAAAAGACAACAAAATGGAATCTTGCCATATTTATTTTAGTTGTTGTAACATTTTATCGTTTATGGTAAAAGATTTGCGTTTTTTTCGAATGAAGCTTTTGATTCTTTTCAGGAATTTTGTCGAAAAACAAAATGCTAAACCAGTTGTTCTTCTGTCATCGAATTTTAATTATCGCTATCTTTTTTTATTGCCATTCACCGTAAGCTCATGGAAAAGAATAGGAGTTGATTCAATAATAATTTTTGTTGGAAATAAAAAAGAATTTTTAACAAATCATCAAGCACGAGAAACAATTAAAATTTTGGAAGAAATGAATGCAACAATATTATTTCTTCAAGCAAATCGATTTTCAACATCTTCCTTTAGTCAAGTATCTTTATTTTAAGTTTAACCAAAATATAGACACCCCCAAAATCAGAGGGATTCTGCATTTCCTCCGTTGAGGAAATTCATTTTTCCTCTGCTTTTGAGGGCAAAAAAGGTTTTTTTCATTCTTTTTTTACTGGTCAAAAATATTATAGATCATCGCGTTTTATATTTTGCTCATAAGATAGTCTTGGGTAGTATTCAACTAAAAAATACAACTGCCTATCCCTCATAAATATTTCCATCTAGCATACATTCAAAAAAGCAGGCGATTACGTTATATTAGAAGATTTATGCGTAAGATATGTTTCTATAACCGTTCTGTAATAATTGTGGCAAACATATGATTTTGAAGTAGTCTTGAAAACAAAGGTTTTTATCGCCTGCTACAACAGTACTCCATCGGCAGCTAATAAATATCAAATAATAGTTTCATAATCTCATTTTTAATACACTTTGTCCCACAAAAATATATAATTAATGACAACTTTACAGTAAAAATTATAAAAAAGGTTGATTTAAATATCGGAAAATGAAATGAAATAACTTGTAAAATTCTAGATCATTCGTTTATTTGGCGCCGTATTACCACTGGAAACTTTGAACATTCCTGATGAGAGAATAATATTGACGTCGGATGCAGATTTAGCTGTATTTAGTTCATCAAATCATATCCCAAATCTCGTTGACGGGAAAACGGTTCGATTATATAATTCAGAATGTTGCGGAAACATTACGGTGCCGTTCATACATGGAAATTTTGAAGTAAAAATGTATCCCATGGGAACTATTGGTGCGACAAAAAGAGTATGGAGAGAGATAATGGGTGCCGTAATTTTAACATTAAAGGAGCCAAGTCAGCCAATACAAGTCTCTCAACAGAGGGAGCAGACGGACAGAGACATTCTTTTTTCAGTCAGAGAAAAGAAATAGTATGCATTCTTTTTTGGTTGCCTGATTTTTTTTATGAAGGAGACGAGAAACTTATATTGGCTGACTGGGCTCCTTTAAAGTATATTTAGAAGGTTTTCCAAATTTAGGTTTTAAGAGAAATCGTTATTTTTATGAAGAAGATGTAGAAAAATATGTTATTGCTGAATTTGGCGACAAATTTTTTCATTCTACCGATGATACACTTATTGGTTCGTCTATTTGGTATGCTGATCAATCACTTTTTAGCTACAAATTTGATCAGTGGGTTAATAAGTATGCTCTTCAATTACTATTATGCTACAAAAATAAAAAAAACATGTCTTGTCAAGGGTAACATTGAGCACTTTTTGGGAAATTCGTTAACAGATATCATAAGCCAATTTCCGTCATTTGCAAAAAAATTTAGTTATCTTTTTTAATCTCCAATGATTACAGATTTATGATAGAAATTCACATTAAATATATATATGTTTTTTAGATTTTCAAATAAATATTTGGTATCACATCATCTGCATATTCCCAGAAGAATAGATCGAATACAGTGGCCGTCAGCAAACAATTTTTCCCAATTAAATACTGAAGATTTTGACGATACACATTTACCTATCTCCGCTTACTCTAACAAAGAATGGGAGAAATTTATTCCTTTTATTGAATTTGCTTACAAAGATGACCAACCGCTCATTCAAAAATTAAAAAATTACCGAGAATCCTTTTGTTATTCAAATGCCGGGAAATTTAAAATGGTAGAATGCTAGATTTTCAACAACTAAATAATCCATAGTTATTCTTATAAATATAATAAATAAAATTGGATTTAGGTAGATATAGTGAATCTTAAAATAACAAAAATTTCGTTAAGTGTTTCTTTTTTTGCAAAAATAAAAAGCTATGCGTTATTCACAATTTAAGAAAGACTTAAATATTTCAATTTATCAAATAATGATGCTTAATATTTACGAACTTGTAGCTCAAAACTTGATTTAATTGAAAAATGACTTTCATATGTAGAGAATTTGCTATTATCACAAATTTTTACCCAATATTGCCGAAAAAAATTCTTTGGTAATATTACGTTCACAAATATAACGTTCATAAAAAAGGAACTCTAAAAAACATGCAGAAAATCCATGCCATGAATTTTGCATTGAAGAACTTTTTGGCAGCACAAAAGCACAGCCTTATTTCTGCATTCTTTTATTAAATAAGAAAATAAAAATTTTTTGCTTTAAATTCCACCCCCAATTTGTCAGTTTCAGTAAATAAGGATTTTTGAGAAATTTTTGTTACTGTTTTTATAAGTAAAAATTCAGTAAAAACGTGTATATAACATTAGGGTCAATTTTTGAGATGACCACATATGTTGATCACTTATCTTTCATACTTCCTTTAATGTAATACAGTCGATCTTCGTTATAATGCGGTCCAAGGGACTGTTAAAAAATCGCATTATAGGCAGGTCCGCAGTACAACGAGGTTCAATTTTTTTGGCGGTTTTTTAAAAAATTTCTGTTTAAGTCAATTAATTGCATATAAAAAACCACAATTATGATAAAAATTGATCTATTATTGCTTTAACAGCTTTCTTCCGCTGCTTTTGATCTAAAAATCTGTAAAACTGCTGAAATTTAAAAAAAAATGAAGTCGAGGTTCAATGATTTTGGAAAAAAATTGAGTATACAGTATAACAAGGTCGATTTTCCTTATAAATTTTTGATGAGACCTCAGAAAAACCGGTCTGATTCAAAACAAGTAAAAGTGAAAAAAATGTTTAAATGTGTTAAATTTTCATTGTTCCTAAAATTAAATGCAACAAAAGATTCATAATAAAAATTTTCAAAACAATACATTGAATTAATTTCAACAAACTTTTGGTAAGTTTCTGAACGAAAAGAAAAAACTAGTTATGGGATTTTTGTTGTTGCTTTTGACGATGATTACACAGATCTACAACTGAAAAAAAAACTAAAAAAAACTTCAACAAAATTAAAAACAAAATATTCAAACTAAAAGTTTGGGACTTTTTTCAATAATAAAATCGGGATGATCCCATTGAAAGAGATTAGGCTGAAAGCGGCTTTCTTGATACAAAATTAAATTAATTGCAGCTTGATCAAATCGATGACACCCCGAGAAAGTTCTATTATCAGAATAAATTTTTGCATAATCACAATGTAGTTGAGCTCCTGGTGGCGCAAGGCAATTCGGCTTTAGTGAACATTCAAGAAGCTTCTTCAATATTGTTCTGCCATTTGCACTTCCAATCCATAAAACTAGACCACCTTGAAATTGTTGCATATTTTGCATCTGAAATAGCTTTTATGAAAATATTGTATTAAAGAAGGTGCTACTTCAATTGGATTAATAGCTGAAAAGCAATGATACATATCCGGATGAATTACTGGAAATGCAGCGTGTTTTGCAGAAGACAAAAGTGTGACATCCAATGGATTGCGTTTTATCGCTTCTGAAATAAGCTTCTGAAAACAATTTTTTTTAAACAATCAATAATTAATAAACAAACATTAAAATCTAGTCTTTTTGGAAATCGGATAGAAGTATCAACTCCCAAAACTAATTTATATTTTTGTAAAGTTAACGTCTGATACAATGCTTTAAACTTGAAATGACTTAAATCATTCAAAAACAGCGAATAATTTTTTCGATCCAGTATTACTATTTCTGCAACAGGACAAAGCTGTGCATATAGATCTTGAATGACTTGTGGGATTTCCCCAATAAAATACATTAAAAATGGAACATTTTTTAGCTGTGGATGTTGTTGAAATGTGTCACAACTTCTTCTAAAAAAGTGAAAAAAGCTCGAGTTTTTAAGATCCCAAACTATTGTTAAACAACGATTTTTGTCACAAAAAGTAAACAACATTTGCACTTACATTGCTTCTCCAATATGATCAAGTGAAGTAGTTGAAGCAATTGCCAGATCTTTTAATCCAAGCTTTGATCTTTCGGCGTTTGAGACGGTACACGATGAAAATACTAAATATTCGATTAAAGCCATATTTCTTTGTGTTAATGGTGCACATTGTTTTATAGCTTTTTGGAATTCTGTTTTTGAATAAGCGTAATTACTGTGCCATAATATACTTGAAGAAATACAAATACATCCAATTAAAAATATTGCTCTTTTTTGAAAATTCATTTCAATTGAGTTATAATGGCTATTGAGGATGTTATCATTTTTGTGCGTTATTTTTTATTTTAAAGTGTTGATATATCTTTTATATTTTGAAAAGAATCCAATATTTTCTGGTGAAAAACGTTTGAGGGGGCGTTTTCAAAATTTTTATAGGAATGAAAAATGGGATAAAAGCACTAACCACTTCCCCGATTTGCAGATTTCAAAGTTTCTGTCTGTAGAAGAATAAATAAAAAAAAGATTTTCAAAAGCCTGGTGGCAGCTAAAAAGGTATTTGTCCCTGCAATACAGATATATTGTGGGTTTATGTCTTTATGTTCAGTCTTCAATAAAACTCAAGAATAACGAACGCTAATTGCTGTTTGACACTTGGAAGTAACCATTTTTTCAGCTTATAGTATTTTTTGCGAATTTTTTTGTAAAATTGATAAGCAATCTTAGCAGAAATTTATAAAACTTTGAATTCGATAGTCATTTATTTAAATTCTAACTAATATGGAAGATATGGATGCAGCTCATCACTAACAAGAAGAACAAAGCCGATAACAAGCCCGTGATAAAGTGCGTGAACGTTTTGAATCCGCATTTACAAAATGGAAAGAAAGCAAGGCTAAGAATTGGAGGATAAAACCTGATGAACATCATGATGAAATTGTTGCCGTCTTTCTTTAATTTCGAAATTAACATGAGTATAAGGAATAGAATGTGAATGTCTTTGATTTTTTAGTAAAATTATTATTTTTTTGGTTGAAATTTAGCTCTCACAATATTGACTAGTCATTCTCGAAAATGACGGCTTCACAATATTGACGGTAACATATATGTCAATTTCGGTATCAGTGTTGTCGGTCAGCCGAAAAAAAAACCGAATCGGTATCAATGGACTCCACATGACCTATACTAAATATTGCGATATAAAAATGCTTAAAAAAGTCTTACGAATTTAAATTTTACAGTTACTGGTAAAAATTTAAAAATCTTGGTTCTCGAAGCGAATGATTGCAACTTTTTCTAGTAATTTTCACCCCCGCAGTACAAAAATTTCTATATGTTTATCCAATCCATATCTTTTTATCTATCTCAAAACAAAAGAAAAAATGTTATATGTTTAAAAAAATGAAATTAATATTGGTGACTTAGGAATGGTGAGAAGAGAGGGATTTAAAAAAAAAGATAAAAAAAGATAATTGTGTCGAAAATGCCAACTTTATGTTGATACGAAGGCAACATTGGTGTACATTTCCCCTCCCGTTCCCCGCGGGGATCTCCGCGATTACACAGACGAGGACATCATTTTCATTGCTAGGGGGCCGAAATTTCGCGTACTCGAAGTTGAAAAAATATTCATTTTATATCATCTTTCTCTTTTTTTCAAGTCATAAAAGATTATTAAATTAACTCATTTTAGTTTTAATTAGCAAACATATAAATGGAATTAAGTTCGGCAATTTCGATAAAGCTGGCTGCATTGATATGGCATTGTTTTCATAATTCTGTTCATAACCTGTTAATAAGATATTCAAGAGCGCGAAATGTTGAAACAATGTATTTTTCATCTGTGGCAGTACTTTTTACAGAAATTGTTAAAGTTATTTTGTGTGTAATTATGATTTATATTGAAGAAGGCAGCTTTATTGGGTAAGAATCTGATCAGAATTGCCGAGTTACCGCCATCTTTAGCCCAAATCACCACGGCTACGGCTACGGCCACCGCCACCGGATATTTGAATTTTGAGTAAAAAATTTACAAAAAGTTACAAATTTTTCTTAAAATAGTTTATTTAACCCTTATAAAAAGACATTCGAACAAATGACGTTAAAATCACACCCAATTTGCGGCCCTGGCTGATAGAGGCACTCAACGGCGCCATCAGCCACTGGTGGCAGTGGCCATTTTTTGAAAATTGGAAACGCTGAATTTGATTATTTTTTTGCCACTTTTGTATATTGTTTAATGTAATTAAATTACAAAAATTCAGATTTATTTCAAAAATTCGGAAACAAATAATTGAACAACCAAGGGATACCTTAAAAATTTGCGTCCCATCAATCTTATATACAGTCCAAAATAACTTGTTGTTTCTTGCGGCCTCACATCTTGAAGCCGCAACATTTGCGGTAATTCTTTTCTTATATTTTGGGATGCCCAAAAAATGAAGTTTTTAGGTTGTTTGTCAGTTAAAAATTTTTTCGGCAGCTATATTTTCTGTTATAATTCTTAACCGTCGACTTTCTCATTCACAATGGTTTTCATTTGCTGTTCTTTTTACTGGTGTTACATTGGTTCAGCTTCATACAGCAACACCTCTAAAGTCGTCACAAAATTATCGTACCCAAAATCCTATGTTTGGTAAAAAAGGTTTGACTTAAAACCGATTAATATTGATGATTTTAAGGATTTTTTACTGCATGTTTGGCATGTGGGATATCCGGATTTGCAGGAATTTTATCGGAAAAAATTTTCAAAGGCTCTGCTCCTGTTTCACTTTGGATGAGAAATATTCAAATGGCTGTTTTTGCTATTCCGACAAGCTTTATCGCAACTTTTATTCAAGATAGAAAGGGAATATTTGAACTTGGATTTTTGCATGGCTTTGATTCGGTCGTCTGGTTTACTGTATTTTGGTATGGGATTGGTGGATTATCTGCGGCTGTTTGTATCAAATATGCAGATAGCATTTCAAAAGATTTTGCAACAAGTCTTGCCATTATCCTTGCCACAATTGGCTCAGTTTATATATTTGGATTTGTCCCAAATTATTACTTTATTTTTGGAGCAACTTTAGTAATTTTGAGCATATTTCTGTATAGTTCTTCGATAACATTCTTTTATGAACTGTCAATAAATTGCTTTATCACCAAAGTTATCTGCCGAAAAATCCGCGTTTTAGAGAGGGACAACTTTATTTTGTAAAATCTCTAACATTTTTCTTTTATTCTTTTCTCGGCTGAATCTCTTCTTTTAAATAAAATTTTTAACACACACCTTTTTAAAGAATCACTTTCATGCAAATATGTTCCAACACATGCTTCTTAAAATCATTGCATAACGATCGACTGCCCGTAATTCTCATTTTGCTGAACATGGACGCTCCCTTTAATGAAATATACGTTTTTATTGTCTTTGAATCCATTTAAAAATTTGACACAATCTTTAATTTTTTTGGATTTGCTATATCACTTAAATCCTATGTTATTTTATATAAAATTTAAATAGTATCCTTTTTTCAGAGACAAATAAAAGGTTTTTTTAATGTTTTGTTAAAATAAAATTTTTAACACACACCTTTTTAAAGAATCACTTTCATGCAAATATGTTCCAACACATGCTTCTTAAAAATGTTTTGCTTAGCATATTTAAGAAATTAAAATTAGGCCTGACACATAAGATTCTCAATTGAATCACTTGATGGGCATCTTTTTTCTTATGCTTCGGTCTTACTTAAAACAAACTAAAATGACAAAATATAGAAGAGATGACAAAACTGTATTTTTCTAAGAAAAATCTAAATCACTGTTTCAAAGGCTTAAATGAAAATTTTGAAAAGCATCCCTTATATTCCTGAAAAAGCGTTTGTGCAAAAAAAAAGTTTTTGGATGAAGGTTGAGGAACTGATTGAGCAAAATTTTACGAAAAAAATCATCAATTTTGCAAAAAATAGTGTATAATTAATGCATGCACCGGAAACCGGAATCCGGCCAAAAATCCGGGATTCCGGTCCGGAGCAAAAAACACCGGAATAATGGCCGGTTTCCGGTGTTCCGGTTCACTGGATCCGGTGCACCGGACAGCCCTGGTGCAAATGTGATAAAAGAATTTTGTTGTTGTTACTTTTTTAACTTACATTTTTCCGAGTTTCAAAATTTACCAAATTTTTTGTGTGTATGATTTTTCACCAAAACAACAATGCATCCTTTGTCTGCTTTAAAAACGTCTATAGAATTTTTTATAACAAAGAAATAATAATTTAATAAGAAATTTTATCATTTATTTTCATTTGTTTGTTTATTGGGTCATCGATTTTTATCTGGTAGCTGTGTGGATATAGAAGATACCAATTTGTATTTTATGGTATACCACTTTTTCACTGTACTTTAATTAATAATATCTTTTAAACATTATTTTGAGTAGTATACAAAATGCTCTACCATAATAGTCTAAAGCAAAATTTGATTCATGCAAATACTTTCCAACAAAAATTTGTAAATTTGACATATTTGCTGTATGATTTCTCTTAATGTTCTCAGTAGAAAAATCAAGTAATATGTAAAAAAACGGGCAAATCAAAATTTTTTTTGAAAAAACCGTTTTTTCGTGACCATGAGGTATTTCAGACCCTGAATAAAGAGAAAATAGAACACGAGACGATTAAGTAAGAAAAGGCCATCGATGAAAAAGGAAGAAAATCCTTTTCCGCACGAGATCTTTATGGCTTTTTTGTTGCAAAAAAAACCATCTATTTTTTGAAGAAAAAGATTTTCAACTTTTTGAATTTTTTCTGAAGCCAATATAACATTTAAACGTTTTTGGTCTTTTATAATATATTCATACATATGTAAAGAGGTTATATTAGTAGCGGCAAAAAATTAAGACGAATATGGACCGAGATTTTGGAGCTACAAAGTGTAGATGTTCAAACTACTTTTTCTTCAAAAAAATTGTTGAACAGAGACATATGATGATTTTCTTCCTTTTTCATTGATGGCCGTTTTTTTATTTTATCGTCTCGTGAGAAGCGAGAAAATTCAAAAATTTACTTAAAATAAAAAAAAATTTGGATCCATGGGTTATTTCTTCTTGTAAAAAATTAGATAAAGCAAAGTTTTACTGATATTAAAGAAAATATTCAGTGATAATAATTCTGTATTTAATTTTCCTAGTATTTATCAGTACACATGCAAATTTAAACTACACTTAACAGAACAGCAATCTTTTTCAAGTTGATTGTAAATAGTGAACTTTCAAAAAAATATTTTTAAACAAAAAAATCTGGTAGTTAAAACTCTTTTTTACCTGCAATAAAAGTTGTTTTTATCCTTGAAATTGATACTGATATATATTAATTTCGTTTATTTGTTGTTTAAATATGCTGCCCCATTTTATGTTTAAAGATATGTTACTCTTTTTGAAAAGTTCACCGTTCAAAATTTTCATCTTTAGCCTATCGACATGTCAAACAAATTTGAAATGCTTTCTGCTGAGATGTATACTTAAATTTATTACTTATTACTTTTCATTTCCATATTTCAAAGAAACTTTTTTCAAAACATCTAATAAATTATTGTTAATTTTTCCTAAATTATTACTTTCAAGATTACCAATTAATTTTACGTGATATACAAAATAGTGAAAATAAATCATTAACTCGGGGGCAACGTGATGAAATGAAACCATCAAATCAGAACAACAATCAAATTTCTGAAAAAGATGATATTAATTACCAATAAAAATAATTCCTATATTTCACAAAAATAATTAGATAATATAAAAATGTCTTAATAAAATTTGTTATTTCTTCTTGTAAAAAATTAGATAAAGCAAAGTTTTAATGATATTAAAGAAAATATTCAGTGATAATCATTCTGTATTTAATTTTCCTAGTATTTATCAGTACACACGAAAATTTAAACTACACCTAACAGAAAAATGCGATGATTATTAAGAATAGCTTTTCTATTAGCTATGCATCAAAAACAAAAAATTAACAAAATTTAGATGTAATTAGAAGGCGAGAAATGCATCTTTTGTTAAAAAAGAGTTCTTTTCCAGGCTATTTTTTTACGAAAGAGTCTATTTTTAGCTAGAAAAAAGTTTGTTTTCTAAGAGTAAAATCTTGCTAACTGAGATTTGCAAATGCAACTAATGTCACTTTAAAGTTTTTTTCTTAAGGCTGATATAAAAAAACATGTTTACACTGAGAAAAAGCCGTGACGAAAAAAACCTCACCAGTGATGAATTCATCACAGACAATGACGCTTTAGTGACGATATTATCACCGGTGAGGGTTTTTTCATCACTGGTAGTGATGCACGGGTGACGAATGCATCACGGCTTTTTCACAGTGTATTCTACAGTTCTTAAAGCAAACACATTTTTATAGTTCTTTCGAAGTCACTTTTGAAGGCCGTATTTAGGCTAAGGAAACAGTTGCCCCTTTCAATATCGAAATTTTTCTTAGATTTTTTGCCAACACTTGCCAAAAGCGACAGAATAATCACACGCTTGTCCACCACGAAATTGTTAAAAAACTATTACTTCTAACAAAAATACATTAATTTGAAATACGCTCAAAACTTGAATTTTTTTGATTTTTTAGAAATACGCTCAAAACTTAAACAAGCTTTTAGTACTGTAGTAGTCACCAGATATCAGCTTTAACACTTTCAAAGCAGAAGTTTGAAACAAATTTGCAGAGGTAAACCAAAAAATGAAGGTAACGAAAAATGTTTTGTGATTTCAATATGACAAAGCAACCAATATACTTTTGTCGGTAAACGTAATATTGCTATATTTAAAAAAATTTACATTTTGTGTAACGGGATAAGGAAAAAAATATGAGTTTTCCTGGCTGGCGCCTTCAATAAAATGTGTATATGGCCTTGTGGTTAACATTCTATATCTTCCCTATAAAAATACTTTTAACAACGTTGGAAAAAACACAGAACATTTACCATTGAATCCCTTGTATCAATAAACGGAACATTCAAATTTAACATGCATTTTGAGATCAAAACGTCATCTAATGCCGATGATTCCTGAGAACATATTTTGGGATTATTTAAGTTTGGTGCTAAAACTTTTAGAGCTTCACTAAAATTTACGTATTTGATAATTCATTGAAACTAATTCTTTTTTATACCGTGAAAATATATATCCAGCTCCGCTCATAAATCCTTGCTTTGTGAATCCTTTGACGGCTGTTCCAAAAAAATATGCTTTATTAGGGTTGTACGGTAAAAGCATGAATCTTAAATTTTCCATAATGTAGTATCCGTCAGCTTCTGCTCGTAAAATAAAATCAAAATTTTCTATTTCGTTCTAAAAATATGTAACTCCAATTAAGAATGTACGCAGAAAAGCTTTTTTATTCGGTGAAATTTATCTTCATCTTTAATTTTTTGTTTCTATTTGAAGAAAAATGAAAAATAAACAAATAAGTTCTTTAATTTTTAATTAAAACATGTGTATACTTAATATTGTATAAAACTTTTTCTGCAGAAGACTATCTCTAATATTTGACCAAAGGGTTTGAACGCTTATTCTTATCACAAAAGTGACGGAAACACATCTAATACAATATCCAAATGCCTAAGAAAACTAACTTCAAAAACCCATTTGTATGCAGCTTTACTTTTATCATATATTCTATCCCTTATCTCAAGGATCTTTAAATCCAAATATGGTAGATTAAAATTCTAAAATGCTTGAATTAAAGGATGTTCAATTCAATTTTTCCTCACTTACAGAATTATAAGTTAGAAATAGATATTTATTGCAATGTTTTGCCCATGTTGCATTTACAGCAAGCCCCCTTGTTTGTACCTCACTTGGTGCTGTAAATATTAAACATAATACGTTGACAGCTTTGAATAAACTGTTATGTATTTCATTTGTATCTGAAAGTTTTGAAAAAAGGTCTCAATATATAGAATAAATTTCTTTTGCATAATTACCTAACACATATAGAAAGGTAATATATACATGTGATAATTATTAAACAATACCTTTATAAGCATTGCTTACCTTTTTCATGATCAATTTCGAAGTCAACATTAGATGAATTTGGAAATAATGAGTCAACGCTGTAATAATTACCCAAAAGTGGATCTTGAACGGGTACAAGTAATGCTTTCGGTGATGCCTCCTTTATAATATCGTTCGAATCATTATGTAATAGAAAAATCATAAATATTATCACAAAAATACCAGCAAAGAACAATATGGAAAATAAGCTAGAAAGAATTTTCAATTATTTTTTTTAAATGTAGTTGACCATGAATAAATTAAAGTATAACTAACAATATCCCCAAAACTATATAAGTTATTTTAATTAACAACCTATGTTGTCAGATTAAAGATCATACCTTTTATTGCACCATTTATTTCTGAATAACATATTTGGAGGTTTAGCTGGGCAAAAATAGCAAACGTATTCTTTTAAAATTTTTGTAGTAAAAAAATGTTACGAAAGTTACACATTTTTATTTTATTAAACTAAACAAAGAAAATCGGCTTTATTGCCACCCAGTGCCCAAACTGCCTTATGGAGATTGTGGAGATCTCCACCCCCTTTGTGACACATTTTGTATGGAAAAATTAAAAATATACTAAATAAAATGAGGTTTTTATCACTTATCAGAAATCTCCATCCCCTTAGTTTCGACAAATTTTCAGCAATGTTGCCGCCTTTCTTTTCTCCGCCTTTTTGATTTCATTTTTGTCACTTTTAATTTTTTCGCTTATTTTCAAGTTGACATTTATAGTAAGTATTTTCTACATCATGCCTGGTTGTTCAAATCGGAAATTTTTTTATTTCTGCTCCCGATATAATACTCGCTACAATTCTTATTATTTCCTTTTAACAATTATTGCTATTGGTATTTGTTGTTATTATTATTTTTCTCAAGAAACATTATTAGATAACACGCGGTTATGTTTAAAGAAATCATTTAAAGACATTAGTTCACAAAATTTTAACAGTGAATGGTTGAAGCTTAATGATACAATAAACGTATGTAAAACATTGAAACAACTATTTGGGAGTGAAAAAAGAATAGCCAGTTAATTTAAAATACTATAGAGAAATAATTAATAAAACGAGTAATATTACTGTATATGCGTATGACTTATTATTTTAAGTTTGCGCTCTATATATTAAAATATGTTTCTTTTTTATCATGTATGTTTAATTTTTAAACATTTTTAGAAGTGCACGAATTCATTGCTTGAAACTGTAAATGTAGAAAAGTTCCCCAATAATGACGAAACAAAATTAGGCATTTTACCTAAGATTTTGGCTTCAGAGTGTAATGTCATAACATTAGGAATTGGAAAAGACGTGTTGGCAGAAAAACAAATGTCAAAAGCGCTAAAGAAATGCAAATTCCTTGGCATTGACCCTGATTTTAAAGAAAGCGGTTATATGTATGTTGCACATTTACGAGGCTTATATGTTCAAGGTAAAATTGGAACAAGTAGTTATGGTATGTTAGATTTTTGTGATTATTGTGTATTTGTAATTTTTCAGAAGACAGTACAATAAAAATTCCAAATTATTCTTTTTATGATTTTGTATCACAGTTTTATCCATATAAAACTTTGGATTATTTACTCATGGACATCGAAGGAGATGAAGTTCCTCTAATGAAAGAATTGATTGGTATGTCGAAAAAACAATTAAATATTTGATTTTTAATCGTTTTTTTACAGATAATTCAGAGAAATATCCAACAATTTGTCAAATAAATGTAGAATATCATAACCCCCAAGATACAAATGGACATGATTTTTTTAAAGATATGAGCAAATCAGTTCAAAATGGCCCATATATACCTTTAAAAGTGGAACGATTTGACATGTTTAATCGTATATTTTTTGTAAATTTTAAAGCTAGATATTGTATTGATAAATATTTATAAATATAAAAATATTTTATTCATTTAGAAAAGAGAAAAACAAAGGATTTTCCTTCACAATGAAAAAAAAATATTATATTTTTCAAGTAATAATTTTTCAAAATCCAAAATTCATGAAATCTTCAGGAATAGCACATATGGACCTAGGGAAGAGATCTATAGCACTTTTGGTTTGGGGTACTGAAAATAAAATGTGAAAAAGATAATATAATTTTTTTGAAATTTGATGAGTTATTTGTAATTAAAAAAATTTTTTTTTTCATTGTGAAGGAAAATCCTTTGTTTTTCTCTAGTACTTATGCAGTGGATTGTAAAAACTTAATTCCACTTTTTACCCGAAAACACACTAATTTTGTTAAAATATTTCTAGATATCCGAAATTCATGAAATCTTCCATTTTTTTTTTCATTGTGAAGGAAAATCCTTTGTTTTTCTCTTTTCTAAATGAATAAAATATTTTTATATTTATAAATATTTATCAATACAATATCTAGCTTTAAAATTTACAAAAAATATACGATTAAACATGTCAAATCGTTCCACTTTTAAAGGTATATATGGGCCATTTTGAACTGATTTGCTCATATCTTTAAAAAAATCATGTCCATTTGTATCTTGGGGGTTATGATATTCTACATTTATTTGACAAATTGTTGGATATTTCTCTGAATTATCTGTAAAAAAACGATTAAAAATCAAATATTTAATTGTTTTTTCGACATACCAATCAATTCTTTCATTAGAGGAACTTCATCTCCTTCGATGTCCATGAGTAAATAATCCAAAGTTTTATATGGATAAAACTGTGATACAAAATCATAAAAAGAATAATTTGGAATTTTTATTGTACTGTCTTCTGAAAAATTACAAATACACAATAATCACAAAAATCTAACATACCATAACTACTTGTTCCAATTTTACCTTGAACATATAAGCCTCGTAAATGTGCAACATACATATAACCGCTTTCTTTAAAATCAGGGTCAATGCCAAGGAATTTGCATTTCTTTAGCGCTTTTGACATTTGTTTTTCTGCCAACACGTCTTTTCCAATTCCTAATGTTATGACATTACACTCTGAAGCCAAAATCTTAGGTAAAATGCCTAATTTTGTTTCGTCATTATTGGGGAACTTTTCTACATTTACAGTTTCAAGCAATGAATTCGTGCACTTCTAAAAATGTTTAAAAATTAAACATACATGATAAAAAAGAAACATATTTTAATATATAGAGCGCAAACTTAAAATAATAAGTCATACGCATATACAGTAATATTACTCGTTTTATTAATTATTTCTCTATAGTATTTTAAATTAACTGGCTATTCTTTTTTCACTCCCAAATAGTTGTTTCAATGTTTTACATACGTTTATTGTATCATTAAGCTTCAACCATTCACTGTTAAAATTTTGTGAACTAATGTCTTTAAATGATTTCTTTAAACATAACCGCGTGTTATCTAATAATGTTTCTTGAGAAAAATAATAATAACAACAAATACCAATAGCAATAATTGTTAAAAGGAAATAATAAGAATTGTAGCGAGTATTATATCGGGAGCAGAAATAAAAAAATTTCCGATTTGAACAACCAGGCATGATGTAGAAAATACTTACTATAAATGTCAACTTGAAAATAAGCGAAAAAATTAAAAGTGACAAAAATGAAATCAAAAAGGCGGAGAAAAGAAAGGCGGCAACATTGCTGAAAATTTGTCGAAACTAAGGGGATGGAGATTTCTGATAAGTGATAAAAACCTCATTTTATTTAGTATATTTTTAATTTTTCCATACAAAATGTGTCACAAAGGGGGTGGAGATCTCCACAATCTCCATAAGGCAGTTTGGGCACTGGGTGGCAATAAAGCCGATTTTCTTTGTTTAGTTTAATAAAATAAAAATGTGTAACTTTCGTAACATTTTTTTACTACAAAAATTTTAAAAGAATACGTTTGCTATTTTTGCCCAGCTAAACCTCCAAATATGTTATTCAGAAATAAATGGTGCAATAAAAGGTATGATCTTTAATCTGACAACATAGGTTGTTAATTAAAATAACTTATATAGTTTTGGGGATATTGTTAGTTATACTTTAATTTATTCATGGTCAACTACATTTAAAAAAAATAATTGAAAATTCTTTCTAGCTTATTTTCCATATTGTTCTTTGCTGGTATTTTTGTGATAATATTTATGATTTTTCTATTACATAATGATTCGAACGATATTATAAAGGAGGCATCACCGAAAGCATTACTTGTACCCGTTCAAGATCCACTTTTGGGTAATTATTACAGCGTTGACTCATTATTTCCAAATTCATCTAATGTTGACTTCGAAATTGATCATGAAAAAGGTAAGCAATGCTTATAAAGGTATTGTTTAATAATTATCACATGTATATATTACCTTTCTATATGTGTTAGGTAATTATGCAAAAGAAATTTATTCTATATATTGAGACCTTTTTTCAAAACTTTCAGATACAAATGAAATACATAACAGTTTATTCAAAGCTGTCAAAGTATTATGTTTAATATTTACAGCACCAAGTGAGGTACAAACAAGGGGGCTTGCTGTAAATGCAACATGGGCAAAACATTGCAATAAATATCTATTTCTAACTTATAATTCTGTAAGTGAGGAAAAATTGAATTGAACATCCTTTAATTCAAGCATTTTAGAATTTTAATCTACCATATTTGGATTTAAAGATCCTTGAGATAAGGGATAGAATATATGATAAAAGTAAAGCTGCATACAAATGGGTTTTTGAAGTTAGTTTTCTTAGGCATTTGGATATTGTATTAGATGTGTTTCCGTCACTTTTGTGATAAGAATAAGCGTTCAAACCCTTTGGTCAAATATTAGAGATAGTCTTCTGCAGAAAAAGTTTTATACAATATTAAGTATACACATGTTTTAATTAAAAATTAAAGAACTTATTTGTTTATTTTTCATTTTTCTTCAAATAGAAACAAAAAATTAAAGATGAAGATAAATTTCACCGAATAAAAAAGCTTTTCTGCGTACATTCTTAATTGGAGTTACATATTTTTAGAACGAAATAGAAAATTTTGATTTTATTTTACGAGCAGAAGCTGACGGATACTACATTATGGAAAATTTAAGATTCATGCTTTTACCGTACAACCCTAATAAAGCATATTTTTTTGGAACAGCCGTCAAAGGATTCACAAAGCAAGGATTTATGAGCGGAGCTGGATATATATTTTCACGGTATAAAAAAGAATTAGTTTCAATGAATTATCAAATACGTAAATTTTAGTGAAGCTCTAAAAGTTTTAGCACCAAACTTAAATAATCCCAAAATATGTTCTCAGGAATCATCGGCATTAGATGACGTTTTGATCTCAAAATGCATGTTAAATTTGAATGTTCCGTTTATTGATACAAGGGATTCAATGGTAAATGTTCTGTGTTTTTTCCAACGTTGTTAAAAGTATTTTTATAGGGAAGATATAGAATGTTAACCACAAGGCCATATACACATTTTATTGAAGGCGCCAGCCAGGAAAACTCATATTTTTTTCCTTATCCCGTTACACAAAATGTAAATTTTTTTAAATATAGCAATATTACGTTTACCGACAAAAGTATATTGGTTGCTTTGTCATATTGAAATCACAAAACATTTTTCGTTACCTTCATTTTTTGGTTTACCTCTGCAAATTTGTTTCAAACTTCTGCTTTGAAAGTGTTAAAGCTGATATCTGGTGACTACTACAGTACTAAAAGCTTGTTTAAGTTTTGAGCGTATTTCTAAAAAATCAAAAAAATTCAAGTTTTGAGCGTATTTCAAATTAATGTATTTTTGTTAGAAGTAATAGTTTTTTAACAATTTCGTGGTGGACAAGCGTGTGATTATTCTGTCGCTTTTGGCAAGTGTTGGCAAAAAATCTAAGAAAAATTTCGATATTGAAAGGGGCAACTGTTTCCTTAGCCTAAATACGGCCTTCAAAAGTGACTTCGAAAGAACTATAAAAATGTGTTTGCTTTAAGAACTGTAGAATACACTGTGAAAAAGCCGTGATGCATTCGTCACCCGTGCATCACTACCAGTGATGAAAAAACCCTCACCGGTGATAATATCGTCACTAAAGCGTCATTGTCTGTGATGAATTCATCACTGGTGAGGTTTTTTTCGTCACGGCTTTTTCTCAGTGTAAACATGTTTTTTTATATCAGCCTTAAGAAAAAAACTTTAAAGTGACATTAGTTGCATTTGCAAATCTCAGTTAGCAAGATTTTACTCTTAGAAAACAAACTTTTTTCTAGCTAAAAATAGACTCTTTCGTAAAAAAATAGCCTGGAAAAGAACTCTTTTTTAACAAAAGATGCATTTCTCGCCTTCTAATTACATCTAAATTTTGTTAATTTTTTGTTTTTGATGCATAGCTAATAGAAAAGCTATTCTTAATAATCATCGCATTTTTCTGTTAGGTGTAGTTTAAATTTTCGTGTGTACTGATAAATACTAGGAAAATTAAATACAGAATGATTATCACTGAATATTTTCTTTAATATCATTAAAACTTTGCTTTATCTAATTTTTTACAAGAAGAAATAACAAATTTTATTAAGACATTTTTATATTATCTAATTATTTTTGTGAAATATAGGAATTATTTTTATTGGTAATTAATATCATCTTTTTCAGAAATTTGATTGTTGTTCTGATTTGATGGTTTCATTTCATCACGTTGCCCCCGAGTTAATGATTTATTTTCACTATTTTGTATATCACGTAAAATTAATTGGTAATCTTGAAAGTAATAATTTAGGAAAAATTAACAATAATTTATTAGATGTTTTGAAAAAAGTTTCTTTGAAATATGGAAATGAAAAGTAATAAGTAATAAATTTAAGTATACATCTCAGCAGAAAGCATTTCAAATTTGTTTGACATGTCGATAGGCTAAAGATGAAAATTTTGAACGGTGAACTTTTCAAAAAGAGTAACATATCTTTAAACATAAAATGGGGCAGCATATTTAAACAACAAATAAACGAAATTAATATATATCAGTATCAATTTCAAGGATAAAAACAACTTTTATTGCAGGTAAAAAAGAGTTTTAACTACCAGATTTTTTTGTTTAAAAATATTTTTTTGAAAGTTCACTATTTACAATCAACTTGAAAAAGATTGCTGTTCTGTTAAGTGTAGTTTAAATTTGCATGTGTACTGATAAATACTAGGAAAATTAAATACAGAATTATTATCACTGAATATTTTCTTTAATATCAGTAAAACTTTGCTTTATCTAATTTTTTACAAGAAGAAATAACCCATGGATCCAAATTTTTTTTTATTTTAAGTAAATTTTTGAATTTTCTCGCTTCTCACGAGACGATAAAATAAAAAAACGGCCATCAATGAAAAAGGAAGAAAATCATCATATGTCTCTGTTCAACAATTTTTTTGAAGAAAAAGTAGTTTGAACATCTACACTTTGTAGCTCCAAAATCTCGGTCCATATTCGTCTTAATTTTTTGCCGCTACTAATATAACCTCTTTACATATGTATGAATATATTATAAAAGACCAAAAACGTTTAAATGTTATATTGGCTTCAGAAAAAATTCAAAAAGTTGAAAATCTTTTTCTTCAAAAAATAGATGGTTTTTTTTGCAACAAAAAAGCCATAAAGATCTCGTGCGGAAAAGGATTTTCTTCCTTTTTCATCGATGGCCTTTTCTTACTTAAGAGACAGTCTGTGTAACTATTTGAGTGATGAGGCACAGAAAAAAATTTTTTTTCGATTTCGGTCTTCAAAGTTTAATATGTTGTTGCCTATGGTCCAAATAAACAGAAAAAAAAGATTTTTGAATTTTCGCGGCAGGATTCTGGATTTTAGAGGCTTCTGAAGTCGCCAACTTTAGGCTATGCGGAAAAATCGGGTTTTGCTTCAATTTTTATTATTTCCCGGATTTATAGGTTTTCGACCATGGGGAATTCAGTGGCACACTCGGATTTTTACCAAAATTTCGTTTTCGTGTCGAAACCAAAATTTCGATTTTTCTACAGTAATTTTCGAAACCTTAAACCTCAAGCCACTGCTAGTGACTACTATTTTTTTATGGCCTAACATCTCTAGTTTAATGATATATAAGCCTTTTATTTGATATCGATCCGTTAGGGGGTCATCCAGCTCCTGAAATAAGGTGAATTCAGAATTTGCAAAAATGTATCGACTACGAAAAATCGAGATTTCATCCATTTAAGCTAATTCCCCGGATATATAGGTTTTCGACCATGGCGAATTTAATGGTAAACTCTGTTTTTTACCAAAATTCCGTTTTCGTGTCGAGACCATCGAATTTTCGTTTTAGTTATATAAGCTTGCGATAAAAAATTTTTTGGTTTTATTTTTGCTTTTATATGGTTAAAAATACATTTTAATTGTTCCAAAATGATTATTTTATCATATCCAAGTCAAAAAATTATCATCGAGCATCTGTAGTTTTTGTTACAGTAGCCTGAAGTTAGCTGATGATATTGTAGTACATGTGTACAAAATAAAACTGCTATAACTTTGCAAAACATGACAATACCAAGCTGTAAATTGATCAAAAAAGTTACATGACTTTGGTTTTATCAATTTTAATTGATAAAAAAAGAATGTTTTAATGATAATAATACAGTAAAAAGGTTTTAGTAAATTTATTAAAATTTGCAGCAAATTTTTTGTGATGAAAGAAAAATCAAAATTTTTCTTGCTATTCTTTTGAACTGTAAATATTATGGCATTAAAGTTTTAATAAGTCCGACGATCTTATGTCAGTAAAAAGTTATGCTTCAGCAGGTAAAATTCGTCTGGCTTCTTCAAGAACAGCATTTCTGAGTTCTTCAATTTCTCGTTCTTGTTGCGTTGTTCTGTCTTTCTTTTTTCTTCCCAATTGTCCAAAAAATGATTTAATTTGTTTTTTGTTGAGCAATTCCAACACTGTAAAACGTGGTTTTCCATTTACTTTTGCCGCTTTCATCATTGTTTCAGCTTCTTCTGGACGTACTTTATCTTTCGAATTTCGTACACCGCGTTCATAAAGCTCAGTCATAAACAATTTTTGGTCATCTGTGAATCGTTTTGCCGGTTTTTTTTCTTCACGAAGAGCCCATCCACGGGGAAAATGTGCAAGCAGATCACTACTTCCGCCATATTGAGATAATGCAGCATTTACGCCATTTGCATTTGATAGTGCTTTTTGATCAGTCACCATCTCTTCCAATCTCTTTTTAAAACGTTTCATTGCGTGATCTGCTTGTGTTTCTTTTGGTATATCATGTATTCCAATATCCATATGTGAGTCCATATCCTCTTTTTTTACAAATGTTGCAACACAAGCTTCTTCTAGACAGGCAAATAATCCATCTTCATTTTCGGCTTTGGCAGGCTTATTAATATTATTCCAAAAATTTTCTGAAGTTGAAGTTGCAAGAACATTTAACTTATTCTTTTGAACAAGAAAATTAAAATCTTTGAAGAGGATATTATGCCCACTTCCAATATTATGAGCATGACGTCCTTTAACATAAGTTGGGCTAATTTCAAAGTCAAAATAATGTTTTACTGCAGGAAATGTTTTTGAGCCACGTGGTGGAGCAACTGATGCCGAAGAATCAACCGTTGCCCGTGTTATTGTCATGTGTTTTAGCGTATTTGGCGTTGTCAAAGCTTTGAACATATCAGCCTCGGATTCAATATTGTTTTTCTTATCAAGGTAAGCACGAAGACGCTTTTTCACTGTTGCAGCTTTTCTATCAGCAGAACTCTTCCCTGACTGTGGCTCGCTAAAGCTCCATCGAATAATTTGTACACCAGTTTCTTCAATAACATGCTTTAATGACATTAAAACTTCTTTGCAATGATAGCAGCCCTAAAACAAGGCAAAATTTAGTCACCATTTGTTAAAAAATTACATACCGCGTTATCGCTGCGGGCTACTACTTTGAGAATATTTTGTTGCTTCAGTTTTATTAAAACATCTTTTAAAATTGCTAATACAGTTTTGGAATCTTGTTTTTCATTTTCAATAAGGTGAATGAAAGTATGCTCCATTAATTCCCCATTTTTACGTATAAAGACATGTGAAACTTCCCAGCTCATACCTCTTCGAGCAAAATAATGTTCTTGAGTTTGTTTATAATAATCCACAAGATATTTTTGTGCAAAATCAATTGTTACAAGAGCTGTTTGTTCATCGATGACATTTTCAATAATGTACTTTCGAAATTCATCACTGTAGACACTTTTTAAAAAATGTTCTTGAAGTTTTTTAATGCTTTCAATAGCATTTTCTGTAGCAAGTATATCTTCTTCGACTTCACGAAGCTTTTGTTGATCAACAGTTTCATCGGTTTCAATATTTTCTTTTTGTAATTTTGCCAAATGTAAAACTCTATCCATTGTTCGAACAAGTTTGAGGCATCTTTCGCAAAAGCCATCATGAACATGATCATTTTCAGTAGCTTGTAGACGAGTATCTGTTGCTGATGATAATGAATGTTTGGCACAGTGTGATGGAGTAGTTGAAATTTCATTAACATTTACCAAATATTGAGTACGCAAGTATTGCATGGATTCAAGAACGTGATGCTTGATAATTTTATTTTCATGCAGTGTAATTGTACCAGTTTTAAGCCACTTATCAAGTAAAAGATTAATATCATTCATGCCATCAACTGCATTTGAAATGAAGTAATCTACGCATGTAATTTGTGTGGTCCTTTTTGCGGTGCAAACATTCAAAAGATGATACATTGTTGATCGGGGTAAAACTAAATGACTTAATCCACGTTGTTCCATGTATGCGATATACATGTCAATTATTTCAGTATGCTTTTGCAATCGCAATGTAGAAGGGATATCCAGCTTGCTCGTCGAAAGCTGTAAAGTCCTTGTGCCAAATGGTAGCCCAGTAACAACAATATCACTGAAAAACTGTTAACTATTAGTATTGGTGCTACTTTTAGAATATGTCGTACCTTGAAATGAAATCTACAAATAAATCAACTTTTTGAGCATTAAAACGTTCTCTTTTATATGTTTCACGGTTAACAGCTGGATTAGCCAGAGCATATTTGATAGCTTGATCATAATGATATCGGCTAATATTTGGCAAATATTTTGAAATTTTCGAATATTCGATTATTCCAACAATGTATGACAAATAATGTCTTTTTGCAAGCTTATCAGAAGTTTCCAGATATAACTGCGACATGTTTTGCAAAAATAAATTCAAATCAGTTTCTTTATGAGGATGATAATTTAAAACTCGTTGGCAAATATGTTCTTTCAAATCCTGCTTTTCTTCACCTGCCATTACCTCACACATTTGATCATATAAGTTATGTCCCAAATTATACTTTTTTCTCCGTGTGTCAGGTACCATCTTACTCAAAACTGATTTGGAAGTCACTCGGCTCATACCAATTGCCTGTGCAAATTTTGCTAAAGCATCACATTTTGTATCTCGTTTGCTTGCACCTGATGGAATACAATAATCGGGATCATTGGCATTATCATCAGCACCAGAATAAGAGTCTTTAGGTATTTGAACTGCTTTTCTTGGAGGAAGAGAAGCAGGATGATTGCGTTTCCAAGTATCTAACTGTTGTGTTGCAAAGGTTTTTTCCGTTTTACAAATTGCTGAAACCTGAGTTTTAGTTTTTGGATTTCATCTGGTAAACATACGTATACCAGCTTGTATAACTAATTTATTGTTTTGATCATAAATAGCTTGGGATTCTTCAAAAGATAAGCGGGCTTTTGCAGGAACTTTTGAGCCCTGATGTTTTCCTGCATAACTACAAGCTGTTTCTGTACCTCTGCTATTTGATTTTTGTTTTTTGAGGACGTGACCTGAACCATCAAAATTCGAATATAATTCAGCATAATGAGCATCACACATTTTCATATTTCCTGCTCCTCTAAAATCAACCGGGTACATACCGATTCGGGAAGTAAGTAATTGTGTTAAATTATCTGCGCCATATAGCTTTTCAGAAACGGCATTTGCTTCCAATTCAAGCAATCTAAAACCGCAATTTTTAATTCTCATCTTTTTTAATAATAAATTTACGTCTTCGAAGTTCCCTGGCATTTTTGAACTTTTGATTTGGAAATATCAGGAAAATTTGCCGACGCCTGCTTATTCTCATATTTATGGAAATCACATTCTTTGGAAGTTTCAGGTGGTAGAGGGCGAGAAAATACAAAGCAGCAAAATGTTGCCAACAGAATTAAAATTGCTTGCATAAAAAATGTCTGAAATTCAAACAATTTTACATTAAAAAATGAAATAGAAATAGAAAATTTATTTTTTATCCATTTCAATAATTCTATACACAAATATTCCTTTTTTAAAATATCAGTCACCATAAAATGACGACACGTAAAAGCTGTCAAAAAAATTTTCATTTTTGTATTCCTTTTTTGCTTGAATGTTCACTGAGTGTTCTTGTATCTTGCTTTTATTTGAAAGCAGTATCATCCAACACTAAAAATTAATTCAGCTGTTTGCGGAACATTCCCAGACAGAAACATAAAAAAAGGAACGCAGAAACAAGCCCTTTGTTGTTTTTTTCCATTCTTCATTTTGTTAGGATGACTGCTTTGAAGCAGCTGCATATTGTGCTGGCCATAATTATTGAAAGAAACGTTTGCAAATAACAAAAAATGATAGATAAAAAATAGTTTTTTTTTCAAATGTTTACTACAATTATAAAACTGTTCAAGTTTCAGATTTCCCTCATGCATGTTATTTAGTCCTTCTTGCGGTGTTTAGCTGCTACGTTTTTTCTCTAAAAGAAGGTGAAGCACAAATATTTACGTATTTCAATGATCAAAGCGGCAAAAGTTGTGTTGATCGTGACCCAGCTTCTAAAAAAAACCGTTTTCGATCTTATATTAGCACAAATTATGTTATAGATGATTCAACTGGTATTCCAGATCCTTTCAAATAAAAAAATGTTTAACAGTAAGGTAAAAATCTAATATTTTGTGATATGTTCGAATAAAAATGCATATTTATAACATCATTTTTTCAACAATAAGCAACATTTCAAGAAAGAAAAACGTTTTAACCAAAATGTTAATGCAACCCATGTTGCATTATCGTAGATGTTAATTATTGCTCACATATTAATTTTATCAATTAAAATTGATAAAACCAAAGTCATGTAACTTTTTTGATCAATTTACAGCTTGGTATTGTCATGTTTTGCAAAGTTATAGCAGTTTTATTTTGTACACATGTACTACAATATCATCAGCTAACTTCAGGCTACTGTAACAAAAACTACAGATGCTCGATGATAATTTTTTGACTTGGATATGATAAAATAATCATTTTGGAACAATTAAAATGTATTTTTAACCATATAAAAGCAAAAATAAAACCAAAAAATTTTTTATCGCAAGCTTATATAACTAAAACGAAAATTCGATGGTCTCGACACGAAAACGGAATTTTGGTAAAAAACAGAGTTTACCATTAAATTCGCCATGGTCGAAAACCTATATATCCGGGGAATTAGCTTAAATGGATGAAATCTCGATTTTTCGTAGTCGATACATTTTTGCAAATTCTGAATTCACCTTATTTCAGGAGCTGGATGACCCCCTAACGGATCGATATCAAATAAAAGGCTTATATATCATTAAACTAGAGATGTTAGGCCATAAAAAAATAGTAGTCACTAGCAGTGGCTTGAGGTTTAAGGTTTCGAAAATTACTGTAGAAAAATCGAAATTTTGGTTTCGACACGAAAACGAAATTTTGGTAAAAATCCGAGTGTGCCACTGAATTCCCCATGGTCGAAAACCTATAAATCCGGGAAATAATAAAAATTGAAGCAAAACCCGATTTTTCCGCATAGCCTAAAGTTGGCGACTTCAGAAGCCTCTAAAATCCAGAATCCTGCCGCGAAAATTCAAAAATCTTTTTTTTCTGTTTATTTGGACCATAGGCAACAACATATTAAACTTTGAAGACCGAAATCGAAAAAAAATTTTTTTCTGTGCCTCGGCTGTAAGGAAAAGTGAAATTTTTACACAGACTCCGTCTTAATCGTCTCGTGTTCTATTTTCTCTTTATTCAGGGTCTGAAATACCTCATGGTCACGAAAAAACGGTTTTTTCAAAAAAAATTTTGATTTGCCCGTTTTTTTACA